>CM043699.1:45210637-46410637 GCA_023935145.1 Bretschneidera sinensis | reverse complement strand
GAAAGAGTAAACCCAAGAGAAGAGTTGTCAATTCTCCTCCAAAACTTACAACTCCAAAGAAAATTAAAAGCTAAAAAGAAGGATGTGTTTTCTGTGTTTTACAAGCCTATATATAGGGTTGTAAGAGTGTCCTGAAACCCTAGTTTCCAAAACAAGATATGGAGAGTTATTTCCAAAACAGGTGATGCTGTTTTTACTGTTCACGCTCGTACGCGTGCACTCGATTGCACTTGTGTGCACGAGCCTTCTTTGTGTGCGCACGAGAGCAAGTGTTGTGTGCTCGATCGCAAGTCTCCTACGCTCGATCGTACCTACCAGATGACAACCAACTTTTTCCAGATTTTCTCTTTAAGCCCAAGAAGCTTCCAAATTGCTTCATTTTCTCTAAAAACCTATAAAAACCCATAAAACACAGAAAGGAAGTAAAATAGCATAAAATACGCACACTAAGGGCTTAACAAATGTAAATTAAGGATTGTATTGTCCATTGCCATCATCAGTATTGTCCAAAAATCCTATATTACTTTTATTTGAACCTAAATTAACATCATCAGAAGCACCAGTGCCATCAGTGGAATTATGTACATCCACTATCTTATTTCTCTCAACATCACTAAAAGCACATCCAAAAACATTCTCTTCTTGGTTATCTACTCAAGACTCATCATTATCAATAACCTAATCAACATCACATTCATCCAACTCTACAACTTCCACACCACCAATTTTAAATGAATCTCCTCTATCGGCCCTTCTAACTCCAGGATTAGGATTGTATGATGCCAATGGGTTACCATGAGGGTTTTCATATACATAACAAGACATTATACTCATATCCATAACAGCATCAAGCACATCCTTAACATCATAATCACAATTAATTACCTTCCCATTACCGGTTATGATCTACACGTCTGATGCTATCACTGAGAATTTATTATAGATGTCATCCAAAAAGTCTAGGTAACAGTAATGATTATGATCCATATACATCCACCCACTAGGCTCCATTAATTCATCATGAATGTAAAAGAAAACCTTGTAAAGGGAACCCATTTAGACTACAACCACAAAAATTAGAAAAAAAATAAAAATTTATTTTTCGCATATACAAATTGATGAATAAGCTAGTACAGTTAAACCCTAATTTTTCCCCAATATGGAACCCTAATTTTTTGTATAATCAAATCGATTAATAAGCTATTAGATTCAAACCCTAAATGGAAACAAGAAATAAGAGTTTAATTATGCAACAAAAATGATAAATGAAATGGAAATTAACAAAGAAAATCGAAAAAATAAACTTACCATAATGTTTCCTCGTTGGATTCTTTAAATATTCAAATCGAACGTTAGGTTCTTCAAGAAATATGAATTTGATTACATTATGTTTCCTCATTGGTTTCAATTTTATATTCTACCACCAGTCTTTGCCATGAAATTTTTTACTCAGATTTGTAAGGCACAAATTAGCAAAGAAAAAATGTTGAGAGAAAAGTTTCGTTTGAAATATTGTTCTGATTCCTAATTGGCCCTTATATATTAGGGCAACATTATATTTTCATTTTTTCCATTAAGATTTGATAGAAACCGTCTGGTCAAACACGATCAAATGGGGTTTCTGTTATTTACCAAACAAAAGTGAGGTAAATGAAAAAGGGACAAAAACATAGTGTGGTTAATGAAAAGTTTCCTAAAAAAAATAAGCATCATGTGGATAATTGACATTAGTGTTATGTTTACCATCTGGTTTGCGCGCTCCTGTATACTGATGGACCCTCTAACATTGTGGACAAGTTCATCCCCTGACTGCCTATTAGAGGATGCAACCTGTTGATGCTTCTTCCAACCGTCTGTGGTCCACAGGGCACAAAGTTTATCCCAATCTGGTTGCTTTATCCAATGCTTGGTCCACCATTTCCAATCTAGTTTGTTTTGTCAATGCTCTTATTCAACTCTAAATCGAGCTTTGTTTAGGTGGCCATACAAGCACCTCTGAGCGATATAATTAAAAACATGTTGGGGACGCCTGGTCTCATCTTGGGTGGAGAACCTATAACAGAACTGAAATGCAAAGAAAAAATGATTACTTGAAACCTATAGAAAAACTTATGCAAAGTAAAAATATAAATTTACTTCATCTATTTCATGGTTTTAGTCCAATTTCTCTAAGTACAAAGTTTTATGCAAGTTTCATTGTTACCAAAACACCCTTCCATGTTTAAATGAAAATACTAATGCTTACATCACAATAGAAAAAAAGGTGCTTTGACCATTTAACTTGGTCCATTGGTAGTAAAGTGAAGGTTTTAACGGTCGCACGTAAATCTATATAAGTGTAAAAGAAATTTAAAATGGGCACGTTTTTTTAACTACCTAAAGTGAGCTTTTTCTCAAAAAAATTTATTATATTTTTATTTCTCACAAACCACTTATTTTTTTGTGGTTTTGTTATCTTCTGACTTTGTTCTTTTCATTCTCAGCCTTTGTCGCTTTCTTTTTTCTTTCATTTTACCTCTCATTTTTACTTGTTCCTTTACCAAATCAAATCAACACTACAGTCCTGGTTAACATGGATACTTTACAATAAGCAAATAATATCCAATATAAGACCAATTGAAATTTAACAAATCAACAATGGAAATCTATTTTTGAGATGTTGTTGCAACAAAGTGAGAATAGAAAATTAAGAAGGGGTACTCTAACTAATGTTGCTTCTAAATTTTCTATCCATGCTAAAATGGTTACTCGAATATGGCAGCAAGCAAAAATCTCCATGGATATTGGTCTTACAGTTGATATATCTCATACATTTTCAAAGAATACTAGTTCCAAACAAATTGAAATTGATTTTAACAAGATGTTGGAGATTCCATTATGTCGACACACAAACATTAGATCACTCTTAAAGGCTCTCAATGTTTCTAACGTAACCCTTCAAAGGTGTGTGAAAGAAGGTTCAATTCGATCACTTTCAAATGCATTGAAGTTGTTTCTAACCGAAGGAAAAAAAGAAGCAAGACTTCAATTCTGTTTATCCATGTTTGATACATGTAATGTTGTCAACAATCTACATTCAAAGATATGTTCAATGTGGTGCATATTGATGAAAAATGGTTTTATATGTCTAAAGAGTGTGAGAGATATTATCTATTAACTGAAGAGGAAGATCCATTACATACTTGTAAGAGCAAGTGTTTCATAACCAAAATTATGTTTCTAGCAGCGGTAGCTCGTCCAAGATTTGGTGCAATAGGAAACGAAGAATTTTCTGGCAAAATTGGAAATTTTACTTTTTGTATACAAGGAACTTGCTAAGAGAAATAACAAGAACCGAGTTGATGGTACGTTGGAAACAAAATCGATTTTATCGGTAACCAAGGATGTCATTAGACATTGTTGGATAGAGAAACTTTTACTTGCAATTAGAGCTAAATGACCAAACTCTGATGCAAGAGAAACAATCTATATTCAACAAGACAATACCACATATCAATCCTAATGATATTGAGTTTTTTGAGGCTGCAATTGAAGATGGGTTTAATTTTCAGCTTGTTTGCCAACCACCAAATAGTCCAAATATGAATGTTCTTGATCTTGTTTTTTTTTAAAGCCATCCAATCACTCCAACATCAAGAAGCTCGTGCTACAATTGATGAATTAATCAATGTTGTGGAGAAAACTTTTGAAGATTTATCATCTGAAAGTCTCAATTTCATCTTCTCGTCATTGCAGCAGTGTTTGATTGAGGTTATGAAAGTTAATTGATCCAATAATTAAAAACTGCCACATATGGTAAAAAATCACTTGAAGAGAGTTGGGACTCTCCCCGTTAAGTTTCAATGTGATCAAATTCTACTTAACAATGTTATTACTCAGTTGCAACAATGAGCATCTAATATATTATGTTTGCCCATGCTTTTGTCAATGTTTGAAGTATAACCAATCTGCTCATATTTTGTTTGAATGAATGTATGAATTATATATATGAAGCAGTAAATGAAAGAAAAACTTTTTGTAAATTTAACTACTCCATATTATGATTCATTTTTTATAATATTCTTTGCCATATTTTAGATTTTTGATAACCTTGTTCAGGCATAGCTGTATAGTGGACTACCGCTCTTTTGTTGTGAATTCTTTTAGCATTTCTTCCATACATTTCTTCATCAACTTAGAAGCCATTCTCTTTATTGCCTTTTCTATACTTATAAGGTAGGAGTACCTTTCCTAAACTTAAACACACAACCAACCATGCCATAGTTTTTATTTTCTTTTTCCTCCCCAAGCACGGTTCAGATGACCCATTTAGTATATTAGTACTATGGCTACTTTAGTCCATTTAGTTTTATAGGATGCTCATTGGTTGTTTAATTTCAACTTTATTTACCCAAAATGAAAGAAGTAATGAAAAAAACAAATAAGTTTAATTGCTTTGAATATTTACACATGATTTATTAGGCATAAGATTTTAATTCAAGGTTGTTACCTTCCAATGGATTTTGTTACTCCATCTAATGCTCTTTTTTTTCAAAACAGTTATTTGATGTCTCTATTGTTAGGGCTATCATTGATGCCTCTATTTTTTTATTCTATGTTGGTATTTGTCTAAGGATTAAACAGGAGAAGAAATTTAGCATGTTCAGCATCAGGTCGCGCCACAGCACAGCCTTCTCAGGCCGCGGTACCCAGCAAGGAGGAGACCCAGAGGAGGTGTACGCCGCAGCTCAACCTCCCTTAGGCCACGATGCCTAGAAGGATGAAGAAGTGTGCCCTGCTCTGGGCCGCGGCCAGCCTTGTTCTGGACCGTGGCGCCAGGCACACTGAGACAAGCTTTTCAGCCTCTTTGAAAAGTGCATAGTGTATGATCAATACGCATAGGATCACTTAGACTTGATCAAGGGCTATAATTGATTGGTACTCAAGATCTAAGGGTGGAGATTGACTTCAAGATAGGTTCAAGAAGTGGTGCACTATATAAAGAGTCACCTAGCTTCAATCTCAACAACACAATTGTGACAATCATCTCAACAAGAGAGGGATGGGATAACATGTGGGAATGTGTGTGAAATAGAACACATGGTGTGTGAGAGTGCAAAGACACCAAACACAGGAGAGAATTATTCAAGAAAGGCTGGTTATTTAGAGAGAGAGAGTAGTATAGATTGGGGATTTAAGGGACTTGTAGGTGGAATTTTCTTGGGAAAAATTCCAAGGTAACTCAAGACCTTATCACTTTCTTTTCTCTCTTCTTTTGTTCTTCAAGAACGGTGTTAAGATCAAGATTAGATCATGTTCTTGAAGAGGTGTTGTTATAATTGAAAAAACTCATTGATTTAGTGCAAAGAGCTAGGAGGAGCTCACGGGGACGTAGGCACATTGTCGAACCTCGATAACAAATTGCTTATGTTTTTTCTTGCTTCATTTACTGTTTCTTTTCTTTACAAGTCATTCTAGACTTAGGTGTTTGGAAGATCACCTCCTGGGCATCTTGAGGGTGGTTTCCTAACAATGGTATCAGAGCTAGAGGTAATACCACAATAGTGGTATCAGAGCTTTGGACAGCTGGTATCGGAGCAAGAACAGGAGGTTATCGGAGCAAGACTCCAAGAATCAAAGGTCAACTTCTTGGGTGATTCAAGAACAGAGTAGAGATCTATATCTGATCCTGCTCTTGAGGTGATTCAAGAACATAGTAGAGATCAATATCTGACCGTGTTCTTGAGATGATTCAAGAATAGTGATGAGTCTTAAATATTGCATATTTTAGACCCTTAACTTACATTTGTTATGCTCTTAGTTAGTAGTATTTTACTTCATTTTATGTTTTGCTTATGTTTTGTGTGTTTTTACAGCTTTGTGTAGAAAGTGCAGCATTTCAGGTTGATTTGAAGCTTCTAGAGATATTGCGCTCGATCGCAATAGATATGCGATCGAGCGCACCAGCGCTCGAGCGCACCTGCCTTTGAACGAGCGCAAGGTCAACATCCCACATCGAAATATTTGAAGTTCAGTGCATCTGCGATCGATCGCACCAGACATGCGATCGAGCGCACATGAGATCGTGCGCACAAGACATGCGATCGATCGGACCTGCGATCGATCGCAACACGCTGCGATCGAGCGCACACGGGCCTGTATCCCACATCGTTTCTGCAACCTGTTTTACTCCGGGTCTCCTCCTATATAAACACCATTTGGCTTCATAATCCAATGTACAATTCCTAAGCCACTTTGGTGTTTACCGGTGGACGTCCGCTAGCATTCTGGTGGATCCCGAAGGCATTGCTACCACGAGGGGAAGCGCCGCCCGTCAGCGAGTGGAATTTCTCCCATGTAAAGTTGTTTATTTATTTCTTTATATTCAGTTGTTTTAGTTTAAATGTTTAGCACTTGTTATTATAGTTTTATAGTTATTAGTGGCTAGACTCTTCAGCTAAGGTTGAAGATGAAGCCCCGCCGTTGTTTGGCGTAGTAGTTCAGATTTGCTTGTACAAATCTGACAATTTTTAGTATAAATGTTCTGTCAATTATTTGAGTTAATCTTATAATTGATTGAGTTTAAATTGTCTGTTGGATTTTCTTTGTGTTTCATCTGATGGATACATTGAATGCTTTTCGATTAAATTGGATTCCCTTTGTGATTTGTTAAGAGCGGATACATCGGGTGCTTTTGGTTTAGTTGGGATATTCTTTGTTTTTTGTCTTATAGTTGGATTCATTGAATGTTTTGATAGGCTATATTTTTAGAACATGTATGCTTAACTTCGGTGGGGTGGATTCGGAAACCTTAGTGCTTTTTATTATTAGATTTTAAATCAATTTAATTTAGTTTTAATTTATTTTGTAATATCATTCTGAAATTTGAAACTAGGTTAAGATAAAGTTAGTTTAGATTAAAAATTATATTTTCACAACACAATTCCCTGTGGATTCGACCTCGCACTTGCACACACTATATTGCAAACGACTTGTGCGCTTACGAGTAATTTAAAACTCACAATAAATAGTATTTAGATCAATCTTCGATCGTGTTCTTGAGATTTAGAAGAAGTTGGAAAGCAATTGTGGGTGCTGCATAAATCTAGGATTTTTTCCGCAAGATGGGATCAAACTTCATTGTTGAGAAGTTTGATGGAAAGGGAGACTTTGCCCTTTGGAAGTGGAAGATTAAGGCAGTTCTTATGCAACAAAAGGTGGACTTGGCGATTAGAGAAGATAATGCTTTTCAAGCATGTATCACGGAGGTCCAGCGGAATGAGATGAAGAAGATGGCGTACAACACCATCTTTCTGCACATATCAGATATATCACAAGGGAGTGCGGAGACTCGAAAGATCCAACTGTCATTTGGATGAAACTAGATAAGTTGTTTCTTACCAAGATTCTCCCTAATAAGAAGTATCTTTGCTTTTAAAACGGATCCTGATAAAGAGTTGCATGATAATCTTGATGCCAAGATAAGGGGAGCATTAAGTGGAGAAGGGCTGTTCATTAGAGGAAGGCCAGCAACTCGGTATAGTAGTAACATACATAGCTACTACTGGGACAGAGGTAGAGGAGAAAGCCATGGGAGAGCATACAATAACATACATGGCTGCTACCGGGACAGAGGTAGAGGAAAAAGCCATGGGAGAGTGTACAGTAACATACATGGCTACTACTGAGATAGAGGTAGAGGAGAAAACCATGGGAGAGCGCACTCCAAACCAAGATTTGGAGGAAAGAGATGCTTCTACTACCATAAGGAGGGTCATTTCAAGAAAGATTACAAGAAGATGATAAGGGATGAATGAAGAAGCCATACCAAGAATGGAGAGGCTTCGGTTGCCAAGGCAGAACAGCAAGATGGTGTTCTTGTTGTGTGCTCAAGAGTGAGCAAAGGGTAAGAAGGCAGTGAGAAATAGATCTTGGATAATGGAAACCGATAATGGAAAGGTTTTCTGAGGGAATGATACTTCTTACCAAGTGAGGGGCACGGGAGACATCTAATTGAGGATGTTTGATGGAATGACAAGGCTGTTGAGGAATGTGAGGTATCTTCTAAAGTTGAGAAGAAATTTGATCTCATTGGGGTAGCTAGATTCCATGGGGTACATATATAAGGCAGAGAGAGGAAAGATCAAGGTAATTAAGGGATCTTTGATAGTGATCAAAGCAGCAATAAAGGATGGTCTCTATGAAATGATTGGAGACACGGAGATCAAGGATCAAGCAGCAAGCTTGATGGCTGAGATGGATAAGGCAGCTCTTTGGCACACTCGCTTGGGATATATGAGCGAAAAGGGCCTGCAAGTTCTCAGCAAAAACGGTCTACTTGGCGGTGACAAAGTAGAAGAACTTGATTTCTACGAATGTTGTGTTCTTGGCAACAAACATCGGGTCAGCTTCAACACCGGAGTGCACAAGTCTAAGGGTATTCTTGACTACATTCATGCGGATCTTTGGGGGCCTGCAAGAACAGCAACACAGGGAGGTAATCTTTACTTTCTGTCATTAATTGATGATTATTCAAGAAAGGTTTGAGTTTATTTGCTTAAAAATAAATCAGATGCTTTGAATAAATTAGTTGTGTGGAAAAAGCTGGAAGAAACTCAAACGGGCAGGGTAGTTAAGGTGTTAAGAACTGATAATGGCTTAGAATTCTTTAACAAGGAACCTGATCAATTCTGTAGGTTAAATAGGATTCTAAGACATAGAACGGTTGTGAAAACGCCTCAGCAAAATGGAGTTGCTGAGAGGATTAATAAAACCCTTAAGGAAAAGGTTAGGTGCATGTTAATAGGATCCGGATGACCCAAATGTTTTTTGGGGGGAAGCGGTATCTACTGCTACATATTTGGTTAATAGATCGCCCTCTAGAGCTTTAGAGCTCAAGACTCCCAAGGAGATGTGGAGTGGTAAACTCCCTGAGTTGGACAACCTTAGAACTTTTGGATGTGTTGCGTATGCACATCAAAAGGATGATAACTTGGCCCAGGATCTAGAAAGTGTGTGTTTCTAGGGTATGGTGATGGGGTTAAGGGATATAGGTTGTGGTCCTTAGAACATAAAGGAATGAAACTCATAATAAGTAGGGATATCATTTTCAATGAATTGTTATTTCTCTATTTGGAGAAAACTAACCCTGCAAGGGATAGTGAGCAAACCAGTTCGGAATTTATGAAGCATAGAATCAAGGAAAATTCAGTTCAGGTAGAGTAAGGAAGGCAAGAGGGTTCGGACCAGGTAGAGCCCATTGATGAATGCCAAGCTCAGGACACTTGAGATGAGGCTAAACTAGAAGGAGATGATGCAGTAAGTCAAAATGACTATCAACTCACAAGGGACCAGGAATGGAGGCTGGCCAGACCACCTTCAAGATATGATTTTGTAGATGCTGCAAATGCAGTAGCTCATTGGACAGAAGAAGGGATAAGTGAACTAGAGACTTACATTAATGTCATGAGATGTAAGGATTCATCAAGATGGAAGCTAGCTATGGAGGAAGAAATGCATTCTTTGAGGAGGAACAACTCTTGGGAATTGGTACACATTCCAGGAAAACAGAGAGTTGTGGATTGTAAGTGCACTTACAAGATCAAAGAAGGGAACCCTCCAAGAGATGAAGTTCGGTATAAGGCTAGGCTGGTAGCGAAGGGGTTCACGCAAAGAGAAGGCATAGATTTCACATAAACTTTCTTGCTTGGGCACAAGGTGGATGAAGTGGTGATTATCCTCATCTATGTCGATGATATGCTGTTGGTTTGGAACAGCAGGGAAAAGATAGAAAGGTTGACATCTCAACTCAGTGAGGAGTTCGAGAGCAAGGATCTTGACCTTACACAAAAGATCCTTGGGATGAGAAGAATTCGAGAAAGGGAGAGAAGCGGGTTGAAGGTTTGTCGGTCTTCCTTCATAGAAAAGGTGTTGTACAAGTTTTCTATGGAAGATGGTAAACCAATTAAGATTCCCTTGCTAGTCATTTCAAGTTTTCCAGCGAATAACATCCTGGAATGGATAAAGAGAAGAAGAAAATGGATAAGGTCCCTTACTCTAGTGCGGTTGGATCAGTTATGTTCATGATGATAAGCACTAGAACCGACATTTCTCAAGCAATGAGTGTTCTCAGCAGATTTGTGAATAATCCAGGAAAAGAGCTTTGGCTTGGGATGAAGTGGTTGCTGAGGTACGTGAAGGCTCACTGGCAGTCAGTGGTAGCACTCTGAATAACCGGGGCAGAGCACATAGCGACTACGGAAGTCATAAAGGAGGCTATGTGGTGCAAAGGGTTGTTGGATGAGTGAAATTTCCTAAAAGAGCAGGTGGTGGTGTCTTCGGATAGCCAAAATGTGTTGCACTTATGTAAGAATCCAGTGTTCCATGAGAGGACTAAGCACATGGATGTTCAATATCATTTCATTCGGGAAAATGTTACAGAATGATGCATTCATGTGGACAAGGTAGCCACGGAAGAAAATCTTGTAGATTTAGGTAGTAAAGTTCTACCTCTAAACAAGTTCAATCATTGCCTTGGACTTCTTAAGATTGGAGTTAGATGAATGGTAACTCAAGTTGAGTTTGGATCCTGAGTTCTCTGCACAAGGGTTCGGGTTTAATCGCTTAGACAAAGGTAGAGATTGTTGATATTTGTCTAAGGATTAAACGAGAGAAGAAATTCAGCATGTTTAGCATCAGGTCGCGCCGCGGCATAGCCTTCCCAAGCCATGGCACCCAGCAAGGAGGAGACCTAGAGGAGGTATATATCGTGGCTTAGCCTCCCCCGGGCCGCGGTGTCCAGAAGGATAAAGAAGTGTGCCCTGCTCTGGGCTACGGCGCCAGGCAAACTGAGACAAGCTTTTCAGCCTCCTTGAAAAGTGCATGGTGCATGGTGCATGATCAATATGCACAGGATCACTTAGACTTGATCAAGGGCTATGATTGATCAGTCCTCAAGATCTAAGGGTGGAGGTTGACTTCAAGATAGGTTCAAGAAGTGGTGCATTATAAAAAGGGTCACCTAGCTTCAATCTCAATAACACAATTGTGACAATCATCTCAACAAGAGAGATGATGGGATGATATATGGGAATGTGTGTGAAATAGAACACATGGTGTGTGAGAGTGCAAAGACGTTAAACACAAGAGAGACTCATTCAAGAGAGACTGGTTGTTTAGAGAGACAGAGTAGTATAGATTAGGGATTCAAGGGACTTGTAAGTGGAATTTTCTTGAGGAAAATTCCAGGGTAACTCAAGACCTTATCACTTTCTTTTCTCTCTTCTTTCGTTCTTCAAGAACGGTGTTAAGATCAAGATTAAATCGTGTTCTTAAAGAGATGTTGCTGTAATTGTAAGAACTCATTGATTTAGTGCAGAGAGCTCAGAGGAGCTCACGGGGACGTAGTCACATTGCCGAACCTCGATAACAAATTGCTTGTGTTCTTTCTTGCTTCGTTTGTTGTTTCTTTTCTTTACAAGTCATTCTAGACTTGGGTGTTCGGAAGATCACCTCCTGAGTATCTTGAGTGTGGTTTCCCAACATTCTATTAGAAAACTCCTTTGTTGGAGTTGTTAAAACCAAAATGTACAATTAAAAAAAACAAAAAAAAATTAACTTGTCAAAGCCTATGTCTGTTGCAGTAAAGAGAATAAGTGGCATATCACCCAGAGTAATCTAACAAAGGGGCCCATAAAAACTATTTTACTCCATGCAACTGTTAAAATACACTTTTGACATGGTAAGTTAGACTAACAGTGGTCCTACCAAGACTTTTTAAAAAAGATAATGATAAGGATATATTAGGAAAGTTAATACTTTTTTGTATTCTATTTAGGGAAAGTGGACAAATAATATTAAACATCTATTTTAGGAAAGATAGACTAAAAATATGAGATGGAGAGAGTAACAACTTGTATATATGGAGCATATATATATAATAAACATACAACAAAAAGTAAATTATACTAGAAAGTCATCAAAGCATATATCATGAACTCTGGAAGCAAACTGTCGATATGAATTGTAAGGCTTATTGTAATGATTCTTTGCTATCAATATGACGGTCTTCACGATGCCCTTAGCCCCACTAAATGCATAACAAGAATCAAAATTTTAAAGTAAAATGAAAAAAATTGGTTTCTATCGTATTAATACATAAATGTTGTCACTAAAAGTATTTTACCTCCTGCTTCTAATGCGAAGCAAAAGTCAGTCAGTTGGATTCTCGAGAGGAAGGGGAGTCTATTAGGCCCTCTATCTCTATAGGATATATCCTTGTAGTCATCCTCTCCATTCTCCTTCTCATCCATATCCACATCCCCTTGGACATTCTCCACGGGCTCCGTAATTTAAAGAAAAAATATTATAAGCCAAAATGAAAAACAAAATGGGAGAATGGGTTTATGTACAATATAAAAGTAAATACATAGTTACCTAAAGTGGGAGCATGTGAAGTTGAGGCATCATCTCCTCAACCAGGGTTGCTCCCCTCCTCCTACCTCATGTTTAACCCCTAGGCAGCATCCTGTTTTTTAAAAAAGTAACAACTATGAAGAAAATATATACACAATTTTTAAAAGTCATATAAGATACGAAAAAGGAAGAAAAAAATAGAAACATACCTACAAGTTAAAAGTAATTTTCTTACAATGATGTTACAAAACTATTAATCCTAATTTTCACCAATTATCATAAAATTTCATAATAGAAATATGCTTACTAGTTAGTCCATGCTATGATCGTCTTCTTCTTCTTATTCTTCTTCTCCTCATCTTTCTTCTTCTTTTTCTCCTTATCTTTCTTCTTCTTCTTCTCCTTCTTCTTCTTCTTCTTCTTCTACGTTTGGTCGATCTAGTTCTTCCATTATACCAATATGATCATGAAGAATACGTGACATATTAAGTTCTTGGTCTGCATCGACTTGGATTGGACAATGACTTTTATCATCTTAGAAGTACTCTGGTACGATAAGCACTATATCATGATTTGAATCTTCGTATGAAGGAACGTATACATTGCCCCCTCATCCTAACTTTAAAAACTGCACACCAATCTAGTCTTTCTTTCTTCTTTGAAAGGTATGAGGAATAGTACACTTGTGTTGGTTGCTCTGCCAACACAAATGGCTCATCTAAATGAAGCCTTGATGTATATTTTATATCTATAAGATCGTATTTCTGGTGTATCGTAAGTCTCCTTACAAAATCACACCAATGACATTTAAATAATATAATCATGTTATCTTTCCATGTATATTATATGACTATAATTTCTTTAAACATACCATAGAAGTCACGTTCATATACGTCATAACAACTACCTTTCACACATACACCATTATTCATCGTTTTCTTGAATTTATCATACTCTTCAGTGTGAAATTTGAATCCATTTACATTAGAGCCACTATAATAGGTCACATGTTTGCGCGGAACAAGTCCTAGCTCTCATATACGGTTATTAATTGTCTCGTCTCTCAAAGCCTATCAAAATAAAATATACATGTTTATATGGTTCTGTTTATAATATTGAGCCAATTATCTCATTAAATGTTTACTTACAAGGTAATGAATCCGTTTCATGAAATCCTTCCCACAAAGCTTTCTCAATTTGTTCATTGGTGATATGAATCTGCTCACGCCTCAACATTCGTCATATTGTCTACAATATTGATAAAATCACATTTTAAAAAATATTGATGTAATAAACAATAAGTTTAAGATGGGTTATAATGACTCACTCTATATACGACTCAATCTTTATGCAATTCAGGAGAACGTATATCTTTGTAGCCTTCATCTCATTTTCATTTAAATCTCTTCTAGTCTCACGACTAAATGCATGCCCTAGATAATAGAAAATGGATAGCACGACCATTTGGATCCATATCTCCCCCATTGTCATTTCGACCGACTCGATTCAACTTTGTTTAAACATTCGGTTCAAAATAGTTTGAGTAAAAATTTGAAGTTTTCTCTATGACCTACACCTCAACAATGGAGCCTTCAATGTGTGATTTGTTACAGGCAGTTTTCTTTAGGTTGTGCATACACTTATTTTGCATATACATATTATGAAACAATTATACAATGGTAAAGCACGTCACTTAATTAATACAAACAAAGATTAATAAGTGATATCATATCTTGAAGGGATACATCCATCGGTACTGCACATAGCCCCCAACCATCGCTTCATACGATAAATGGATAGGCAAATGCTTCATAGAGTCAAAGAATGATAGGGAAAATATCTTTTTTAGCTTGCATAAGCTCACGTCAATTTTTTTCTCAAGCAACTCCATATGCTCAACTCGTAGCTCAGTTGCACGTCTTTAAAAATGTTATTGAGCTCTGTTAACGGAACCTATATAGCATCAGGAAAAAAGTCACAGAACTCCAATGGAATTAATCTCTCCATGAACACATGGCAATCGCGACTCTTCATCCTGTAGAACTTGTATTCATTCACAATGACACACCGAGCTATATTTGAGGTATACCCGTCTTGGAACTTCAATTTTTTCACCCATTTGCACACATCCTTTATCTAAGACTTATTCAAAGTGTAGGATGTTTTAGGTTTTTAAGGCTTCCCATTTACTTGAACTAACTCCAACTCTGGACGCTTTCAATGGTTCTTAATTTCCTCATGAGTGTTTGAATTGTCTTTAGTTTTACCCTTGATATCCATAATTGTGTTTGAAGACATTGTCAAACACATTTTTCTCAATATACATGACATCTAAATTGTTTTGAAAAGTATGATTCTGATGTAAAAATCGGCAATGATTGTCAAACCAACAAGGCTTTCTACAATGAGGAAATCAAAATTACTTAGTACGCTCCATACAGTAAGGACAACCTAGTTGGCCATGAGTACTCCAACCAGAAATCATACAAGCTGGGAAGTCGTTGATCGTCTACAGAAGTGCAAATTTTATATTAAAATTTTGTTTTGTACTTGCATCATAGGTAAGAACTCCATCCGTCAACAACATCTTCAACTCATCTAACAACAGCTTTAGATAGACATCTAGATTCTTACCAGGGTCGTTTGGACATAGAATGATCAAGGATAAGAACAAATGATGCTCCTTTCTGCACATTCTAGAAGGTAGATTGTATAAAATGACAAAGACTAGCCAATAAGAGTAAGCGGAAGTCGAATGATCGAACAGAGTGAACCCGTCAGTTGATATTCCCAACCGAACATTCCATGGTTCGAGAGAAAACAACAAGTGCTCAACATCAAAGTGTTTCCACGCCTCACCATCCGCAGGATGGATGAGAAAGTGAGGCTTACTACGTTTTTCCTCCTTATTCCATCTCATGTGTTCGGAATTATTTTCCAACATGTAAAGTCTTTGAAGTCTTGGTGTGATTGAAAGGTATCGTAACACTTTGAATGGTATGTCCTTTTGGTTATTAATTTGCACTTGTTTATGTTGAAATCTAGCATAGTCATAGATGCCATAGTTTTTCTTTTGTATATCTTCTTGAAAGTACAACATACAATCATTCGGGCATGCATGTATCTTCTGATAACCAAGTCCTAACCCCTTCACCATCTTCTTGCATTGGTAAAAGTTTTCGAGCAACTTCTCGCTCTTCGGTAACATACTCTTAATTATTAACATTAATTGGCCTTAGCAACTCTCAGACATGTTAAAATCCGACTTATAGTTCAATAGCTGAGCAACCGCCGATAATTTGGTATGCTTCTTGCAACCTTCCCATAACGGCTCATCAACATCTCTTAATAAATCATAAAACTTAGTAGTATCACGATTTGGGGTCTCTTCAGCATCCCAATTAAATTTAGTACCATCATTATCCATTACCATACCCCCTTCGAATCCTTCCTCTGAATCCTCCCTCAACATTGTCAATTTGGCCCATTGAACATCCCACAGACAAAGGGACTTCTCCGTGTTCAGTCCACCTCTTATAGTTCCTAACAAAACCCTTCTTATATAGGTGCATGGTAACCACATCTCTCTTCAAAAACTTACTATTGCTACAAATAGAGCAAGAATATCGAATAGTTCCCCTATAAACGTAGTGTTTATTACTATATGTGAAGTTAAAGAATCGCTCAACTTCATTCCTAAATTCTTCTGATATGACATTATGCTCAACTTGACGATCAATCCAACTCCGATCAACTGACATCATTCCAGATACTAAAACAGTTTTGACTTTCAAAGTTATTCCAATTTACAATTAACTGATAGATATAACTCAAAATTAATAAAGTAATTTAATATTTATGAGACAAACCAATTTAAAAGACTTGTTTTTAGTGGATGTCTTTTTTGAGTGCATTATTCTACATCTTACACATAAATCATATCTTTATTTGTATGAGCTCTACTCTTTTGTCATTCAAGAGTGCAAGGTAAGATTTACATAGGGAAATATTTTTTAGGGTATTAAACCACTTATCTCTAATGAGAACTATAGGTGTTTCAAGATTTACATAAGGAATTATATTGTATACTACAAAAACAATCTATTTATACTCAAGTAATTGAAAGCTAATTAAAATAATGGCATGCACAAGTTAAAATTTATGAACCTAAATGCACAAGTTAAATTTTATGTACCTAATCAACAAGAGTAGTATGGAGCACACAAGAAGTAGTGAGTATCACCGATTGATCGAGTAACTCTGAGAGTAAAAAATTATAGAGTATTAGCAAATAAGAAATTAACAAAAACTGATTATATATAAACATCACACATATTGATGCTTTCTAGCCACATCCTTCCTCTCACTAAAAGTTAAAGGTCCTAATCCATTTAGGAATGTGTAATCCTTATTGCAATTAATAACTCCTATACCATTTCATTTTGAAAAATTTCGGTAAAACTTCCCCTTAGTTCTCCAAGTACACGACTTAAATTCGATGCTATTTCCCGAAGAAGATAGCCACAAATTTAGTATGTACCCAGAGAACAATGAGAGATACTATCAAAACTTTATTAAAACAAAAGAAACAATGAATTGTTAACTGCAATATGGATCATGTATTCTTAAATTGTCCACATTGGTCAATCCAAGGATTATTTGAACATAAACACTCTCATTGCAAACATATGAATTAGCAAGCAACAAATGCATTTGTGTTGCTCAATAATCCTTGGACGGGCGATCTAAGGTAAGATGCAGTGCATGATATATCAAAATGAAGAACCAAAAAAGAAATGAAGTATAAAAGAAATGGTGAGTGTTGTGACTAGATAAATGAATAAATACATGGCATGAGGAGCATGTGGTTAGTCTAGAGAAGTTTAGTTCAAATCTTTCTTTCTGATGTGCTCTAATTATATATAACTTAAGTATAATCCTTGGCTTAAATGGTCTACAATAGTACCTAACTGAGCTGAATGCTGAAACTGATAGTACCTCAAGTGAATGTCATTAAGGTATTGACTACCAACTACTATATGTAGTAAGCCAACTCCAGAAACATGGTGCCAGATCTAAATGGTGCAAGTTGTTACAAGTAGATCTTACTACATTTTCATTGTGAAAATTAATAAGCACTGAAGTACATGGGTATACAATTTCAGGACAAACTGGCTTTCGGCTCAATGGGTGGTTTAAAATCAATACATAATTTTGCATGTCTTAGTTTTCTAGTATTGAGTAAATACTTAGCTTCAAAATACATTTTATTTTGGTTTCAATTAGGTATGCTTATGAAAATTTCTGTTTCTGCCTTGTTATTTCAGCTTCTCATTGAGTCTGTCTTATTTCTGAGTTCATATAGTTTTTAGCTGCCATGTTTCATTACTTGATATGCTTAATTAATATTTTCTTGTGTTGAATGCGATTGTCTAGCTTATATGAACTGATGAATGTCTAGAATTTCAATCTTGTTTATGATGTTCATTTATATAATTTTATTCTTTTTGCAGTTTCCTTTGGAGTTAGACCTATGAAAACTACTTCAGAAGAACATCCTGTCAGATAAATGAATAAATACAACACTGAATTTTTCTTTTATAATTTTACAGTTCCCTAATTTACATTATATTCTTCTTCTTAATAACAGAATTTGCTCTAGTTTTTGAAGTAAAATATACTGAAAAAAAATACAACCAAAAAATTAAAATCAAATGCAAAAAGAAACCAAAAAATTGGAAAAATACAACAAAAATATTAAAATCAAACAAGCATATATATGCACACTAGAAATAAAAATATAAATAAATAAATACAACCAAAAAATTAAAATCAAATTCAAACAGAAACCAAAAAATTGGAAAAATACAATAAAAATTAAAATCAAACAAACATATATATGTACATTGAAAATAAAAATAAATAAATACAACCAAAAAATTACAATCAAATGCAAACAGAAACCAAATAATTGGAAAAATACAAACGAAAAAAAATCAAACAAGCATATATATAAGCATTTATATGTACACTAAAAATAAAAATAAATAAATACAACCAAAAAATTGAAATCAAATGCAATCAGAAACAAAAAAAAAATGAAAAATACAAAAAAAAATTAAAATCAAACAAGCATATATATGTACAAACAAAAAGTAAATAGAGTGAGGGAGAGAGAGTACCGATGAACTGTTGGAAACTGAACAAATCAAAACGTATAAAGAAGTCTTTATCGAGTCCTTTCATTTATCAACTGAAGTCTTAAATTAGTGGAGTTTTATTTTGTTATTTATTACAATAAAGAATGAGAAGAAAGAGTCATGTACGTTTCTCTTGTGTGCCTATATAGGCTTCTTGTATTGTCTAAAAGGTAAGAGCAAAAAGAACAGTAAAAAAAAAAATTCCTCCACTCTTATCTCATGCTCTTTGTTTTTTAGTTTGTAAACTTTTTCTCTTTTCTTTCAAATTCGTATCAGAGCGTGGTTTTGCCCAAATTCCCATTTTTTCGTCCCTTCTTGAAATGGGTTCTAATATTGCCAACAACAAATCCCTAGATTATCAAAAGATAACTATGGGTCGTGGTCTATCCAAATAAAATCCCTATTTGAATTTCAAGATTTGTGGGAACTCATCACCAATGGATTTATGGAACCCACTGTGGAGGAAGAAGTTGTATTGATAGCAAATAAGAAAAAAAGGCTCTTAAGGAGCAGAGGAAGAAGGATAAAAAGTCATTGTTTCTACTCTATCAAGGGTTGGATGAGCCTACCTTTGAGAAAGTTGCCGAAGCAATGACAAGTAAACAAGCATGGGAGATTCTAGCTTCCATTTTTAAAGGAGACGAACGGGTGAAATGGGTCCGTCTCCAAACATTACGAGGCGAGTTTGAAGCTCTTCACATGTAGGATATTGAATCGGTGTCAGATTATTTCTCACGATTGCTGGTCATCGTGAATGGTTTGAAAAGAAACAATGAAAAGGTCGATGACATCCGAGTCGTCGTGTTCCCTCTGTTTTTTTGAAACTTTCGTTTTATTTTGTTGTAATGTTTTGAATATTGTTGGTAAAGATTGAATTTCATAAATTTTATATTATTATTGATGATTTAATATTCAATGTTGATAGAATTTGAGCAGAATTATAAAATTGCTCTATCTAAATATGTAATTTGTAATTAAGAAGGTTTTTTTTAATTATAAAACAGGGTTTTGCCAACAATAAATCATAATCTGCAACAAATTTCCGTCGTAGATAAGAATCCAATTCCCACACAATTTTTCCCCTCGCAAATAGTATTTGCGACGGATATGAGATGTTATCTACGACGGAGTTCTATCGTAGAAAAGATCATTAAAATAATTTTTAATTTATTTTATTATTTTTAAAATTAATTGCATAAAAAGCTACCAACTATCTGCGACAGAATATCTGTCGTAGATTTTGTTGCATATACTATTTATTTGCGATGAATTTATTTTTTGTCACAAAAAAACTTATTAGTGACTAAGGTCTGTGTGACAGATCATGTGTGATGGAATTCTGTCACATATGAGTATTTGCAATAGAAAATTGATTATCCGTTGCTGAAAACCAATCTTCTTGTAGTGTACGTTGAATAAACATCTAGTTCCATTGCGAAAAGATTATCATACCTCATCAGAATTACATGTTAGGATTTTCACTCAAATCCCCACATAGAGGACTTCTAATTGGTTTGGAAAATGTGATTTCCTATTTTATAATTATTTATTCTAGTAGGAGTAGTTGTAGTTTTCTATTGGATTGTTGCTTGTTCTAGTAGTGGTACTAGTTTACTATGTTGTTGTTATTTTTCTAATAGTATTAGGAAAATCTCCTCTATATAAAGGAGATCTTAGCAAAGGTTTGACACACACTCATAAGTCCAATATATATTGTAAATCAGAGGGTTTTACTACTAGAGTTAGGTTGAAAGCTTTGGGTGCACTGGAATTTTAGGTTGTCAAGTAGAGAGAACACTTACAACTAGAGTTAGGTTGAGAGCTTTGGGTATATTTGAGCTTTTGGGTTGTAAGGTAGTGAGAATTTAACAACTTTTTTATTCCTAAAATTGTAACTGAAGATTAATAAAGTTGTGAGTTTTTTTATGGACGTACGCAAAGAGGTTGTCGAACCACATTAATTATTAGTGTTCTTACTCTTTATTTTATTTGCTTATTTAATTGTTTTGGTTGCGTTTTTTTATCTAAAATTTGAATAGGTGAATTTTAGAGATAAAATCCCAACAAATAGTATCAGAGTTGTGGTTATGATGGCAAAAACACTAAAGGTAGGAAAAATTAATATTGAGTTATTTGATGGGTAGAATTGTTTCTTTCTTTGGCAAAGTTTCATCAAAGATGTGTTGATGCGATAAGGGCTCTACAAGACGATTAAAGAGTCCAAGTTACAAGAGATAATGGAAGAAGTTTGGGAAGATATGTCGATGTGGGTGGTGAGCACAATTCATTTGGCATTGGCTCTTGAAATATGATAGGAGCTTAGATATTCATATTTAAGCCCCTCAATTTATAATTGTTAAGTCCTAGTTTATGTTAATTTAGTCCATTTTACTTTATTTATGTGCATTAACATGCTTTTTTAGGGTCTTTGAGGAAAAAAGAAGCATTTTTGACACTTAAACGAAGAAATCTAGAAATCCTGAAGCAGTTGCTGGCTAGAGTGCGATCAAGCGCAATCTTCGGTATGATCGAGCGCACCTGCAATCGTGCGCATACATGAAGGATCGAGTGCACCCATGCAATCAAGTGCAGAAGTGCGCAATTGAACGCATGCATACGGGCATGAACAGTAAAAACAGCATAACCAATTTTGGAAATAGAGGAGGTTTTGTGTTTTAGAAAGTTTAGGGTTTCCAGAGTCATCTAGGGTTATTCAACCCCTATAAATACACTTGTAAAAACGCAAAAGAGATCTTCTTCTTTTTATTTTTTGCTTGGCTTAGAGTTGTAAGCTTTGGAGAGGATTGACAACCCGTCTCCACAGTATTCTTCGGGTTTTATCTTTTCTTCTTAATTATTGTTATAATGTTTATCATAGATAGCATGTGTAACTAACTCTTTATAGGGCTCGATTGAAGCCCTAATTATGCTTTCCCATATATATATATATATATATATATATATATATATATATATATATATTGATCACATTTGCAAATAGCCTTGTCATGATGCTTTAATTGATTAATACCTGTTTTATTGAATTCCTCATATGTGTGTGTATGATCAACGTATGCATGTGGTGTGGACTTGTTAGTTAGATCAATTTGGATGACTAAGTCCTGGGTCTGACATTAGTAACAAAAGAAATCCACACTGGATTCTTGGGTTAATCAACATGGGAAATCAGGAGTAGATACCATACCCTAGGTCCTGTGTGATTGTCGATTTCCATAGGTCCTATGCTCTCTTAAGGAACAACTCAGTAGATACCATGCTGAATCCCTTAAGAAATAAAAGAGTTAGAGTAGATACCATGCCTAACTCGTTGCTTAGGGAAATCAATAGCTTAAGGAGTAGATACCATGCCCTTAGGTTGACAACCATTAGGTATTCATAGTAGGGCTAGAGCATTGGCATATTACTCATTGGGAAAGTATGATTAGTGGTGGATGTCAAAGCTCTATATTCTCATTATTATTAATTCACATTCAACAGTTATTTTTATCTTCTTTTGTTAAGAAACTGATTCTAAAACGAAATTCACCAATCCCTCTGGAAATGATCTCACACTTGCACACTATGCTACCATTGACCTTGTGCACATGCAAGTAAAACAAGTACGATTATTTACTTATTTATTTAGGTAGATGAACGCACAACAAGTTTTTGGCACCGTTATCGAGGATTGCGCTAAATTTCCTTTTAGAATTATTTTCGTTTAGTTTAATCATCGTTATTCTTATTTTATTTTACTTAATTTTTTTCTAAAAAATTTGTGTTTCTGCTTTTAACCTTTATTTTTATCAAAACCTATTCAATTTCTTTTTTATTTCTATTTCAGGCACACCAGCAGAACTTTCTGTGACACTTGCGATCGAGCGCACCCTCCTGTGCAATCGAGTGCAAATTAGGCAGAGAGTTACCCAGGTAGTTTTAAGCAATTATCACCAATTCATGCACGGGCGTAGATCCAAGCATTCAACGTTCTTCCCCCTTGATACCGAGCTTGAGTAGACTATCCGAAAAAGGCTTAGAGACAACTCTGAAAAGGTAAAAGAAATTAAAGAAAAAGCACAAATGGCGGAACAGCTAGAAAATCAACAACCACCTGAGAAAAGGCCGACGAAGCAATCCTTCATCCCACGCAACCTTGATCAACCATCGTGTATTGCTTATCAACCTAAGGTGGAAGGAAACTATTACATATCTCCGCAAATATTGAGTGCATTGACTCACTTTAGGGGTACACCTAATGAAGATCTACATTTGCACCTTCAAGAGTTCTTCGATCTTTGCAAGTTCTAGCACATCCGAGGCTTAGACCAAGAAGGAATAAGGTTAATTCTGTTCCCTTTTTTCTGTAAAAGATAATGCTAAAATGTGGTACAATTCTTTGCCTGCAGTTTCTATCCACACTTGGGAGGAGTTGGCTAGCAAATTCCTAAGGAAATGTTGACCCTCACCCATATTTTAATGATGACAAACACAACTGTTATTATACTAACTAAGTATAGTAAGCAACAAAAGCATTCAACCAAGGAACAAGATGCAAGAACTCAAACCGAATCAAGTATCAAGTGAAGACTGAAGAACTAGAATAGGTCTAAGGTTCTAGAACCAATGTAAGTCTCACTTATACATTGTATTAGCTTGTTCAATGGCTCGAACACAAAAAAAAATTTCTAAACTGATAATTTTAAAACAAACATTTTTAATTTAAACAGAAAAACTAGGTTGGAAGACAACCTAGTCGACTGGGTACATATACCAGTCGACTGGGTCAGTCATACCAGTCGACTGGTAAAATGGACAGTAAGTCCCCAGTCGACTGGATGAAAAATACCAGTCGATTTCATCCAGTCGACTGGTAACCCAGAAGGTTACCAGTCGACTGGTATCTCGACCCAGTCGACTGGTAGTTCAAAAATATGACCGTTGGACATCAAATCTGGACGTTTTAAAGTAAATCTTTTTCAAATTAAAGTCCTAACGGCCATATTATTTGATTGCCATATAAACCCATTCTATTGAGTATTCAAAAAAAAACTGCATACATTCAAAAAGAGTTGATCTTACACAATCAAGTAATTGCACTCTTTGAAACACAAAAAAACTTTGAAATATACTTGTTAAGCCATTGTTCAAGCTTTACTTTGAAAGAGAGACATTATTCAGTTGTATAAGCTTCCATTAGCTGCTCTACCACTTACTTTACAGCATCTTTTGTAAAGGGATTACTTCCGAAATGAAGGGGATTACTTCTGAGAGGAAGGGAATAGCTTCTGAGAGGAAGGGATTGTAAGGTTTGTACAACACCGGGAAAGTTGTACAACTAAGTTACTTAGTGGATTACTTCAAGGAGTTCCTTGAAGAGAGTGGACGTAGGGTCGGAACGAATCCGATATTGTCGAACCACTATAATTTGAGTTTGCATCTTCTTCTCTTTAAACTCTTTATTTACAGCACATTACTTGTATTAATTGTTAGCTGTTTATTCGTTTTTATAAACTTATATTAATTCCGTAAAAAGTTTTAAAAACCCAATTCACCCCCCTCTTGGGTTGAAACCTCGATCTACAATTGGTATCAGAGCTTCGTTCTTATATTTAGGCTTAAAATCCTTGAGTTGATCCAATGGCAGCAAATAGCTACTCTGAGGGACACTCTTATACTAGACCACCTTTGTTCAATGGCTCCAATTATAACTATCGGAAAAACAAAATGAAAATCTTTGTCGAATGACAAGATTACAATCTATGGAGAGTCATTGAAGAAGGACCTAGAATTCCTTCAAAAGAAATAATTATTGGAGAGACCCATCATACAATGCCTAAACTCAAAACTGAGTACACTGACGAGGATTGTAGAATGATGTCTCTCAATAGCAGAGCAACAAGTATGTTACATTGTGCATTAGATATTTCTGAATATAATAAAATATCTGCATATGTTTCGGCTAAAGAAATATGGGATAAATTGCAAGTCACATATGAAGGAACTAATGAAGTAAAAAAGTCAAAAATCTATACGCTAGTTTCTGAGTATGAATCCTTTAAAATGTTTCCTAACGAAACTATTTCTGAAATGCACTCACGGTTCACAACTATTATAAATGGTTTAAAACTGCTTGGTAGGAATATTGAGGAGTCTGAACTAACAGGAAAAATCTTGAGATCATTGCCACCCGAATGGAAATCAAAGAAGGCAGCCATATAGGGGGCCAAAGATCTTGACAAACTTGATGTTGAGACACTACTTGGGTCATTATTGACGTATGAGATGGAAGAAATGACTCCCATCGTCAATAATGATGAGAAGAAGAAAAAATACATTGCTCTCAAAGCTTCCACGAGCAGCAAAGAAATCGAATTAGAAAAAGAAACTGAGAGCAGTGAGGAAGATGGTGAAATGGCATTAATCACCAAACAATTTCATAGGTTCTTGAAGAAAAGCAAGAAACCCTACACAAAGAATCCCACTTCGAAAAGGGAACCACTTATGTACTATAGCTACAAGAAGCCCAGTCACATTAGAGCTGATTGTACAGTTTCAAACAAACCATACAAGAGCTTCAAAAAGAAAGCCATGATAGCAACTACATGGATCGATGACGAAGAAGAAGATGAGTCATCGGACAAGGAAATCGAATACGAGGAAATTGCCAACCTTTGTTTGATGGCAATCGACGATGAAATGCATGATGTAACATCTTCTCCTTCTTCTAAAAATAATATTGTAAGTAGTAGTGAAGAACCACTAGAAGTAATAAATGAAATGCATGATGAATTAAAGAAATTTGATTCTAGAAATTCAATTCTTACAAAAGAGATATCATCTCTCTCTAAAGAGATGATAAGTCTTAGAGAAGAAAAAGAAAAATTATTGTCTTTACTGTATAATTCTTCTCAAGATTTTCTTAAAGATGAGAATGAGAATTTAAAAAATAAAATTTCAGAATTGAATAGCATTATATCTAGACTTATATTTGGAAAAGAAAAGCTTGATGAAGTGCTTTCTTCCCAAAGATTAAATGGAGGAAAATCTGGTGTAGGATACTCTCCTTTGGGAAAGCAAAAATCAAAAGAGAGCTTATTCATAAAAGCTTCATGTATGAATGAAGCCTCTACTTCAAAAAACCCTAGCAAGATTAAGAGCACTCCCTCATTAAATTCTAGGAATTCAAATGTTCATACAAAAATGATGCATCCTAGAAATACACATGCTTATATATATGCACACTCTAGAAATTCTTATACGCATCCTAGAAATAACCAACATGTACATTCTAGGAACAATATGTATAATCAACATATGCACTATGCTCATGCTCATCCTAGGAATTACCATCATGGTTATCCTAGAAATATGCATACACATAATAATGCTAGCAAGTATCCTAGAATGCATCATCATACATTTTCTGGAAATGACATGCATTTTCATATTCCTCACCATAGAAACATGTATCCTAGGGACTATTACCCTAAGGATTATAGGCATGCACATCTAAGATATCCTAGAAATTTCAATAACTACCATCCTAGGATTGTGCATCATCAACATTTCCATAGATCACCATATACTGTTAAGAAAGTATGGGTCCCAAAAGGAACCGTGTTTTCTAGGACTAACTCGAAAGGACCCAAGAAAATTTGGGTACCTAAAAGTGCTATTGTATATTCTTGTGTGATGTAAATATGTCTCCACACCAAGGAGAAAGGTAATTGTTGGTACCTTGATAGTGGATGCTCGAAGCACATGACCGGTGATAAAAGTGTATTCAATGAGCTAACTCTAAGAGATGGTGGATCTGTCACCATTGGAGACAACACAAAAATTAGGATCATCAGGCATAGAAAAGTCAGTAATGATTTCTCAACTACAGATAATGTATTGCTAGTACAAGGCCTTAAGCCAAATTTACTTAGCATTAGTCAACTATGTGACAAAGGCAACAAAGTCACATTTGAGCCCTCTCATTGTCTAGTTGTAGACATCAAGAGCAACAAGATCAAATTTATTGGCCATAGACATGAAAATGTCTACATAGTTGATTTGAAATCCTTGCATTCTGAAAATGAAAAATGTTTTCCTGCTTTTAGTGAAAATCCTTGGCTATGGCACAAAAGGCTTGGTCATGTAAATATGAACTTGCTAAAAATCATTTCAAGAAAAGACTTAGTCATTGGACTTCCTAAAATCAATTTTGAAAAAGACAGTATGTGATGCTTATCAAATGGGAAAACAAACTAGAATTTCTTTTAAAGCAAAAAATGTAGTCTCAACTACTAGACCTTTGGAACTTTTACATATGGACTTATTTGGTCCAATTAGCACCATTAGTCTAGGAGGCCATCAATATGCTATTGTTATTGTTCATGACTAGTCAAGATATACCTTTGTTATTTTTATTGCTTACAAGGATGAAGTTTTCAAAGGATTTGAAAAGTTTTGCAAAAAGGTTCAAAATGAAAAAGGAATTTGTATTTCAAGCATAAGAAGTGATCATGGAAAAGAATTTGAAAACCAAAGCTTTTCAAAATTTTGTGATGAAAATGGAATTAATCACAACTTTTCAGCTCTTAGAACTCCTCAACAAAATGGAGTTGTTGAGAGGAAAAATAGAGTTCTAGAAGAATTTTCAAGAACTATGCTTTGTTAAAATAATTTACCAAAATACTTTTGGGCTGAAGCTGTGAACACTTCTTGCTATATTTTAAATAGAATTTTAATTAGGCCACTGCTTGATAAAACTCCATATGAACTATGAAAAGGAAAAAAGCCCAATATCTCTTATTTTCGTGCATTTGGTTGTAAATGTTTCATCTTAAATAACAATAAAACTAACTTGGGTAAATTTGATTCTAAGACTGATGAAGGAATATTTTTAGGATATTCAACATCTAGTAAAGCTTATAGAGTTTTCAATAAGAGAACTCTAGTAGTAGAAGAATCAGTACATGTAACTATCGATGAGTCTAACCCTACTAGTAGTAGAAAATTTTCCTTTAAAGATGATGCAGACTTCATTCCAAGAACGGAAACTCCTACTCCCATTGTTGACTCAAATGAGACTCCACCTCAAGCAAATGAAGAGATGGAAACTCACATTTTGGACCAACTATCCTCAAGTCAACAAGAGGAAAGTCTACCCAAAGATTGGAGGTATGTAAATTATCACCCAATTGATCAAGTGATTGGTGATCCTTCACAAGGGGTAAGAACTCGCTCTTCAATTAGAAATATTTGTAATTTTGTAGCTTATTTGTCTCAAGTAGAACCTAAGACATTTATAGAAGCTGAAAAAGTTAATGATTGGATAATTGCAATGCAGGAAGAAATAAATCAATTTGAAAGAAACAATGTTTGGAAACTAGTTCCACGACCTAAAGATCATTCAATAATTGGAACTAAATGGGTATATAGAAATAAGATGGATGAAAATGGAATAGTAACTAGAAACAAGGCTAGACTAGTTGCTAAGGGATATAATCAAGAAGAAGGAATAGATTTTGATGAAACCTATGCTCTCGTAGCTAGATTAGAAGCTATTCGAACATTATTAGCCTTTGTATGCTTCAATAAAGTCAAGCTATTTCAAATGGATGTGAAAAGTGCCTTTTTAAATGGCTTTATAGAAGAAGAGGTTTATGTTGAGCAACCTCTTGAATTTGAAAATCCTAGTCTTCCAAATCATGTCTACAAGCTTTCTAAAGCTCTATATGGGTTGAAGCAAGCTCCAAGGACATGGTATGAAAGACTAAGCAAATTTTTGATTGACAATAATTTTGTTAGAGGTAAAATAGACACAACACTCTTCACAAAAACTCACAAAAATGACACTTTGATAGTTCAAATATATGTTGATAATATTATATTTGGTGCTACTAATGAATCTATGTGTCTAGAGTTTGCAAAGTGCATGCAAGGTGAATTTCAAATGAGTATGATGGGAGAACTTACCTACTTCCTTGGACTTCAAATCAAGCAACTAAAAGGAGGCATCTTCATCAATCAACAGAAGTACATTAAGGACCTACTAAAGAGGTTCGGGATGGAAAGCTCAAAGCCACTTGGAACGCCTATGAGCACAACTACTAAACTTAATCTTAATGAAAGAGGTAAAAATGTAGATTCTAAATATTATAGAAGTATGATAGGTGCTTTACTTTATTTGACTGCAAGTGATGAGTCTTAAATATTGCATATTTTAGACCCTTAACTTATATTTGTTATACTCTTAGTTAGTAGTATTTCACTTTATTTTATGTCTTTCTTGTGTTTTGTGTATTTTTACAGGTTTGTGGAGAAAATAAAGTATTTCGGGAGATGTGAAGCTTCTGGAGACATTGCGCTCGATCGCATGAGAATATAGCCTATCAAAACATTCCATGAATCCAACTATAAGACAAAAAACAAAGAATATCCCAATTAAACCAAAAGCGTCCAATGTATCCGCTCTTAACAAATCACAAAGGAAATCCAATTTAATCGAAAAGCATTCAATGTATCCATCAGATGAAACACAAGGAATATCCAACAGAAAATTTAAACTCAATCAATTATAAGATTAACTCAAATAATTGACAGAACATTTATACTTAAAATTGTCAGATTTGTACAAGCAAATCTGAACTACTACGCCAAACAACGACGGGGCTTCATCTTCAATTTAACCTCGCACTTGCACAACACTATATTGCAAACGACTCGTGCGCTTGCGAGTAATTTAAAACCATTTTTTTTTCTTTTTTCAAATTATTGACAGAACATTTATACTAAAAATTGTCAGATTTGTACAAGCAAATCTGAACTACTACGCCAAACAACGGCGTGGCTTCATCTTCAACCTTAGTTGAAGAGTCTAGCCACTCATAACTATAAAACTATAATAAAAAGTGCTAAACATTTAAACTAAAACAACTGAATATAAAGAAATAAATAAAAAACTTTACATGGGAGAAATTCCACTCGCTGACAGGCGGCGCTTCCCCTCGTGGTAGCAATGCCTTCGGGATCCACCAGAATGTTGGCGGACGTCCACCGGTAAACACCAAAGTGGCTCAGGAATTGTACCCTGAATGATGAAGCCAGATGGTGTTTATATAGGGGAAGACCCAGAGCAATATGGGTTGCAGATTCGATGTGGGATACTGCCCGTATGCGCTCAATCGTAGTGTGGTGCGATCGATCGTAGGTACGATCGATCGCATGTCTTGTGCGCACGATCTCATGTGCGCTCGATCGCATGTCTGCTACGATCGATCGCAGATGCACTGAACTTCAAATATTTCGATGTGGGATGTTGACCATGTGCTCGTTCGTAGGCAGGTGCGCTCGATCGCATATCTCGTGCGATCGATCGCAATGTCTCCAGAAGCTTCACATCTCCTGAAATGCTTTATTTTCTCCACAAACCTGTAAAAATACACAAAACACAAGAAAGACGTAAAATAAAGTGAAATACTACTAACTAAGAGCATAACAAATATAAGTTAAGGGTCTAAAATATGCAATATTTAAGACTCATCAAATACCCCCAAACTTATATTTTGCTAGTCCCTTAGCAAAACAAAATAAAAGACTCAATGAAAAACAAAGAACATAAAGATAAAGTCATCACTCATGGTATCCAAAAATTTAAGGAGCACACATCACCATGATATTCATTCATAAGCAAGCTTAAAAAGGTAAACCCATCTTCGCAATGAATAGAAATGTTAAAATCTAATTACTTACAAAAGGCAGGATAAGGCATCACAAGCTTGAATCAGTGTAAGGTGAATTAGCATATAAAAATGAAGCTTCCAAGTAACTCTAATGTGTAAGGTATCCATGTCTCAAGATTCACCGAATTTCTCATCAAAAATGAATGAAAAGGCATAGTTTTTATTTTATTCTTTTATTCTTTTTATTTTTTTAACAATAATAAGGCACGACTATGTTTAGCTCCCTTAAGCTTTCTAATTGACCCATGTAGCGAGTGTTGAGTCAATGACTCCCAAACCAGGTGGTTTTAGGGCATTAGGTGTAAAGACACCCCTAAGGACTTACTAACTCGAGTTAAAAAAGCTACGAAATTAAACCGGCCTTAATATTACCAAGCAAAATTCCACCTTTTGATGTGAACACTCACTGCTTACTGAGGCAAGAGGTCCAGTTACTCAGCGAAAAGTTGTAGTAATTAATTTTTTTTTCTTTCTTTATGCCCAAGTGTTCATCCAACAAGTCATCCAGTTTCAGTTAAGATAAGGAAAAATACACATTAAAATCACGTGTCATACCTCACATTATTTGTGCTAATGTGCTCGTGTTAGATTAGATCAAACATGTGAATTCTCAAAATGCCTAAAGTAAGTAACTAAATTTTAAAAATTTATCACCAGATCATGTGTTCAAAATGTTAAGCTCACCAATGACATCACATCACAGAAAATGTTTAGATCAACTAAAATTTCACGATAACATGAGCATGCATTTATCTTTATGACGAAAAGACAACAAATTAGGACAAAGTGTGTGATGTGTCTCCCATACCCCCAAACTTAAATTACACATTGACCCCAATATGTGACTAATATGGAAAGAGCTGACCTGAGATATGGAGAACTATCTGGACTGGTATGGCTCATAGCATACCCCCAAACTTGAACTGAAGTACGCTTTGTCCCTGAAAAATAAAAACTGGAAAACAAAAAATACTAGAAACAAACATTAATCATAAAAATGCGAAATAATAAATAAACAAAAGAAAAGATAAGCTGTGGGGTGCCTCCCATGAGCACTAAGTTTAACGTCTTCAGCCAGACCCAACATTAGTAAACAGGCCCAACTAAGCGCTCCACCATCTGATCAATAAATGGAAATGGAAAATGATCAGGCCTAGTGGCAGCATTCAATTTACGATAGTCTAGACACTTTCTCCATCTTGACTGCACTCGAGTTGGAACCAACTCGTCGTCTTTATTTACTACCGTCAATTCAGCACGTTTGGGCACGACTTTAATCAGGCTCACCCACTCGCTATCAAAGATGGGATAAATGATCCCTGCCTCTAACAGCTTAATATCTTCTGCCCTCACAACCTCTTGCATAGCAGGGATGAGCCTTCTTTGTGGCTCCCTCGATGGCTTGGCATTCTCCTCCAACTGTATCGTGTGTATTACCAATGAGGGGTTGATTCCCTTGACATCTTCAATAGTCCAGCCTATAGCTTCCTTACGCTCTCTTAAGACGTCCAATAATTTCTCCTCTGGAGCATTATCCAAATCTAAAGCTATAATTATAGGCAAAGAATCTGCCAGACCTAGGAACTTATACTTAAGATTGTCCGGTAAAGGCTTAAGATCCTTCTTGGTGGGTTCAGGTGTTGTGGTTTCCTCCGTCGCACTGATCTTTAGAGGAGCAGACTCCAAAGTAGCATTTGCTTGTTCAAACAACTTATCTAAGCCCAAATCCTCTTCAAATTGAGCAAAGCATGCCTCCAGAGGGTCCTCAATACGTGATTCATCCATAGTCTCCTCCGTCTCACTACTCTTCTAAGGATCAGACTCCAAAATGGCATTCACTTCCTCTAGTAACTTATCTAAGCCCAAGTCCTCTCCAAAGTGAGCAAAGCATGCCTCTAGGGGATCCTCAAACTCCTCTCCTTTCTTGGGCGCTTGTAATCTCTTAGGGTAAGGGGCTTTAGGTAAAAACGACCCAGGGAGATCCTTAATGATAGGTGTGGCTGTAGATGGCTCAGCATCTCTCTTTTCTTTGTTGCCACTTTCTTGCCCTTGTATAGGAGTTGATAAATTTCCCACCGCAAACTGTTCCTTTGGGTTAGGATCAGGTTGACTGGGGAACTTTCTTTCCTCTCCTTCACCCACATAACTTGCGATTTGATCAATTTGACTCTCTAGCTCGGCAATCGCTTGGGTGTTTTCTATGGTTGCACTCATCACTTCACTCATAGATTGGCTAGTCGTTTTCATGAAATCATTGAGAGCGTCCTCCAATGACTGTGAAACCGACGCTGGCACTTGAATGGGAGCTTGGTAAGCGGGTGATGGTGCTGGATAGGCATAACTTGGTATTGGTGGAGGAAATTCGGGAGGGTATTGATTATAAGGGGCTCCTCCCTGATTCATCAGTTGGTTCTGCTCCCATGAAAAATTAGAGTGGTTCCACCACCCTGGATTATATGTTTCGGAGTAAGATCCATTTGGTTCCTAACAACAGTCATTGAAAGCATTCATTTGTTCCATGGGGTACTCGGCACAAGCTGGCATTGATGGACAGTTTTGTGCTAGATGCATGGGACTAGCACAGATGGAACAGCTATCAACATTGAATGTGTTGGCAGCATTGAGGGACGGGCCGATCATTTTCATGTACTCCTTAATGGTGTCCTCTAAAGACTATGAAACCGGCACTGGATTCATCCACATAATTTTTTTTTTTAAACCAAAAAAAATAACTAACTAGTAGAAAAATAAAATCATTTTAGACAAAAACTTTTCACAAACCAAACAATTCCCCGGCAGCGGCGCCAAAAACTTGTTGTGAGTTTTAAATTACTCACAAGCGCACGAGTCATTTGAGGTCGAATCCACAGGGAATTGTGTTGTGAAAATATATTTTTAATCTAAACTAACTTTATCTTAACCTAGTTCCGAATTGTGAATGATATTGCAAAAGAAATATAAACTAAGCTAAGTTGATTTAAAAACTAATAATTAAAACACTAAGGTTTCCGAATCCACCCTACCAAAGTTAAGCATATATGTTCTAAAAATATAGCCTATCAAAACATTCCATGAATCCAACTATAAGACAAAAAACAAAAAATATCCCAATTAAACCAAAAGCGTCCAATGTATCCGCTCTTAACAAATCACAAAGGAAATCCAATTTAATCGAAAAGCATTCAATGTATCCATCAGATGAAAAACAAGGAATATCCAACAGACAATTTAAACTCAATCAATTATAAGATTAACTCAAATAATTGACAGAACATTTATACTAAAAATTGTCAGATTTGTACAAGCAAATCTGAATTACTACGCCAAACAACGGCGGGGCTTCATCTTCAACCTTAGCTGAAGAGTCTAGCCACTCATAACTATAAAACTATAATTAAAAGTGCTAAACATTTAAACTAAAACAACTGAATATAAAGAAATAAATAAAAAACTTTGCATGGGAGAAATTCCACTCGCTGACGGGCGGCGCTTCCCCTCGTGGTAGCAATGCCTTCGGGATCCACCAGAATGTTGACGGACGTCCACCGGTAAACACTAAAGTGGCTCAAGAATTGTACCCTGAATGTTGAAGCCAGATGGTGTTTATATAGGGGAAGACCCAGAGGAATATGGGTTGCAGATTCGATGTGGGATACTGCCCGTGTGCGCTCGATCGCAGTGTGGTGGGATCGATCGCAGGTACGATCGATCGCTTGTCTTGTGCGCACGATCTCATGTGCACTCGATCGCATGTCTGCTACGATCGATCGCAGATGCACTGAACTTCAAATATTTCGATGTGGGATGTTGACCATGCGCTCGTTCGTAGGCAGGTGCGCTCGAGCGTAGGTGTGCTCGATCGCATATCTCGTGCGATCGATCGCAATGTCTCCAGAAGCTTCACATCTCCTGAAATGCTTTATTTTCTCCATAAACCTATAAAAATACACAAAACACAAGAAATACGTAAAATAAAGTGAAATACTACTAACTAAGAGCATAACAAATATAAGTTAAAGGTCTAAAATATGCAATATTTAAGACTCATCAGCAAGTAGACCTGATATAATGTTCAGTGTATGCATGTGTGCTAGATTTCAGTCTAAACCTAAGGAATCACATGAAGTTACAGTAAAAAGAATCATTAGATATCTACAAGGAACCCAAACTATAGGATTGTGGTACTCTAGAGTTTCATCTTTTGAGCTTGTAGAATATTCAAATGCTGATTTTGCTGGATGTAGGTTAGATAGAAAAAGCACAAGTGGTACATGCCAATTCTAAGGAGCTATGTTAACCTCTTAGTTTTCCAAGAAACAAAATTCCGTTGCACTATCAACCGCAGAGGCAGAATACGTTATAGCGGGAAGCTGTTTTGCCCAAGTAATTTGGATGAAACAACAACTAGAAGACTATGGCATGAACCTCAAAAACATCCCAATATTTTGTGACGATACTAGTGCTATCAACCTAACCAAGAACCCTATTCAGCATTCTAGAACAAAGCACATAGAAATAAGACATCATTTCTTAAGAGACTATGCTCAAAAAGGTGACATAAGACTAGAATTCATACCTTCAGAAGATCAAATAGCTGACATTCTTACAAAACCTCTAGGTAAAGCTAGTTTTTGTAAAATTAGAAAATTGATGGGATTACTGGATTATGATAAACTGAATATCTGATTGCTCTTTCATTCATCATATGCATGTTTGACATCGAGTGAAATAATATTAATTCTTGTTTAATTATCTGCTTCACTCAAGATGTCTTAGATAAATAAATTTCATGCTACAAATTCAAGACTAGAAATTTTCTTACGGGTCCAGTCAACTGGAAAATATACCCCAGTCGACTGGTAAATTTGATCCAGTCAACTGGTAAGTCTCTGTCTTTTTCTCCAGAGGACTAGTAAGTCCTATCCAGTCGTCTTGTACCTCAAGATCCTGTTTAGAGCCAATTTTTTTGAAAATCTGTTGTCATCCAGTCGATTGGTATCTTACTACTAGTTCACCCAGTCGACTAGTACATGAACCCAGTCGACTGGTATGGAAACTGTTCATCTTTTCAAAGGGACCCAGTCGACTGGTAAATCGACCCAGTCGACTGGTATCGCGATTCTATAAAAGGGACTGTTCATTTTTTTTATTTTTTACTCCATTTTCGAGCACCCTTGCTTTCTCTCTCTAGAAAAATTCATCATTTTGATCCAAAAACCATCCAAACTTCATCTAAACACTCTGGTCTACACATCTATAACAAGATTTTTAACTTTCTACGGTTAAAATCTCTTATTTTCCTTAAAAACCTTTTTTCCCAAAAAAACCCCATTTTTCTCAAAATGACCGATAGAATCTGCGTCAAATTCACAACTAGTGGACCAAATGCGCCTGAAAAACCAAGGTCTACAAAACTCTCGGCATCAGAGTCATGGGAGAAGGGTATAGCGGGCTCATCAAGCAAGACGCCCATAACAGAGCTTGATGAGTCTCTGTTTTTCAGTCCTACGGCAAAGGCGAGGTATGAGTCCATTATCCGTCATAAGAAAGTCATGACAGGTAGAGTTAATGATTTTGACTCTATTCATCATGAAAATTTTGATATTCTGCCAGCCTTTGAGGCGATCCACTTGACCTCACTGGTCAAAGTGCATGAAAAATTTTACCCAAGACTGATTCACCAGTTCTACGTGAACTTGGTGAAACCCAGTCCTCTGGCTCTGAGATTTAGAACTAGATTCAGTGGTGTGGAGTTTGAGGTCAACACTGACCTCCTCATGAGCATTTTGAGGATCCCTGTAAGGGGAATTCAGTGGAGTCTAGATGGATGGCTAGACAGCTTCGATGTCGAGGCGGCCTGTCAGATAGTCAGGGGAAACCCTAACTATATGTACAGACCCACTACATTTCATACATGTAGTGATATGCCCCTTGACTCGAAGATGTTTCAGTTGATAGTCAGTTGGACCATCCACCCGAGACTCGGGAGTCGAGGGTATCTATCTAAGATAGATATGGTATTGATTTGGTGCTTTAAAACTGGGCACCACTTCAATATATATCCTCTGCTGCTCACCAATATGATAAATGGCGAAGCGAGTGACTCCAGGTGTCTTCCTTACGGGATGCTCATTACGCTCATACTCCAGCACTTCCGGGTGCCTATGCCTGCCTCCGAGGCTCAAGATATCGGACCAACGGATATCACCAACATCTCATCACTCAAGAAGATGAGATGTACAGTTCGTGATGGCTTCCTCTATCCGAAGGCTGGGAAGCGCTTACGGATCCGAGAGGATGAGAGCGACGATGATGAGGATAAGGATGTTACTGATACTGCTGTTGAGATGGACACAGATACCCGAGCACCTCCCATTGGTGACTCGAGTATTGGTCAGGCTAGATATGACGATATTCTACGGGCTATCACGGGCCTCCAGATGACCATACAGTTTGGTTTCCAGACCATGCAATTTGAGTACCAGAGATTGAGCTCCTACATCGAGCATCTTCGGGACGACTTCGAGTTACACCGAGAGCTCCCTAGCATAGATTAGGGATCTTATTCGAGATGGTTCGGACTCTCCCGCACCTTGAGATTTTTTTTTTATATTTTGTGTATATAGTGCTTTTCCAGTTCTTAGCATGTAGCACGAACATATCCTTTGTATTTCAGTTTTATATACGGCTCTATGAAGCCCGTTCATGTACTGACTTTTTATATATGATGTTGTTTTTACATTAGTCATATTTCATATATCTATTTACATTATTTGTGATATGTCTGCACAGTTTTAAACTACTTTTAGTCACGAATATGCCCTAAAATGATTATGCTTGTATGAAAACTTTCGGTTCTTCCCGGGAAGGCTTTCAAACTCTGAATGAAGCCAAATTTTCGCGAACAAGTTTGTTTAATCATACACTTGATGACTGTAGTGGCTAAATAGCTTATGTTTTGATTTCTGACCCCCTTTGGTTGCTGTTGTCAAAACGGAGGAGAAAAATGAGAAAAACGAGAAAAACTAAGTAAACAGAAACTATTGCATAGATTTAGGGGGAGCACAACTCCATAGCCTATTCAAAATGCTTCATTGATTGGTTGAGTTGATTGTGACTGGTTGAAATCAATATATAAACTGCGTTTGTTTGTTTACAGGATGGTTTTACTCAAAAAACAGTGGTCTGATTTTTCTTAAAATCCAAACACTTAGCTTTTTTAACTGTTTTCGCATTATTAGCTTTGTCATCATCAAAAAGGGGGAGATTGTTGACCCTCACCCGTATTTTAATGATGACAAACACAACTATTATTATACTAACTAAGTGTAGTAAGATAAAAAAACCATTCAACCAAGGAACAAGATGCAAGAACTCAAACCGAATCAAGTATCAAGTGAAGACTGAAGAACTAGAATAGGTCTAAGGTTCTAGAACCAATGTAAGTCTCACCTATACATTGTATTAGCTTGTTCAATGGCTCGAACACAAAAGATTTTTCTAAACCGATAATTTTAAAACAAACATTTTTAATTTAAACAGAAAAATTGGGTTGGAAGACAACCCAGTCGACTGGGTACATATACCAGTCGACTGGTATATGAGACAATAAGTCTCCAGTCTACTGGGTCAGTCATATCAGTCGACTGGTAAAATGGACAATAAGTTCCCAGTCGATTAGATGAAAAATACCAGTCGACTGGTAACCCAGAAGGTTTGAAAACGAGCTTTTTTCAAGTGAACCCAGTCGACTGGTATCTCAACCCAGTCGACTGGTAGTTCAAAAATATGACCGTTGGACATCAAATCTGGACGTTTTAAAGTAAATCTTTTTCAAATTAAAGTCCTAACGGCCATATTATTTGATTGCCATATAAACCCATTCTATTGAGCATTCAAAAAAAAGTTGCACACATTCAAAAAGAGTTGATCTTACACAATCAAGTAATTGCACTCTTTGAAACACAAAAAGCTTTGAAATATACTTGTTAAGCCATTGTTCAAGCTTTACTTTAAAAGAGAGACATTATTCAGTTGTATAAGCTTCCATTAGCTATTTCTCTACCACTTACTTTACAGCATCTTTTGTAAAGGGATTACTTCCGAAAGGAAGGGGATTACTTCCGAGAGGAAGGGAATAGCTTCCGAGAGGAAGGGATTGTAAGGTTTGTACAACACCAGGAAAGTTGTACGACTAAGTTACTTAGTGGATTACTTCAAGCAGTTCCTTGAAGAGAGTGGACACAGAGTCGGAACGAATCCAATATTGCCGAACCACTATAATCTGAGTTTGCATCCTCTTCTCTTTAAACTCTTTATTTACAGCACATTACTTGTATTAATTGTTAGCTGCTTATTCGTTTTTATAAACTTATATTAATTCCGCAAAAAGTTTTAAAAACCTAATTCACCCCCCTCTTGGGTTGAAAACTCGATTTACAGGAAGTTTTTCCTAACCCAAAAGACGAGGCAAATGATGAAGAAGATTCAGTCCTTACAACAAAAGGATGGAGACCTATTCTTCGAAGCATGGGGACACTTCAACGAGCTGCTACTAAAATGCCCACTTCACAACCTACCTCAAGATGAACTGGTACAAGCTTTTTATGAAGGTTTGAGTGATACTAACAAAAGAATTGTTGATTCAGGTTGTGGAGGAGTGCTGATGGAGAAAAGTAACGAAGAAGCTATGGAACTCTTTGAAACCTTAAGTGAACAAACTCAGCGGTTCTACTCTCGAGGTAGACATGTAACCAAGAGTAAGGGTATGTATGAGGTAAATTTAAATGGAAGATTAGCCACCCAGATAGCTGTTATAGAGAGGAAACTAGACCTGTTGGTTAAAGCCATGGCTGCTCAGAATGCCTCATCTAACCTACCAGCTACACCACTCCAGGTATGTGCGATATGTTCCTAATTTGATCATAATACTGATACTTGTCCTTTATATTCATCTGCAGATCTAGAACAAGCAAATTACGTGGGACCTAATAACTATCCACCAAAGAATAACCCATATGCAAACACTTACAACCCGGGATGGCGAAACCACCCAAATTTATCTTGGAACAACAATCAAAATACCCTTAACCAGCAAGGGCAGCAAAGGAACTCTCAGCCCACTACTCATTTAGCCGCCGAAACAAATAAAAATGACCTCGAAAGTCTTGTGAGACAGTTGGCCACTCAGCAGCAACAATTAATGACCTCACAAGATCAGTTCATGGCAGATGAAAGGTAATTCTGGATTGAACTAAGACAAACCACAGCAAAACATGAACAAGCCATCCAACGGCTAAAGGTACAAAAGGGACAATTGGCTAAAGAACTAAGTGGCAGAAAGCAAGATGAGCTTCCGGCTCAAACACTACCTAACCCTGGGGGGCATCAACAACTAAAAGCTGTCACAACTTTGAGAAATGGTAAGGTGATAGGGTCCGATGAGTCTGTGATAGCATCCAAAGAAAAACCATCGGTATCAAAGGTGAGTGAGATGGAGAAGGTGAATGCACCACCCTTCCCACAAAGATTAGTAAAACAAAAGAAAGAAAATAAATTGCTTGATATTTTTAAAACCTTGCGGAAAGTTGAAATAAATATTCCTTTGTTAGATGCAATTCAACAGATACCTACTTATGCTAAATTTCTAAAAGATTGTTGCACTCATAAGAGAAAATTTCAAGAACATAAGACTGTAGCCTTAACTGAAGAAGTAAGTGCTGTGCTATTATGAAAACTCCCACCAAAACTGAAAGATCCGGGTAGTTTTACTATTCCCTGTAGGATAGGTGATCAGTTGTATGAGCGAGCATTGCTAGATTTGGGAGCGGGTGTAAATTTACTACCCTACACAGTATTCGAAACCCTAGGTTTGGGGGAGCTACAACCGACTTCCATTACCTTGCAATTGGCAGATAGAAGTATCAAAAGACCTAGGGGTATTCTTGAGGATGTCCTAGTAAAGGTGGGAGAGTGCATTTTACCTGCTGATTTCATTATGCTAGATATGGAGGAATGCCCTATGCCATTACCTCTGGCCATCATATTAGGAAGACCCTTCATGAGAATTGTCGATACTAAGATTTGTGTGAAAAAGGGTATAGTAAGTATGAAAGTCAATGGTGAGAAAATAGAATTTAAAATGTTTGATGCATTAAAACTGCCTCAAGATGATATGGAATGTATTAATGTATGCATGATGCAAAGTTTTGTTGAGCAAGCTTTTCAGGTCCAGCACATTGATCCATTGGAGACCACTCTCACCCATAGCTTCACAGAAGTGGAGATTGAGCAAGAACCTGAAGATGTTATTGATGACATCATCACAGTTGTGCACTTCCTTGAGGCCTTTCCAAAACACTCTAGTAAGTATACTCCTCTAATTGAATCTTTCATACCTACTAATACTACTCTTCTTCCATCCATTATCTAGGCACCAATATTGGAATTAAAGTAGCTACTCGAGCATTTAATATGTGCCTATTTGGGAGAGAATAAGACTTTACCTGTGATTATAGCTGCTAATTTGAGTAGTGGAGAAGAAGAGAAGTTATTAAGAGTTCTTAGGGAGCATAGATCTGCCATTGGATGGACCATTGCTGACATTAAGGGAATAAGTTCATCCAAGTGCATACATAATATCTACCTTGAGGATGAAGCAAGGCCCACTCGAGATGCTCAAAGAAGACTTAACCCACACATGAAAAAGGTAGTAAAGGCTGAAGTATTAAAACTCTTAGATGTTGGCATTATCTACCCCATCTCCAACAGTAAGTGGGTAAGTCCGATCTAAGTTGTTCCTAGAAGAGTGGGATCACAATAGTGAAGAATGAAAATGAGGAGCTCATACCTACAAGAAAAACAACTGGCTGGAGAGTATGTATTGACTATCAAAGATTAAACAAAGTTACTAGAAAAGATAATTTCCCCTTGTCGTTCATTGATCAGATGTTAGAAAGATTAGCTGGCCACAGCTACTATTTCTTTTTGGATGGGTATAGTGGATACAACCAGATTTCCATAGCACCCGAGGATCAAGAAAAGACTACCTTCACATGTCCTTTCAGTACATTTGCTTATCGTAGGATGCCATTTGGATTATGCAATGCACCAGCCACTTTTCAAAGATGTATGATAAGCATATTTTCCGATATGGTGGAGAAATACATTGAGGTATTTATGGATGATTTCAATGTATTTGGTTCCAATTTTGATGAATGCCTCAATCATTTAGAAAGTGTCCTAAAGAGATGTGAAGAAAGTAACTTAGTGCTGAATTGGGAGAAATGTCACTTCATGGTTCAACAAGGCATTGTGTTGGGTCACTCCATCTCCAACAAAGGTATTGAGGTAGACAAGGCTAAAATAAACATCATTTCAAAGCTACCTCCTCCTCTCACAATCAAGGGTGTAAGAAGTTTTCTTGGACATGCCGGTTTCTATAGATGATTCATTAAGGATTTCTCCAAGATTTTAAGACCTTTTTGTGCATTAGTAGCTAAAGATACCAAGTTTGAATGGAATGATAACTGTATGAAAGCTTTCAACACACTGAAGGATGTTCTCACCTCTACCTCGATAATGATGGCATCGGATTAGAATCTTCCATTCGAATTGATGTGCGATGCTAGTGACTTCGCCTTGGGAGCTGTCTTAGGTCAAATAGTCAATAAGGTACCTCATGCTATTTACTATGCTTCTAGAACTTTAAATGATGCTCAGCTTAACTATTCTACTATTGAAAAGGAATTGTTAGCTGTTATTTTTGCTTTAGAGAAGTTTAGATCATATCTTATTGGTTCTAAGGTTATTGTATTCACTGACCATACTGCTTTGAGATATCTGTTTTCTAAGAAATATGCAAAGCCTAGGTTAATCAGATGGGTACTATTATTACAAGAATTTGATTTGGAGATCAAAGACAAGAAAGGAAGTGAGAATGTGGTTGCAGATCATTTGTCAAGGCTACCTTATGAGAATGACGATAATGAGTTGCCTCTGAATGAGAACTTCCCTGATGAACAATTGTTCGCACTAGAGGTAAAACTTTCATGGTATGCTGATATTGTAAATTATCTAACTGCTAAGGTTTTTCCCCCAGGTATGACCATACAAGGAAAGAAGTGGCTGATATCTCTGTCTAGACACTACCATTGGGATGACCCTTACCTTTTCAAATTCTACTCTGATCAAATCATTAGACGATGTGTCTCGGAAGAGGAGCACTTGAGCTTATTACAACACTCCTATCAGTTTGCTTGTGGAGGAAATTTTGGGGCTAAATGAACAGCTCTTAAGGTATTACAATCTAGTTTTTATTGGCCTAATCTATTTAAAGATGCTTTCTCCTTTTATAGTTCATGTGATAGATGCCAGCAGACAGGTAACATCTCTTCCTGAAATCAGATGCCTCTACAAAATATTCATATAGTAGAACTTTTTGATGTATAGGGCATTGATTTCATGAGTCCATTTCCTAACTCCTTTGGCTATTTATATATTCTTACGGGTGTGGATTATGTGTCCAAATAGGTCGAGGTTATCCCCTCAAAGACTAATGACCATAAAGTAGTTGTAAAGTTTCTATAGCCTAACATCTTTACCCGGTTTGGGACTCCAAGAGCAATCATCAGTGATGGGGGCAGCCACTTTCATCATCTCTCTTTTGCCAAAATACTTCGAAAATATGGGATCACTCATAAAGTGGGCACCCCCTATCATCCTCAAACCAGTGGCCAAGTGGAGATAAGTAACCGAGAAATCAAAGGAATCTTATAGAGAATCATGAAGCCTAATCGGAAGGATTGGTCCTTGCGCCTGAATGATGCTCTATGGGCATACTGGATAGCTTATAAGACTCCAATTGGCATGTCTCTATACCGCCTAGTCTTTGGAAAACCATGCCATCTCTCGGTAGAATTAGAGCATCGAGCATATTGGGCCATAAAGCAGTTCAATTTTGACATGAAATAAGCGGGTGAGAAGAAGAAGCTGCACCTAAATGAGTAAGAAGAATTAAGATATAATGCCTATAAAAATGCCAAGCTGTACAAAGAACGGACAAAAACTTATCATGACAAACAACTAGTAAGGAAAGAGTTTCATGTGGGACAAAAGGTGTTGCTCTACGACTCAAGGTTAAGACTGTTCCTGGGCAAGCTCAAGTCCCGATGGTATCGTCCTTATGTGGTTACTAAGGTCTTCCCTTATGGTGCTTTGTAGGTCTGTGGTCCCAACAGAAATCAGCCCTTCACGATAAATGGACATCGAGCCAAACCATACCTTGATATTAACTTACCTTCGAGAGATGAAGACTTGGCACTTCAATTTGTAAAGTATACAGCTGAACTACAAGCACTTGAGCCACAAAAGGTGGGCTCTAAGTGCTTCCTTTAAAAAGAGTAACACTGCGGCACGAGAGTGCTTGAGCAATTCATATTCTACTACCCATATAGCTCAAGCACCTCTATTGAGGTTGGTGGTACTGAGGCCACTAACGCATGGTAAGGTTGTATTGTTCTTGCTTTATCATTCCAGTCTTGGTAAGTTTTTATTTTGTCCATACATACTACTTTGCGATCGAGCGCACCATTCAGTGTGTTCTAGTGCACAAGTGCAATCGAGGGCATTCGTGGCAGATAGTCACGTGATGGATTTAAACATTTCATTCTCTGCCATCACTCACTCACACTCTCGATTACACACAACACTCCTCCTCTAACTCACTCTCATTTTACATCACCCCATCCCACATTACTCTCACTTATCATCATCATCATCTCCACATTACACCCACACACTGCACCAAATCCGTGACTCCAGGTATATCCCATTCCGCTTTTATTTTTCTTTTCTATTTACTTACGCACAATCACCAACGTTTTTAATTATTCCTAATTATTTACATATATTCTTGTGTTATGTGGTTATCTTTCGTGTTTATAGGATGTTGAAGATCGTGTTTATACACTACCCACAGCTTCCAACTTCTGTCATCCACAAGTTGTTCGACAAAAAGTCTGATCATGTGCAATCGAGCGCCCTGCATTTGCAATCAAGTGCAGAATCCAGTGTGATCGAGCGCACATATTTGTGATCGATCACAATTTTGACAAAAACCAAGATAAACATGTCAAAACAATCCACCTCCACCTCCCGTGCTTCGAGCAGCCGTGCCCAGTCATCCCAGCCAAGCTTCGAGCAAAGAGAGCTATTATTCGAGACCACTTTCAATATCGATGAAGTCTTTAAGCACATGGACGCCACTCAATAGACAGTCTAAGCATTTAAACATCGGGGGCTAAAGAGGCTATTCAAGCCAGTTTGCTCGACTGCTTACACCCAGCTTATAGTCTAGTTTTATGAGAACATATCATTCGACTGCAGTAGGCCAGGAATCTTGACTTCTTCAGTCCATAGCACATCCATAGAGGTGACCAGTGCTGACATAGCTGCCGCTTTTCACTGCTGTGATGAGTCCCCTACGGAGGACACCGATATCGAGGAGCAGCCGAAATCTTTTGCCTTATCCACGATCATCGAGGACATGTGCGCTGGCCAGTACGCTGATAGGCACAACAATGCGGTGAGTCGGTCAAAGTTACCTCCACAGCTCTAGCTCGTGTACACCATCCTTCAGTGGAATGTATGCCCACTGGGGCACAAGACACAGAGGAGAGATCAGTTTCTACAGACATTATACGCCTTCCATAGAGGCCAATGGTACTCTATCCTAACTGTCATTTGGAGTCAGCTGCATAAATTTTGGAATCATGTCCATGGCTGCCAGACCACCGTGGCCAATACATGGGGGCTCCCATTACCGTTCCTACTCTCATACATCCTCAAGAAAAAATGGATTAAGGGGACCACCAGCGACAGACCAGTGCGAGAGCATCCCTTCTTTGGGAACACTTAGTGGACACATAGCCTCTCGCACATGCCTCAATGACTCCCAGCACCTGCACATGTAGCTGAGAGAGTTGAGGAGGATCATATGGAGACAGAGACCCCTGCAGTTAGCCCATTACGAGAGGAGAACCATCCGGACATAGGATCCACTAAGTCTCAGCACTTTCTCGCTGAGCTGTCCTCCTTCCGAGGTGAGGTCTCTGCAGCTACATCACTAGTGCACCAGCACATAGATGGTTTGGAGCCGCGAATTGCACGACAAGAGGCGATGCTACAGGCCATTCTTGATCACCTACCTCCGACACCCGTTACCTCTTCGACTGCACCACCCGACGATCAGCAGTGAGAGGATACCCTGTCTGGCTGAAGACATAAAACTTAACGCTCATGGGAGGCACCCCAAAGCATATCCTTTTTAGTATTTCATTTTATTGTTAGTATTTACTTTTATATATCCATTTATTATTACTTGTTTTCCAGTTTATGTTTGTTTTTCTTTTTCAAGGACATAGTCAGTGCATCCAGTTTAAGTTTGGGGGCGTACTACGAGCCATGCGTACCATTGAGTTCTACATCTCCCAGGTCAGATCCTTCAATGCTTCTCACACATTGGGGAAAATGTGCAATTTAACTTTGGGGGTATGGGGACACACACACTATGTCCCAATTTTTGTTTTTATAGATAAATGCATGTTTATACTGTTCTAAAATTTTTTTGGGTGATCTAAAGAAAACAATATGATTTGGCTTCATAAGTGAGCTTAAAACTTTGAACACATGGGCTAATAATTAAGTTTTAAACCTTAATCACTTTTTTTTAGGCATTTAAGGATTCACAAGTTTGACCTAAACTAACACGAGCACATTAGCACATAATTGTGTGGGTGGGGTATGACATATAATTGTAATATGTATGTTTCTTCGGCTTGATTATGAACCGGATGACTTGTTAGATTCACACTTTGGCATAGGAAAATAGAAAAAGATTATTATTGCTCAAAAAGAAAAAGTGCTCCTAATGCTCATTAAATAAACTTTCCACTGAGTAACTAGCCCTCTTGCCTCAGTAAGCAGTGAGTGTCACTTCAAAAGATGGGAATTTTGCTCACACTCATCATTAAAAAATAAAAGAACTTTCCACCGAGTAACTAGCCCTCTTGCCTCAGTAAGCAGTGAGTGTCACATCAAAAGGTGGAAATTCTGATTGGCAGCATTAAGACCAGTTAGTTTCATAGCCTTTTTTACTCGAGTTAGTAAGTCCTTAGGGGTGTCTTTACACCTAATACCCTAAAACCATCTGGTTTGGGAGTCATTGGCTAATTACTCGCTACACGAGTCAAATAGAAAGCTTAAGGGAACAAAACTTGGCAAAAATCTCACAATAAAAGAAAAGAAGAAAAACTATGCCATTTTTATTGGTTATAATAGGAAATTTGGTGAATCTTGAGACGTTAAAACACTACACATTGAATTATTTGGAAACTTAATCTTTTATGTGCTAGTTCTCCACACGCACTAAAGTCAAACTTGGGATGTCTTAGCTTGCCTCATGAAGGTGATTTGCGTTCAAAACTCTTATTAATTGCAAAGATTTGCTTGTACTTGTTAAGTGATAGGTGCTTAAATATTCATATTTAAGCCCCCTTATTTACATTTGTTAAGCCCTTAGTTACGTTAATTTAGTCTATTTTACTTCATTTGGGTGTTTTACATGTTTTTTATAGGGTCTTGGAGAAAAAGAAACAGTTTTGGCAGTTAAGGGAAGAAGCTTGGAAATCCTGGAGCAGCTTCCAGTCAAACTACGATTGATTGCATTACTGCATGCGATCGAGCGCAGATGCGATCGTTTGCACACATGAAGGATCGAGCGTAGCACTGCGATCGAGTGCAAGACGCATGCGATCGAGCGCACATGTATGGGCGTGAACAGTAAAACGGCAGAACTCTATTTTGGAAATAAGAGAGTTTTTACGTTTTAGGAAGTTTAGGGTTTCCTGAGTCTTTTAGGACTACTCAAGCACTATAAATACACCTATAAAGCACACACCTCTTCTCTCGGGTTTATTCTTCTCTTTATATTTAGTTTATATATGATGTTTATCCTAGACAACATGTGTAATTAACTTTCTTATAGGGCTCGATTGAAGCCCTAGTTATGCTTTCTCATATATTTATTCATTGATAAAATCTTTGCCAATAGCCTTTATTATGTTGCTTAACTTGATTAATGTCTGTGCTTATTTAAATTCCTCATATGTATGTGTATGGCCAATGTATGCATGTGGTATGGATTGATTAGTTAGATCAATTTGGATGACCAAGTCCTGGGTCTAACATTAGTAACAAAAGATATCCACACCGGATTCTTGGATTAATCAACATGGGAAACCGGGAGTAGATACCAGGCCCTAGGTCTCATGTGGTTGTCGATTTCCATAAATCTTATGCTTTCTTAAGGAACAACTCACGCAGATACTGTGTTGAATCCCTTAAGGAAGAAAAGAGTTAGAGTAGATACCATGCCTAACTCGTTGTTTAGGGAAATCAATAGCTTAAGAAGTAGATACCATGCCCTTAGGTTGGCGATCATTAGGTATACATGATAAGGCTAGTGCACTGATACATTATATAATTGGGAAAGTATGACTAGTGGCGGATATCAAAGCCCTATGTATTTATTATTATCAAATCACATTCAATAGTTATTTATTTCTTTTACTTTGAAGAAACTAATTCTAAAACCGAATTTTACCAATCCCTATGGAGATGATCTTGCTTTCACATACTATACTACATTGTTGATCTTGTGCACTTGCAAGTAAAACGAGTGCGATTATTTGCTTATTAATTTAGGTGGATAAACATATAACAAGTTTTTGGCGCTGTTGTCGGGGATTGCGCTAAAGTTCATTTTAGAATTACTTTCGCTTAATCATTGTTATTATTACTGTATTTTTTGTTTACCATCTTTGTTTTTGATCAAAACTTAATTGATTTTCTTTATATTTCAGGCACTTCAAACCCTAATCATACTTTCTGTGGTATTTGCGATCGATCGCAAACTCTTGTGCGATCGAGCGCAATTAGGGCAGAGAGTTACCCGAGCAGCAGAGTTTAACTGCTGCACTGAAGCTAGTTTGACCTGATTTATGCACGGACTTCGATCCCGACATCCAACATTCTTTCCCCTCGATCCCAAGCTTGAACGAACCATCCAACAAAGGCTTAGGGACAACTTAGAGGAGAACAAAGAAGAAGTCGAGAACGAAACACCAATGGCAGAACAGCTCGAAAACCAACAACCACCTACACGAGTACCGATGAAGCACTCCTTCATCCCATGAAACATTGATCAACCATCATGCATTGCATATCAACCTGAGGTGGCAGGAAACTATTACATATCTCCGCAAATATTGAATGCTTTGACTCACTTTAGGGGTACTCCTAATGAAGATCCATACTTGCACTTCCGAAAATTTTTCGATCTTTGCAAATTCCAGCACATACAAGGCCTAAACCAGGAAAGAATAAGGTTAATTATGTTCCCTTTTTCCTTCAAAGATAATGCTAAACTATGGTATAATTCTTTGCCTGCAGTTTCCATCCACACTTGGGAAGAGTTGGCAAGCAAGTTCCTGAGGAAGTTTTTCACAGCCCAAAAGACGAGGCAAAGGAGGAAGGAGATTCAGTCCTTCCAACAAAAGGATAGAGACATCTTCTTCGAAGCATGGTGACATTTCAACGATCTGCTACTCAAATGCCCACATCACAACCTGCCTCAAGATGAACTGGTACAAGCTTTTTATGAAGGTTTGAATGATACTAACAAAAGTATTGTTGATTCAGGTTGTGGAGGAGTGTTAATGGAGAAAAGCAATGAAGAAGCAATGGAGCTCTTTGAAACCCTCAGCGAGCACACTCAGCAGTTCTCCTCTCGAGATAGACATGTAACCAAAGGTAAAGGTGTGTATGAGGTAAATCTGAATGGAGGATCTTCCCCTCAAATGGCAGCAATGGAAAGAAAACTAGACTTATTGGTCAAAGCCATGGCTGCTCAAAATGCCTCATCCAGCCTACCATCTACCCCACTCCAGGTATGTGCAATATGTTCCCAATACGATCATAATACTGATACTTGTCCTTTATATTCACCTGTAGATACAGAACAAGCAAATTATGTGGGACCTAATAACTATCCGTCGAAGAACAACCCTTATGCAAACAAATACAACCCTGGATGGCGGAATCACCCAAATTTCTCATGGAGCAACAATCAGAACAATCAAGGATAGCAACGAAACCCCCAGCCCACTGCTCATGCTATTCCCGAACCAAAGAAGAACGACCTCGAAAGTCTTGAGAGACAACTGGCCACTTAGCAGCAGCAATTGATGACGTCATAAAAATAGTTCATGACTCAACAAGGACAAACCACTGCAACACATGAGCAAGCAATTCAAAGACTAGAGGTACAAATGGGACAACTGGCTAAAGAGCTCAGTAGCAGAAAGCAAGGGGAGCTCCCAGCTCAAACACTACCCAACCCTGGGGGGCATCAACAACTAAAGGCTGTCACAACCCTAAAAAATGGCAAAGCGATAGGATCCGATGAGTCTGTAACTACAGAAAAACCATCAGCATCAAGGGTAAGAGAAACGGAGAAGGTGAATGCTCCACCTTTCCCACAAAGGTTAGTAAAACAAAAGAAAGACAATAAACTAATTGATATTTTTGAAACCTTGCGGAAAGTTGAAATTAACATTCTTTTACTAGATGCAATTCACCAAATACTTACCTATGCTAAGTTCCTAAAAGATTGTTGCACTCATAAAAGAAAATTTCAAGAACATGAAACTGTAGCATTAACTGAAGAAGTAAGTGCTGTGCTAGTAAGAAAACTCCCACCAAAACTAAAAGATACAGGTAGTTTTACTATTCCCTATAGAATAGGTGATCAGCTGTTTGAAAAAGCATTACTAGACTTAGGAGCGGGTGTAAACTTACTACTATACACGATATTCGAAGCCCTAGGTTTGGGGCAGCTATAACCGACTTCTATTACCTTATAATTGGCAGATAGGAGTATTAAAAGACCTAGGAGTATTCTCAAGGACGTTCTAGTAAAGGTTGGTGAGTTCATTTTACCTGCTGATTTCATTGTATTAGACATGGAAGAATGCCCTATGCCTTTGCCATCATATTAGAGAGACCCTTCATGAGAACTGCTGACACTAAGATTTGTGTGAAAAAGGGTATAGTGAGTATGAAAGTCAATGGTGAGAAAATAGAGTTTAAAATATTTGAGCAATGAAACTTCCTCAAGATGACTTGGAATGCTTTAATGTATGTATGATACAAAACTTTGTTGAGCAAGCTTTTCAGGTCCAACACATTGATCCATTGGAGACTACCATCACCCATAGCTTCACGGAGATGGATATTGAGCAAGACCTGAAGATGTCACTGATGACATCATCACAACTGTGCAACTCTTTGAGACCTCTCCAAAACACTCTAGTAAGTATCCTACTCCATTTGAAACTCTCATACCTACTAATCCTACTCTTCTGCCTTCTATTGTCCAGGCACTAATGAGTCTTAAATATTGCATATTTTAGACCTTTAACTTATATTTGTTATGCTCTTAATTGGTATTATTTTACTTTATTTTACGTTTTTCTTGTGTTTTGTGTGTTTTTACAGCTTTGTGGAGAAAATGAAGCATTTCAGGTTGATTTGAAGCTTCTGGAGACATTGCGCTCGATTGCAACAGATATGCGATCGAGCGCACCTGCCTTTGAACGAGCGCAAGGTCAACATCCCACATCGAAATATTTGAAGTTCAGTGCATCTGCGATCGATCGCAGCAGACATGCGATCGAGCGCACATGAGATCGTGCGCACAAGACATGCGATCGATAGTACCTGCGATCGATCGCACCACACTACGATCGAGTGCACACGGGCCTGTATCCCACATCGTTTCTGCAACCTGTTTTACTCCGGGTCTCCCCCTATATAAACACCATTTGGCTTCATAATCCAAGGTACAATTCCTGAGCCACTTTGGTGTTTACCGGTGGACGTCCGCTAGCATTCTGGTGGATCCCGAAGGCATTGCTACCACGAGGGGAAGCGTCGCCCGTCAGCGAGTGGAATTTCTCCCATGTAAAGTTGTTTATTTATTTCTTTATATTCAGTTGTTTTAGTTTAAATGTTTAGCACTTGTTATTCTAGTTTTATAGTTATGAGTGGCTAGACTCTTCAGCTAAGGTTGAAGATGAAGCCCCGCCGTTGTTTGGCGTAGTAGTTCAGATTTGCTTGTACAAATCTGACAATTTTTAGTATAAATGTTCTGTCAATTATTTGAGTTAATCTTATAATTGATTGAGTTTAAATTGTCTGTTGGATTTTCTTTATGTTTCATTTGATGGATACATTGAATGCTTTTCGATTAAATTGGATTCCCTTTGTGATTTGTTAAGAGCGGATACATCGGGTGCTTTTGGTTTAGTTGGGATATTCTTTGTTTTTTGTCTTATAGTTGGATTCATTGAATGTTTTGATAGGCTATATTTTTAGAACATGTATGCTTAACTTCGGTGGGGTGGATTCGGAAACCTTAGTGCTTTTTATTATTAGATTTTAAATCAATTAAATTTAGTTTTAATTTATTTTGCAAATTATCATTCAAAATTCGGAACTAGGTTAAAATAGAGTTAATTTAGATTAAAAATTATATTTTCACAACGCAATTCCCTGTGGATTTGACCTCGCACTTGCACAACGCTATACTGCAAACGACTCGTGCGCTTGCGAGTAATTTAAAACTCACAACAAGTTTTTGGCGCCGTTACCGGGGAATTGTTTTGTTTGTGAAAATTTTTGGTCTGAATTGATTTTATTTTTCTACTAGTTAATTTAATAAAAAAAAAATTTATTCTGTTGCTTCTACTGGTTAGTATCTCATTATTTTTCTGATAGTGTATGCTTGGTCGGAGATCCTTGAACTTAGATTTGACACATTTAGATCCCGACTTAGAAAGAACTCTTAGGAGGCAGAAAAGAGCACTAGTTGAGAGAGAGACTGTTGAGATGGGAGAAAATTTTAATCATCCTGAACATGTAGAGCAACCTAGAGCTTGGAACGTGGACTCCACTACATCCCTTAGGGATTTGTTCGCACCCGTTGCGACTAACTCATCTTCCTGCATAGTGTTGCCACCAACCAATGCCACACACTTTGATTTGAAGCCACATGTTATCCAACTCCTACCCTCATTCCATGGCTTGGATCTTGAAAATCCTTATAGTCATGTGAAGAATTTCAAAGACATTTGTGCTACATTCAAATTCCAGAACTTCTCTGAGGAGTCAATCCATCTTCGACTCTTCCCGTTCTCCCTTCACGATAGAGCTAGGGCGTGGTTAGATTCCAACACGTCCGGGTCTATTACATCTTGGGAAAACCTGCTTAGCAAATTTTACCATGAGTTTTTCCCAATGTCTAGAGTGAATGAGTGCCGAAAGGAGATTAGCTCTTTCACTCAGGACGAGGATGAGAAGTTCTTTGAAAGCTGGGAGCGCTTTAAAGAGTTACTGATCAGATGCCCTCCACATGGATATGAGAAGTGGAGACTCGTTCAATTCTTCTACCAAGGGTTGACTCAACCCAACCGTAGTATGATCGAGTCTATGAATGGGGGGGCATTCTTGAGTCTGACAGGAGATGAAGCATATATGGCGTTGGACAAGTTGTCCGACAACTCACAGTAGTGGGATTTTTCAAGCTGTCGAGATAAGTCCATTCGTGCTCCTAAGAGGGGAGGCATCTATGAGGTCAGAGAGGATGCTGATTTGAGGATAAAGTTAGATGCCCTCACCAAGAAGATTGACGCTCTCACTGTGAGCCAATCCATCAATGCTGCCAACACATTCAATGTTGAAAGCTGTTCCATCTGTGCTAGTCCCATGCATCTAGCACAGAATTGCCCATCAATGCCGGCTTGTGCCGAGTATCCTATGGAACAAGTAAATGCTTTCAATGACTTTCGAAGGCAGTCAAATGGATCGTACTCCGAAACGTACAATCCAGGGTGGCGGAACCACCCAAATTTTTTATGGAGACAGAACCAATCAATGAATCAGGGAGGATCCTCTCATCATGCTCAAAATCAATATCCTCCCGGATTTGCCCCACAAATTCTTAATCATGGTCGTTCTGCCCATCCAGCACCTTCACCTGCTTACCATGCACCCGCTCAAACACCAGCGCCAGTTTCACAGTCGCTTGAGGACACCCTCAAGGAATTCATGAAGGCGACTAGCCAAAATATGAGCGATGTGAGGAGTGCAACAATGGTAAACACCCAAGCAATTGCCAAGCTGGAGAGTCAAAGAGGGCAAATTGCAAGTCACTTGGGTGAGAGAGAGAAAGGAAAGTTCCCCAGTCAGCCCGTGCAAAACCCAAAAGGACAATTTATGGTTGAGAGTTCATCAACTCCTACGCACGGGGAGGAACAAGTACAGTCGATTGTCACACTGAGGTCTGGGAGACAAGTGGACAATCAAGTGGAAGAGAGCCCTGCTATGCAGCAAGGGCAAAAGAGTGGCAACACAGAGAAGAGAGATGCTGAGCCATCTACAGCCACACCTACTGAGAAAGACCCTCCTAGGTCATTTGTACCTAGAGCGCCCTACCCCGAGAGATTACAGGCACCCAAGAAAGGAGGGAAGTATGAGGAAATTCTGGAGGTATTCAAGCAAGTCCAAATCAATATCCCATTTTTGGATGCCATCCATCAAGTGCCATCATATGCCAAGTTTTTAAAGGACTTGGTCACTATCAAGAGAAGGACGAATGTCCCAAAGAAGTCATTTTTGACCGAGCAGGTCAGTTCAATCCTTCAGTGCAAGCTACCCATCAAGTATAAGGACCCGGGGTGTCCTACCATCTCTTGCACGATAGGAGTCAGCCATATTGAGAGGGCCCTTTTGGATCTAGGGGCGAGTGTGAATCTTCTACCCTACTCAGTCTATGTGCAGTTGGGGTTAGGAGAATTGAAGCCCACATCCACGACGCTTCAATTGGCTGACAGGTCAGTGAAAAGACCACGGGGGATAATTGAGGATGTTTTGATAAAAGTGGATAAGTTCTATTTCCCCGTGGATTTTATTGTGCTTGACACAGAGCCGGTTCAGAATGTAGGGATTCAAATACCGGTGATTCTAGGGCGACCATTCTTAGCCACGGCTAACGCCCTAATCAATTATAGGACAGGGGTGATGAAGATTTCCTTCGGAAATATGACAGTGGAGTTGAACATTTTTTATATCACTAGGCAACCACTGGAATATGATGAAATGAGAGATGTATGCTTGATAGAGGAGATTCTTGAGGATACTGTGGATGAATCAAGCATTGAGGATCCCATGGAGGCATTCTTTGCTCACTTTGGAGAGGACTTGGGTTTAGATATGTTACTCGAGGAAGTAAATGCCATTTTGGAGTCTGATCCTCAAGAAAACAAGGAGGAGGAGGAGAAGGTGTCACCAGAACCTAAAAAGAATGAACTTAAGCCTTTACCGGATAATCTTAAGTACAAGTTCCTGGGTCCAGTATACTGTTTGCCTGTGATAATAGCTTCAGATTTGGGAGAGGCTCAAGAGGAGAAATTGTTAGAGGTTTTAAGAGAGCACAAGGAAGCTATCGGCTGGACCATTGAAGATATTAAGGGAATCAGCCCCTCGGTGGTGATGCATAGGATACACTTGGAGGAAGATGCTAAGCCATCGAGGGAGCCACAAAGAAGGCTCAACCCTGCTATGCAAGAGGTTGTGAGAGCAGAGGTTATTAAGCTGTTAGATGCAGGGATCATTTATCCCATCTCTGATAGCAAGTGGGTGAGCCCCATTCATGTCGTGCCCAAGCGAGCTGGGTTAACAGTAGTAAAGAATAAGGACGACGAGTTGGTGCCAACTCGTATGCAGTCTGGGTGGAGAGTGTGTATAGACTACCGTAAGCTGAACACTACCACAAGGAAGGATCACTTTCCACTTCCATTCATTGATCAGATGGTGGAGTGTTTGGCTGGGCACGAGTATTATTGCTTTTTGGATGGTTATTCTGGATATAACCAGGTCCCCGTGGACCCCGAAGATCAGGAGAAGACGACGTTTACCTGTCCTTTTGGGACTTTCGCCTACCGTCGCATGCCCTTTGGGTTATGCAATGCACCCGCCACTTTTCAGCGGTGCATGGTCAGTATATTCTCTGACATGGTAAAGCGGTTCTTGGAGATTTTCATGGACGACTTCTCCATCTTTGGTTCAACATTTGAGGAGTGCCTGCACCGTCTCTCTTTGGTTTTGGTACGGTGCAAGGAGAAGAACCTGGTGCTTAATTGGGAGAAGTGCCATTTTATGGTCAAGCAAGGAATTGTACTGGGGCATATCATATCTCATCGAGGGATTGAGGTCGACAAAGCGAAGGTGGATTTGATTTCCAGCCTTCCAGCCCCACGTACGGTGAAAGAGGTTCGATCTTTTCTGGGCCATGCAGGTTTCTATAGGCGATTTATCCAGAATTTCAGCAAGATCGCCAGGCCCTTGTGCAAGTTGTTGCAAAAAGATGCCCCATTTCTATTTGATGAGGATTGTAAGAAAGCATTTGGGGATCTGAAGAAAATTCTGACGTCCACACCCATTATTCAGCCACCTAACTGGGGTGTGCCTTTTTGAGATTATGTGTGACGCATCAGACTATGCTGTTGGAGCAGTTTTGGGGCAGCGTGTTGATAAACTTCCCCATGCTATCTATTACGCAAGTCGAACTCTAAACGACGCACAACTCAATTATTCTACCACTGAGAAGGAGTTGCTTGCAGTCGTTTTTGCACTAGACAAGTTCAGATCCTACTTGTTAGGATCTAAAGTCATTATCTACTCAGACCATGCTGCATTGAAGTATCTTTTCTCTAAAAAAGATGCTAAATCTCGTCTTATCCGATGGATCTTACTACTTCAAGAGTTCGACATTGAGATTCGGGATAAGAAAGGTTCGGAAAATGTGGTGGCAGACCATTTGTCTAGATTGATTGTGGAATTCAGTGAGGCTGCCACTCCCATTTCTGAGACCTTTCCTGATGAGCAATTGATGCACATTGCTCACAGTCCCGCACCATGGTTTGCTGACATAGTGAACTATCTTGTCACCGAACACATGCCCTTGCATTGGGGGAGGCAAGATAAATCAAAATTTTTGGCCATGGTAAAACACTTTTTCTGGGACGATCCTTACCTATTCAAGTATTGTCCTGATCAGATCATTAGACGATGTATTCCTGAGCATGACCAATCTAATGTCATCGCCTTTTGTCATGATCATGCATGTGGAGGCCATTTTAGTGCTAAAAAGACCGCTGCAAAGATTTTGCAGTGTGGATTTTATTGGCCTACCCTGTTCCGGGACTCTCACACCTACTGTATATCTTGTGAGCGTTCCCAAAAGCTAGGGAGTCTTTCCAGGAGAAATATGATGCCCCTCAACCCTATTCGGATTGTTGAGATTTTTGATGTGTGGGGCATTGATTTCATGGGACCATTCCCAAACTCCTTTGGCTACTTATACATTCTAGTTGCTGTGGACTATCTGTCCAAGTGGGTGGAGGCCGTTGCGTGCATGACCAATGACCACAGAGTTGTGGTCCAGTTCTTGAAAGACACTATTTTTGCTCGTTTTGGTACGCCTCGAGCAATCATAAGTGATGGAGGTAAGCACTTTTGCAACAAGATCTTTGAGCAGTTGATGAAGAAATATTGTATCACGCACAAAGTTGCCACCCCATATCACCCACAGACGAGTGGTCAAGTGGAAATCTCAAATCGCGAGATCAAACATATTTTGGAAAAGACTGTGAACCCTACTAGAAATGATTGGTCTCTGCGATTGACAGATGCACTGTGGGCGTATCGGACAGCCTTCAAGACGCCAATTGGCATGTCTCCCTATCGCATTGTATACGGAAAGGCATGTCACCTTCCGGTTGAATTAGAGCATCGTGCGTATTGGGCTGTCAAGCAACTAAATTTCAATCTTTCCAAGGCTGGCTCACAACGGAAGCTCCAACTCAATGAATTGGAGGAGCTGCGGAATGATGCATATGAGTGTGCCCGATCATACAAAGCACAAATGAAGAAGACTCATGACCAAAATATTTTGAGATGAGCTTTTGAGCCGGGTCAGAGAGTTCTTCTTTATAATTCGCGCCTGTATCTTTTTCCAGGCAAGCTCAAATCCCGATGGTCAGGCCCATTCATTATTCGATCAGTTTTTCCTCATGGGGCCATTGAGATTGAGGATCCTAAGAATGGTAATACTTTCAAGGTAAATGGACAAAGGCTGAAACCATTCTTAGAGTTGAGGAGTCCGGACATTGAGACGATACTGTTGGAGGATCCTAGTTACTCAGATTGAGTGTAGTATTCTAGGGAGAGTCTGGCTGAAGACGTAAAACTTAGCGCTCATGGGAGGCACCCCACAGCTTATCTTTTCTTTTCTTTTGTTTATTTATTATTTCACATTTTTTATGATTAATGTTTGTTTCCAGTATTTTTTGTTTTCCAAGTTTTTATTTTTCAGGGACAAAGCGTACTTCAGTTCAAGTTTGGGGGTATGCTATGAGCCATACCAGTCCAGATAGTTCTCCATATCTCAGGTCAGCTCTTTCCATATTAGTCACACATTGGGGTCAATGTGTAATTTAAGTTTGGAGGTATGGGAGACACATCACACACTTTGTCCTAATTTGTTGTCTTTTCGTCATAGAGATAAATGCATGCTCATGTTATCGTGAAATTTTAGTTGATCTAAACATTTTCTGTGATGTGATGTCATTGGTGAGCTTAACATTTTGAACACATGATCTGGTGATAAATTTTTAAAATTTAGTTACCTACTTTAGGCATTTTGAGAATTCACATGTTTGATCTAATCTAACACGAGCACATTAGCACAAATTATGTGAGGTATGACACGTGATTTTAATGTGTATTTTTCTTTATCTTAACTGAAACTGGATGACTTGTTGGATGAACTCTTGGGCATAGGAAAATATAAAAAAAAAAAAAATTTATTACTACAACTTTCCGCTGAGTAACTGGACCTCTTGCCTCAGTAAGCAGTGAGTGTTCACGTCAAAAGGTGGAATTTTGCTTGGTAATATTAAGGTCGGTTTAATTTCGTACCCTTTTTTACTCGAGTTAGTAAGTCCTTAGGGGTGTCTTTACACCTAATGCCCTAAAACCACCTGGTTTGGGAGTCATTGACTTAACACTCGCTACATGGGTCAATTAGAAAGCTCAAGGGAACTAAACATAGCCGTGCCTTAATAATAAATAAAAAATAAAATAAAAAGAATAAAATAAAAAATATGCCTTTTCGTTCATTTTTTATGGGAAATTCGGTGAATCTTGAGACATGGGAAATTCGGTGAATCTTCTGCCTTCTATTGTCCAGGCACTGATGAGTCTTAAATATTGCATATTTTAGACCCTTAACTTATATTTGTTATGCTCTTAGTTAGTATTATTTTACTTTATTTTACGTTTTTCTTGTGTTTTGTGTGTTTTTACAGCTTTGTGGAGAAAATAAAGCATTTCAGGTTGATTTGAAGCTTCTGGAGACATTGCGCTCGATCGCAACAGATATGCGATCGAGCGCACCAGCGCTCGAGCGCACCTGCCTTTGAACGAGCGCAAGGTCAACATCCCACATCGAAATATTTGAAGTTCGGTGCATCTGCGATCGATCGCAGCAGACATGAGATCGAGCGCACATGAGATCGTGCGCACAAGACATGCGATCGATCGTACCTGCGATCGATTGCACCACACTGCGATCGAGTGCACACGGGCCTATATCCCACATCGTTTCTGCAACCTGTTTTACTCCAGGTCTCCCCCTATATAAACACCATTTGGCTTCATAATCCAAGGTACAATTCCTGAGCCACTTTGGTGTTTACCGGTGGACGTCCGCTAGCATTCTGGTGGATCCCGAAGGCATTGCTACCACGAGGGGAAGCGCCGCCCGTCAACGAGTGGAATTTCTCCCATGTAAAGTTCTTTATTTATTTCTTTATATTCAGTTGTTTTAGTTTAAATGTTTAGCACTTGTTATTCTAGTTTTATAGTTATGAGTAGCTAGACTCTTCAGCTAAGGTTGAAGATGAAGCCCCGCCGTTGTTTGGCGTAGTAGTTCAGATTTGCTTGTACAAATCTGACAATTTTTAGTATAAATGTTCTGTCAATTATTTGAGTTAATCTTATAATTAATTGAGTTTAAATTTTCTGTTGGATTTTCTTTGTGTTTCATCTGATGGATACATTGAATGCTTTTCGATTAAATTGGATTCCCTTTGTGATTTGTTAAGAGCGGATACATCGGGTGCTTTTGGTTTAGTTGGGATATTCTTTGTTTTTTGTCTTATAGTTGGATTCATTGAATGTTTTGATAGGCTATATTTTTAGAACATGTATGCTTAACTTCGGTGGGGTGGATTTGGAAACCTTAGTGCTTTTTATTATTAGATTTTAAATCAATTAAATTTAGTTTTAATTTATTTTGCAAATTATCATTCAAAATTCGGAACTAGGTTAAAATAGAGTTAATTTAGATTAAAAATTATATTTTCACAACGCAATTCCCTATGGATTCGACCTCGCACTTGCACAACGCTATACTGCAAACGACTCGTGCGCTTGCGAGTAATTTAAAACTCACAACAGGCACCAACATTGGAACTAAAGCAGCTACCCGAGCATTTAACATATGCCTATTTGGGAGAAAAGAAGACTTTACCTGTGATTGTAGCTACTAACTTGAGTAGTGGAGAAGAAGAGAAGCTGTTAAGAGTTCTTAGGGAGCATAGATCTGCCATTGGGTGGACCATTGCTGATATTAAGGGGATAAGTCCAGCCAAATGCACGCATAATATCTACCTTGAAGAAGAAGCAAGGCCCACTCGGGATGCTCAAATAAGACTTAACCCACACATAAAAGAGGTAGTGAAGGCCGAGGTATTGAAGCTACTAGATGTTGGCATCATCTACCCTATATCAGATAGCAAAGGGGTGAGCCCGGTCCAAGTTGTTCCTAAAAAGAGTGGGATTACCGTTGTAAAATATGAAAATGAGGAGCTTATACCTACAAGAAAAACAACGGGTTGGAGAGTATGTATTGATTACAGGAAACTGAACAAGGTAACCAGAAAAGATCATTTCCCCTTGCCATTCATTGATCAAATGTTAGAGAGATTAGCCGGTCACAGCTATTACTGCTTATTGGATGGGTATAGCGGATACAACCAAATTGCCATAGCACCTAAGGATCAAGAAAAGACTACCTTCACATGTCCCTTTGGTACATTTGCTTATCGAAGAATGCCATTCAACTTATGTAATGCACCAGCCACTTTTCAAATATGTATGATGAGCATTTTTTCCGATATGGTAGAGAAATACATTGAGGTATTCATGGATGATTTTAGTGTCTTTGGTTCTAATTTCGATGAGTGCCTAAATCATTTAAAGAATGTCCTAAAAAGATGTGAAGAGAGTAATTTAGTGCTGAATTGGGAGAAATGTCATTTCATGGTTCAACAAGGTATTGTGTTGGGTCACTCCATCTCAAACAGAGGTATTGAGGTAGACAAGGCTAAGATAGACATCATTTTAAAGCTACCTTTCCCTCTCACAGTCAAGGGCATTAGAAGTTTCCTTGGAAATGCCGGTTTCTATAGAAGATTCATCAAGGATTTCTCCAAAATCTCAAGACCTCTTTGTGTGTTATTGGCTAAAGATACCAAGTTTGACTGGAATGATGACAGTATGCAAGTCTTCAACACACTGAAGAATGTTCTCAAATCTGCCTCGATAATGATGACACCGGATTGGAGTCTCCCTTTTGAATTAATGTGTGATGCCAGTGATTTCGCCTTAGGAGCTGTCTTAGGTCAAAGAAACAATAAGGTACCTCATGCTATTTACTATGCTTCTAGAACTTTAAATGATGCTCAACTTAACTACTCTACTACTGAAAAAGAATTGTTAGCTATTATTTTTGCTTTAGAGAAGTTTAGATTATATCTTATTGGTTCTAAAGTTATTGTATTCACTGACCATGCTGCTTTGAGATATTTGTTTTCTAAAAAAGATGCAAAACCTAGGCTAATCAGATGGGTACTCCTATTACAAGAATTCGATCTAGAAATCAAAGACAAGAAAGGCAGTGAGAGTGTAGTTGCGGATCATTTGTCAAGGCTTCCCTATGAGAATGATGATAAAGAATTGCCTTTGAATGAGAACTTCCCTGATGAACAACTATTCACACTAGAGGTAAAACTTCCATGGTACGCTGATATAGTAAATTATCTAACTGCTAAAGTTTTTCCCCCAGGCATGGCCACCCAAGAAAAGAAACAGCTAATATCTCTGTCAAGTCACTACCATTGGGATGATCCTTACCTCTTCAAGGTCTACCCCGATCAAATCATCAGACGATGTATCCTATAAGAGGAGCACTCGAGCTTATTGCAACACTGCCACCAGTTTGCTTATGGAGGACATTTTGGGGAAAAATGAACAGCTCTTAAGTTTCTACAGGCTAACATCTTTATGCGGTTTGGGACTCCAAGAGCAATCATCAGTGATGGGGGCAGCCACTTTCATCATCGCTCATTTGCCGAACTACTCCGAAAATATGGGATCACTCATAGAGTTAGCACTCCATATCATCCTCAAACCAGTGGCCAAGTAGAGATAAGCAACCGAGAGATCAAGGGAATCTTAGAAAGGACAGTGAAGCCTAATCGGAAGGATTGGTCTCTATGCTTAAATGATGCTCTATGGGCATATCGGACAGCTTATAAGACGCCTGATTATGCCCAAAACATAACGCGGTAATTGTAGTACAGCTTTGGGGTGTCGATTCCACAGGGAAACAAGTTAATTACAAAAGAATGTGTGAATTTTAACACAGACGATAAAAGATTGATTGAAAGAATCTGAATTGTGTGAAAATAATGGGAAGGATAGTATAATAAAGAAACAACAAGGTTTCGGAAATCCTCCCTAGGTTCGTTGCCCTAATCCTAACTTGATTCAGTTGTTTTTATCTCGATTGCAAGTTTCACATCCCAAACAGGCAATCGACAAATATTTAATTAAAGTGCATGTATAAACCCTAATGTAATTGATATGAATTATTCTTTACTTTCAAGCACACATGACCTAACTTATAAATTATCAAAAGACGATGATATATCTAAATGACAATACTGCAACAATGGACAAATCTATAAAAGAGATCTACCGGACTCAATCACACCCAAACAAACACATAAGAAGAGCATGATTAGACTTATATGGAAAAAAAAGCATGCAATCACCGGACTAATAAAAATCTACTAATCAAATTAAAGAATAAAACATAACAATATTTAATGAAAATAATACCAAACTACAACTAAATCAAATAAAGGAAAATAAGAACAACTACGCCTAGGGATTCATCCCTTCGCCTTGCTTGGAGACTAGCCGGCCATGGAGCTCATGCTTCCTTGAGTTGCCTCCGGCCTCTCAACGATCATCTCCTCCTTGGTAGCGAAAGCTTTGGCAATTCCTCAGCTTGTCTTCTAAAATTATACTCCGGATTCATCCTAAAGGTCCTCTGGATTGCTCCTAAAGGCCCTCTGGATTCACTCTCTGACGATTTCAGATGAGCTCTGATTGATGCCCTCAGCTTGAGTGGAGTAGGCCTTTTATAGGGAAATACCACGAGTGCAATGTGTTTCCAATCCGATGTGGGATGTGGGATATAGAAATATGTTTTCCAACCAATGTGGGATGTGGGATTTAAGCCCAAAATCACGCTGAAATCCCGCACAGCCTGACCTTTGTCTACTTAAACTGCCATAAATTTCTCTAGAAAAATCCTTTTGACGAACCGTAAAATTCTCTAGAAAATAGAATTTCGGATCTTTTTAAGAATATATGGCTCATTTCCTGCTTCTTCTTGTATCAATACAGTTTAATTTTCAAAGATGATTGATCTGTACAGGCAATTCTGGCAATTTAGTGAAACTCCTTTCCAGTGCGGGCAGCAGCTGTTGCTCTTTTAAGCCCTCCATCTTGTCCTTTCGGAAGCATTCCTTCACTCTAGTATGCCTCGAGTCTTTGTGCTTTAAGCAATGATAACTTTTCCTCCTCTTTTGAGCTCAAAGTACCTGAAAATGCACCGAAATAGATCAATGATCCAAGAATGATACTCTAGAGTTGTTAACGTATAAAAATGCAATTAAAACCTAGATCAACCCTAAAATGATAACAATTAAGTATTGTTAAGATGCATTTTATGACTCTCATCACAACCCCCAACTAGCTTATTGCTAGTCCCTAGCAATTGAAGCGAAAATAAGAGATGAATTCTATGGTAGGAGTTAAAAACAAAGTAAAGCAACGCTAGCGTTGAACCAAAAGTAATTCACTTTTTGTCTCAAAAATTGCACATAACATATGGCACATAGAATCATTAAATTTCACCTAAGTCCAAAAGTAATCCAAACAACAATCTTAAAATCGTTATTGACTCTTAACATCCATCTTACCACAAACCATTAATCCAAACACCCGGATGATTTTATGCATAAGATTCATGAATACAAGTCTTGGCCTCTAAAAACATAATAAATTGCATGACATCAATCACAAAAACAAGCTCCATAGGCTCACTTTTCAAATCACTCTCCACTATTGTAGAAAAATCACACTACATTGGATCAAAAGGTGTTTAATAAGCTTGTAACGTTAGGCTAAGGTAAAGGTTAAGATAGAACGGGAAGGATTCAACAAGTAGAAGAACTTAATCTCTTAGTTTTGAACACAACTCTTTAAGCACTGGATAACCTTACTTCAACACCCAACTCTTTCAATATTTTTTTATAAGAGCATATCTCTCAATAAATCACCACTTTTCTTTTCTTTTCTTATTTCTTTGCCATAATTCACTTCTTCTTCTTTTTTTCTTTTCTTTTCTTTTGTATTTTGGCATAAAACCATTCACCTTCTTTTTCATTTTTTTTTCTTTTCTTTTCCACAACCCCCAACTTATCTTCTTTAATGTACCTGGGTTATGGTAGTAATTTTTTTTTTCATATTTCCACCCTTACTCCTTTTAAGTGCTTCTCACAACATGTGTATAACTAAGTTCTTTTAAAAGAAAGGTAAGGATAAAATATTTTTAGGCTCATAAAGGTGAGTAAATGGTTTATCGAAAGAAACAAGGCTCAATTTTTCTTTTCAAGAAAAAGGCTCAAATAGGTGACTAGTGATAAATATAGCAATGGTAGTTTTGAAAGGCTCAAACGGTCCAAAAATGGCCTATATCATATCCTAAGTAATGTGCATTCTAGGAATTCGCCTCAAATGATTATCAAGTAAGTTCTAGAGTTTGTCGAGACCGTAAAAGTATTCACAAAACAATCACACATAAAACTTTTCTAAATGCTTTAGACTAATCATACAATCTTACCACAAACTAGAGTCTCTAACCAAATGAAGATTGATATTTAAATTAATTTCAAACCGAAACAAAATTTAACTCCTTCTAAATGCTATCTACTATCTCAATTAAGTTAATATCATTGACATGTGAATTAACCCCAAGGCAACCACAAAGCATGCTTAAAACAAAAAGAGAGGAAAAATGACACCAAGCAGTTCAATGGAAAAAGAAAAAAAATGTATGGAAATAAAGAATATAGAAACAAAGAGATGCGTTTCCTCCACCCCCAACTTAAAAATTGCATTGACCTCAACGTAAAAGAAAGAGTAAAGGAAACTCCCCTTGTAACCAAAGGTGCACAGAAGCTGAAAATTGTGCTCCACCATTTGAACTGCTTCGTATTTTTGTCCCTGAAAAAGAAATACGAAAGTAAAACTGGAAAACAACAAGATAATAATAATAAACAATAAAAAAGGAAATATAAAAAAAATAAAAAATAAAAGGATACGTTGTGGGCTGCCTCCCATGAGCGCTAAGTTTTATGTCTTCAGTCAGACACTCTTATTCCCTCTTTGAAAAACATAGGTTGAATGCATCTGCCACTGCTTCATTGCCAAATTCGGTGCTTCTATGCTTGGGAGGGGCCTCAAGGATGTCATCAGTAACATCCGCAAATTTTGGCTCGATATGTGCTCTGGTGAAGCTATGGGTGGAGATGGACTCCAATGGATTAAGATGCTGGACCTTTTCCATGAATGAGTCCATCGTGTATGCTTGGTGGCTTTCGTCCACATCCTTTGATTTCTTCGTTGTTGGGATTTGTAAGGACTTACCACTTACTGTCTTAATGGCATTCGCCTCCTTCAAATTCTGTTGCGCCAAGTGCTGACCATGGGATGTGGACTGAGCTTGAGCAGAGAACTTACCTCGCTCAGTCACACTCAAGTAGCTCATCAACTTGGACATTTGGCTCTTTATCTCCTTATGTTCTTCAACAACCTGCACAATTAACGATTCAAGCCTTTTATTAGTCTTACCCTGTGCCTCAATAAAAGCATGTAAAGTGTCTTCTAAAGAACTCCTAGAAGACACAGGTGCATGATATGTTGCAAGCTGGTGATTTTCAAATTTCCAGCTGAAGGTGGGGTTATCGCGCCATCCCGAATTATAGGTATTAGAGAATGGTGTAAAAGGCTTCGTGTACATGCCTAAGGCATTATATTCTTCCTTATACATCCCTCTCATATCAGCAAATGTGGGACACTCTTGGGCGAGATGGTCTACCCCGCCACACACAAAACATGGTTCAAAAGATTTTGCATGATTGACCACGTGTTTTAGCTTTGAGCTTTTAGTTTTTAATGCCTCTAGTTCCCTAGTGAGCATCTCGACCTTGGCCTTAAGATTATCCTCTTCCTTAAGATAGTAAATTCCACCACCATTTGGGTTCCCTATAGGTCGTGACCTATTTGTGCTTTCAGTAGCACTAGGTCCAGTCCAAGTGTGAGCTTTTTCAACAAGCTCATTGAGGTACTCTATGGCCTTATCAGGATCTTTCTCCAAGAACCCACCATTACACATCATCTCTACGAATTGGCGCTCTCTATATGTAAGTCCCTCATAAAAATAGCTCACCAAGCGCCAACTCTCATACCCATGGTGAGGGCACATACTCAATAACTCCTTAAATCTTTCCCAAGACTGATATAAGGTCTCACTATCCTTTTGTGCAAAGGTGGAGATTTGCCTTTTCAAAGCGTTGGTCTTATGTTGGGGAAAGTATTTGTTAAAGAAAACCCGATTCATCTCAGTCCACGACCCAATAGATCGTGGTCTTAGTGAGTATAGCCAACTCTTAGCTCTATCCTTCAAAGCGAAAGGAAATAACTTAAGCCTCACAATGTCATCGGTTTCATCTTGACTATGAAAAGTCGCGACTACTTCCTCAAACTCTCTAATGTGCACATATGGGTTTTCATTATCCAAGCCATGAAATGTAGGGAGTAATTGAATCATCCCTGGTTTAAGATCTAATTGGCGAGTATTGGCTGGAAACATGATGCATGATGGTGTGGCTGTGCGTGTGGGGTGGAGGTAATCCTAAAGTGTCCTAGCAACATTCTCATTATGGTTATTGGCCATGTTAACAGAATCCTCTAAATTCTCACTTGGGTTTCCACTATTGGTTGATCTAGGCTCGGAATGAGAGGGTAATTCTAGTTCGGGTCCTCTAATGAATCTACCTCGCAAATCTCTCGGTCTAGGCATACACCAAATGAATCAGAGGGGAAATAAATAAAACAAAATAATAAATAAATAAATAATAAAAAATTAAAACTAAGGTAAAGGAACAATATTACCATATTTACAAACTGCTGAAGAGAAAAATATTTACAATTCTTCTACCGTCACACTCAAAGTTGATAAGCTTCCTTGTACTTAAGCGCGTTTCCCCGGCAACGGCACCAAAATTTGATTACGCCCAAAACATAACGCAGTTATTATAGTACAACTTTTGGGTCTCGATTCCACAGGGAAACAAGTTAATTACAAAAGAATGTGTGAATTTTAACACAGACGATAAAAGATTGATTGAAAGAATCTGAATTGTGTGAAAATAGTGTGAAGGATATTATAATAAAGAAACAACAAGGTTTCGAAAATCCTCCCTAGGTTTGTCCCCCTAATCCTAACTTGATTCAGTTGTTTTTATCTTGATTGCAAGTTTCACATCCCAAACAGGCAATCGGCAAATATTCAATTAAAGCACATGTATAAACCCTAATGTAATTGATATGAATTATTCTTTACTTTCAAGCACACATGACCTAACTTATAAATTATCAAGAGACAACGATATATCTAAATGAAAATATCGCAACAATGGACAAATCTATAAAAGAGATCTACCGGACTCAATCACACCCAAACAAATACACATAAGAAGAGCATGACTAGACTTATATAGAAAAAAAGCATGCAATCACCGGACTAATAAAAATCTACTAATTAAATTAAAGAATAAAACATAACAATATTTAATGAAAATAATACCAAACTACAACTGAATCAAATAAAGGAAAATAAGAACAACAACACCTAGGGATTCATCCCTTCGCCTTGCTTGGAGACTAGCTAGCCATAGAGCTCACACTTCCTTGAGTTGCCTCCGGCCTCTCAACAATCATCTCCTCCTTGGTAGCGAAAGCTTTGGCAATAAAATAAGAACAACTACACCTAGGGATTCATCCCTTCGCCTTGCTTGGAGACTAGCCGGCCATGGAGCTCATGCTTCCTTCAGTTGCCTCCAGCCTCTCAACAATCATCTCCTCCTTGGTAGCGAAAGCTTTGGCAATTCCTCAGCTTGCCCTCCATCTTGTCCTTTCGGAAGCATTCCTTCACTCTAGTATGCCTCGATTCTTTGTGCTTTAAGCAATGATAACTTTTCCTCCTCTTTTGAGCTTAAAGTACCTGAAAATGCACCGAAATAGATCAATGATCCAAAAATGATACTTTAGAGTTATTAACGTATAAAAATGCAATTAAAACCTAGATCAACCCTAAAATGATAACAATTAAGTAGTGTTAAGATGCATTTTATGAGTCTCATCAACGCCCATTAGCATGTCTCCCTACTGCTTAGTCTTTGGAAAAGCGTGCCATCTCTCGGTAGAATTAGAACATCGAGCATATTGGGCCATAAAGCAGTTTAACTTTGACATGAAACAAGTGGGTGAAAAAAAAAAGCTGTATCTAAATGAACTTGAAGAATTGAGATATGATGCCTATGAGAATGCCAAGTTGTACAAAGAACGGACAAAAGCCTATCATGACAAACAACTAGTTCGGAAGGAGTTCCATGTAGGACAAAAGGTGTTGTTATATGACTCACGATTAAGACTGTTCCCAGGCAAGCTCAAGTCCAGATGGTACGGTCCATATATGGTCACCAAGGTCTTCCTTCATGGTGCATTAAAAGTCTGTGGCCCCAATGGAGATCAGCCCTTTACAATAAATGGACACAGAGCCAAGCCTTACCTCGACATTAACTTTCCTCCAAGAGATAAAGACTTAGCACTTGAATCAGCACAGTATACAGCTGAAACACAAGCACTGGAGCCATAAGAGGTGGACTCTAAGTGCTTCCTTCCAACCAACTAGCACTGTAGCACGAGGGTGCTTGAGGAAATTCATTTCGATTACTCATACAGCTCAAGCATCCCTACGGAGGTTAGTGGTACTAAGGCCACTAACACATGATAAGGTTGTATCTTTCCAAATTTGTCATTTTTCAGCTAAGGTAAGTTTTTATTTTCTACCCATACACACTGCTTGTGATCGAGCGCACATGTCAGTACGATCGAGCACACTCGTGGCAGACAGTTCATTCACACTCACTCACTCTCTCACTATTCACTCGCATCCTCTCACTCACACTCTCCCGTCCACTAGCATCCTCACTCCAGCACCACCACTCCGGCCCTCTAACACCGCTAATCTCCACCTTCATCACCTCTCATCTCCACCATCACCACCTCTCATCACCACTGTCACCACCACATCCCCCTCTCCATCACTCATTCCGTCCATACACAAGGTACCCATTTCGATTCACACACACGAATTTTTAATATGTTTTAATTATTTTTTCAAGTATAAATATATGTTATCTTGTGTATGATTGGGTGCTTGTCTATTTGCAGGAGGTTGAGAACATATTCAATTCCTCAAGACCATAGCTTGGTCTTTTAGCGCACACAAACTGTTCGAGGAAACGCCTGACCGTGTGCGATCGAGCGCACGGCTGTTGCAATCGAGTGCATAGTCCAGTGCGATTGAGCTCATCTATTTGAGATCGATTGCAAATTAGGCAGAACCTAATAGCAGCATGTCCAAACCATCTGTTTCCACCTCCGGTGCTTCCAGCAGCCGTGCCTCATTATCCCGACCCAGCATCGAGCAACGAGAGTTGTTGTTCGAAACCGCCTTCGCCATCGATGACATATTCAAGCACATGGAGGCCACTGAATGTGCCGTCCAAGAATTTCGACATCGAGGGTTGAAGCAGCTTTTTAAGTCGATTTTCTCGATTGCTTACACCCAGCTCGTAGTCCAGTTCTATGCGAGCCTATCATTTGATTGCAGCAGACCAGGAGTACTGACTTCTTCAGTCCAGAGCATACCCGTAGAGGTGACTAGTGCCGACATAGCCGCTGCTCTTCATTACACTGATGAGTCCCCTCTAAGGACACCAATATCGAGGAGTAGCCGAAGTCCTTTGCCCTGTCTGAGATTGTTATGGATATGTGCGCTGGTCACTACGTTGACAGACACAACAACGCAGCCAACCGGTCAAACTTGCCTCCACGACTTTGGCTTGTCGACACTATCCTTCAATGCAATGTGTGTCCATTGGGGCACAAGACACAGCAAAGAGACCAGTTTTTACAAACCCTATATGCCTTCCACAGAGGTCACTGGTACTCTATTTCGGTTGTTATATGGAGCCAATTGCACAAATTCTGGGATCACATCCATGGCCGACGGACCACCACAGCCAATGCATGGGGCCTCCCTTTCCTGTTCTTACTCTCCTACATACTCAAGAAGAAAGGGATTAAGGGGACCACCAACGACGGACCAGTGCGAGAGCATCCCTTCTTCGGGAAGGCTCAATGGACACATAGCCTCTCGTACATGCCTCGAGGACTCCCAGCACATGTTTCAGCAGCTGAGAGAGTTGAGGAAGATCGTATGGAGATCGAGACCCCTATCGTTAGCCTAGTGCGAGAAGAGGACCATCCGAATATGGGACCTACAGAGTCTCAGCACTTTCTAGCTGAGTTATCCTCCTTCCGAGGTGAGGTCTCTGCCACTACCACACTCGTGCATCAGTGCATAGATAACTTGGAAGCACGGTTTGCACGACAGGAGGCTATGCTACAGGCTATTCTCGATCGCCTACCTCTGGCACCCAGTACCCCTTCGAATGCACCACCTGATGATCAGCTGTGAGAGGGTACCACGTCTGGCTGAAGACGTTAAACTTAGCGCTCATAGGAAGCACCCCACAACATATCCTTTTTAGTATTTTATTTTATTATTCATATTTACTTTTCTATAGCTGTATATTATTACTTGTTTTCCATTTTTTGTTTGTTTATCTTTCTTTTCAAGGACAGAGTGCGTGCATCCAGCTGAAGTTTGGGGGCATGCTACGAGCCATGTCAGCCATTAGTTCTCTATCTCCCCGGTCAGCTCCTTCCATGCTATTCACACACTGGGGACAATGTGCAATTTAAGTTTGGGGGTATGGGGACACACTCACACACACTATGTCCCATTTTTTTGTTGTTTGTTTTTGTTTTTAAAGATAAATACATATCATTATGTCCAAAATTTTGGGTGATCTAAAACAAAACAATATGATTTGACTTCATTAGTGAGCTTAACACCTTGAACATATAGGTCATTAATCGAGTTTTGAACCTAGATCATTTCCTTTTTAGGCATTGAGGATTCACAAGTTTAACCTAAACTATCACAAGCACATTAGCACATAATTGTGTGGGGTATGACATGTTATTTTGATTTGTATGTTTCTTTTGCTTGACTGTGAACTAGATGACCTATTAGATTGATATTTTGGCATATGAAAATAGAAAAGATTGATTAGTTCTCAAAAAGAAAAATGCTCCTAAAGATCAATAAAACAAATTTTTTGCTGAGTAACTGGCCCTCTTGCCTTAGTAAGCATTGAGTGTCATGTCAAAAGGTGAAAAATCTTAAATGATCATTAAAAAGAACTTTCTGCTAAGCAACTGGCCCTCTTACCTCAAAAAGCATTGAGTGTCACTTCAAAATATGGAAAATTCTGATTGGTAGCATTAAGACCGGTTAGTTTCGTAGCCTTTTTCACTCGAGCTAGTAAGTCCTTAGGGGTGTCTTTACACCTAATGCCCTAAAACCATCTGGTTTGGGAGTCATTGGCTAAACACTCGTTACACAAGTAAAAAAAAAAGCTTAAGGGAACTAACTTGGCAAAAATCTCACAAATAAAATAAAAGAAGAAAATCTATGCCATCTTTATTGACTCTAATAGGAAGTTTGGTGAATCTTGGGTCATCGAAACACTACACCTTTGAATTATTTGGAAACCCAATCTTTTATGTGCTAGTTCACCACACATTAAAGTCAAACTAGTGATGTCTTAAACTGCCTCACGGAAGTGATTTGTGTTCAAAACTCTTGCTCATTGCAAATATATGTTTACACTTATTAAGCTTGCTCATGAATGCGCATCATAATTTTGTGTGAAAACCTAAAAATTTTTGTGGACATAATATTGGATTTATCTATATGGTGTTATTTTTCGTTTTAGTTTTTAGTTTTGTATTGCTAAGGAACTAGCAATATGTAAGTTTGGGGGTGTGATAGGTGCTTAAATATTCATATTTAAACCCCCTTATTTACATTTGTTAAGCCCTTAGTTACGTTAATTTAGTCCATTTTACTTCATTTGTGTGTTTTACATGTTTTTATAGGGTCTTGGAGAAAAAGAAGCAGTTTTGGCACTTAAGGGAAGAAGCTTGGAAATCCTGGAGCAGCTTCTGGTCAAACTGCGATCGATCGCACTACTGCATACGATCGAGCGCACATGCGATCATTCGCACACATGAAGGATCAAGTGCAGCATTGCGATTAAGCGCACGTGTACGGGTGTGAACAGTAAAACGGCAGAACCCTATTTTGGAAATAAGAGAGTTTTTACGGTTTAGGAAGTTTAGGGTTTCCTGAGTCTTTTAGGACTACTCAAGCCCTATAAATACACCTGTAAAGCACACACAAAGGAACGATCAAGGAGATCACTTCTTGTATTTTTTGCTTAGCTTGGAATTGTGAGCTTGGGAGAGAATTGACATCTCTTCTCTCGGGTTTATTCTTCTCTTTATGTTTAGTTTATATATATGATGTTTATCCTAGATAGCATGTGTAACTAACTTTCTTATAGGGCTTGATTGAAGCCCTAGTTATGATTTCTCATATATTTATTCATTGATAAAATCTTTGCCAATAGCCTTTATTATGTTGCTTAACTTTATTAATGTCTGTGCTTATTTAAATTTCTCATATGTATATGTATGACCAACGTATGCATGTGGTATAGATTGGTTAGTTAGATCAATTTGGATGACCGAGTCTTGGGTCTAACATTAGTAACAAAAGATATCCACACCGGATTCTTGGATTAATCAACATGGGAAATCGGGAGTAAATACCATGCTCTAGGTCTCATTTGGTTGTCGATTTCCATAAATCTTATGCTTTCTTCAGGAATAACTCACGCAGATACCATTCTAAATCCCTTAAGGAAGAAAAAAGTTAGAGTAGATACCATGCCTAACTCATTGCTTAGGGAAATCAATAGCTTAAGGAGTAGATATCATGCCCTTAGGTTGGCGACCATTAGATATACATGATAAGGCTAGTGCACTGATATATTATACAATTGGGAAAGTATGACTAGTGGTGGATATCAAATCCCTAAATCTTTGTTATTATCAAATCATATTCAACAGTTATTTATTTCTTTTTACTTTGAAGAAACTAATTCTAAAACCGAATTTTACCAATCCCTGTGGAGATGATCTTGTTTTTGCACACTATACTACACTGTTGACCTTGTGTGCTTGCAAGTAAAACGAGTGCGATTATTTGCTTATTAATTTAGGTGGATAAATGTGCAATATTAAGCTTTCTCATGAATGCACATCATGGTTTTGTGTGATACCTAAACTTTTGTGGACACCATGAATATTGGATTTATCTATATGTCTTTATTTTTTTCATTCTAATTTTTGTTTTGTATTGCTAAGGGACTAGCAATATGTAAGTTTGGGGGTGTGATAGGTGCTTAAATATTCTATTTAAGCCCCTCAATTTATAATTGCTAAGTCTTAGTTTATGTTAATTAAATCCATTTTACTTCATTTCTGTGCATTCACATGCTTTTGTAGGGTCTTGGAGTAAAAAAAAAGCATTTTTGACACTTAAAGGAAGAAATATGGAAATCCTGGAGCATCTACTTGCTAGAGTGCGATCGAGAGCACTCTTCGGTATGATCGAGTGCACCTGTAATCGTGCGTATACATGAAGGATCGAGTGCACTCATGCGATCGAGCGCAGAAAAGCGCGATCGAGCCTATGTGTATGGGCGTGAACAGTAAAAACAGCAAAACCAGTTTTGGAAATAGAGAAGGTTTTGTGTTTTAGGAAGTTTAAGGTTTCCAGAGTCGTCTAGAGTTATTCAACCCCTATAAATACACTTGTAAAAACACAAAAGAGATATCCTTCTTTTTATCTTTTGCTTAGCTCGGAGTTGTAAGCTTTGGAGAGGATTGACAACCCGTCTCCACAGTATTCTTCAGGTTTTACTTTTTCTTCTTAATTATTGTTATGATGTTTATCAAAGATAGCATGTGTAACTAACTCTTTATAGGGCTCGATTGAAGCCCTAATTATGCTTTCCCATATATATATTTATTGATCGCCTTTGCAAATAGCCTTGTCATGATGCTTTAATTGATTAATACCTGTTTTATTGAATTCCTTATGTGTGTGTATGATCAACGTATGCATGTGGTATGGACTTGTTAGCTAGATCAATTTGGATGACCGAGTCTTGGGTTTTACATTAGTAACAAAAGAAATCCATGCCGGATTCTTGGGTTAATCAACATAGGAAACCAAGAGTAGATACCATACCCTAGGTCCTGTGTGATTGTCGATTTCCATAGGTCCTATGCTCTCTTAAGGAACAAATCAATAGATACCATGTTGAATCCCTTAAGAAAGAAAAGAGTTAGAGTAGATACCATGCCTAACTCGTTGCTTAGGGAAATCAATAGCTTAAGGAGTAGATATCATGCCCTTAGGTTGACAACCATTAGGTATTCATAGTAGGGCTAGAGCATTGGCATATTACTCATTGGGAAAGTATGATTAGTGGTGGATATCAAAGCCCTATATTCTCATTATTATTAATTCACATTCAATAGTTATTTTTATCTTCTTTTGTTAAAAAACTGATTCTAAAACGAAATTCACCAATCCCTGTGGAAATGATCTCACACTTGTACACTATGCCACCATTGACCTTAGGCACTTTCAAGTAAAATAAGTACGATTATTTACTTATTTATTTAGGTAGATAAACGCATAACAAGATAAGGTATAGCGTGTTATTTGAGACATTTTCGAAGATTTTGTGGGACAAGCTTGAGAGAACCTATAAAGAAACATCTCTAATCAATCACCTATACTTGAGGAATGAAGACATTGATGAATTGACGATGAAAAAAAGTATGATAAATATTAGCCTTTTCAATTACATTATCACTAAATTGTTGAGCACTAAGTTTTAAAGGAATGAGTACTTGCCACATAGAGAAGAGGACATAGTCACGACATCAAATGGTGAGAAAGGAAATTTGGATGGGTGGGGAGGTTCTTGCAGTATGTCTAGAGATATATAAGTTGAAGAGGCCAAGTATGTTCGTGGATGAAGAATTATTCGTGAATATATCAAGAAATGAGCCAAACAAAGAGAAAGAGTAGAGCACCTCAAAGAAGGAGGAGAAAATATCAAGATCTAAGTATCTAGATTTTTCAAATAAGGAATGCATCTATAATGAGAAAGAGGAACACATGAAATTGCAAAGTAAGGCCATGAAAGAGGACTTGGAGGAGTTGAGTATAATGAAGGAGAATGATAATGGAAAGGGTAATAAGGATGATGAGATGCAAGTTCTTGATGGTTTAAAGGTAGTGATGAGAGATATCATGAACGAAGAGAGCTAGTACATGTTGAATGAGAGAATGGTTGCTTCGAAAAGTAAGCAGGGGAGATGGGAAAAGTTGTTCTTATTTTATAGTTGCTTATTCTAGAAGTAGTAGTAATTTTTTATTGGATTGCTGCTCGTTCTAGTTGTGGTAATAGTTTACTATGTTTTTGTTCTTTTTCTGGTAGTATTATAAAATTTTTCTCTATATAAAGGGGATCCTAGAGAAGGTTTGAGGCACATTCATTATTTTAACATATATTGTAAATAAGAAGGGTTTACTATTAGAGCTAGGTTGAGAATTTGGGTGTATTGAGGTTTTGAATTGTCAAGTAGAAAGAGTACTTATAACTAGAGTTAGATTGAGAGCTTTGGGTGTATTGAGGTTTTTGGGTTGTGAAGTAGTGAGAGTTTATCAACTTTTCTCTTTCTAAAGTTGTAACTGGAGATTAATAAAGTTATGAGTTTGTTAGTAGACGTAAGCAAAAAGGTTGTCAAACCACATTAATTCTTGGTGTTCTTACTCTTTATTTTATTTGGCTATTTAATTGTTATGTTTGTGTTTTTTGGCTAAAATTTGAGTAGGTGAATTATATAGATAAAATTCCAACACAATGTATATGTTTCAATGGGCTTACATCAACTACTCCAATTGGGTTTTTACATAACAAAAACTCCAGCACGATAACAACAATATCCATTGGAGAAATTGAAATAAAATTATGTCATTTTTTATTCCAGAATTTATCATTTCTGTAATAACAAAATATAAATCATTTGGGGCTAAACGATGAAAATAACACCAAAAAAAAGAAGTACAAAGGCTTCAGTGGATATTGCATAAATGGAAAATATTAGAGCATGACATTGGAAAAAATGCATATCTTCTAATTTTAAACCACAGACCATCGTGGTTAAAGTTTTAAAAAAAATGCATACCAACTAAAAGAATATGAAATGGAAAGCAACTTTCATTTGTGGAGTTTGACCACGAGGAAATTGATGTCTCTAAAGAAGATGTGGAAGACTTATTTGAAACAATGCCTCATTTCCTGATTGGATACTTTGCTGGCAAATTCCTTGGGAAAACAGCTTTGAAGTTAGTCACAGACTCATGGAAGGTAAGAGTTCTCACTCAATTTCATGATAGTGGCTGGATAGTTTTTCAATTTGAGTCTGCTGAATGTATGATGAAGGTGTTACAAGAGGGGCCGTATATAATTTATAGTAGACCATTGTTGCTTAAGACTATGCCCAGTTTTTTTCAGTTTGAAAATGAAGAAATAAGTATTATGCCTGTTTGGATTCAGTTGAAGAACTTGCCACTTGAGTTGTGGTCATCCAACTTTCTTAGCAAGATAGGATCCAGACTAGGCAAACCCCTATATACAGATAAACTCTCTTCCAAGAAAGAAAAGATATCTTATGCTATAGTTCTGGTAGAGATAGACATTGCAAAAGAGATTAAGCATTCAGTATCCATTAATCTTCTTGGAGGAAGGTTAGTGAAACAAAGAATAACCTATGAGAATCTACCAAAGTTTTGCAGATGTTGCAAAGTGATTGGGCACTCTGAGTCAGGTTGTAGACATAATACTAAATCTGTCCCAATAAATATGAACTCTGTGAAGCATGTTGAGGCTCCCAATGTTTCAAGTGACTAACCTACTAGTTCTGTTCTTCCTATAGTTAGATCAAGTCCAGTAGATGCCCCTCTAGTTGATGGGAACAGTAAAAGAGCACTTCCTACGCAGCAGAATGTGCCTAAACCTCAAGCTCCCTCAAAAGTGGCTGTTAAATAGTCAAGGAGGGTTATGTTAGAGAGTAAAGTCCCTGAAGGGAAAATCAGGGCTGATATAGAGGCAAAGCTGCAAAAGAACAGTAGGTAACAGACTAATCACCAGGATGGCCCTACACCAGATGGTTCCAACCAGATTTTGAAAGGAAACCAGGCAAGGGGCAAAAAAAATCTGCCTTTGCTCACAGAAAGGTCTCAAACCAATGCAAAGAAAAAGAAACCTAAAGAGGGAAAGGGAGGGGATTCCACCTTGATTGTGGTAACAAGCCAACAATTTTCAATCTCATCAAGCTGGCAGAATCCTGATCCTTTGGAACCCTTCTAAGGTCAACATTTCTGTTATTGAAACCACTCCTCAAGTTATTTATTGTAATGCTAAATGCTTAATTACTTCAACTAGCTTTGTTGTAAGTTTTATTTATGGTTTTAACACAATAGTATCAAGAAGGCCTCTATAGGAAAGTCTATGTAATCTTAGCTACAGGATAAATGAGCCTTGGTTGGTTATGGGTGATTTTAACAATGTTTTTGCAGTTAAAGAAAAAGACAATGGGCTGCCTGTTACAGCTTATGAACTAAGGGATACTGGTGCTTGCTGCAGTGACACTGGTCTCACTGATATCAATTACTCAGGATGCCTTTTTACTTGGTCGAATAACCATACCTGGTGTAAGCTGGACAGAGCCATGGTGAACAGTACTTAGGTCCAGATGGGGCTTCAGGCTCATGCTAACTTTCCCCTTGCTGGGTGTTTGTCTAACCACTCCCCTTGTATTGTTAATTTGTTTGCTGAGGAAAGAGGTGGGAGAAAACCCTTCAAGTTCTTCAATATGTGGGCTGAGCATGAAAAAGTTTATTGATACAGTAAGAGACAACTGGAACAGTAACCTAGTAGGCTACAAAATATTCAAGCTGTGCAGAAATCTGAAACTTCTAAAAGGCCCTCTCAAGTTGATGAATGAGAAGCATTTTAGTCATATTTCCGCTAGAACTTTGGAAGCAGCAAAAGAGTTATCCACAATGCAACTGGAGTTGCATGATAATGTATCAGATTCTGATCTTCAAGTGAGGTTTGCTGTTCAGAAACTCAAAGCCTTCAAACTGGCTGAGGCAGAAGGGAGCTTCTTCTCCCAGCAGGCTAAGTGCAGATTCCTCATGAACAGTGACAGGGGGACTAAGTACTTTCATGCTATGTTTAAAAGGAAGATCAGTAGAAGCCATATTGCTGCAATGGAATCAGTGGAGGGGCATCTTACATCATCAGAGGATGAGGTGGTCAATGAATTTTCCAGATTTTATAAAGCCATGTTGGGTTCTTCAAGCCCATGTCGGCCGATAAACAGGGATGCAATCGAGGAAGGGACTAAAGTCTCTGATGAGCAAGCTGATTCTCTGATTAAAGAGATTACTGAAGAAGAAATAAGAGCAGCTTTGTTCAGCATTGGAGATGACAAGTCTCTAGGACCAGATGGGTATTCCCCCTCCTTCTTCAAAAAGGCATGGGAATCTATCAAACAGGATGTATTAGGGGCTGTTCAGGAATTTTTTAGGAATGGGAAGCTCCTGAAACAGATTAACCATACTACTCTTGTTATGATCCCAAAGAGCAAGCATACTGCAAAAGTGGAGGATTATAGACCTATTGCATGTTGTAATGTGGTCTACAAAATTATCTTTAAGATTATAGCTACTAGATTATCTCCTATCCTGGTCAGTATCATCAACTCAGCTCAGGCTGCATTTATAAAGAATAGAAGCATGACTGAAAGTATATATCTAGTGCAGGAGCTTCTCAAGAAGTACAGTAGAAAAAGGATTTCCCCTATATGCATAATGAAGATTGATCTCAGGAAAGCTTATGACACAGTTAACTGGGGGTTCTTGAACAGCATGCTAAGAAGCCTTGGTTTCCCTGATAAATTCATAAGATGGGTGATGGAGTATGTCACAACTCTCTCCTATTCCATCTCCATTAATAGGAGCCTCCACGGTTTTTTCGAAGGAAAGAGGTCTTAGACAAGGAGATCCCCTCTCTCCTTTCCTTTTTGTTCTGTGTATAGAGTATCTATCTAGATTACTTGCTAGACTAAAGGATGAATCTGCTTTCAAGTTTCACCCCAAGTGTGGGCAACTTAATATCACCCACCTTGCTTTTGCAGATGACCTCATTCTTTTGGCAAGGGGGGACTCTAGGTCTGTAAGACTTCTAATGAATTGTTTGAAGAGTTTCAGTAAGTGTTCTGGGCTACAGACCAGTGGGCTTAAGTCAAACATCTACTCTGCTGGTATTCCTATGAATGTGTTCATTGATATCAGAAGTATCACTGGTTTTGATGAAGGTTGCATTCCCTTCAAATACTTGGGAGTTCCCTTGGCTTTTTCTAGACTCAACTCTGCTCACTATATGCCTTTAATTGACAAATTATCTGCTTATATTAATGCTTGGGTTGGCAGTAGTTTGTCTTATGCTGGTAGAACAGAGTTGATTAAATCAGTTCTGCAGGGTGTGGAGTGCTTCTGGTTAGCAATCTTCCCCATTCCAGCAAACATCTTGGAAAGAATTATCAGACTTTGCAGAATATTCCTTTGGAGTGGCAAGAATTCTGGTTCTAGAAAGGCCCTGGTGGCTTGGAGAGATGTATGTATGCCCAAATCTGAAGGAGGCCTTGGCCTCATTGAGCTCAAAAGCTGGAACAATGCCCTACTTTCAAGAACTCTATGGAACATCCACCACAAAAAAAGACTCATTATGGGTCAGGTGGGTGCACCACTTTTATCTGCAAGGTGGCTCTATTTGGACTGCCATCTCCAAACATGAAGACTTAACCTTATGGAAGAAGATTCTTGAAATAAAAAATGGGCTGATAGCTTCTGCAGGGTCTATGCAGCAAGCCCAATCCATGATGCTTGAATGGGAAGAGAATGATCATATCAGTGTCAAAAAGGTCTACAATAGTCTCAAGTCCAGCGGTACTTTAATTCCTTGGGCCAAAACAGTGTGGAATAGCAGCTATACTCCTAAGCACTCATTTATCCTATGGCTGGCAATGAAGGAAAAGCTCCTCACGAAGGACAAGCTTCAGTTTATTGAAAATGGACAGAAGGTGCCCCTTATGCAGTAAGTTTGCAGAGTCCTCTGACCATCTATTCTTTGCTTGCCGGATTAGTTGTGCCATATGGTCAGACATCAAAGGATGGTTGGGTATTAGAAGAAGAATGAACACTATCAAGTGTGCCACCAAATGGATCCATAAAAGAAGCAAAAGGGAAAGGGCCTTCTGCCAAGGCCAGGATGGCTGCTCTGGCCAGCACAGTTTACCACATTTGGATGGCTAGAAATGCCAAAGTGTTTGATGGCATTGCTGCCCACCCCATTAGCATAGCCAAGAAAGTTAAAATTCGTGTGTATAGGATAATATATGCTACATTTCCTGAGCAAAGACTTTTGATGTAATTTTGATATTTTGTAATCGCTTACAAAGCTGTATCTCCTGGGTATGCCCAATGTATTTGGTACATTATGTTTTTTTTTATCAATATATTTACATTTACAGATCAAAAAAAATATAATAGTTAGCAACAAAGAAAAAAAAAATAGATTTCTTAATAGGAATTGTATGACCTTCTATGTGTACGGGGCCATTAAGCTGTAAAAAAACATAGAACATTGTTAACAAAAAAATGACATTAATTCAACTCATTCTTCTTATCCATCCACTAAAAGAAAGAGGAAAAAAAATATAGGAACCAAGAAAAGTGCTATTCATACTTTGAGAAATTGGAGAAATTAAAAGTATTTTGATTGCAACTTCTGAGGAGAATGAACAACTTTTGAAAAAAAAATAGAAAAGTAAAGTTGAAAAACTAAAAGAATAAAAAAGAAGAGACTTAAAAATACGTTGAGCAAAAAGAACCCGCATGAATTTGAATAGAATAGAGTGAAAGTTTGAAAAAATACTTTATATGAAATTGCAAAAGAAAAAATAATGAATATTGTGTTTTAATGATTCTTTAAAGAGGGGTTTAAAAAGAATAACAACATTAAACTCATAAATGAAAAACAAAGATGTAAAGCTAAGAGTAAATTGCATTAGAATTCTTTGAATTATTATCTTCCAGTATTTAGATTCTTAAATTATTAATTTGACACTAAAGATCTTTAAATTTTCAATTAGTTACAATGTTATCATTTTCAACAATATAATATTATTTTTTTTCACTTTGAGATTGTTGAATATACTAAATAAGGGTTCCAATAAACTCTATAAACCATTTGAAGATCATCTAATATTTTTTTTAAAGAAAATTTTACTTTTGTGCTTCTTCTTTTTTTTCATGTGATTTATTAATATTTAATAAGAAAAATAAGAAAAAATATTTTCAATATTAAAAAAATTATTATATTTTTTTTCATAGTAGATCATATTTATCTTTATATATACAAAAAATTACGATCAAATTCTTTGTATTATTAAGTTTTTAAGACAATTTCGTTGATGTGATAAATATGATCCACCGTAAAAAAAATTTCATAGTTTAGAGATCTAATCGATAGAAGCCAATAGTTTAATAACTTCTGATACAATTAACCCTAAAGCTAATTCAAAATGACAATTATATTTGAATGCAAATTATGAGTAAAATAAATGATAGCTAAAAGGATGCAATACTCCTATGAAGATGATAAAATGTATAGTTGTATAATAAAATATTATAAAAAAATGATTGTGATCGAAGTTATTAAGAATTAAATGTCCTGTTACACATTCTAGACAACCATCTAAACAAATTATTTTTGGTTTTAACTCTTGTTCTATATACTTCACTATATTTCAGAGTGTGATAGGATGGAAATGAGGGATTTATAAAGAAACAGAAAGAGAGTGGAGTCGTCTGAGGGGTTACGAAGGAACAGAAAGGAGTGGATGGAAACGAGAGGTTTATAATGGAACGGAATGAGAATGTAAGAACATAGATTAAGTTAATATGCTTGAGATCTAAGTTCTGTTAAAATTTTCTTTAATTTGGTCCAGTTAAATAAAAACTTAAATGTCTTGTAAAAAGAAACAAAAAAAATTAAAAAAAAATGTTGAACTCGTACTAAATTGGTACAGTAGTGTTAAGTATGCTTTTTGTTGTGAGGTACGATAATCATAACATTTGAATACTTTTCCTTTAACCTATCCACAATAATACCGTTTTACTTATTTAAAATAAAAAAAAATTATTATATAAATAAACAAATAACTCACGTATTTATTAATGAGAGTTAAATTTGAAACTTTGTTATTTTAAAATCTCAATCTTTATAATTTATACTATTATTAAAAATTTAGGATGTTTAACTTTTAACCATGATATATCTAACAATTGGGTTTTTAAACCCAAATATATGAGGTGCTTCTCAAACCAAATGTGTCAATCCAGTTTAATCTTAAAATGAACATTTGAATTTTCAGACTCAATTTATAAGACAAATTACATATGAAATCTCATATACATCCCCCATCTAATTTTTAAAAATCCCCGGCAAAGACAAGAATGGACGGAAGAGGCATTTTTAGATCCGATTAGTTTTTGTATCCGGTTCCAATCTCCATTAAGTATATGTGGATTGAATATTTATTTTATATTATAATATTATTTAATGATGTTATGAATTATCTTATAATTAATGATATTATGGAGTAGAATATTTTTATTTAAATTTAGTGTAATTGATTTTTTTAACAGACAAACATGGTATAGTGGAATCTTCTATTTGTTAATGGAGAATTTCTATCAAAGTTTATAAACAAAGACAAAAAGAAATCTTTACCGAAAATGAAGGTAAAAATAAATATGATTTATATAAACAGGAACAAAGACCAAAATGACACTTTTCACTTTAAATTTGATCCGTTACCGTCACTAATTGATATTTATATTATAAGAATTTCAAGAACAATTTATGAATGTAATTATATAAATACCAATTTTAAAATCTAAATCTAAAAAACCAAACTTCTAATTTTAAACTTAAATTAACTTTTTATAAGTTATTTTTAAGTTTTAATTCATAAAAAATCACATGCGCTTATTATTTTTTTTCCCAGTAAAAACTGTTTGAGAAGACACGTATTGCTTTTGTTTTCCACGTTGGTAACTTCGGACTGCAGTCACTAAGACAGTACCAGAAAACGGACAAAGATACCTCTTTAGGTCGGCGAAGTTTCATTTGCTATACGTTCCCTCATTTTCCCGTTTTCTTCTATTTGACGAGAAAAATTAGGGTTTCGAATCTGCACTTCCATTTTTCCTCTTAGTCTCAAAATTCATTCTCACCGAAGACCAAAAACTCAATTTTCTCGAAATGGGTTTGTGGGATTCCCTTCTCAACTGGCTCCGGAGGTAACCCCTTTTCTTGTTCTCAAGTTTTTGGATTCAGTTTTTGTGGGTTTTGTTCAAGTTTCAAATAAGTTTAGTTAGATTTTGTTACCATTTGTCTAGTTGCTGAGACATAATTGTATAAAATATTGAGCTGTATTGATCAATGTTAGTTCATTGCTCACCGTGTTCAGAACTTAAAGTAGGTGTAAGGTGCCAAGTTCACTGACATCTTGGCAAGCACAGAAATTTTACCAAAAAAAGAAACTGGAATATTTGCATAATTAGAATAAGCTGTATTAGATATTGTCATGCCAAATGTTAATCTATCTCAAAATTGATTTATTTTGTAGCTGTAATTTCATTATGGATGGTATCTCATCATTATTCCGTTCTGGTTGAGTTGTACTCTGATTTTGGAGAAAAATCAAAACATGTATTATGACTAATTTCGTGAAAGAGTAAGGGATTAATGGAAAATGAATTAAATATGGACAATTTCTCTTTGGCCTGCGTGGTTGCTAAACGGTATGGGACAGGAGAAAACAATTTCAAATACAAGGTTCCTGCACTTGAGATAATATCTGGTATGAATATGTAGTGAATATTATGTAGGTTCCTCAATAAATAAAATAGGACTAGGTTACATATGATGTTAACTAAAGTGCTTCTTAAGAAGGATCACACCGAAAAAAAGAAATTCAAGGGAGAGAATGCAAAAACATCATAAGAAACTCCTTCCATGGAGACGAAAAATATCCTAAGAAAATCAAATCAAATCTTTAATTAAGTAGCCTTAACCCCATCAAAAGCTTGTGCAGTTTTGTTGGTCTATGTTGTGATTTAACCTCTAAAATCCACCTAATCAAATTTTAGGCAAAACAAACAAATATCTAGAACACAACAATTTAACATAGTTTGACAACTCTTTACCTATGCCCACCAACAACCCCACCGATTTATTAATCTTCAATTACAACTTTAGGAAGAGCAAAATTGCTAAATTCTCACTACCTCATAACCCAAAAGCCTCAATACACCCAAAACTCTCAACCTAGCTCTAGTTGTAGGTGCTCTCTCTACTTGATAACCCATAACTCCAATACACCCAAAGTTCTCATCCTAACTCTAGTAGTAAATCCCAATGATTTGCAATGTATATTAGAATTATAGGTGTGTCTCAAAACTTCTCTAGTATCCCCTTTATATAGAGGATATTTTTCTAATACTACTAGGAAAAGAATAACAACATCATAATAAACTATTACTACTACTTGTACAAGTAACAATCTAATAGGAAACTACTACTACTCCTGCTAGAACAGGCAACTACGAAATAGAAAATTAAACTTTTCCTAAACCAATTTGAATTCTTCCATATGAGAATTTGAGCCAAAATCCTAACAATCTCCACCTTGACTCAAATTCTCCACCTCATCAACAATTCTAACTCTCTTCTTGGTTGATGCAATCCTTCCTTTTGGTCATTCAATGTCTCTTCCACCTAATTTTCCAAACAAAACCTTCCTATCCAACACATACAAGCCTTTCTTGTTCAGAGTAGCTTTCAACTTACATTTGATCCATTAAGAATTTGCATCTCTCCATTACCCTTAGTCCATGTGTATTCCATCTTATCAAGCTCTCACAAAAGGACGATATTTGTAGTGAGAGAGGAAACAAACTTTACCTTCTCAAGTGTCTTCACACTTCCATCATGGAGCTTCAACCTGGAGCTTCAACCTTAAGCTTCCTTCACTATCAATTACTTTGTGTTTCCCACATGCGGTAGTAACTGTGACATGGGTTGGTTCCTTTGTACAATCAAAATATTTATTTTTGTTGAATATGTGAATGGAGGATGCCGAATCAAGTAGCACAATATCACTCTCATCAAATTTTTCTTCAATGTGCTCAATAGCTAGCACCACTTCTTCATCACTTTCCTCGGTGATATTAGCACTTTCACTACTCTTTCCATTACCACTCTTCTTCCCACTTATCATTCTCAACTCTTTTACATCATCCTTCATGGCCTTATAATAATATTGTGTGTGTCCTATCTATCCACAATAGAGACATAGATTTAGATATCCACCTTGAGCCACTATTCGCTTTCCATTGACTCCTTCTGATTAGAACTCTCCAAAGTAAGCACTTGACTACCACTAGACAAGCTTTCGTTTCCCATCAACCTCTCATTCTCACGTAAGAGCGCGGTCACATCATCTAAGCTCAATGTCGACTTGCCTACCAACATTGTTTCAACTAATGGTTTGTAAGATTTTGGCAAAGATGATAACAAGAGATACGCCTTCTCCTCATCTTTTAATGTTTCTTCTGCATTCAACAATTGAGACACAAGCTTATTTAATTCATTCAAGTGATCATGAAGACGTGTATATTCTTCCATCTTTAGAGAGTATAGGTCCATCTTGCGACTCAATTTATTGGTCAAAGACTTCGACTCATAGATGCTCTCGAGGTTATCCCACAACTCTTAGGTGTAGTTTTCTTCAACACATTACACTTGATCTCGGGAGCAAGAACCAACCCGATTGTGCTCATTACCTTCCTCTGAATCGATTGCCACTTTCTATCTGTCAACTCTTTTGGCTTTTCTTCCTCTAAATTTTGATTAAGATCTTGAACTATACTCTTCCACAGAGTAAATTTTTTTTTCTCATTAAATAAAGGAATCTTAAATTTAGGTATATCTGTAACATGGTGGTGCAGACACAACAAATAACAACGCGTAAGCAGCTTCTCCAAATAGATAACCAGATACCTTTTGTTGAGATTTTATCTCTAAAATCCACCTACTTAAATTTTAAGCAAAACAAACAAGTATCAAGAGCACAACAATTTAACGCGGTTCGGCAACCTCTTTGCTTACGTCCACCAACAACTCCAACGGTTTATTAATCTTTAATTACAGCTCTAAGAAGAGAAAAGTTGCTAAACTCTTACTACTTCACAACCCAAAAGCCCCAATACACCCAAAGCTTTCAACTTAACTCTAGTTGTAGGTGCTCTCTACTTGACTACCCAAAACTTCAATACACCCTAAGCTCTCATCTTAATTCTAGTAGTAAACCCCTACGATTTACAATGTATATTGGAATTATGAGTGTGTCTCAAAACTTCTCTAGTACCCCTTTTATATAGATGATATTTTCCCAATACTATTAGGAAATGAATAAAAAAATCATAGTAAACTACAACTATTTGATGGGGAACACGAAAAAGATTAGAATTAGGGATTTTAATTTAGGAATTGGAGGATATGGGGATAATTATGTAATAAAAAAATATTAGGGGTATCTAGGTGTAGTTAATTTCATATGTCAGTTTCCTTATTAGACTAGGGTTAAGATCTCTATATAAGAGGCATCCCTATGTCATTTGTAGTTAGCTTGGATTTGAATGAAAAAAGAGATTATTGAAATTAAACAATTTGTGATTGAGTAGTTGTTTCGCACCATGTGATTTGGCTGCGCTTTCCATGTAATTTGGGACAATCCATGTGATTTGGATCGGCTTTATTTGTTATTGTTAGTTTATTTCTATTTTTCATCTACTGTACTGCATCAAGTAGTATCAGAACCTAAACCTCGATCCCCCATTAGTGCTACCATCGCACCAAAATTCATCTAAAGACACACCCAAACATGTCCTACAACTAAAAAAAAAAAAAATTCGCATATAGTAGCAGTCACCTGAGTTCTTGCTGTCGTCCATCCGCGGCCCCAGGAGCGCTGCACCACCACAACCCAGCCACCCCCGCACAATCCGTCGTCGCACCCTAGCATTTCATTTCAGGTCTACCCCGCTCGATTTGGAACTTCCAGCCATCGAACATACCGCTGATGTCACCACTATGACCGACATCCTGTTTCTAATGTAGCCCCAAAAGCTCAGAATGCCCCATCGCCTATAAGCTGCAACCCGTTTGATCTCTCATGGCTAGATTTGTCGCCTCCACCCATCGCTCGGCCACGCCGCCACCTCCAACATGACCGACAAGCAATTTTCGGCCGAACCCCAAGAGCCCAGCTCTAATCTATTACCGATCCTACTGCCTGGATCCGACCAGCTAGCCAACTTAGACACTTGACCCAGTTTGTTAACAGCTCCAAGCCGAGTCGTGAACAGACCGACCAGAGCCGAGCCATGAGTGGAACGAGCCGAGCCGAATTGATACCAGAGCCGTATTTGATCTGAGCCAGTTCTATACAAAATTCAGATTTTTTTTTTTTTTAGTTTCTTGCACTTATCTGTATCTTTTCTTTCAGATTATATAAAAAAAAGACAGAAAAGGTGAAAAAAAAAACATAGAGAAGAAGAAAAAAGTATGTTTGACCTATTTTAGTTTGATATTATGTTTTACCATACTCGGAGTCGCATTCGAAACCTACAAGCTCAGTTATCAAGTAATTATTCTCGTTTGGATAAGTTGAAATCCAAAGCGATCAAGTATGTTTGGTGTTATCTTCTCCGGAGTATGCACGAGAAATATGAAGAACTTCAATATTGGGTTTATCGTGATGAGAGACGACTTGAAGAGTTGAGGACCCAATATAAGTATGAGTATGAGTATGAGCAGAGTTCTCGAGATGTCCATGCTTTGAATGGTAATGGCAATTATATTTATGATGATAAAGGAGTTGCATATAAGAATTATTATTATACTCCTCAAGATGTTAACCATGATTGTGTTGAGCATGATCGTGCTTACGGAGGTTATAATGGTTATGGTACATACGATGAGCCTGTGATAGAGCAGAAGACCTACCCATTAGCTTCACCCCAAGTTCGAGAGAAGATAATCCAATTGCTGACAGAATATAAAGAATTGTGCAAGCCCTTGGATGCTGTGACAGTGAAAGATGATTCTGAACTTGATAATTCAAAGCTGATGGATGTTAGGGAAGACACCAAAGAGCAACAAGATGCCGACAAAGATGATGAACCGGTCGACGACCAGCTTGATGTTGTTGAGCCGGTTGAACTCGTTCTTTGTGCAGTTGACTTGGTTGAGCCAATCTAACCAGATTTTATTGAGCATATCGAGGAAGCTGAAAAGATTCAACACAAGCAAGAAGACAAGCTTAATGGTACGATTGAGGGTCGAGTTGACGCACGTCCTAGATATTGACTTTATCCTACCTACTTGGTTTCACGCACCTCGTCAACAAGCATTTCCAACGCAAATTTTTTCACCTCCTAGTGTCTTCAGCTTCCATGAGCTTCGCGACTATGCCTTATTTCTCCATCAATCTAAGGACGACTTAAGGACGAGTTTTTTCTAAGTCGTGGGGAATGATGGGGAACACGAGAAATATTAGAATTAGAGATTTTAATTTAGGAATTGGAGGATATAGAGATAATTATGTAATCAAAAAATATTATGGGTATATAGGTGTAGTTAATTTCATATGTCAGTTTTTTTTCATAGTTCTAAGGTTAAGATCTCTATATAGTCAGCTTGGATTTGAATAAAAAAAGAGATTATTGAAATTAAACACGCTGTGATTGAGTAGTTGTTTCGCGCCATATAATTTGGTTGTGGTTCCCATTTGATTTGGGATAATCCATGTGATTTGGATCGGTTTTATCTTTTATTTTAGTTTATCCTTATCTATCTCTACTGTACTGCATCACTACTACTTGTATAAGTAACAATCTAATAAGAAACTACTACTATTTGTAGAACAAGCAACTACAAAATAAGAAATTAAACTTTTCCTAAACCAATTTGAATTCTTCCATGTGAGGATCTGAGCCAAAATCATTACAGTCCAAATGCTCCACATTAAACACAGCAACAGTTTTCCATGCCAACACCTTCTCTAAGCTTCACGTGTCAGCACACCAGCAGACTTAGTACTGAACTGTGCCCTCTGAAGAGAGACAAGATCTTCTTATTTGACAACTACGTTGCTTAACTTAGAAATTACTAGAATTTGAGTTAGCTATTTTTTGAGCATCCTCCATGTGAACTACCTGTTGCAACTTCTTAAAATTCCGAAATGTGACCGATTTTCTAGAGCAAGAGTGTAGAGAAGAGAAGTGGGAGTTTAACAGTAATATTCTGGAATAGGCAGTAAGGCATTTGCGAAGATCATGGAGTACTATTTGTAGTTTCTCAGTGTTGGCCGGTAGTCGAAGTTTCCAAGATTAGTCTGGTAGCCCTTCTTTAGGTGCAAACGGCTGCAGACTCAATAATCTAAACTGGGTGTCATGAAAACTTTTCTCTTGTTTTCAATCTACTGTCCCTAATATATGTATTACATTTGTAAGAGCTGGTCAGTCTTTCATATGCATAGGTGTCCGCTGTCTGTTGATTCCTAAGTTGAGGAATGTGGAGGCTAAATTTTATCTCGAACAGTGGTGCTCTTGATTTGAAATTTATATTGAAAATTCCTAACTACCTTTGGCTTATGCCCATGTTTGGCTATTTCCTTGTTCTTTTAATCTTTTCATTTTCCTTTTCTTTTTCCAGTATGTAGTCTTATATTTCTTTTTTTCTTGCAAACAAGATAATTAAAATCTTATTCTTGGAAATGTTATACTAAAACATATCTGCACGACTACTATAAAAACACAAAAAAATATGAATAACAGAGAAAATGATGGACTTTAAACACTACCTTCTAAGTCTTCAATTAATGTTCCTTTTCCTGAAAATACACGCAACTGCTTATCTCCTGCATCAGGCCATATCTGTGATTTTTAGTACTTTACTTTTGATATTACTTTTTTCTGTATTTATATGTTTTGATTTCTTTAAAATATGATCCTTTTACTTTCTTTGTTATAAGTTTTTTTCAATCAAGCTTAGCTTAATATTTGGTCACTTAAATATGCACATTGATTATGGATATATTGTTTTGGATCTATAGTTTGAGTCTGGTGGTACTATTATTATTTTGATTTTAACGAGCAGAAAAAATACTTATAGAGTACTAAGGGGGTGCCAACTCATGTACAAGAAACACTCAAATACAAAAAGTAAAACAAAAAAAATCTATAATATCATGTTCCTTCACACAATATTTCCCAATAAACCAAAATTTCAAAGTATGGAGCCACCTATCTTTAACTGTCAAAATCTCTCCTGTTCCTTTCCTTCCACACAAGCCAAAAATAGTCAGAGTGACTATATCAATTAGTTTTTCTTTCCCTTTCTTTGTATGTATGTTTATCTTTTCAATCCCAAACTTACTTTCAAGTAACCCCACAACTACTCAAGTTATTTGTAAGACCGAATATGTTGATCCCCATAAATGCCTTGTCCAATAACACCAAAGCAAAGGATGCTGAAGCAATTCAGCTGCACAATAGCAAAGGTAACACCTCTTCACAAGGATTTTCCCTCTTTTGAAGATTATCAATGGTTAGATCCTCTCCTAAGAAGATTTTCAAGCAAAAAAGCCACATTCTTAGCTAGACAAGTTTTTTTTTTTTTTTTTTAAATCGCTTTCTATGGAAATTGACCTTTCCCTCGGTTGAGTTATTTTTCATGACCTTATATTAAGAATTCACATCAAAACTCCCTCCAGCTAGCTTCTATCCTCCCTATGCAAGTGGAATCCTATGCTATACAATCTATGTTGTTCAAAGTGTCCATTTGTGGTGGTGCACTGGTGTCGGACACTACTCAATTTTGGTGTGGGTGTGGGATCCTTGTTTGACACACTTTTTAAATTTTGGACACTTTTAATTCTCAGCCCGGAGAAATAAGATGGTGTTAGGTGAGTTGGGTTGGCTCTTCTTTAGCTGTTTATAATCTTTGGCCAATTAGGAATGGCTGCTCCCATTCTACAGCATTGTTGAGACTAATCTTAAAATATTCATTCATATTGCTTTGTTTATTTATTTAGAATATTTTATTGCTATCACATATATAAGGAGTCAGCACACCCATATCCACTTTTTGGGCCTTTTCAAGCTGTAAAGCCATGTCTTAAACTTAGAGCAAATAGTGAGTCAAATGCTTAGATACATATCCACACCCGATGCTCGCATCTGAGAAGCATTCCGTGCAAAAGAGATATTCCAAGTTAACCCTTTGTTGGCGGGTGAGAAGCATACAAACTCACCTGTGTATCCATATCTCTAGCCAATAGAAGAAGGTTTGGAAATTGGAGTTTCTAGGTAGAGTCTCCAAACCAAGTATACTGCAAAAAGAAAATGGAACCTCCATTGCCCCCTTCAAAACCCACCTGAGAAAAGAATTTTCCCCTCCCTTCCTTATCCATTTCCAAAGAATCACTCTGTATGTCTCTCTCCCTACCTTAGGAACCCACCTGTTATGTTCCACTCCAAACTTTGCAATAGCAATCTTCCTCCAAAGTCATCGGTAAGGAATTTCCAAAGCCATTTACTAAGAACATCTTTTTCTCAAAAATAATGAGACTTTATTCGCAAACCTCCCCTCTCTATGGGTTGTTTAACCACACACCACTTTACCAAATGCTTTTTTTCCAATTGGCAGGCCTCTTTTCAAATCTCTCCACCATAGGGTCCCAAAAACTCGTTTCCTTAAACTTAGCACCCAACGAGTGACCTAGGTACGTTAATGGAAGTGACCCCACATTATAACCCAAAACAGTTCCAAAAGATCCTCATCAACCCTTTTCATTGAATGGGATTAATTCACATTTACTCAAATTGACCTTGAGCCTAAACATCGCCTCAAAGAAAAGTATAATGCCCCCTACCTTGAGGAGTTGTTGAACCTCCGCTTCACTAAAAGCAAAGTGAAATGCACTATAAATTGAGGATTTGTTGAACCTCGCTTCACAAAAAATGATAAGTGTTGTCAGCAAAGAGAATGTCTTAACACTATTATTTCTATACTATTTATTCCTACCTTGAAACCCTTTAGAACTCTTTTAAATAGCTTTAGACAACATTTTACTAAGTATTTCCATCGCTAGTGTCAATAATTAAGGAAATAGAGAATCTCCTTGACTGAGTCCTACAGAAGCATGAAAAATGCTGATGTACCACCATTATTTAGAGTGGAGATTGAAGTGGTGCTGATCCACCTTTTGGTCAACCTATGTGGATGAGCGTCAAAGCCCATTTTCTTAAAAACTTGAGGATGAAAATCCCAACTGTTGAGATTTAGGTTAGGGACAGAGAGAGGGAGATGAGAGATTGCGAAAGAGATTATAGATTTATTATTATTAATGGTGTATTATGTGAACAGACCAACAACCCTATATATAGACTTAAGACTATAAATCGTAATAGGAATAGGAAACAAAAACTAAGAACACTAGAAAACATAATACATATGTAATTAGGAAACTATATCTCTTAACACTCCCCCTCAAGTTGAAGCATACACATAAACCAACTTGTTACAAATAAACCTCTTACTAATAACAAATCTGATCCAATCTGAAACAAATAAACCCAAACCCATAAATTATAATAACCCATGAGAATCGAGGCTCCACACCCACGACAACAGTTAGATCACCACGTCGGTACCACCTAACAAGACAAGATCCGAGAATACCGGATCAACAAGACTTTGACTTTTTCCTTCTTGTTTTCTTTACTAACTTTGACTTTGACTTGAACGGGTTGCAATCAATGAGTAAGGAGGATACAACATCAACAGAGGTTAGATCGAGTTAACAACATCAACATGCATGGGGTTAACAATATCAACATCGGGTCAGAGATGAGGAATTTTTCTTCAGGAACGGTCAAGAACTCTTCTTCAAAAACTTTAGAAACTCTTCGTTTTTCTTCATAAATTTAAAAAAACTCAAACACAAGACCAGAAACACATAACAGATACATTTTTTTCTTTTTCTTTTTCCATGTTTATAGAGGTACAGAGGATATGACCTAGTTTAAGTGTTAGGGTTTCAGAAAAAATGGAGATGAATGGTTTTATATGTAGGAATTTAGATAGATAAAGGATTTGGTTTGGGTACCAGTTCTAACCCAACTAAGTTTTTATTTAGATATAATGGGCTTTTGCCCGTGCGGGTTTACTACCACTAGGGTCCCAAAGCTTGGGCTCTGATACCATCTATGTTACCAGGACTTGGGTATGAATGTCGGACACGAGTACATCTTCGAGTTTCAGACTCGTCTATTTTTAATATGTTTCGTAAATTTTCTTTTAATTTAGAGTGTACCAGTGTCATATCCTTGTCCGAATATTAAGGATCTAACACGAGTATGACAGGGTAAAGTAAAGACTCCATGTAAGATAGGATACCATGTTGAAATTTAAGTTAGGGACAAAGAGAGGGAGATGAGAGATATTATAAATTTATTATTACTGATGTTGTGTTTTGTGAATAAACCAACAACCATATATATAGACCTAAAGCTATAAATCGTAATAAGAACAAGAAACAAAAACTAAGAATACTAGGAGACCTAATACACACTAGAAAACCTAATACATATATAATTAGGAAACTATATCTCTCAACAGTGTCCAAATTTACTTGAACCAAAATTGTCCATGCCATCTCATTTGAGTAAGGACATTTTAGTAACTATGCAAATAAAAATATTTCTCAACCTTTGTCTTCGATCCCCTTGGATGGTGGCTCTCCGTCTAGTCTCTGCGTTCTCTCTTCTCCCTCCTTTTCTCTTCCCTTCCTGAGCTCCCTCTCTTCCTATCTTTCTCTTGTTAGCATCTCAAAGCTTCTTTAAAAAAAAAAAGGGAAACTATCAGTTCTGCAATTATCCATGGGCAAATAGGAAGACACCATGATCCAACAAGTTCACGATCTACTGTAAAGAAGAAAAAATGGCAAATCTGGCTTGCTTATAGGTTTTGTTCGATTTTTGGGGTTTAATTGTTGATAATTTTTCCAGTGTTTAGACCAATTGATTTATGGTGAAATTCCATCAAATAAAAGTGAAAATATGAGGTTGCAATTGATTTTTGGTTTCGTTTCCAGTTTTGATCCAAAAGTTGGGGAAATATGATTGATCAGAGAAGAGAAAGAGACAAAATTTTTTTTTTTTTTTTGAAGAGGGAGTTAAGGCAAGTGGAAAATGGTATCGTTTAGTGGACTCCCTCGATTCACAGAAAATGATGTTCTTATGAGCTTCAATTCTACGGATTCCATGCAAGCAGTGCCACCACTATCAGATTCAGTTGCAAAAAGACAATTAATTGAGAAAGAAGAAGAGTAAGGAATATTCCAAGAATATCCATAGTTGAAGGTATGATTCCCCTTGGACAATTCTCTTTTTTCCCATGAGATCTTATGACCTTTTCCCTTAAACATACTTGGACATATTTGTCTAAACAATTTGAGCACAATACTAACTTGTGCCTGAAGTGGGGCAAGTTAGCATTTCTGCATATACGTATAGCAGAAATGAAGTGCCAACTCTACAAGGATGCTAATGTTATGCATTATCTAAGAATTCTGTTACTGCTTTCCTCTAGACCATAAATTCTAAAATGGTACGATTAAGGAAACTAAAGGCGCACTCTGCAGATGGTAGAGAAGCGGCATATGGGCAAGAGTGCTGGCATTATTAAAACAGTTTTGAATTTTATAACACTCACAAATCTGTTTGGTTTGGTTCAAATAATCTTACAAGTTAAGACCTTTACTTTGATTGCCAATAAGGTCGTTGATGCTCAATTAAAAGAGAGAGGTACTGGAAACATTTGCAAACTTGATAGAAGAAAGCTTATGACCATTTTTGTTGGTATTGAGAGATATAGTTTCTTAATTAGATGGAAATTAGACGAATGCATAGGATTGCAACAAATTTTGAAAACTTGTGGTTCAATGTGCCAAAATTAAATACATAAAATCTCTCAACAGGCATAATGGCTACTTGTGTGAAGTGTGGCAAGTTATATATATACACACACACACATGAACGCCAACTTGCCACACTTTTGGCACAAGTCAGCATTTTGCCCACATTTAGTTGAACCAAAACCATCCCTACCACCTCACTTAATATAGGATATAGAAAAAATTTTCCAAATGCACAAAAAAAAAAAAAAAAAAAATCCTAATCTCATTTTTCTCCTTGAGCGATGGCTCTCTTTCTACATTCTATCTCTTCTCCCTCCTCTTCTGCCCTTTGTATGTGCCTTCGTCTCTTTCCAACTCGAAATCTTCGCTAGGTAAAGGCTTCCATTTTATCTCTTTTTTGTTGGGATGATTCTTTAACTCATATACTAAGCTTATATCGAAATAGCATGAAATTCATGATTATGAGTTTTATGTTTGCTAAAAGCACACAATTTTTTTTTCTCTTTGATCAAATTATAGCTCTAGAAATAGATTAATTCTGACAGATGGATTTGGTACTACAGTACCAATTAATGGAGAAAAGTTTCATGGCTATGGGAATAAAAAAAGGGAAGAAAGAGATCAAATTATGAATGTAGTCATCCTTCAAATTATCAAATTGGGAAAGAGATCTCTTTTACCCTCCAGATTTCGTGAGTTCATGTGTAGGAGCAAGGATTAAGCATATGAGGGAAAATGTTTGGTGCTTTGTGCTACATGACATGATCTGATCAAGACCATTTTGCTCAAAAGTACTGTTGTATCCTAGTACGGAGTTTAATTTTTCACATTGATATTTCAAGGTATTGTATTTGTGTGTCTAATTTGAGCTTCAGTGATGAGAGGTAGCCATACATGATGCGGCAGCAGCATATTAGAAGTTAATAAAAAAAGAAATAGAAGAAGATTTATGAATTTGCATTGTATTGTTATCTTTTTCTTGTTTTGAACTTACATTATTTTTGAAGATAATAGGGTGAACTAATATGTCTGTATATATATTTTTTTTTTTCTAAAGAGAACTGGAAGAACTAGTTGTCAGAATGATTGATGTCATAGAATCTTCTGTAATGTTATCTGTGAACTAATATGTCTCTGTATTGTTATCTTTTTCTTGTTTTGAACTTATATTATTTTTGAAGATAATAGGGTGAACTAATATGTCTGTATATTTTTTTTTTTTTTTCTAAAGAGAACTGGAAGAACTAGTTGTCAGAATGATTTATATTATTCATCCTTGTTGTTTCTTATAAGGAGTGCGTAAGGAACTTCTGTAATGTTGATTCAAATTGACATGTGATTGTGGTTCTGCCACCTCTTCCTAGTTGTTTAAGTGAAAAAATCTTCTTCACAAAATTTTATGATGTAAAACTTTTCATTGTAGATAATTCACTGCAATACATCTCCTCTGTACAAGAAAAGCTTATTGTGTACATTTACACCTAAAATTTATTTCTTTTCAGGAAACAATTTTGTATTTAGGTTGTCAAGAAAATCGATATCATCAATCAATTGTTTTGAGTTGCACTGGATTACCATAAATGTTAGCTCCCATGTCTTCATTTATGTTAGTTGTTCCTCCTTTCTATAATGCCTGCACAGCATCTGTCCATTTATCCAGTACATCCTTTTATCCTCCAGCTCTATACTCATACAATTCTTGGGAAAAGAAATGTTAATTTATGCTCTGTAGTTTTATACTACCACCTACTGGCCTCTATGGTGAAGCTCTTTCCTGCTTCTTATTCTATGTCTGCATCCCAGCTTGTTCTTTCAACAGGAAATGGAACTTTCCCTTGTTGGCCTTCAGAATGCTGGAAAGACATCTCTTGTTAATGCAATTGCTGTGAGTTAAAGCATACTCTACATTATTCCAGCCGCCCCCTCCCCCACTCTTGTATAATTGATAATTATGAACAGCTTTCTCTGAATATTATTTCCTTTGTGTTTACCAGACAGGAGGCTACAGTGAGGACATGATTCCAACTGTAGGTATCCTATACTTGAACAAAGCCCAATTTAAAGTTCTTTTATATTAGAAAATATCTTGAGGGATTCTTTATTTTTTCAAAACTAGGTTGGATTCAATATGCGGAAGGTTACAAAGGGAAATGTGACAATAAAGCTTTGGGACCTTGGAGGGCAACGGAGGTTCCGTACCATGTGGGAGCGTTACTGTCGCGGTGTAACTGCAATTGTGTAAAAATACTGCTTATTCTCTTAAATCTTAGTTTTATGGTCTTCGTCATATCATGTGACTCTTTTGTCCTTATTTACTTATTTGGATCCTCTGGTTTGGAAATGACAAGCAAATGTGAGCTAGTGTGTAAAATCCAGACTCAAAAACTCACCCTATAATGTTTTCAGCATATGCATATTCTCCTTAGCAGCATACAGAAATCATGTTTACTAGATCAACTGTAATTGACTCCTCTCCGTGACCTTATAAAAGAACTACTTTTATGGGCTACTGCTATGACTTTTAGTAATAGTTGATAGAGCTTAACCAATACTAATATATTTGGTCTCCTGAGAGAAACATTCCAACATTGAAGCACCCATAGATTTGGAACTTGACAGAAGTAATAATTTGTTGAAAAAGTTTTATTATTGTGCAAGGCAAAGAGAATTTTGTTTTCTTTTTTCTTAAAAGCTTTTGATTTTATTTCATTACTCAGAAAAACACCAGCTGCATGCCTATCTTATAGATATTTTTCCATGGTTTTATTCGCCTACTTCATGCAGCATTTGCTGCCGTCTATACCTGTTTATGTAAACAACTAGAGAATTGGAAACTTACTGTTGTTTTTGGTGACTGAGAATAAAGCAGAACACAAGACATTAATTAAGTTGGAATCTTATTGAAGCATGTCAAATCTATTACAAGCTTACTAGTATTCCCTTTGATCTGTTAATTAGAGGGATCATTAAATGGATGTTGTCTGATATAATATTCAGGTGGGTCAAACACCGGCTTATGTTTCATCTGTGTGTTTGAAATGGATTAATTTATTTTTCCCCTTTTTGATGAATGGAAAGGCAGATACGTTGTTGATGCTGCTGATAGAGACAGTGTTCCCATATCTCAGAGTGAATTACATGATCTTTTGACAAAACCTTCCTTGAGTGGAATCCCCCTGCTTGTTCTTGGCAACAAAATCGACAAGTCAGAAGCTCTTTCCAAGCAAGCTTTGGTGGATCAGCTGTAAGTTTCTAAACTGACAAGCGATTAGGTATAATTAATTGCATTTTTAACGAATATGTTGACAAGTCTCCATTTCCTCAAATAATTTAGAAGTATCTTCATTTCTTTTGTTGGATGGTTTCAGAGGCCTTGAATCAATCACTGATAGAGAGGTGTCCTGCTATATGATCTCCTGTAAGGATTCGATAAACATAGATGTTGTCATGGATTGGCTTATCAAGCACTCGAAAACTGTCAAATGAGCAATCGTTCAACCTTATTCTGTTTGGTGTTTTCTTCAAGGAAGGTTAATATGAAGGTTGTTCTCCCAGGGAGTTTGTTTTATCTCCCATTTGGTGTTATCTGCGGTCTGAAATCTGAATAAGTGTTCTGTACAGTGGTGAAACAATTGAATCTAGTTTGTCTTGGATTGTTATATGTATTTGCTTCTGTTCTTTTATTGTTTCATTTTGAGCATAAACAGATGTCCTGTTATTTCCCCTTGGTTCAAGGGTCATCATATTGTACAGTTTAATTATACGGTTGCAAAACCAGCCCTATTGAATTGGGCTATTGAATTGGGTACTGTGTTAAAGACGATTTTATTAGCATATCATGGATTTGGATCATTTTCATTTGAGAATTAAAATAAAGATAAGTTCACGATTAAATTGAATGTTACATTATCAAATGAAGAATTTAAATTTACCATGGTGATATTTAATTTTATTTTGGATTTGATATCTATTTCAATTTTTCAAATAAAAAAATCCAAATTCATATTCTGTCAAGTAACAGTGGCATAAGAAAAAGAGAACTCATGTTTTATCTTGAAAATTTAAACCATCTTAACTTGGCAAAATATAAACTCTACCTTGATGTAGCTTTTTCGGACCATTTTGATAATAATTTGAAGAAAAAAAATAGCTGACATGAAAAAAAAAAAAGTAAATTTTAATTTTCATCTTTCGAGTTTGCAGTTTGTCCAATTTATGTTTTTAATGTTTAATTTGTCTCAATCGAGTATTTAAATATTCTAAATGTTTAAATTTACATTCTTAGTTTCAAAATCTTCGACTCATCAATTCTTACGTAGCGCTCGACGTGGGTAAATAAATGAAAAATTGTTGATTGGCAACATCACGCGTTCCTTATGTGATAGTTGTAAACAAACTAGTTTCAAAATCAAACCCGTTGCATTTAAGGTTCTTGTTAGGGTTTCAATCAACTGTCCAGTAATTCATTAGTTTTATACACATTCCATTAAATTCACACTATGCGACATTTAAATTTCTCATCCAAATTGATAAAGTCATATTTAACATGAATTTACATTTAGCTATTGAGTGTGAGATTTTGAAGTTAATGACTTGAATTGAAATATTTAGAAATTTCAAATAATCAAGTGAGACAAATCAAACCTTAAAAACGTAAATAAGACAAATTGCAAACTAAAAGGACAAAAATTGAAATTTACTCTAAAAAAAATAACAATGGTATGGGCATTGCAGTGCTCTCAAATGAAGGATCATTTCCTATTAGTCTTATCCAAGAAACCATTGTCCCATTAAACAAGTGAAACAAAATCGTTTCACTGCGCTATGGAAAAGAGTTCATATCAAGTTGAATGCCGAAGCAAATAGATGATTTCTTCGTTGAATTGTAAGGCATCCCTTTGTTCAATCTGTGGAACATAGAAATATTAGTACCTGAAAATCCCCTTTGTTAAACCCTGGGCAGAGTTTTAATTGACTAAGAAATGGCATTCTGCGTAACAAAATTACCGGTCCTTACGCTTCTGCAAAAAACGTTCCAAGGTTGCTTTCCGAGCCTGAGGCACAGCTGCAAATAAATAAATAAAATATGAGATTGTTGCGATATGAGTATTATGTTAATACGCATAGATCAAAATATATTGCAAGGATAAGTACACACTTCCTCTCATGGAAGTTGCAGCAGTGCTATATTGTGGTGAACTCAGAAATGGAGGAGGCCAAGTTTGGTTGCAGTTAAAGATTTTAGCCGTTGGCTTTGAGACTGGTTTGGTGTTTGCTGACAAATCAGTTTTAACGAAATGCATTATGGCCTCTGCCTGAATTTGCAACATACATTTATTTTAATCCATTTGGAAGCAAAAGGTATCTACCAAAAGATTAATTAACCAGCAAGGAAGTAGAAAATGACACAGAGATAGAGAGAACCTGCTGAGGAGACACATCATCATAAACATAGACATCATTTGCGTAAAGAATTGTCAACTGACCAGATTTTTCAGATCGCCTGGCTTTATTCCTACAAACAGATCGATGTTTCAGTCCATAATATCTCTAACCTGTTACTCAAAACCTCATCCTTTTACTACTAGGCCACAACTTTTGGTGGAAATTTTTATATTCTTTTAGATAGAAAAGACACAAAGCAGAAAAAATTATGAAAAAGGTACTGATTTTGTGAGTTCGAGCTCACAACCGTTCGATCAAGAAAATATTTTATAAACTTGAGCTTACAAAATCATTAGTATTATGAAGAAAAAAAAAATAGCGCAATTAAAATAGAGGGAACAGAAAAAAAAAATTAAGAAAACAATACATATACCTCTTCATAAAATTTAAGTCAACCATGGGAGATCTTGAAGTCTGTTTATCTATAAGTGAAATCCCTTCAAGTGGAGCAGAAAGCAGTTTCCCACCAGGAGCAGTAGCTATGGATGTGTTGCTCGTACCGACTGGAGCTTTTTCAATATTCATGAAGGGGAACTTCCACAGCATGTCGAATTTCTTCTATAATCGATCAAAATATATAAGAAAAATCACACATTTAATTATAGCTAGGATTTTTATGTGTATAAATGGTAGATATGAAATCTAACCTTGGTTAGACCAGGAGGAGGTTTGTTGTTAGAATCAAAAGCATAACCACTCGAAAGAGGCAAAAAAGCTGGAGAATTAAAGTTGTCATAAACATTTTTTCTTCGACCATCTTCTTGAGCAGTGTTAAAAACGTAGAAGAGAAAGTGTTAGAACACGACCATTGCCTCTGCCTGATTTTTTTTTTTTTTTAATTTGGGTAGAAGCGAAATTGTTCCAACATTTTTTCATTGACTTTAGACTAAGTTCATTTAAGTCCTTAAATTCTGAATTTAACATCAAATATCTTTAAACTATTCACTATAACATAGTTTCAACAAACTTAACTATTTAGAGTTCGTCCAAATTTTTTTTGAAAACTTTCCATTCATGTGCTTTTTCAATTTTTAATAGTATAAAAAGAAATAAAATTATTTCCTAAACTCAAAAGTTTTACATTTTTTTATCACGATGTTATCGCATTTATCTTTTAACGTTTATAAATTAAAATATCACAGGATCAAATTTTAATAATATTTATTATCTTTTTCAATATTATATTGAAAAGATAAAAACAAAAAATTTTATTTTCTTAATTTTGTTAAGAAAAATGAAAAGTATTTTCCATAGTTAAACAACCATGAGCTATTTGCCTATTTCCTAAGATTTATTTTAGAAGCAACAATAAAATACAAAAAAGGGAAAGAAAAATAAACATACCTGAATCACTGCATATATCTCTGCCTTTCTCTTTGAGTTTCTCAGAAGAATTTTTCCAATTCAAACCCAGAAAATCCCTCTCCATTGCAGTTTCCAAGTATGAAAAAAGTACTTGCAATGTTACAATTGATAAATGAATTTTTAAAAGAATATATATATATATATATATATATAAAGAAAAATATAATAGAAGGGAATTCTTTGTAGAAAGTAAAAGATACTGAAGTAGCTCCAAGGCGAATTAGAACGCTGTTTTATCTCCTCCAATCATAAGGAGCATATGTTTCATTTATAAAACGTGGAAACTTGACAGGCAAATGCACGTGCCGATCCCTTTGCATCGGTTCAGCACGAAAAGCCCCTGGCCCTTATTAGTGCGCGTCAATAATTCTCTCTCAACTAATTAAAATTAATATTGATGATACATTTTTTTATTTTTAATTCATTAAATAATTTAATATTAATTATATTTATATATTTATATTTTTGTTATTAAAATCATGGCTATGATATCACTCTTTGAAATTTCACTTTTAAAATTTATTTATTTAAATTTTAAGTAAAAATATAATTAAATAAATAAATAAAATAAAGAGTAATAACATTAAGAATTAATATAGCATCTTTTTTTATATCCATCAACAAACTTACTGTTTTATTAATCTTTAGCTACAACTTTAATAAGAGCAAAACTATTAAATTTTCAACTCAAAGTTTCAATACAACAAAAGTTTTCAGCCTAATTCTAATTGTAAGTGTCATATACTCGACTTAAAGTCTCCAAGACCGAGCATATGAGCTGCTTGTTATATGCTCGGCTCAAAGTCTCCAAGACCAAGCATATGAGCTGCTTGTAATATGCTCAGCCCAAAGTCTCCAAGACCAAGCATATGAGCTGCTTGTCATATGCTCAGCCTAAAGTCTCCAAGACCGAATATATGAGCTGCTTGTCATATGATCAGCCCATAAGACAGCATGATCTGAGACAATATTTTGTCTAAGGATTCTGGTTTTTAACGAGGCTTTGTCCCGATCAATTATCCTGGGAGCATTCTTAGTGATTGCCTATTGTGTTACTGCGTAATTGTTCTTAGGCATTAAGTAGAGCCAAAAATATAGTAAATATAAATTTCTAGTGAACCATATAATTTTAAATATTTAAAGAGGTCTATTTGACAATCCAAAACATCAATATACTCGAAACCCTCATCTTAGCTCTAGTAGTAAACATTATGATTTACAACATATATTGGAATTAATATCATGCCTCAAATCATCTTTGAGATACTTTTATATAAAAATATTTTCTTAATACTAATAGAAAAAAAATAATAACAAAGAAAACAACTTCCACTACTTACTAAATCGAGCAATATCCAATAAAAAACTACTACTATCACTTTTATTAAAATAAACGACTATAAATAAAAAAAACTACTTTACTTAAACTAATTAAAAATTATTTTTATAAAAAATAAGCCAAAATCTCAACACCATCAACATTTGGTATTGTGATAGAAAATCAACCGATTAAATATGTGGTTAGGAATCTTGGTATGTTAGTCCGATGATAGGTTCAAATTTAATACAGTAGTACATAATAGGAGTATTATCTAATATGTAGCTTACGTAGATGTGTACATAATATCAAGCCAATAGAAAATCAACACTACAATTTTTATGAACAATGTCTAAAATATTTTTAAAAAACTTAGTAATTCAAATCTTTGAAGTTCTTATGATTTTTACTTAAATAAACTACGAATTTTGATTTTCATCGTTTATTTTTTATTTTTTGCTGTTTTCATTATTTTTAATTAATATATATATTCAAAAAACAATCTTACCCGGATCACAAATGGATGATATTTGAACTTACCTCGAAGTTTACATTCCATCACAGTAAAACAAAATATCTGACCTAGGCTTTCACCTAAAAAAAACAATGATACGATTCAAAACCATACAGAAAGAAGCTAATTATAGTCATCACATACAGAAAGAGTGATGTGACTGGACTGACGGTAGCTGGATCTCATTAATAGAATTCATTATTTTTGTCAAAACTTTTTAATTCATGAGAACAAGAAAAACGTGTGCAAATTGACAGTTATAACAGTATGTAGACAATTGGTTAAACCATACTACTATCAGCTAATAATAATAGGAATTGTGGTAGAAAAGAAGAGCACTGCTATTCAAACACAGGATAAAACGTCTAATTTGAAACTTATAATTTATTAAAGATGGATAAAACGCGAAAAATTAACTAATTTAATTTTTATCAATTATTAATTTATTATTAATTCAATTTTTGTCAATTATATATTGAAGCACGTGATTTCCATATCTTAATTTCCCGTAGAAAAGATATATCCAATATATGAATAATTAACATCAACATCAGTGACCTACACCACCCAATTCCTCTATTTTTTTTTCCTGTGGTCCAAGTACCTGCTTTCACAATCCGCATTTATTTTATTACTTTTTATGTATTTATGTTTTTAGATAATTTTAATCGCATCGGTTTATTTTCGATTTTTTTAGTGAACATGCATGCTGTAAAAAGTAAAATTGTAAGCATTTAAGTTTTATTTTGAAATCGGTATTAACCATTCGTTCTTACACGTAAACATGCTATAACAATTTTAACACAATGGTTTTCGGCAATTCAAAAACCAACTCATATTTTATATTTTTTAATTATTCATTTTATTTTATTATATTATTTTATTTGATATCATATATGCATTTTGTGCTAAAATTATTTTGATTTCTATTGATATATATTCCAAATTGTTTGTTTAATTTTTGTATCACTAGTTATATAATTATTATTTTTTTAAAACAACTAATTAAGCTGCTAAATATTTAAATTTGTGTCTCAAATTATATTTTCCTTGGTATAAATCATTATAGAATTTGGTTGCAAAATTTTGCATTATAAATACAAGGTATTCGCTACTGTAAGAAAATTGCTTGTCGGATTCAAATATAACTCTATTTTAATTCATTTGCGGTTTTGTCCCAAACAAATCACTTTTGATATTTGTTATAAACCGTTTCAAAGATTTGTTCAAATTTAAAACAGGTTCTATTTTAATTAGATTATGTTTCAATTCTAAACAATGTCCGTTTTTTTAAAAATATTGTTTAAATATGAAATTTATTCAAGCCAATTTTATATTTGTTTTAATCATAATAAAACTGTTATATTCAATTTTTAAATCTGTTTTTAATAACACTTAATAGTACTTAAATCAGTTTTAGTTTAGCTTTTTTTTTATAAAAAAATAGTTACATATCAATTTTAAATCTGGTATAATAATCAAACAAATACAATTTTATTTTATAAACAGATTTATTTATTATTTGCTTTCAATAAAACTTTTAAAAGGGAAAACAATAAAGTAACCAAAACATAAATATCAGTATTGCAAAGTTTTAAAATACGTAATATTTTATTGAAATTTTTCTTAGGTTGTAATTTGCACATTACTTAAATTTGATATATTTTGCAAATAATACACGGTATTGCACTAGAAGAAATTTCAGTATCTGTGATGGATTATTTCCGACAGACCCTATTCCGTCGTAGCTTGCGTAAATATGTACATTATATCAAGCTAATGGAAAATCAACACTACAACTTCTATGAAAAATGTATAAAATATTTTTAAAAAAACTTAGTTATTCATATCTTTGAAGATCTTATGATTTTTACTTACTTAAATAAACTATGAATTTTGATTGTTAGTAGTTTAAATTTTTTTACTATTCTTAATTAATATATTTAAAATAAAAAAAATATTCAAAAGAGATACGTCTCGTCTCAAGGTAAAATATGTCGTCCAAAGCTTTTGCCCTCTAAAAATACTAATCAAAATTGATTGGTTTTATGACTTAAAGCCAACACATTTTTTATTATTAAAATATAAATTTTACCAACAACAATATATGCTTTTACACACAAAATGTATTTGAAACTCAAGTTGCCTTGTTGCAAGAATCCACCTATAAACTTAATCCTTGTGAGTTTGAAGTAAATTCCTGAGATATAAACTTTGGTACTGATGACCTTGAACTTGATAATTGCGACCTTAAACTCCACCAGAATTAACTGTTCCTCTCAATCATTTAGATATAAATATTTTACAAATATCAAACCTACTCAGCGGGTAAATATTTGCATAACACACTTAATGTGGAGAAGTTCTTTTTTGACACAGTGTCATGAGAGATGCATGGTACAATGATCTATCTCACCGTTAAATAATATGAGAAGAGAGAAAAAAAAAATTTATTTTCATTCAAAGGTGTTGATTTAGTGGATAATTCTCTCTCCAATGATCTGATTACATGAAAGATGCATGGTATAATGGTCTATCTCACTGTTAAATGGTATGAGAAGAGAGAAAAAAAATTTATTTTCATACAAAGGTGTTGATTTAGTGGATAATTCTATCTCCAATGATCTGATTACATGAGAGATGTATGGTATAATGGTCAATCTCACCGTTAAATGGTATTAGAAGAGAAAAAAAAATATTTTATTTTCATTTGAAGGTGTTGATTTAGTGGATAATTCTCTCTCCAATAATCTGATGACATGGGGATAATTCTCTTTCCAATAATCTGATGGCACATGGATAATTCTCCCTTCAATGATCTGATGACACGCAAAACCCAGAACAAACCATGAGGCCGTAATGATGGCAACGTCTGTGAAGGGCACATAGGAGAGCGAATCATGAGGCCATTATCATTAACAAACCTTTTACGCGCAAGAACCTAAGTGATATTTTAGGGACTACGTCATCCCCGAGCAAGCAATGAATTTGGTTCCCTAAACTACTATAAAAAGAGGTCGAAGGTACACAAAAGGGAATTCATTCATCACTAAACATTGTCATTGTTATTATTACTGCCCTCATTTTCTCTTTAAAAACCTTGCACTAACAAAGGCATTGGAGAGTCCTCGGAGGCACCTCCCCCTTCTTCCTCCGACAACCCTTTAGATCATCGTTTTCCATTGTGCAGATCCAGTGTTTCAACCCTTCAACCCAGTAATAGAATTTCGACATCAACAAATTGGCGTCGTCTGTGGGAAACTAATCTCTCACTGTCAAGCAGAAGCGACAAAATCTTAAAAAAAATTCATCTGTTGCCATGCCACCCAGAAACACTACCATAAATATTGGTAAGGAAATCGCGAAGCTAGTGCTGTACAAACGTGAACCGACACTCACAACCAGCAGTCTAGCTCGAGGTTCCCTGCTGCATATGAACACATAGCTCCTGACCACGACCCGCATGCTTTTTTGGGAATGCAACATCCTCACCCAGGATTGACGGAGATGGATCCCCTAAAAGATCTTAGGGGGGGCCACCTTGGTGCATCCCGTCATTCTGATGATCCAAGCACTGTTTCTGGAACTCTCCTGTCTGGTGATGAATCTCACCATTGAAGTTTGAGGAGGGGCCAACAGCTCTCACCTCCATCTCCCCGCCATACTTCTAGGAAAATCAGCCACCTAACGACGGGCGCCCAGTTGACAGTCGCTCCGCTGCAGAATCTTCACCACCTTACGCCAACAGATCTAGAGAAGATTTTTCCTCTAGAAGCAGTTTCGAACTGGAAAAACAAATAAAGGAAATGGAATAGATGATCAATGAAGCCCTCAAAGGTCGGAACCATAACGTTCTAAATGAGCTCAGCATCCAGGATCCACCATTCACTCAAGAAGTTCTCGAAGCATTACAAAACCACCATGATGCTACATCAGCATTCTGATAATGTCATATGTCAAGCTTTTCCCTTGACACTTGAGAATGCCGCTAGTACATGGCATTCTCGGCTAAAACCGGGAAGCATCGGCACCTTCAAGGAACTTAGCTATGCCTTTGCTTTGCACTTCCTCAGCAGCAAGGGACCTAGGAAGGCCTTAGAAAGTCTTTTCAACATCATTCAGCATCTGGGAGAGAAACTTCGAGCCTACACCTCAAGGTTCAATGCAGCCGCATGGGAAATCTTTGACCTCAACCCAAAAGTACAGATGTTGGTATTCAAAAATGGGCTAAGATCTAGGATCTTCAGCTCTAAGCACATCAGATGACTGCCTAAAGACACAAACAAGATCCTCACCTGAACTAAGAATTACATGTTGGTCGAGGACGATCAAGCTTTCCGAAAGAAAAGGGGAAGAGAAACAGAGAAGAACATGAAAAACACTAGCGACCCTTGAGGAGGGACAACCAAAAAACGCCATCACAAGAACAGATCTAAGGCCACCACTCATTTTGAAAGTTTCACTCCACTCAACGCATCTAGGACCAATATCCTGATATAAGTTCAGGACAAGGCAATCCTTCAATAGCCCCCAAAGTCACATCACCTTAATGGAGATCAATGCAAATGGTGTCAATTCCACAGAAATCATGGGCACAAAACTAAGGAATACCATGCTCTGAAATAACAGATTGAGTCCCTTATCAACCGAGGGTACTTAAAGGAGTTTTTGGGACCGTAATGAGATGGAACGTAGGATCGATCAAGAAGAAGTCCTGAATGTCCCTCTGGTCAAAACCGATAGCATCGAGCTCCTAAAAAGAGTCCAAAGCCGAACAGAGAGGAACCTGACCAGGGGAGCTATGAAGTCACAGTTAATAGAGTTATCAAAACAATCTATGGCGGACCAGCCACTGGAGGCAACTCTGGGCAGAACAGGAAAGCATACACCAGGTATGTGGCTTCTGTAAGCGGGCCTCATAAGTAAAGGAAGGCAAACCAGACAATCTCCTTCACATATGATGATTTGGAAGGACTACAGACCTCATACGATAATGCCATGGTGGTTTCCCTCCTTATAGCCAACAACGACATCAAGCACATCTTGGTGGATAATGGAAGCTCGGTGGACATCTTGTTCTATAATGCCTTTAAAAAAATGTAATTGAAAGATAGTCAGTTGAAGCCAATCTCAACCCTGTTATATGGTTTCTCAAGGGCTCTAGTGTTTATTGAAGGCAATATAGTTTTCCCGGTCACTACATGGGTGGCTCCATAGATTACCATTATACAAACTACTTTTCTGGTACTCAAGCGACCATCATCCTACAATGTGATCCTCAGCATGCCCACTCTCAACGAGCTGAAGGTAGCAGTGTCCAGCTACCACCTAAAAATGAAGTTCTTTACTGATAATATAGTGGGTGAAGTCAAAGAGGACCAACAGGTCTCAAGGTCATGTTATCCGAATTTTGTAAGATGAGGGAAGAGAATCGAAGCATTGCCCCTCGAAATAGAAGACTTTAGAGATGAGGTCAAAACCCCGCGTGGCCAGCTCATGGAAAAATTGACCACCATTCCACTAGGACAAGACATCTCCATAATAGTCCAGATTGGCTCTGGTCTCCCTAAGAATCTCAAGGAGTCGCTCCTCTCTCCCCTTCAAAGGAATCAAGACTTGTTTGCGTGGTTGGCCTCGAATATGCCCGGGATTAACCTTAAGGTTATCGTGCATCAGCTAAATGTGGACCTGAGCCACAAGCCAATCACTTAGAAGAAAAGATCATTTGCCCTCAAATAGTAAGCCGCCATCAAGACCGAAGTTGATAAACTACTCACGATTGACTTCATTCGAGAGAAAGACTATATCGACTAGGTATCCAATGTGGTGATGGTTAGAAAATCCAATAGCAAGTGGCAAATCTGTATTGATTTTATAGATCTGAACAAAGCCTGTTCGAAAGACAGCTTTCCCTTGCTATGGATATATCAGTTGGTTAATGCCACTTTAGGGCATGAACTTTTGAGTTTCATGGATGCCAATTCTGGTTATAACCAGATCCTTATGCATGAGTCTGACTAGGAGAAAACAGCCTTCGTCATTGATCGAGGGCTGTACTGTTACAAAGTCATGTCGTTCGGGCTTAAAAACGTCGAGGTGACTTATCAGAGACTGGTGAACCAGATCTTCCATGAGTAGATCGGAAGAAACATAGAAGTTTATAGGGATGACATGTTAGTTAAGAGCCTCGAGGCCAACGACTAAAACTCCGATCTGGAGGAGGCCTTTGAAATACTTTGTTATCACCAAATGAAGCTAAACCCTGCAAAATGCGCATTCGGAGTCACTTGAGGAAAAGTCTTCGGTTTTATGGTTACCCAAAGAGGAATAGAGGAAAACCTAGAAAATATCGAGGTTATCCTTAACATGACCTCCTCGGATAGTAAAAGAAGTGCAGAGGTTAATAAGACGTGTCGCGACAATTAGCCGTTTCATGTCAAAATCTATAGAGAAATGTCTCCCCTTTTTTAGAGCCATCAGGAAGGCAAAAGAATTCATCTAGACTCAAGACTATCAGAAAGTATTTGAAGAATTGAAGGAATATTTGAGCTCTCCTCCACTTCTGAACAAGCCTATTATGGGAAAGGAACTCTTCCTATATTTATCGGTCGGGCAAGAAGTAGTGGCCTTTGTTTTGATTTAAAAAGATATGGATATCCAGAAACCCGTGTACTACGTTAGCAAAGTTCTCCATGATGTAGAAGTACGGTACCTCCTGATAGAGAAGATGAAGTAAGCTCTCCATCATCCTCTTGACAGACCAGGCACTGAGACAAGTGCTTCATAAGCTGGATATTTCGGGGAGGATGGTCAAATGGTCTATAGAGCTCAGAGAATTTGACATCTAGCATAACCCCCGAAATTCCATCAAGACTCAAGCCCTCGCAAACTTCATCGTAGAAACAACACTCCAGGTGGATTCGAGCAAAGCACCAGAATCGGAGATAGCCGAACGAACTCTGCAGTGGAATCTCCATGTAGATGGCTCCTCTAATAGTGCCAGAAGTGGAGCGGGGCTCATCCTCTACAATCCTAATGGGTTCACCATTGAATACAATTTAAGGTTTAATTTCAAAGCTTCCAACAATGAGGTAGAGTATGAGGCATTACTTATCAGGGTGAAACAGACAAAAGTGATGGTCGCTGAATCCCTGAACACATACAACGACTCACAATTGGTGGTAAATAAAATGAATGACGAATTTGAATCTCGGGGCGAGAAGATCACTCGGTATTTCAAGAAAGCCAAAGAACTTGCCACTACATTCAGAGTATTCCGGATATCTCATGTTCCTCATGCAGAGAATTCAAAAGCTGATGCTCTAGCCGGACTTTCCTCATCTTAACAAACCGAGCAAACCCAAGCCGTCTACCTTGAGACTCTCATCAGCCCAAGCATTGATGAAGTACCTGTATTGCTAGTGATAGAGGGAGAGACGTTGTCAGATCCGATCCTCCGATATTTACGTGATGGTCAGCTCCCTGAGTAAAATAGTGAAGCTAAAAAACTTATCTCTTGCGCTTCCCGATACACAGTCATAGATGAACATACAAAAAGGGTCTCACGATGCCTTATTTAAAGTGTCTCGAGCCTACTGAAACCAATTATGCTACTCGGGAGGTTAGCAAAGGGATATGCAGGAATCACTTGGGAAGCTAGGCATTGGCCTTTAAAGTACTTCGTTAATGATACTACTGGCCCAAAATGCAAAGAGATATTGCGGTATTGGTCAAGAAATGCATAAATTATCAGCATTACTCCTCTGTACCCCACAGGCCGACAAATCCTTTTACATTGATCACCAGCCACTTCCCTTCACCATGTGAGGAATAAATCTCATTGGTCCTTTCATTATAGCACCCAGCCAGAGAAAACACCTTATTGTCGCAATAGATTATTTCACCAAGTGAGTAGAAGCATAACCGCTTGCCAGTATAACTGATCATCAAGCTCGAGTTTTTGTCTAGAAGTCAATAGTGTATCGGTTCGGCATACCTTGGGTATTGGCCACCGATAATGGCAAATAGTTTGATAACGCTCAGTTCAAGGCATTCTACGAAGAGCTTTGTATCAAGCATTGATTCTTTTTCGTAGTGTATCTGCATGCTAACGGGCAACTCAAGGTGACCAACAAGACACTCTTGCAGGGCATCAAGAAATGATTAGACGAGGCTGACAAGCAATGGATCAACCATCTTCCAAACATACTATGGGCTTATCGAACCACTCCTCAGACCCGCACCAGAGAAACTCTTTTCTTCATAACATATGGTTTCGAAGCGGTCATCTCTTTGAAAATCGGGGTGCCCTAACTATGGGTGTTGAACTTTGAGCAAACCAACATTGAATAAGCCTTACAGATGAATGTCGATCTTATCGATGAAGCCCAAGACAAAACTCATATTCGGCTAGCCACTTATCAGTAAATAGTGGTTAGGTATTACAGCTTTCGAGTCTAAGAGAGAAGTTTTAAGCTACATGATCTCATTCAGCGAAAAAACGAAGTATCCCACCCTAGGTAAATGATGAAGCTCCTCTCTAACTGGGAAGATCCGTATCGCATCAAGAGAGTTTGTCAAGCTGGCATGTTTGAGCTTAAAGAGTTAAGTGGTAAGCCCATCCCTCAAACTTGGAATGCAGAGAACCTCTACAAGTTCTATCAATAGTGTACTCCCCCTTTAAGTTTCACGCTATATATGTTTCAATGGTGTAACTTATGAAATGTCTTGGTTATCAATGAAAGAATGTTGTCTTTTCACTACATTTTGTTTTCCAAGTCTTCTACTCTCGATCCCCCTCATCAGTAAAAAAAAAAGTTTGCAAAAGGTGACTAGCTGGAAAGATGGGATTTCATTAAAGAAAAATATGATTACAAGTCTAAAAGGGGAACTATTGGCCTCAGAGTGCAAAAAGCAAAAAAGAAAAACTGCCAAGTCCTCAAGGTTCACCCTAACCATCAGATACGGTCTCTTCTGTAACACAGTTCGGCTAGGCTTGCACCTTCTCATCCTCTTCAGTTCAGGTCTCCTCCGTCACAGTGTCGTCCTCCCCAGAGGCGGAAAGTTCAAGGGCCAAGAAATCAACCGAGTGACAGAGCAGCTCGACTTTCTTCTTGGCTTCCATGAACCTTTCAAAGTACTGAAATGCTCATTCCTCCTCCACGACCTCCTAAAAAGATGGAGAGTTCTTAAAATCGGCCATAGCCTCCTCTAAAGCCCTCATGATGGCTGCCTCCATTTCCCCCTTCAAGGGCTGCTCGGTGGCCTTGGCAACATCCATCTCATTCTTCATCACCTTCCTCTCTTCTATGGCCTCGGCCTCGGCCTTGGCCTTATCAGCTTCCTCCTTGCCAAGGAAAACTCTCTCCAATGAGCTGTGTAGTTGTTGGATGAGCCCACAAGTATTGTCCAACTTTCGCTAACACCTGGACAGCTTATCGTTTAGGTCCAAGCAGCAATGGACAATATCCTATTCACGATGCCCAACTGAGGTAAGAAAGTACACAAATATGTTTAGTTACTACAAAGTAGAAGTAATTGAGGGTAAAGACAAGCTAAGGCAGAAACGTCACCTAAGAGGCTAAGACCTTGGCCACGGAGCAAAGGCTCTCAATTGGCTTCTTGCCGAGCTCGATCATGTCTCTCGGAGGAATGCCTAGGACAAGATGGTCCCTTGCAACCCGAGCATAGGAGAACACGGAGTCTTCCATCTTTATCCCCTGGCTGGGCATAAGGACCCCAACATCTGAAGGAGCCCCTTGGGACAAAGACGAGGGGCATGATTGCTCGAGTAGAGGTGAAGGTGAGGTAACCCTCGGCTCAGTTGAGGGATCGAAAGGTCTCGAGTTGTCCACATCGATAGGAATGGGAGAATGAACTTGATGGCACTTCTTCGATCCTTTCTTGGTCAGCGTCGGTTGCTTACCAGCTTAAGCAGCCTTCTTCTTCTCCAGGGCCATCTTCTTTGCCTATTTTCTGGCCTTCATCATGGCTTCTATTTCTGTTCAACAAAAAACACAAGTATAAGTAACAAGAAAGAAAGAAACAATAAAAAGGTTGTTAAAGGGTATACCACTCTCAATGGTCCCCTTTGGACATTGAGGGCAGAGGCCACACTTCGCCAGCTCCTCATTATCGTATAGAACGCTAATGTCAATGGGCGCGACAATCATAGCTTTCAGTGTCTCCTGTTCACGGTTCAGGATATGTGGTTTCTTGCATTTGCTCACACAATCCATACTCCATAATAGTGGGACTCCAAAACTCTTCTCTTGATGGACGCGGGTTTCTTCTTCAACAACCCTTTCCTAGGTCTAGAGCTAATTATAACCTACCCATGCTAACCGTGCTTGCTGATACAGAAGTGAGCTTTGAAAACATCTATGTTCATCAGCCCTTTCACATCCGTGCAAATGTAAATGAATGCTGTGATTAAACGCACAGAATTGGGCAGTAATTGACATAACACTATGTCAAAATATCTCAACACCAAGCAAAAGAAAGGGTAAAGAGGGAATCTGAGCCCAACTTTCAAATGTTGAGCATAAACACATATCTCAAAGGGTTTTTGGCTCAGGAGGACATCGCAAACTGTCTCCCCTACAGTAGCATTCCTCAAAACATACTCCTCTGGAATCTGGTATTCACGCCTAATAACCTCGAGCTCCTCCACTTCTAGCTTATTTGGCATATAATTTGCCCCAAATGACCATTGTGCCCTTTTTTCCACCATCATCATCTCCTGAGGCCTCACCTTTACTAAAGGCTCGATCCAAACCCATAGCCTTGTTCAGCTCCCTAGACAGTGCCTCATTGTCCTCACTACCACTACCACTATCACTATACCTATCATGATAACTACTTATGGAAGACATTGTGAGAAAAGAAAAACTCACCAAAAAAGCAGATAACCACTGAAGAAACTCTTAGCACTCCACTAAATCTAACCCCGAACAAGCTCCAACGCCTCGAACCTTCTCCAAATGACCGACCCTTCTAATTGAAAGAAAACTCCGAGGGCTCTCAAACTTCAGCAGACTACGAGGGCTCTCAAACTTTGGCAGACTCCGAGGGCTCTCAAGATTTTTTCTCCAAGTGAAAATGAGTGAAGTGAAGAAATGAGAAGAAACTCATCTCTTATATAAGGGTCCAAGCATGATTAACAAGGGAAATTAACTCCATCCCCAGTTGTATACTTGATGTTTCACATAATCAATGGCAGATGTTACCGTTTTATTCCCCAAGGTAGCTGAAGGTGTGCCGTCATGGACATGCTATGCCCTTGCAGATATTCTAGAACAGCCTAACACTCCAGCATTAAATGCCCTTGCAGAATGTTCTAGAATATCTCAAAGGCCTTTTATGGGCCGAAAGCAAAAAAGGTGATCCAAAAGCCTTCTGTGGGCTCAAAACAAAAAAGGTGGTCCAAAGGCCTTCTATGGGCCCAAAGCAAAAAAGACGGTCCAAAGGCTTCTTTTAGGCCCAAAGCAAAAAAAAAAAGGCTCAAAAGTCTTCTGAAAACTCAAAAAGGAGACAGCCTAAGAAACAACATAGGTCCAACATCCCATAGGATGACTCTCTTGTAGAAAATCTTCAAGGCCAAGCATTTTGATTAAGCCTCATATGCTCGGTCCCACATCTCCAAAGTCAAGTATTTTGACCAAGCCTCATATGCTCAGTCCCACGCCTCTAAGAATGAGCATTTTGATTGAGCCTCATATGCTCAGACCTATGTCTCCCAAACCAAAGTGCACGACCAATAAAAACTCCATTCCACTTACTCAAGCACATAAATACACTTAAGGAAGTTGCGTGCTTCTAATTTAGCGGATAATTCTCTCTCAAATGATTTGATAACACGAGATAATTATCTCTTCAATGATCATTTGGCACGTTGATAATTCTCCATCCAATGATCTGATGACATGTAAAACCTAGAACAAACCATGAGGCCACAATGATAGCGATGTCTGTGAAGGGGACGTAGCAGAGCGAATCATGAGGTCGTTATCACTAAAAAAACCTTTCATGCATAAGAACCTAGGCGATATTTTAGGAACAACGTCGTCCCTGAACAAGCAACAAATTTGATTCCCTAAACTGCTATAAAAAGAGGTCCAAGGTACGCAAAAGGAAATCCTTTCATCACTAAATACTATCATTGCTCTCATTTTCTCTCTAAAAACCTTGCAATAACAAAGACATCGGAGAGTCCTCGAAGACACCACCCCTCTTCCTCTAACGACTCTTTAGATCACCGTTTTCCCTTTGTGCAGATCTAATGTTTCAATTCTCCGACCTAATAGCAGATTTTTGATATCAATAGATGTGATGAACCCTTATACCGTATATCTTTCATGACAATGTGCTAAGAAATTTTTTTTTTCCATAACGTAAGATTGTAATTAATATTGTATCTCATGACTGGGACAAGCTAATAGTCATCACATACAGAAAGGGTGATGTCACTGGACTGATGGTAGTTGGATCTCATTAATGGAATTCATTTTTTTTGTCAAAACTTTTTAATAGAGTGGAATCGAATACAAATGTTGTGTCCATATCATGAGAAAAAGAAAAACGTGCGCAAATTGATAGTTGAAAAGTATTGTAGACATTGGGTGGAAGGTGGTGCATGTGAAAATGGTGCCATGAAAATAATACTATCAGTTAATACTAGGAATTGTGGTAGAAAGGAAGAGCACTGTTATTCAAACAATGGAATGAGATATTAATTTGTTGAGAATTGCTATCTAAAAAACAACTCAATCACAATAGTTAAAAATAAATAAATACAAAAAAAATTTAACTTGATTTCGTATAATCTTTTATTTGTGTCTACGAGTTAATAATCATTTTTTTTTGTTGTAATTTTTGGATGAAGAAAAAGTGTTAAATTCACTACATCAACCGTTATAATTTTTCAAGCAAAAATTATAGAAAATTTTTCTTTAACAATACATAATTTTTCTAGATAAAATGCGTGAAAACTATATCCAATCTCACAATTCAAATCCCAATAAACTCAATGTTTACTTAACCCCAGAATCCCTGTAAAACTTTCTTTTATAGATTGTATTGATGTTTGGTTTGTTACACTCTACATCTAACCAATTATTCTTGATTTAAGAATAGGGTGAGAGACTACTTCTCCATATACCCATATTTATAATAATTGGTAATCATATCCTTTTGACACATAATCGAGTGAGATTAAAACTACTTACAATAACACTTATATTCGATGTGAGATTTGAAGAATATCTCAATAATATTTAATTTAAATCGTCTCTCACATCTCATTCGTAATTTATTAAATGTAAAATCAATAAAAGGTGAAAAAATGATTAATTTAACTTTTGCAAGTTATTAATTTATGATTAATTCAATTTCTGTCAAATATATGCGGTCCAAATCAATAATCGAAACATGTGATTTGCATATCTTAATTTACTGTAGAAAAGATATACCCAATATATGAATAGTTAACATCAGCATCAGTGACCCCCACACCCACCCCCACCCCCCCACCCCCACCCCCACCCCCACCCCATTCCTCTAATTTTTATGTGGTCCAAGTGCCTGGTTTCACAGTCCACGTTTATTATGCAATTTACTCTCTCGTGTGGTGTCTTCGTTTACTCTAATTTTTATGTGGTCCAAGTAACTGCTTTCACAGCACGTTTATCATGCAATTCACTCTCTTTTGTGGTGTGTCTTCGTTTATCGACCTTAATCCTAGCGAGCGCTTTGTATAATAGTATTTGAAGTCTCCCCGTTCAGGTTCTCTTTCATCTCAAAGTGAATTAGACGTTCAATTTATTTAAAATTTGAGATTATTATCATGAAATAAATTTTGTATTTTGTTTTATATTTTAATAATTTTTTAAGTTATAAATTCAATCAATTTACACAATGTATTATAATAGAGTATCTAATAGGTCATTTTGATCACAATATATATATATATATATATATATATATATATATATATATATATATATATAAAAGTGAACGAATCAAGAGTGTCACATAAGTAATGATGTGGGCGTTGATATGGATGCACAATTTATTTATCAAATAATTTTTTTAAAAAAATATATCTATTTTCAAATTCAAAATATTTATATGTTATTTTTAACTAACATTCAAAATATTTATGTGTTGAATTATTAGTTTGATGTAAAACTTAAATATAATCTAAACATGCTAAACAATTTTAGATAGCATATAAATCAAAGACGGAATTAATATGGACCGAAAACATACCTCCGATCATTGAAACTTTTCACTTACACAATATGTTTTCCTTTCGGTATTGGTACTTCTAGACTCTTAGAACTCTCCAATTTGATGGTGTATGATCGAAAGAAAAATGAGTAGTTAGAGTCTAGGGACTAAACCATGTATTTATATTTGTTATCCCATCAAGAACGTCTGTATTTCATACATCGGTTACCACAATTAAATGGGTAACGTCCCAATAACTCCAGGAACGTTATGCAATGAATAGGTTGAAATAATGGACCATAAATTTTGAAACGGATTGGTTACATTCTCCCATTTGGTCCATACATTTAACCTAACTTAATTCCATTGATTATATTTTAAGAAGTGAATACATGAATCATAGCGATAAGTCTTCTAAGAGTAAGTATTACCTTTCATGTATTACGATGCATTTAGTTCCTCAAGTATTATTCTTCATGTGACAACATTTCTTAATGAATAAACCCTATGTTTATTCTTGGTCCTATACAGATAAATTTTTCTTAAATAAATTAAGGTGCATATGAATATGAGAAAACATCAAAATATATAAGAGTTTCATTAATAAACTGTATGTATACAATTACAAAGTGGAACCAAGTCCCATTTTCTCTACATGATCCTTGAATTTCATAGGTGGCATGCCCTTAGTCAAAGGATCAGCGATCATCAATTCAGTGCTAATGTGTTCTGTAGACTTAGGTTTTAACCCAAGAGGGGGGTGAATTGGGTTTTTAAAAACTTTTGCGGAATTAATACAAGTTTATAAAAACATATAACCAATCAAGCAATTAAACAAGTAGTATGTGCTATAAGTTTTAAAGGACAGAGGATGCAAACACAGTTTATAGTGGTTCAGCAATATCGGATTCGTTCCGACCCTACGTCCACTCTCTTCAAGGAACATCCTTGAAGTAATACACTAAGAAACTTAGTCGTACAACTTTACCGATGTTGCACAAACCTTACAATCCCTTCCTCTCGAAAGTTTTCCCCTTCCTTTCGAAAGTTATCCCTTCCTCTCGGAAGTAATCCCCTTCCTCTCGGAAGTAATCCCTTTACAATAAATGATGTAAAGTAAATGGTAGAGAGACAACAAATGAAAGCTTATAAAACTGAATAATGTCTCTCTTACAAAATAAAGCTTGAAGAATGGCTCAGCATGAATATTTCAAAGTTTTTTGTGTTTCAAAGAGTAAATGACTTGATTGTGTAAGTTCAACTCTTTTTGAATATGTGTAGCTTGTTTTTGAATGCTCAATAGAGTAGGTTTATATAGCCATAAAAAAATATGGCCGTTGAGACTTTAATTTGAAAAAGATTTGTTTTACAACGTTCAGATTGGGTGTCCAACGGTCATATTTTTGAACTACCAGTCGACTGGGTCTAGATACCAGTCGACTGGGTTTTCTTGAAAAATCTCATTTTCAAAGCTTCTGGGGTACCAGCCGACTGGGTTATTCTTACCAGTCGACTGAGGACTCACTGTCTAATTTACCAGTCGACTGGTATGACTTACCCAGTTGACTGGGGACTTACTGTCCCATATACCAGTCGACTGGTATATGTACCCAGTCGACTCAATTGTCTTCAAACCCAGTTTTTCTGTTTTAGTTTTAAAACGTTTGTTTAAAAAGTTCGGTATTGAAAACCCTTTTTGTGTTCGAGCCATTGAACAAACTATTACAATGTACAAGTGAGACTTACACTGGTTTTACTACCTTAGACCTATTCTAGTTCTTCAGTCTTTACTTGAGGGTTTGATTTGGTTTGAGTTCTTAATCCTTGATCCTTAGTTGAATACTTTTGTTGCTTACTACACTTAGTTTGCACTGTTAGTATAATAACAGTTGTGTTTTGTCATCATTAAAATACAGGTGAGGGTCAACAATCTCCCTCTTTTTGATGATGACAAAACTAATAATGTGAAAGCAGTTTTAAAAACTAAGTGATTGGTTTTTCAGAAGAAAAAAAAAACAGAGTTTCCTCTGTTTTTTGAGTAAAACCACCCTGGAAACAAGCAAACGTGGTTTATATTTTAATTTCAACCAATCAATAACAACTCAACCAATCAAATGAATCATTTTCAATATTTATTGGAGCAATACTCCCCCTAAATCTATGCATTGGTTTCTGTTTTATTTAGTTTTCTCGTTTTCTCATTTTTCTCCCCCGTTTTGACAACAACAACCAAAGGGGCTAGAAACTAAAAAATAAGCTATTTAGCTACATAGTCATCTAGAGTATGCTAAAAAAACTTGTATGAGAAAATTTGGCTTCATTTGGAGTTCATAATCTTTCCCGGGAAGAACCGAAAATTTCTATACAAGCATAATCAGTTTCAGATCATTTTTGGGAATAAAAGTAGTTTGAAACTATGCAATCATATCACAAATAATGTAAATAGATGTATGAAATATGACTAATGTAAAAGAAACATCATATATAAAAAGTTAGTACATGAACAGGCTTCGTAGAGCCATATCTATAAGACAAAAATACATAAATATGTATGTGCTACATGCTAAGAGCTGGAAAATATCATGTACATCAAAATAACATAGAAAGTGACTCAAGAAGCGGGTAAGTTTGAGCCATCATGAATGAGATCCCTAATCTCAACTAAGGAACTCTCGGTGCGCTCTCGGTGCAACTCGAAGTCATCTCATAGATGCTCGACAGAGGAGCTCAATCTCTGGTACTCTGACTGCATGGTCTGGAAACCGGACTGCATGGTCATCTGGAGGCTCGTGATACCCTGTAGTATGTCGTCATATCCAGCCTGACCAGTACTCGAGTCACCAATGGGAGGTGCTCGGGTATCCGTGTCTATATCAGCTGCAGTATCAGCAGCAGCCTCTTCATTCTCATCATCATCGCTCTCATCCTCTCGGATTCGTAAGTGCTTCCCGGCCTTCGGATAGAGGAAGCCGTCATAAATCGCGCATCCTATCTTTTTCAGTGATGAGACATTGATGATGTCCGTTGGTCCAATATCCTGAGCCTTAGAGGCAGACAGAGGCACCCGGAAGTGCTGGAGTATGAGTGTAATGAGCATCTCGTATGGTAGACACCCGGAGTCGCTCGCTTCTTCATTTATCATGTTGGCGAGCAGCAGAGGATATACATTGAAGTGGTGCCCAGTTTTAAGGCATCAAATCAATACCGTATCTATCTTAGATAGATACTCTTGACTCTCGAGTCTTGGGTGGATGGTCCAACTTATTATCAGCTTAAACATCTTCGAGTCTAGGGGCATATCACTACATGTATGAAATGTAGTGGGTCTGTACACACAGTTAAGGTCTCCCCTGACTATCTGACAGGCCTCCTCGACATCGAAGTTGTCTGGCCATCCATCCAGACTCCATTGGATCCCCCTTACAGGGATCCTCAATATGCTCATAAGGAGGTCAGTGTTGACCTCAAACTCCACACCATGGACACTGGTTCTGAATCTCAGAGCTAGTGGACTGGGTTTCACCAAGTTTGCATAGAACTGGTGAATCAGTCTCGGGTAGTACTTTTCATGTACTCTGACCAGTGGGGTCAGATTTATTGCCTCAAAGGCTGGCATAATATCGAAGTTGCCATGATGAATAGAGTCGAAATCGACAACTCTACCCGTCATTATCTTCTTGTGATGGATTACAGAATCATACCTCGCCTTGGCAGCAGGATTGGAAAACAGAGCTTCATCAAGCTCTATTCTTGGCTTTTTGCTAGAAAAGCCCGCCACTCCCTTCCCCCGTGTATCCGGATCCTTAGGTTTGGTGGACCTTGGCCTTTTAGGCGCATTTGGTCCCCCGGTAGTGTATTTGATACGGATTCTATCGGTCATTTTTGAAAAAATGGGGTTTATGGGAAAAAAGAGATTTTAGTGAAAATAAGAGATTTTAACTGTAGAAAGTTAAAAATCTCTTTATGGATGATTAGATCGGTGTGTTTAGATGAAGTATGGATGGTTTTTGGATAAAAAATGTGAAAATTTCTAAAGAGAGAAAGCTGGGTTTCTTGAAAATGGCGTAGAAATTAGAAAAAAAATGAACAGTTATTATATAGAATTTTTGATACCAGTCGACTGGGTCGTGATACCAGTCGACTGGGTTCATTTGAAAAGATGAACAGTTTTCATACCAGTCGACTGGGTAAATATACCAGTCAACTAGGTAAAATGGCAGTAAGATACCAGTCGACTGGGCAGATTGTATTTGTCGACTGGATTATAACTGATTTTAAAAAAAAAAAATTGGCTCTAAACAGAGTCTAGATGTACCAGTCGACTGGGTAAGATTTACCAGTCGACTGGAAGACCAGAGCACGAAATTTGTTTATCTATGACATCTTGAGTGAGGGAGATATTTAAACAAGAATTAATACTCTTTCACTAGATGTCAAATATGCAGATGATGAATAATGAAGCAATCAGACATTCAATTTATCACAATCCAGCAATCCCATTAACATTCTTATCTTACAGAAACTAGCTTCACCTAGAGGTTTTGTAAGAATGTCAGCTATTTGATCTTTTGAAGGTATGAATTCTAGTCTCATGTCACCCTTTTTAGTATGATCTCTTAAGAAATGATGTCTAATTTTTATGTGCTTTGTTCTAGAGTGCTGAATAGGGTTCTTGGTTAGGTTGATAGCACTAGTATTATCACAGAATATTGGGACGTTTTTGAGGTTCATGCCATAGTCTTCTAGTTGTTGTTTCATCTATAATACTTGGGCACAACAACTTCCGGCTGCTACGTATTCCGCCTTGGCGGTTGATAGTGCAACGGAATTTTGTTTTTTGGAAAACTAAGAGGTTAACATTGTACCTAAGAATTGGCATGTACCACTTGTGCTTTTTCTATCTAACTTACATCCAGCAAAATCAGCATCTGAATATCCTACAAGCTCAAAAGATGAATCTCTAGAGTACTATAATCCTATAGTTTGGGTTCCTTGTAGATATCTAAGGATTCTTTTTACTGCAACTACATGTGATTCCTTAGGATTAGACTGAAATCTAGCACACATGCATACACTGAACATTATATCAGGTCTACTTGCAGTTAAATAAATTAAAGCACCTATCATGCTTCTATAATATTTAGTATCTACAGAAGTACCTCCTTCATCAAGATCAAGTTTTGTTGAAGTGCTCATAGGTGTTCCAAGTGGCTTTGAGCTTTCCATCCCGAACCTCTTTAGTAGGTCCTTAGTTTACTTTGATTGATTGATGAAGATGCCTCATTTCAATTGTTTTATTTGAAGTCCAAGGAAGTAGGTAAGCTCTCCCATCATGCTCATTTCAAATTCACCTTGCATACACTTTGCAAACTCTTGGCACATAGATTCATTAGTAGCACCAAATATAATATCAACATATATTTGAACTATCAAAATGTTATTTTTGTGAAGAGAGTTGTGTCTATTATGCCTCTTACAAAATCATTGTCAATCAAAAATTTACTTAGTCTTTCATATCATGCCCTTGGAGCTTGCTTCAACCCATATAGAGCTTTAGAAAGCTTGTAGACATGATTTGGAAGACTAGGATTTTCAAATCCAAGAGGTTTCTCAACATACACCTCTTCTTCTTTAAAGCCATTTAAGAAAGCACTTTTTACATCCATTTGAAATAGCTTGAACTTATTAAAGCATGCAAAGGCTAATAACATTCGAATAGCTTTTAATCTAGCTACGAGAGCGTAGGTCTCATCAAAGTCTATTCCTTCTTCTTGATTATATCCCTTAGCAACTAGTTTAGCCTTGTTTCTAGTTACTGTACCATTTTCATCCATCTTATTTCTATATACCCATTTAGTTCCAATTATTGAATGATTTTTAGGTCTTGGAACTAGATTCCAAACTTTGTTTCTCTCAAATTGATTTATTTCTTCTTGCATTGCAATAATCCAATCATTATCCTTTTCAGCTTCTAAAAAGATCTTAGGTTCTATTTGAGACAAATAAGCTACATAATTGCAGATATTTCTAGTAGAAGAGCGAGTTCTTACCCCTTGTGAAGGATCACCAATCACTTGATCAATCAAGTGATTATTTACATACCTCCAATCTTTGGGAAGAATATCCTCTTGTTGGCTTATAAATTGTTGGTCCAAATTGTGAGTTTCCATCTCTTCATTTGCTTGAGGTGGACTCTCTTTTGGGTCAACAATGGGAGTAGGAATTTTCGTTCTTGAAATAAAATCTGCATCATCATTAAATGAAACTTCTCTACTACTAATAGGGTTAGACTCATCAAGAGTTACATGTACGAATTCTTCTACCACTAGAGTTCTCTTGTTAAAAACTCCATAAGCCTTACTAGATGTTGAATATCCTAAAAATATCCCTTCATCGGTCTTAGAGTTAAATTTACCCAAGTTAGTTTTATTGTTATTTAGGATAAAACATTTGCAACCAAATGTACGAAAATAGGAGATATTAGGCTTTCTACCTTTCCATAGTTCGTATGGAGTTTTATCAAGCATAGGCCTAATTAAAATTCTATTTAAGATATAGCAAGAAGTGTTCACGGCTTCAGCCCAAAAGTATTTTGGTAAACTATTTTCACAAAGCATTGTTCTTGAAAATTCTTCTAGAACTCTGTTTTTCCTCTCAACAACTCCATTTTGTTGAGGAGTTCTATGAGCTGAAAAGTTGTGATTAATTCCATTTTCATCACAAAATCTTGAAAAGCTTTGATTTTCAAATTCTTTTCCATAATCACTTCTAATGCTTGAAATACAAATTCTTTTTTCATTTTGAACCTTTTTGCAAAATTTTTCAAATCCTTTGAAGACTTCATCCTTGTAAGCAATAAAAATAACAAAGGTATATCTTGAATAATCATCAACAATAACAAGAGCATATTGATGGACATCTAGACTAATGGTACTAATTGGACCAAATAAGTCCATATGCAGAAGTTCCAAAGGTCTAGTAGTTGAGACCACATTTTTTGCTTTAAAAGAAATCCTAGTTTGTTTTCCCATTTGACAAGCATCATATACTTTGTCTTTTTCAAAATTGATTTTTGGAAGTCCAATTACTAAATCTTTTCTTGAAACGATTTTAAGCAAGTTCATGTTCACATGACCAAGCCTTCTATGCCATAGCCATAGATTTTCACTAAATGCAGGAATACATTTTTCATTTTCAAAATGCAAGGATTCCAAATCAACTATATAGACATTTTCATGTTTGTGGCCAACAAACTTGATCTTATTGCTCTTGATGTCTATAACTAGACAATGAGAGGTCTCAAATGTGACTTTGTTGCCTTTGTCACAAAATTGACTAATACTTAGTAAATTTGGCTTAAGGCCTTGTACTAGCAATACATTATCTATAGTTGAGAAATCATTACCAACTTTTCCATGCCCGATGATCTTTATTTTTGTGTTGTCTCTAATGGTGACAAATCCACCATATTTGAGAGTTAGCTCCTTGAATACACTTTTATCACCGGTCATGTGCTTTGAGCATCCACTATCAAGGTACTAACTGTTACCTTTTTCCTTGGTGTGGAGACATATCTACATCACACAAGGATATACGATCGCACTTTTAGGTACCCAGAATTTCTTGGGTCCTTTGGGGTTAGTCATTGAAAGCACGGTTCCTTTCGGGACCTATACTTTCTTAGCAACATATGGTGATCTATAGATATGTTGATAATGCATAATCCTAGGAAGATGGTTATTGAAATTTCTAGGAGTCTTTAGTTGTGCATGCCTGTAATGCTTAGGATATGAGTTCCAAGGATACATGTTTCTGTTGTTAGGAATATGAATATACATGTCATTTCCAGAATGATGATTTCTAGGATAGATGCTTGTATGTATATTATTTCTAAGATGATGGTATATCCTAGGATATGTATGTGCAGTGTGCACATTCTGATTATACATGTTGTTCCTAGAATGCACATGATGATAATTCTTAGAATGTGTATAAGCATTTCTTGAATGAGCATACATATAAGCATGAGTATTTTTAGGATGCTTCAATCTTTTATAAGCATTAGAATTAGAGTTTCTAGACATGCTTACATTCATTGTGGGAATGCTTTTAACCTTGCTAGAGGTCTTTGAAGTAGAGGTTTCATTCACACATGAGGCTTTAATGAATAAAGTCTCTTTTGATTTTTGCTTATTTAATGGAGAGTATCCTAACCCGGATTTTCCTCCACTTAATTTTTGGGAAGAAAGTATTTCTTCAAGCTTTTCTTTTCCAAGCATGAGCCTTGATATAGTACCATTTAATTCTAATATCTTATTCTTTAAATTCTCATTTTCATCTTTGAGGAAATCTTGAGAAGCATCATACAGTAATAAAGATAGTTTATCTTTTTCTTCTCTAAGACTTAACATTTCTTTAGAAAGAGATGATACCTCTTTCTTAAGAGTTGAATTCTTAGAATCGAATTTCTTCAATTCATCATGCATTTCATTTATGACTTCTAACAACTCTTCACTACTAGTAACAATGTTATTCTTAGAGGAGGGAGAAGATAATACCTCATTTTCATCATCGATTACCATAAGATATAGGTTGGCAATTTCCTCGTATCCAACCTCGTTATTCGAGGACTCTTCTTCTTCGTCATCACTCCATGTGGTTGCTATCATGGCTTTCTTTTTCAAAGTGACCGGGCTTCTTGTAGCCATAACACATAAGTGATTCCCTTTTCGAAGTGAGATCTTTTGTGTAAGGTTTCTTACTTTTCTTCAAGAACCTATGAAACCGTTTGGTGATTAATGCCATTTCACCATCTTCCTTGCTGCTCTCCATTTCTTTTTTCGATTCCCTTTCTTTGTTGCTCGTAGACACTTTGAGAGCAATTTGTTTTTCTTCTTCTCATCATTATTGACGATGGGAGTCATTTCTTCCATCTCATATGTCAACAATAACCCAAGTAGTGTCTTAACATCAAGTTTGTCAAGATTTTTGGCTTCCTGAATGGCTGTCTTCTTTGGTTTCCACGAAGGTGGCAAGGATCTCAAGATTTTTCTTGCTAGTTCAAACTCCTCAATATTCCTACCAAGAAGCTTTAAACCATTTACAATAGTTGTGAACCGTGAGTGCATTTCTGAAATTGTTTCATTAGGAGACATTTTAAAGGATTCATATTTAGAAACTAGCATATAGATTTTTGACTTTTTGACCTCACTAGTTCTTTCATATGTAATTTGCAATTTATCCCATATCTCTTTAGCTAAAACACATGCAAAGATTTTATTATATTCAGATATATCCAAAGCACAATGTAAAATGCTTGTTGCTCTACTATTGAGAGACATCATTCTATAATCCTCATCATTGTACTCAGTTTTGAGTTTGGGCATTGTATGATTGATTTCTCCAACAGTTATTTCCTTTGATGGAATTCTAGATCCTTCTTCAATGACTCTCCACAGATTATAATCTTGTCTTTCGACAAAGATTTTCATTCTGTTTTTCCAATAGTTATAGTTGGAGCCATTGAACAAAGGAGGCCTATTATATGAGTGTCCCTCAGAATAGCTATTTGCTGCCATCGAATCAACTCAATGATATTAAGCTTAAAATTGAAAACGAGGCTCTGATACCAATTGTAGACTTAAATTTTAACCCAAGAGGGGGGGGGGGGGCGGGATGAATTGGGTTTTTAAAAACTTTTGCGGAACTAATACAAGTTTATAAAAACATATAACCAATCAAGCAATTAAACAAGTAGTATGTGCTGTAAGTAAAGAGTTTAAGGGATAGAGGATGCAAACACAGTTTATAGTGGTTCGGCAATATCGGATTCATTCCGATCCTACGTTCACTCTCTTCAAGGAACCTCCTTGAAGTAATACACTAAGAAACTTAGTCGTACAACTTCACTGGTGTTGCACAAACCTTACAATCCTTTCCTCTCGGAAGCTTTCCCTTTCCTCTCGGAAGTTATCCCTTCCTCTCAGAAGTTATCCCTTTCTCTCGGAAGTAATCTCCTTCCTCTCGGAAGTAATCCCCTTCCTCTCGGAAGTAATCCCTTTACAATAAATGATGTAAAGTAAATTGTAGAGAGACAACAAAATGAAAGCTTATACAACTGAATAATGTCTCTCTTACAAAGTAAAGCTTGAAGAATGGCTCAACATGAATATTTCAAAGCTTTTTGTGTTTCAAAGAGTAAATGAATTGATTGTGTAAGTTCAACTCTTTTTGAATATGTGCAGCTTGTTTTTGAATGCTCAATAGAGTGGGTTTATATAGCCATCAAATAATATGACCATTGGGACTTTAATTTGAAAAAAGATTTTTTTTAAAACGTTCAGATAGGGTATCCAACGGTCATATTTATGAACTACCAGTCGACTGGGTCGAGATACCAATCGAGTGGGTTTTCTTAAAAAATCTCATTTTCAAAGCTTTTGGGATACCAGTTGACTGGGTTATTCTTACTAGTCGACTGGGGACTCACTGTCCAATTTACCAGTCGACTGGTATGACTTACCCAATCGACTGGGGACTTACTGTCCCATATACCAGTCGACTGGTATATGTACCCAGTCGACTGGGTTGTCTTCCAACCCAGTTTTTCTATTTTAGTTTTAAAATATTTGTTTAAAAAGTTCGGTATTGAAAACTTTTTTTGTGTTCGAGCCATTGAACAAACTATTACAATGTATAAGTGAGACTTACACTGGTTTTACTACCTTAGACCTAGACTAGTTCTTCAGTCTTCACTTGAGGGTTTGATTCGGTTTGAGTTCTTGATCCTTGATCCTTAGTTGAATGCTTTTGTTGCTTACTACACTTAGTTTGCACTGTTAGTATAATAACAGTTTTGTTTTGTCATCAATAAAATACAAGTGAGGGTCAACATGTTCAATGATCACTTTCTTTTCTTTTACACGTTCTCTTATGGCTAAATACTTAATGTCGATGTGTTTACTTTGACTTTGACTTTTATTGTTCTTAGCCATAAAGATAGCAGGTGAATTGTCGCAGAAAATTCTCAATGGCCTAGAAATAGAATCCATGACTCTAAGCCCAGAAATGAAACTTACACCATGTGAAGTAGCCTCCCAGATGAGAAAATTTTGGATTTCCCTTTCTGAAGGCTTAGATTGAACTTATAAATTGTTGTTTCATTTGTGTAGTAAAGACACAAAGAGAACTAGCAAAAAGTGCTTATTGTAATTTGTTTCTTATTGAGAGATTATTATGTGCTGAGAGTTGTGAGAAAAGTTGAGAGATTGAGTTTGAGAGTACTCAATGTAAAGGTCAGCTTGGTACCTGAAAATTCAAGCAAGTGTATTTGGTGATTTGGTGATTCTAATGGAACTTAGTAGACCAAAAGACTATTGAACAAGTGGATATAGGCTCATCGCTGAATCATTATAAATTCTTTGTCTCTCTTCTTCTCTCTCTTCATTATATTTGTCCATTTGTTGCATCTACCTATTTATGATTAATTAATTTCTGCTATTCACAATTGAATTTTTATGGATTCAATTTACCCGCCCTCTTGATCTACTCAACAATTGGTATCAGAACAGGTTTCCACAACAATTGACTAACTGCAAAGAAGTTCTTGAAAACAAAGGACCAACTATTCGATAGGTCTTGATAAAGTCGCTAAGTTTAACCCTCCCGTATTCGGTGGGTTAAACTACTCCTTTTGGAAGAAAGGTAGATGGTCTATATCAAGACTGTAAACTCAAACTGTTTGAGAGTCATCAACAAAGGACCATACAGACACACCAAGAAGATTGGTGAATTAGAAATTGAGAAAGATGAAGACGAGCGCACTAAGGTTGAGAAAAATCAAAGAGAAATCAACAAAAAAGTTATGCACCTCCTATACTGCGGGATCAATAAGAACCAGTTCAACTGGATCCAATCCTACCAGACAGCCCAAGAAATTTGGCTCAAGCTGGAAGTAGCCTTTGAAGGTAGTAATAATGTCAAATTAACTAAAATTACTATTCTGATGTCTGCTTTTGATTGTTTCAGGATTAATCTGGGTGAAAGCATCTCAGAATTAACCTCTTGGTTCACCGAAATATTAAACGATCTGAGGTAATTAGGAAAGGAGATCCCCTGGTCTGATCAAGTGATCAAGATGATTAGATCTTTGCCAAAGGAGTGGCTACCCAAAGTTTCAGCCATTGAAGAGCCAGAAAAATATACAACAATGACCCTGGAAGATCTCGTTGGCATCTAATGACTCATGAGATCAACTTGAAGATGTTAAAGAATGATGAATACAAGCAAAGAAAAACTATCCCATTAAAATTATCGAGGACGAAGATGAAGAAATGTCTGACTTAGATAATGAAGTAGAAATGCTCACAAGAAGGTTCAAAAGGAACTTGGAAAGACACAGAAGAGGTAAAAAAACCAATTAAATTTGATTCAAATGATAATGAGTCTACTCGTAAATCTTATTTTCAGATAGGTGACTCATAAAGAAGAAAGGATCTGGTATGCTATGAATGCAACAAGCCTGGTCATATGAAGTATGGCTATCCACAACTCAATGGATCTGGATCAGGATAACGAAGTTTTAGAAATAATAAGGCCTCGATAACAACCTAGAGTGACAGTGAACTTGAAGAATCAGAAGAGGAAGAAGAGGTCGCCAACCTGTGCCTCATGGACCTAGAAAATGACAAGTCCCAATCAAGTGATGAGACTAACGTAAACGATTCTAACTCTTCTTCCTATCTAGAATTTTAAGACACATTCTTTTCCATGTTAAAATAATAAAAGAAAATTAAACTCAAATATGAGTCTATAGGGATTCTATTACAAGATGCAAGATAAGTTAGAGTTAGTAGACTTAGAAAATTCATCTCTAAAATCCAAACTTATTTCCCTGAAAAAAACTCATGAGAAAACGGTCAAAGAAAACACTAAGTTAAAACAAAACCTTCACTAAGTTCAATGAAATCAATGAAAAGTTTGAGAAGCTGTTTGGTTTTCAGAGATGTGTTTTTGATAGAGCTGGATTAGGGTAAAACCAAGAGAAAAAATAAAAACCCACAAGAGTATAATTGACAAAATAAAGATTTCCACTCCAAGGAAACCAAAACTAATATAAAAAATACTCTCATTGCAATATATTAGGTCACCTAGATAAATTTTGCTTTGATAGATTGAATTATTTGGGTTCCAAAAGGAACTTACAATACTAACCCAAAGAATCTAGTAACACATGGTGTTGACTCTTATCTAAATTTTAATAATGACAAAACACTACTCTAAACGTACTAATAGTTATATCTAAGTTTTTAAACGATAAAAGCATTCAGCAAAGAATCAATATGCAAGAACTCAACCCGTATCAGACACTAAATCAAGATAGAAGATATAGCATAGGCATTAAGGTATGAAATAGAATATCCCAAGTCGACTGGGTGATCTATACCAGTCGACCGGCAACTGGGACAGTGAATTCCCAGTCGACTGGTACTCTCCCACAGCCTAAAAGTGAACTTTTTCACTTGACCAAGTCGACTGGAACTAAGACCCAGTCGATTGGTGATTCAAAAAATATGACCGTTTGAGACGCCAGACTTGAGCATTTAATTCACCAAACCTACCAAGTCAGTGTCTAACGGCCATATTAATTCAATGCTATATAAACCCACTTCAATAAGCATTTAAGACAAGAAGAATACACATTCAATCTATACTTTTCTCATTAATATTCAAAAGCTTTGAAATTTTTATTGTTGAGCCATTCTGCAAGCTTTACTTTGAAAAAGAGATATTGTTCATTTGTAAAAGCATTCATTGCTATTTCTCTACCATTTACTTTACAACAACTCATATTTATTGTAAAGGGATTAACTTCCACAAGGAAGAGATTAGCTTTCAAGAGAAAGGGATTGTTTGTAAGGTTTGTACAACACCCGTGAAGTTATACAACTAAAAGTTTTAGTGGATCACTTCAAGGAGGTTCCTTGAAGAGAGTGGACATAGGGTCGGAACGAATCTGATATTGTCGAACCACTATAAACTGAGTTTGCATTTTCTCTTCCTTAAAATCTTTTACTTAAAGCACATTACTTGTTTATACGCTTGTGCATATAACTGTTTTTATAAACTTGCAAGTAATTAGTGAAAGTTTTTAAAAACCCAATTTACCCCCCTCTTAGGTTGGAACCTCAGTCTACAATTGGTATCAGAGCTTTGTTCTCAATTTCAGGTTTAAAATCCTTGAGTTGATCCGATGGCATCAAATAGCTATTCTGAGGGACATTTTTACACTAGGCCTCCCTTGTTCAATGGCTCCAACTACAATTATTGGAAAAACAGGATGAAAATCTTTGTCGAATGACAAGAATATAATCTATGGAGAGTCATTGAGGAAGGACCTAGAATTCCTACAAAAGAAATAACTATTAAAGAAATCAATCATACAATGCCTAAACTTAAAACTAAGTTCAATGATGAGGATTGTAGAATGATGTCTCTAAATAGTGGAGCCACAAGTATTTTACATTGTGCTTTAGATATCTCTGAATATAATAAAACCTCCGCATGTGTTTCCGCTAAGGAGATATGGGATAAATTGCAAGTTACATATGAAGGAACTAGCGAAGTTAAAAAATCAAAAATCTATATGCTAGTGTTCGAGTATGAATCTTTCAAAATGTCTCATAACGAAACAATTTCTCAAATGCACTCACGTTTCATAACCATTGTTAACAGTTTGAAGCTTCTTGGTAGGAATATTGAGGAGTTTGAACTAACAAGAAAAATCTTAAGATTTTTGTCACCCACTTGGAAAGCAAAGAAGATAGCTATCACGGAGGCCAAAGATCTCGACAAACTTGATGTCGAAACACTTCTCAGATCACTATTGACATACGAGATGAAAGAAATGAATCACATTGTCAATGATGATAAGATGAAGAAAAAGGTGATTGCTCTCAAAGCCTTTACGAGCGACAAAGAAAAAGAAACGAAAGAAGAATTAGAGAGCAGCGAAGAAAATTGTGAGATGGCTTTAATCACCAAACGGTTTCACAGATTCTTGAAGAAAAGAAAGATACCATACACAAAGGATCTCACTTCAAAAAGGGAACCACTTGTGTGTTATGGCTGCAAAAAGTCTGGTCACATCAAGGCCGATTGTACAGCAACAAGCAAACTATATAAGAGATTTAAAAAGAAAGCTATGATTACAACCACTTGGAGTGATGATGAAGAAGAAGACTCCTCGGATAAAGAGATTGGGTATGAGGAAATTGCCAACCTATGTCTTATAGCAATCGACGATGAAAATGAGATATGTCTCCACACCAAAGAAAAAGGTAACTGTTGGTACCTTGATAGTGGATACTCAAAGCACATGACCGGTGATAGATGTGTATTCAAAGAGCTAACTCTAAGAGATGACAGACATATCACCATTGGAGACAATACAAAAATAAAGATCATCGGGCATGGAAAAGTTGGTAATAATTTCTCAACCCTTGATAATGTATTATTTGTACAAGGCCTTAAGCCAAATTTACTAAGTATTAGTCAACTATGTGACAAAGGCAAAAAAGTTATATTTGAAACTCCTCATTGTCTAGTTATAGACATTAAGAGTAACAAGATCAAGTTTGTTGGCCATAGACACAAAAATATCTATATAGTTGATTTAAAATCCTTGCATTTGAAAAATAAAAAATGTTTTCCCGCATTTAGTGAAAATTCATGGCTATGGCATAGAAGGTTTGGTCTTGTGAACATGGATTTGCATAAAACCATTTCAAGAAAAGATTTAGCCATTGGACTTCCCAAAATAAAATTTGAAAAAGATAAAGTGTGTGAGGCTTGTCAAATGGAAAAACAAACTAAAATTTCTTTTAAATCAAAAAAGGTAGTCTCAATTACTAGACCATTGAAACTTTTGCATATGGACTTATTTGGTCCAATAAGTACCATTAGTCTAGGTGGCCATCAATATGTTCTTGTTATTGTTGATGACTATTCAAGATATACCTTTGTTATCTTTATTGCTTACAAGGATGAATCTTACAAAGAATTTGAAAACTTTTGCAAAAAGGTTCAAAATGAAAAAGGAATTTGTATCTCAAGTATTAGAAGTGATCATGGAAAAGAATTTGAAAACCAAAGTTTTCCAAAATTTTGTGATGAAAATGGAATTGATCACAACTTTTCAGCTCCTAGAACTCCTCAACAAAATGGAGTTGTTGAGAGGAAAAATAGAGTTCTAGAAGAATTTAGAAGAACAATGCTTTGTGAAAAGAGCTTACCAAAATACTTTTGGGCGAAAGCGGTAAATATTTCTTGTTATATTTTGAATAGAATTTTAATTAGGCCTATGCTTAACAAAACTCCTTATAAATTATGGAAAGGCAGAAAGCCTAATATCTCATGTTTTCTTACTTTTGGTTGTAAATGCTTTATCCTTAATAACAATAAAACTAACTTGGGTAAATTTGACTCAAAGACCGATGAGGGGATATTCTTAGGATATTCAACCTCTAGTAAAGCTTATAGAGTCTTCAACAAGAGAACTCTAGTGGTAGAAGAATCTGTACACGTAGCCCTTGATGAGTCTACCCTAATTAGTAGTAGAGAAGTTTCTTTCAATAATGATGCAGATTTCATTCCAAGAACGGAAACACCTACTACCATTGTTGACCCAAAGGAGAGCCCATCTCAAACAAATCAAGAGATAAAAGCTCTCAAATTGGACCAACCATCCACAAGTCAACAAGAGGATGGTCTTCCCAAAGATTAGAGGTATGTAAATCATCACCCAATTGATCAAGTGATTGGTGATCCTTCACAAGGGGTAAGAACTCGTTCCTCTATTAGAAATATTTGCAACTATGTAGCCTATTTGTCTCAAATAGAACCTAAAACATTTGTAGAAGCCAAGAAAGATATTGATTGGATAAATGACATGCAAGAAGAAATAAGTCAATTTGAAAGAAACAATGTATGGAATTTAGTTCCTAGACCAAAGAATCATACAATAATATGAACTAAATGGGTATTTAGAAATAAGATGGGTGAAAATGGTATAGTGACTAGAAACAAGGCTAGACTAGTTGCTATTGGATATAATCAAGAAGAAGGAATAGATTTTGATGAGACCTATGCTCCCGTAGCTAGATTAGAAGCTATTCGAATGTTATTAACCTTTGCATGCTTTAACAAGTTTAAATTATTTTAAATGGATGTAAAAAATTCATTTTTAAATGGCTTTGTAGAAGAAGAGGTATATGTTGAGCAACCTTTTGGATTTGAGAATCCTAGTCTTCCAAATCATGTCTACAAGCTTTCTGTTATGAGTTTTAAATTACTCGCAAGCGCACAAGTCGTTTGCAATTTAGTATTATGCAAGTGCGAGGTTGAATCCACAGGAAATTGCGTTGTGAAAAAATAATTTTATCTAAACTAATCTTATCTTAACATAGTTCCGAGTTTTGTATTATATGTTGCAAAATAAATAAAAACTAAACTAAATTGATTTTAAAAACTAATAATAAAAACATTAAGGTTTCTGAATCCACCCCGCCAAAGTTAAGCATATATCTTAATGTTCTAAAGATAGCCTATCAAAAAATTCCATTAATCCAACTATAAGACAAAAAACAAAGAATATCCCAATTAAACCAAAAGCATCCAATGTATCCGCTCTTAACAAATCACAAAGGAAATCTAATTTAATCGAAAACAATTCGATGTATCAATCAGATTAAACACAAGTAATATCCAACAGAACAATTTAAACTCAATCAATCACAAGATTAACTCAAATAATTGACAGAACATTTATACTAAAAAATGTCAGATTTGTACAAGCAAATCTGAACTACTATGCCAAACAACGGCAGAGCTTCATCTTCAACCTTAGCTGAAGATTCTAGCCACTCATAATTATGAAACTACAATTCATAATAAAAGTGCTAAACATTAAACTAAAACAACTAAATAAAAAGAAATAAATAACTTTACTTGGGAGAAATTCCACTCGCTGATGGGCAGCGCTTCCCCTCGTGGTAGCAAAGCCTTCGGGATCCACCAGAATGCTAGCAGACGTCCACCGGTTAACACCAAAGTGGCCCAGGAATTGCACACTGAATGATGAAGTGGAGTGGGTCTTATATAGGCAAATACCATGAATACAATGTGTTTCCAATCCGATGTGGGATGTGGGATATAGAAATGTGTTTCCAACCGATGTGAGATGTGGGATTTAAGTCTTCACATGCCCTTCAAAACTTCTGTTCACGCTGAAATCCCGCACAGCCTGACCTTTGTCTACTAAAACCATAACTTTCTGTAGAAAAATCATTTTTACGAGCCGTAAAATTCTCCATAAAATAGACTTCTGGATCTTTCTAAGCATATATAGCTCATATCCTGGTTCTTCTTGAATCAATACAGTTTAATTTTCAAAGATGATTGATCTGTACGGGCAATTCTGGCAATTTTAGTGAAACTCCTTTCCCAGTGCTTGTAAACCTGAAAAACAACGAAAACAACTCAAAGTAACAAAATCCTAAGCTAACAAACGTAAATTAAGTGGCCAAAATATGCAATATTTTTCTCTCATCACTTTCTAAAGCTCTATATGGGTTGAAGCAAGCTCCAAGAGCATGGTATGAAAGACTAAGTAAATTTTTAATTGACAATAATTTTACAAGAGGAAAAATAGAGACAACCCTCTTCACAAAAACTCACAAGAATGACACTCTACTAGTTCAAATATATGTTGATGATATATATTTGGTGCAAATAATGAATCTATGCGTCAAGAGTTCTCTAAGTGCATGCAAGGTGAATTTGAAATAAACATGATGGGAGAGCTTACCTACTTCCTTGGACTTCAAATCAAACAATTGAAAGCAGACATCTTCATCAATCAATCAAAATACACCAAGGACCTACTAAAAAGGTTCATGATGGAAAGCTCAAAGTCACTTGGTACTTGTCGTGCAATTATCTACCTAAATTAATAAGCAAATGCGAGATAATCTCTATAGGGATTAGTAAAGATCGATTTGAAATTAAATTCGTGATATAAAATTATATAAATAAATATTGAGTTTGGATTGATAATGATAAAGGCATAAGGATTTGATATCCACCACTAATCATGCTACCACTATAAAAAAATTATGCCAATGCTTTACTCATGTTATGAATACCTAATGTTTGTCAACCTAAAGGCATTGTGTATAATCCTTAAGCTATTGATTTCCCTAAGCAACGAGTTAGGCTTGGTGTATAATCTAACTCTTTTCTTTCTTAAGGGATTTAGCATGGTGTATACTTAGTTGTTCCTTAAGAGAGCATAAGATCTGTGGAAATTGACAACCACATGAGACCTAAGGCATGGTGTATACTTCCGGTTTCCCATGTTGATTAATTCAAGAACCCGATGTGGATTTCTTTTGTTACTATTGTTAAACTCAAGACTCGGTCATCCAAATTGATTCAACTAACTAATCCATACCATATGTATATGTCGATCAGGTAAACACATATGAGGAATTTAAATAAAAACAAACATTAATCAAGTTAAGAATCACAACATAAATATCGCAAATGCACCAATACTGAATTATTGAGTAAACATAATTAGGGCTTCAATCAAGCCCTTACTAGAAAATTAGTTACACATGAGTTTGATGCTAAACATCTTCATAAAATAAAATAAAGGGAAGAAGAAACCTGAAAACACTATGGAGAAGAGTTGTCAATTCGTCTCCAAGATTTCTCTTCGAATCCTCCCCCCTCTTTCTGTGTTTACAGGCCTATTTATAGGGTTTAGAAACATCTAGAAACCCTAACCTCCTAAAACAAAACCCTAACCTACTTTCATAAACAGGTTCTAATGTTTTACTATTCACTGATGCGTGTGTGCGCTCGATCACAGACTGGTGCGCTCGAGTGTAGGTGCTCTCAAGCCTTCTTCTTATGCTCGATCGCACTAGGTAGACACCAGCTTTTCCTCTTTAAGCCCAACAGTTCCGAAATGCTTCGTTTTCTTTAAACACTTATAAAAACACAAAAAGGAAATAAAATAGCATGAAATAACACAACTAGAAACTTAACAAATGTAAATTAAGAGGCTTAAATATAAATATTTAAGCACTTATCAGTACTCCTATGAGCACATCTACAAAACTTGACCTTGACGAAGGAGGTAAGAGTGTAGACACTAAACTTATAGAAGCATAATAGGAGCTTTACTTTATTTAACTGCAAATAGACCTGATATAATGTTCAGTGTATACTAGATTTCAAGCTATTCCTAAGGAATCACATATAATTGTAGTAAAAATGATCATTAGAAATCTACAAGGATCATTAGAAGAAGAGAGTGCGAGAGAATATATTCTTGATCAATTAACTGCAGCATTGTATAGGAGAGGACTGAGGTGATTTTGGTGCTGCTTTGAAGCAGGATGCATAAACAGAGTAATAATACCAAACAAATGAGAAGAGAAGAAAGGTAGTGAGAGAGAAAGGCATGAGAATACACAAATTAAATTTTGCTTCTATTTGAATTTCCCAAGAAAACACTAAAGGCTATTATCCCTCAACACTAAATCAACCCCAATAATTAACCCAAACTTCACCAAAAAAATGATGAATCCAGATCCACACAGATGCAAATCAAAGAGAAAATCAACCCATTACCTCTTAAAAAAAAGAAAATATAATAGGATAATTACATCTAATGGAAGTTGAAATTACTCATTTCCTAATGATTTCAAAACAAAATAACCAATGTAAACCAAGGCAGTCATAAAAATAAATCTCGACTTGGAAAAAGACACCCTTTCTTAAAATCAAAGTCAAATGCGAAACGAAATTCCCACCAATTAACATTATAGGATCCAATCACCACTGCAATTCAAATCGAAACAACTCAGCCAACACCTTTCAAAATTTAGGATAATCAAACAAATCATGCACCAAGCTAATCATTTCTATTCTATTCAAATCAAAGATCACTTTTGAAGTTTTTTCACTACTCTGAGCTTATTGAGTTGTTTTTGTTTACCTCCTCAAATGAAAATTTCCCAACTTTATACAACTGCTTGTCAACTAATATCTGTCCAAACTCCAATGATATAAATATTAGACAGAATAAACTCTTGCTGCCACAATTAAAAGGTCATGAGCATGATGCCATTATAATTGGTGGCTTTGAACACTAAACAGTGGTTTAATTCACTCATCAACGACGGTGAATAAATTGTTTCGTTGGAGATGTCCGTGGCGCTGCTGCATCGAGCTTCTTCGACGGAAAGATCGGCTTCACTTGGATTAATGGGTTTTAAATTAGAAAGAGATAGCATACGAGCAAAGAAACTCCTAAACCCCTATACGTTGAAAAATTTCATAATTTGAAACCCCTAATAGAAACTCAAAATCCCAGTTCAATTAATTGTGAACAAAACATAAGAGAATTCCATATTAATCGGGAACCAAACAAAATGTAGGGACGCAATTTTTTTCAAGAAAAAGATAAGACCTGTACCTGAGTGAAAGAAGAAGGCCGGTGGCTGCTGCAGTGGTGGGTTTGTGCATCTGGAAGCGAAGCAAGAAGAGCCAGGAGGAAGAGGAGAGACAGTGAGTAAAATATAGTCTGAGGTCAGAGTTAAACGATGCCGTTTATAGAAGTATAGAAAGACCTATGCCCCTTTTAATATAGGACTGGAAAATTTTCCACCGCGACATTTATCCAACAGTGTATTGGTGATTTTCTCCTTTAATGTATGAGTGTGGATCCCCACTGGTCTTGTTATGTCCTGTTAGGTACTGTTTACCTCTCTTCTTATTTACAGTTGATCCAAATGATAGTATTAACTATTAAGCCACATATCTTCGAGATTTTATCTTTTTATTTACTTGACTATCAGTTTTTACTGAGTGTCAATTTGCCTTTGATGTTCAATTTCGATCTAATTAGACATTTCTGTCCAGATCCTTCCATTAAAATTGGTGTAGGATCTGGACAAAAAGTCCAAAAACAAAACTTTCATGAGCAAATTAACACTCATTGAAAACAAAGTATCAAATAGACACAATGGTGAAACTTCAATGGTAAATTTATTTTTTCCTTCTTTTTATTAATGATCTCCTACACCAATTTTTATCGATAAATCTGGACAGAAAGTTTAATTGGGTCAAAACAGAACGTTCAGAGGTAAATTGATATTCATTGAAAACTAAAGGTTAAATAGACACAATAGTGTAAATTTAATTTTTCCCAAAAATAAACTCTAATCATTTCATATGGACTCACCTAATGCTTACGCACCTTTCCTTTCCTAGACCTTTGGCCCTCTTTTACAGCCAAAGTCAGTACACCGAGTAGAGCTTATTTTAAATAAAAAATCATGAGAAATCAAAGTAAAATAGAAACAAAATAACAATTCAGGACCATAAATCAAACAAAAAAATTCATTGCCAAGTGCAACATATATTCTTCTGATTTCTTAACCAAACAACACATGATAATCAAAATCCCACTCACTATTTTACCCACTTCAACTAAACGAAGAGCATAAATCAAAATACTAACGAAAAAAAAAACTAGAAACATAAAAGAGGCCCAACCAATCAAAACATTATGTTACATATTTCGTTTGATACCTAGTCTTATTAACTCTAGATGAGCAACTAGAATGGCAAGAGAAACTAGAGACCGGCTATAACTGTAATATTCGTATTTATAAAGTAAGAGTAAAAAAATACTTTAATAAAAATGACATAGAGTTATATATTATTTAAAATAAAAAAGTCAAATTTAAAAATAAAAAAAAACGTCTAGAGGCGTCCTGGGAAGAAAGAAAAGAAAAAAAGAAAAAAAAAAGACACAACTGCCAAATGCAAATGAAAGCCCTTGCATGTGTTACAGCAAGTCTACAAGCGTGAGGAGTGATATGGCCCAAAATATTCCGGCCCGAATGAGCAGCAGGCCCACCAGAATAGCCTGGTCTAAACAAACTCCGGGCCCGGCTAAACTCTCCGACCCAAGATTTAAGCCCAACAGAGTGGTCCAACCTGACAGGCCCAACTGACCCAACTTGGGACACTACATAAAGGTTTATGGCTAGGTATCCTCTTCTTGTTCCAAAACATAACTCTACAGTCTTCTGTCTCATCGAGGAAGCCAATTAACAAGAAGAAAAAAAAAAAAAAAGGAAAGCTCTAGTCTACATTTTTCGCTAACAATTTTTGGTAAGACGTTCTTGATCATGTGATTTCCCGATGATCTTCTAAATTTCGTTGCGTAATTCATCTTGAAGTCCAAATCCATTAGGTGTTCTACAATCCCGTTATGGTTGATTTTTGGTTAGATTATTTTATGACAATTCTTACATGTGGTATCAAAGCCACCATAACTTGGGTTTAGAACCCTAATTAAAGTTTTGATTGATTGATTGAAAGGCATGTTAGGGTTTGAATTATTAATTAGGTTATTTTTTATAATTGATTATAGCAATAAAGTATGTTGATTTGTATGTTAAAAATTCTTGCGATGATAAAGTTCTAATTTCATGATTGTAAGAATCAAATATACATACATATGCATATGTATGTACATGTATATCATTATAAAAACATATTTTAGGGTTCTTGATATATTTGTTCAATTAATCATTCCATAGTTTACACTAGATTCAAGTAGATTAATTGAATTTGGCGTGTTCATAAAGTTTAGAACATGCATAGAACTTTCAAAACCCTTAAATATTATTTAAACATAAAGAAAAATGATTTCGGATGTAAAAAAGGCATAAAAATGAGAAACAGTATCAGATATCGCATCCATGATCGACTATCTTGAGTGGACATTCGATTGTGTTAAGAAAATATATGGATAAAAACTTATGATAGTCGAATATAGTAAACCATAGTCGACTATCCTAAAGACAGAGTTTCATACAGATCTTTTGGATAATCGATTTTCATAGAGGCAAAAACTTTCAGTAGTCGACTATCCTCAAGTCAGAAAGCTTTCTTAGTTGAGTATCACTTAGTTTTGCCCTATTTTCACATAAAGTACCTTGAATCAATTCCAAATCAAACTAAAACCATTTAAAGTATGACTTGAACTTATTAATCAATGTAATTAGCATAATCGAGACATCAAAGTGAGGTAAAATAATTTTACTTCGCATAAAGTGATGTTATACAGTAATTATGATCTTATAGACAATAATTTGCCCCATGTCTATAAAGTTTTTTGACCTCACATTGATTTTGATAATGAAAAAATTAGATTAATTTGATCTAATTATCTTTTGTCTAAGCTTTGTCTCTTGTAAAGAACTTTGATCGAACTTTTGAAGATGCACACGCATGTTCATTGCCTTTCGTGTACCCTGTTTCAACCCTTGGAGGCTCGCTCAAAGAATAAGTTGTTCAAGCTTAGATATGTTAAGGTAGTTAAATTCCTACGTAATCTCTCTCTTAACTTTTCAGCTTTATTATGACTCTAAAATATTTTTGAAAAAATGGTTTATCATTTAAAACTTTCATTTCCTCAAAAGGTGAAGCAAAATTCTAAGTTTTTTTTTAAGGGTATAGTTGACTATGCTATATGGACGGTCATATGTCAAATTAAATTGAATCGGGCCCATTTGTTTTTAAAATTGGACAATCGACTATGTTGTAAGACAGTCGACTATGAAAATGGTAAAAACCTTTCATAGTCGACTGCTTAACAAGACAATCGAATTTGAAAGTGGCATAAACCTTTTACAATCGACTTCTTAACAAGACAATCAACTATCTTCTCTCATCCCACTTTAAAACCTTATATTTTCCATAAGACAATTGATTATGTTTTTCTTTACAATCGACTATCTTGTCGTGCATAACGACTAGTTTTTAAAAATTGAGGCGTGAAACAGAGCATTTATTGTAACAAATGACCATTTCTTATGTCTAACAGATATATTTAGTTAAAACTATAAATACCCATCATAAATGAGCATTTCTAACAATTAAGAGCATTCAGTTTCATCAAGAGCTCATTAACTACCCTTAAAAACTTTTAAAACTTCTTTTTTGAGCCATCTTTAAGCTTTGATCTTGTGAGAGAGAATTTATTTAAGTTGTACGCATTAATTGCACTTTATCTTGTACCAAAACTTATTACTCATCTTCAATCTTTATAAGGTAAAAAGTTGGTGTAACTCTTGTGAGTGTTTAGGTATTAAACACTTGAGTGTAAACTTATTTGGAAGAGAATCTTATGAAAGTTTGGGCAACATCTTGGAAGTTGCTTGGTTGATCTAGTTAAACCTTCAAGGAGGATCCTTGAACAGAGTAGACGTAAGGTCGGGAGTAGATATTGTTGAACCACTATAAACCAAGTTTGCACGTTATTTTATTTTACTCTTTTAATTTCTAGAAATCTTATATTTGTTGATTTCATTATTGTATGAATTTATTAGTTTGTGTGCAATTTGTTTTTAAACCCAATTCACCCCATCTTGGATTGCATCTTAGTTAACAATTGGTATCATAGCTTTGTTCTCTTAATTATGCTTAAATCTTTGAGTAGATCCTATGGCAACTAGTATGTATAATGAATGTCATTCGTACATCAGGCCCCCTTGTTTAATGGAACTAAGTATAACTGTTGGAAGAATAAAATGAAAGTTTTTGTACAAGGTGAAGACTATAATTTGTGGGAAATAATTGAAAAGGGACATAGGATTCCTATGAAAAAAGGTAAAAAAATGATGTGTTAGAAATTCTAGTTCCTAAACTAAACAAGAATTTGATGATGATGGTGATTGTAGAATGATATCTTTAAATAGTAAAGTTACAAGTATGCTTTGTTGTGCTTTAGAGATAAATGAATACAATAAAATCCATGCTTGCTCTTCTACCAAGGAAATTTGGGACAAACTTCCAATTACTTATGAGGGTATTAATCAAGTCAAGAAATCTAAAATTTATAAATTAACATCTGAATATGAAGCTTTTAAAATATCCCCTACTGAAACAATTTCTGAAATGTATTCTCAATTCACTAACATTACTAATGGTTTAAAGCTTCTTGGTAGAAATTATGAAAATTGTTACTTGGTAGGAAAGATTCTCAGAGCTTTACCACCAGCATGGGAATCAAAGATGATGACCCTAGACTGAGGTTTCAACCCAAGAAGGGGTGAATTGGGTTTTTAAAACTTTTACGGAATAAATACTAGTTTATAAAAACATATACCCAACAAGCAATTTAAACAATTTATGTGCTGTAAATAAATAGTTTAAGGAGTAGAGAATGCAAACTGAGTTTATAGTGGTTCGGAAATATCTGATTCGTTCCGACCCTACGTTCACTTTCTTCAAGAAACTCCTTGAAGTAATCCACTAAGAAAACTTAGTCGCATAACTTCACGGGTGTTGCACAAACCGTACACAAGCAACTTACGGGTGTTGCTTAAACCGTACAATCCCCTTCCTCTCGGAAGTATCCCCTTCCTTTCGGAAGTAATCCCTTTACAATAAATACTGTAAAGTAAAACAGTAGAGAGACAACAAATGAAAGCCTATACAACTGAATAATGTGTCTCTTTCAAGGTAAAGCTTGAACAATGGCTCAACAAGAATATTTCAAAGCTTTTTTGAGTTTCAAAGAATGAATGACTTGATTATGTGAATACAACTCTTTTTTAATATCTCCAGCTCTCTATTGAATGCTCAATAGAATGGGTTTAAATAGCTATAAAATAATATGGCCGTTGAGACTTTAATTTGAATCTAACAGATCAGTTATTCGCATCCAATGGTCATATTTTTTAACTACCAGTCGACTCGGTCGGGACACCAATCGACTGGGTTCACTTAGAAAGGCCCATTATCAAGGCTTTTGGTGTACCAATCGACTGGTATATTTCATCCAGTCGACTGAGGACTTACTGTCCATTTTACCAGTCGACTGGTATGTTTCATCCAGTCGACTGTGGACTCACTGTCCATTTTACCAGTCAACTGGTATGCCCCATCCAGTCGACTGGGGACTCACTGTCTCATATACCAGACGACTGGTATATGTACCCAGTCGACTGGGTTGTCTTCTAACCCAGTTTTTCTATTTAAAACGTTTGTGTTCGAGCCATTGAATAAGCTAATACAATGTATAAGTGAGACTTACATTGGTTCCAAAACTTTAGACTTATACTAGTTCTTCAGTCTTTACTTGAAAGAATGATTTAGTTTGAGTTCTTGACCTTTGATCCTTGGTTGAATGCTTTTGATGCTTACTACACTTAGCTTGAACTGTTAGTAAAATAATAGTTGAGTTTTGTCATCATTAAAATACGGGTGAGGGTCAACAATTGAGGAAGCAAAGATCTTGACAACCTCGACATCGACACTCTTCTTTGCTCATTATTAGCTCATAAAATGAACATCATGAATAAAAGTGTTAATGATTAGTGAAAAAAGAATATCATTTCTCTCAATGCTACCACAAGTAAGCAAGTAGAAGAAAATGAGAATGAAAGTAGTGAAGAAGATGGAGAAATGACTCTTATCACAAAAAGATTCCAAAAGTTCTTGAGAAATGGTAAGAAGCCTAACATAAAGGATAATTCAACCAAGAAAGATCATTTCGTGTGTTTCGGATGCAAGAAACCCATATACATCAAAGCGGACTCCCCAACAAATAAAAACCTATAAGACACTATCATCTCATCCATCCACAAAATCATAGCTATAACCCTTAAGCGACCTCTCCTATAACGGTAGCGCTGTAGCTGCGCGACATTGGATACTTGAACCTCCATCTCGCTAACTTTCTCTCTATTTTTGAATCAATTCGTCTCCCTTTAATCTTTTACAATTCTCTGAGTTTTTTAGTGAATCCTATGAAGAATAAGAAGAAATTTGAGATTTTTTAGAGGGAAGAACTGAAACTAAATCCCTTTCTCTTCCTCTCTGTCCAAATCAAGTAAGACCCTCTTTCCATTTTTGCTTCTCATTTTTTTTTAGTGTGGTCTGTAAGTTGTGTGTGAAATAAGAAAAATAAGAAAAATTTCGAAAAGGAGAAGGAAAAAAAAAATAAGGAATTGGGGTGAAGAGAGAGAAGAGCTGTGAAGGTGGTGTATCAGGGGTATTTTTAGATTTTAGCAATTTAAATGATGATATGTCATGATTTTTTACCACTATAGTAATAGTTGACTAACGAAGCATCAATGACAGTGGTGTTTTTGTAACTAAAAATAAAACTGTGAATAAGACAAATAGTGTATTTGTATGTTTTAAAAATATGGTGATGTGAGTATAGAATACGCTATAAATAAGACAAATGGTGTATGTGTATATTTTAAAAACACGGTGATGCGAGTGTAATTTTCCCAATATAATTTAATGTATCTAGAATAGTCATCAATGAAAGTAATATAGAATTTCTTATCACTTTTGGTTACAGTGTTCTTTACGTCACCTATATCTGAGTGAATTAAACTGAGTAATTCAATTTCTCTTGCATTTAGTTTACAACTCCTTTTAGTGGCTTTAGATTCTACACATACTTCATATTTATCTATGCATGAACCAAAAATGTTATGAAGAAATCCTTGTTATTTCATGATGTAAAATGCATTCACATGTCCTAATGTAGTATATTATATGTCAAAGGAATCCACCAAGTAAACAGAAGAAGATGCATTTTCATACATTATGTCAAGAAAATTCAACATAAACAAACCCTGAACCTTTCCCCACAAAAGCATTATTCTTAGATATTACAATTTTATCAATTTCAAAAGTATCACAAGTGCAATATGCTTTCAATCCGATGTGGGATACTGCAAATTCCAGTTTTTGCTTTTTGACCTTTGTCTACTAAAACAACCATAACATTCTCTAGAAAAATTATTTTATTGATCCGTAAAATTCCACAGAAAATAGACATTGGGATCTTTCCAAGCATATATGGCTCATCTCGTAGTTCTTCCTGAATCAATACAGTTAAATCCTCAAAAATGGCTGGTCTGCACGAGCAATTCTGGCAATTTAGTGAAACTTCTTTCCAAGCTTGTAAACCTGTAAAACAACGAAAACAACTCAAAGTAACAAATTCCTAAGCAAACAAATGTAAATTAAATGGCCAAAATATGCAATATTTTCCACTCATCAGGTTCTGTATGATCATGTGTAGGAACTAAGTTCCTGAACCGATCCCTCCCACTGATCATGTCATTCTCTAGAAACTTAGCGTTTATTGATTCCACAATCCTAGTAGTATGAGTTGGACAATAAAACCTGTAACCCTTGGACCTTTCGGTATATCCAACGAAATACCCACTAATGGTTCTCGGATCCAGTTTCTTCTCTTGGGGGTTATAAATCCTCCCCTCAGACGGACATCCCCAAACGCGCATATGTCGCAAACTTGGTTTCCAACCTTTCCATAATTCAAATGGTGTCTTGGGAATAGCATTGGTTGGAACTCGGTTTAATATATACGCAGCTATCTTTAGTGCTTCAATCCACAAGGATGTAGAAAGATTGGAGTTGCTAATCATACTCCGCACCATGTCCATCAATGTTCGGTTTCTTCTTTTTGCAACACCATTCTGGTCCGGGGAACCAGGCATGGTGTATTGGGCAACAATCTCATGTTCTTAAAGAAACTTGACAAAAAGACCAGGTGTTTGTCCACTTTCTGTGTATCTACCATAATATTCTCCACCTCTATCGGATCTCACAATTTGTATTTGCTTTCCGCATTGGTTCTCAACTTCAGCCTTAAAGACTTTGAAGGCATCCAATGCTTCATTTTTCTTATGTAGCAAATAGATATACATATATTGTGAGTAATCATCGATAAAAGTGACGAAATATTTCTGATCATGTGCGTCCATGTCTGGACAATATATATCAGTATGAACGATTTCTAATATGTCTGAATTCCTATTAGCACATTTCTTGGACTTGTTGGTCTGCTTTCCCTTAACGTAGTCCACATAAGTCTCAAAATCAGTATAATCTAGAGTACTAAGTACCCCTTCATTCACTAATATTTTAATTCTTTCTATGGAGATATGTCCTAATCTCCGGTGCCATAATATAGAAGAGTCCTCGTTAATATTACACCTTTTTAACGCCAGTTTGAACATGCATTGAACTATAAGTGGCATCATTTAGTAAATAAAGACGGTAAAAACCATCAGACAAAATACCATTCCCAACACAATCAGTTTTATAAAATAAACTGAAAGATGTGTTTTGAAAATTAAAGGAATATCTAAATGGCGCAAGTCTGGAAACAGAAATCAAGTTTCGTGAAAAACTTGGTACATAAAAGGTCATTTCTAATTTTAAAATAAAGCCACTACTTAAAGTTAAAACGCAAGTTTCAATCGCCTCCACATGTGAGCCCATCTTATTGCCTGATAAGATGTTTTGCTCACTTCCCACAAACTTCCTTAGGTTTTGCATACCCTTTCTTCTCAAGCCATTTTTGGAATTTGATGCATTCTTTCTTCATATGTCCCTCCTTTTTACAAAAGAAACACTTTTCTTCTTTCTTGATATAAGCTTGAGGTGGTATTTTACCTTTCCTCTTCTGATTGGCTTGAGATTTGATAGGTTTAGCTTTGTCCTTCCAACGGATAGTAGCCAGCATTGCACTCTCACCCAGTTCCATCACAAATCTCTCTTTTTCTTGAACACACATGGTCATTAATTCATTGATTGACCATTTGTCTTTATGTGTGTTGTACGAGATTTTGAAAGGCCCTTACTGAGTTGGAAGGGTGTTCAGAATATAATGCACTAGGAAGGACTCTGATATATCAACCTTGAGTTTCTTAAGTTGAGCCGCAATGTCACGCATTTGCATTATGTGCTCGCACACACCTTTTATGTTGGTGAGTCGGAGGGATGATAATCTCATTATCAGAGTGCTTGCAAATGCATTTTCTGAAGTGACGAATTGATCGCCAATGGCTTTCAGCAAATCACGGACTTTCTCATGCTGGTCGACAGAACCACGTATACCAGCAGTTATCTTAGTCTTGATAAACATCACGCTGAGCCGGTTAGATCACTCCCATCGCTTATATAGCGTGACCACAGCTGGAGTGCTGTTATCGGCGATTGCAGATGGTTCGTCCTTCCTAATAGCATAATCTATGTCCATCCACCCTAGATGGAGGAGAATCCTCTCCTTCCATATCTTATAGTTATCTTCCCTAAATTCGGGTATGTCACAACGGATATCAGAAAAACTAGTGGGTTGAGAAACTGCATAAAGTCCAAAAACTTATGTCAAGATTTGAGGTCTAATTTTCTAAATTGAATGTTTTACCAATGTAAAAACATGCTGAAATTGAATCTAATTTCATTAAAAATTATATGTGGGCTAAATTTTTAATTCAGTAAGATTCTTTATACTTTATGATAGATTTTATCAAACTATTTTTACTAAATTCGTAATGTATATTATGATTACGGTTTGATGTTTTTCTATCTTTAAACTTTATGATAAAACTATTAAATTAATTCTTCCTAATTCCTGTGGGTAAATTAAGAAAAACTAATTTTAATATATTACCCTAATTAATTATATTAACATAATAAAATCCCATGGGGTAAAATTATTATATTTATATAATTAATTACAATTAATGTCCATTAAGTGATCCTAATCCACTTAATATATATAATTTTATATAATTAAAGATGTTGTGGCTACTCCTTAAATATTTAAAATTATATGATTCACTAGACATTATATTTACTATATTTTATGCTCTACTTAATGCCTAAGAACAATTACGCAGTAACACAATAGGCAATCACTAAGAGTGCTCCCAAGATAATTGGTCGGGACAAAACCTCATTAAAAACCAGAATCCTTAGACAAAGAATTGTCTCAGATCATGCTGTCTTATGCCAACTACAAATTGTTTATGAATTATTCATAACTTTTAGCTTAATTGTTCATACTAATATATTATGAACCTTAATGTGTTATGCACAAATTAAGTTTTATGAGAATAACCTAAGTTTACATAATTTAACAACATCTAAACTTAATAATATGTTATCATATGTAAATGAAATTCTCATAAATAAAACATAAATTGCATAATTAAACATAATATTATGCACTTAATTTAATTTATTGCATAAAATAAACTCGTTTTAGAAGCATGAATTGAAAAACAAAAAACATGCTAAAATAAGCATTTAATCTAATTGCATATATAGAACTAACATAAATAGTGTATACACATAATCTTAATTTGAGCAATATAATCAAAAATTCGATCCCTTGGGGAATCGAACCCAAGACCGTGTGCCTACCACACAGTCCCAAATTCATCCTTACCACTAGGCTACCTCGGGGGGTTCATTAATATTATTTTTTGCAAATAATTACAAATCATATGCAAAATTGTGAAAATACATAAAATTAGGCCAAAATGTGAACTTCCAAATTTACATAGTATTTCTGGAAAGTTACCGAATTTGGAAATTGCAAGATATTTTCCTAAACCAATTGTCTTCAACCTTCGGTCGGGTCGTTTTTGACCCGTTTTCAAAACCCAACTAAATCTTGGCTTCAAGGATACCAAGGCAAGATTTTTAAAACTCAGAAATACTAGAAATCAAATTTCTTAATGATTTCTAACATTATTTTCCATAAAAAAAAATACTCAAAAAACAAACTTTGAAATCAAATTATTTTTCGGGTATAAATCGAAAGTATTACAGATTGCTTAATACTTCAAGACAGAGACAAACTATGCTCTGATACCTAATGTTAGAACTTAAATATAATCTAAACATGCTAAACAACTTAAATAACATATAGATTAAATGCGGAATTATAAAGACGGTAAACATACCTCCAACTATTGAAGCTTTTCACTTACACAATCTACTATTCTTTCGATATTGGTTCTTCTAGACTCTCAGAACTCTCTTCAATTTGATGATGTATGAAAGAAAATGAGAAGTACTGAGTCTAGAGACCAAACTTGTATTTATACATGTTCTTCCATCAAGAACGTCCGTCCGTATTCCATACGCTTGTTACAACAATCAATGGATAGCCAAAGGGTTAAACATGGACCATATATAGGTTGGTTACATATACCTTATACTCTCAATACAACCATTGAGAATATGAACCAACATTCCTTATACACCTTGTGTTTTCTCTCTAACACTCTAACTTGCTAACTCTTAATATGCTCTATGGTTATCCTATTTATAGGAGAAATGCATTAAGAATAATTGAATTAATTTGGCCACAATTAATGCTTAGTGGAGCACATCTACCTCCATTTAATTGCCACAATTAATGCTTGAATTTATTACAATCGGTTACCATAACAATTGCTGATATGACTTGCCTTTCGAGTTTAGAAATCATTGTGTTGCAAAATGGATATGGTAATTAGAAATCATTGTGTCTATGCTACACAAGTTGTTCATGCTTTGAACATATTTCATTTATTTCACAGGGAACTCAACATGCTATCTTTTTATTAATGAGATGCTTCAAGAACTTTACTGGTTTAAGCAATCCTATGGGTCTTGGTTTTCTGGGGATTACATTTGTGAAGGGAAATGTTAAATTTACATGGTCGTGCAGAGTTAAGTGTTTGATTATGACATAGCTTGGCCAACCTCCGAATCTTAACTCAATTCTGTAGAGCTTCCTGGGGGCTGAGCATATAAATGCTTTTTTTTTAATAATGAATTATGATGATGCATAGTCTCTCTGTTTCACTCCTGACATACGATGATCAGTTTGCAAATGATTATGGGCTGACTCTGAATCAGTATTTTTTCTATTGGGTTGTATACACTCAGAGGAATTAGTTGACTCTGAATTAGTGTTCAAGGGACGAACAATTTGCAGTATAGTAGCATGAATATCAGTTGACTCTTAATTAATATTTGTTCTATCAAGTTATAGGCATTTAGAGGATTTTTGGAGTGGACTTTTCACGATGTAGAATTTGTGGCTGGAACTTGGTATCTTTATCAATAATTGGAGCATAAAAGTACACAATTGCACTTCTGTAACTTATCTGTACGTTTTTTGTTATTTTATATTTCAGTGGAAGAGTGGAAGAGAAACTGGTGATGCCAAAATCTTCTATTAACTCCAAGGATATAAAGATTTTAAATTCTTTCCTTCATCGTACAGGCTAGAATTTCCAGAGTTTCTTATCCTAATATGGTTAAGGAAAGGCCTCCAGCTGTATAATAATTGATGAAATTCAGCAGAACATCCACTTTCTCCTAAAAGCTTTCTAGTACTATCATCATGGATTGCAACTGTATGACCGTTTCTTGTGATGCCAATGTTTCTGCCTTCCATGTATCAGTTAATACATCGTTTTAAATTTTTGGTCAGTACTATTGGTATTCAATGTCTTGGTTTCTTTGTTTGCAAAATATTTTCAACAGCTAGTTTTCCCTCTGGACTTTTACTATTCAAATCACAAGTAGTCATGTTGACTGGAATTACCTCTGTTCTCTTCTTAGTCTCTTCCTTCTGTTCTACGCTCAGATGGGCGCTTGTATATGCCTACTCCAGTTGATCCCCTTTTCATTATGTTGCCTATCTTTGAAGAAGCAAGAATGAAGGTGCAGTCATCATTGTGGTGTTTAATTTCCAGGATGGGGATTAGTAACAGAAATCCTGGTACTTTTATTCATTGCAATTCTAATTTATTTGAAATTTCTTTTTCTGCTTCAATCTTGTTCTACAATTTCTACTGAACTAAGGAACAATGTTTTTGCTTCCACCTTGTGACACTCCTGGTCTATACATATGCTCAATGTTTACTGGTGGAACCTTTTATTTAGTTATTCCATTGTTTCTGAGATATCACGTCAGAATATTTGTTTAGGAATCAGTTTTTCAATTCCATCACATAGTTAATTTTTTTTCTTTTTATATATTTTTTGCACTAACCTTCCTTTTTTTGAGGAACTATTATGTTTTCTCATATTGGTTATGATATAACTTTGAAATGAACGCAGAAAGGGGAAGATCCTGGGGAATTCAGGCAATTAGATGAGATAATTTTCATTAACGGCTATCCTGGATATCAACATTTATCTACTCTTGTTGAGAACTGTATGCAAGTTGTCTGTGAAATTAAAGGTCAACCGTTATATGTATTTCTATGTAAATTATTATGACAAGCATGCAAAGATATACATCCACCAGCTCATGATATCTTATGGACATTGTTTTTTAGTTTGTTTGTTCAGTCTTAATATGCTGACTTGTTATTACAGATCTGAGGAATCTGTAGTTGCATGCAGTGTCTATTTGTACTTGTGGCATGCAACTAGGAGGTTTTGACCTCACTTTCAGTCCACCTTTGGCTATAAGCTGAAAATTTTCCAAGAATGGAAAAACATTACATGCGGGTGTATCCTTAGACCTTAACCCTTTGGAATTTTTAACCTCTTAATTTTAGGCCCTTAATTTATTATAAACTGATTGTATCAACTATATGTATGATTGTGAAAATGCTGCCTATGTATGGATCGAGGAAATGATAAGTCAATGGACAGCATAAAATTACTGTCATATTCTATACCATAAATCCTAGAGAGAAACATAGTACATTAAATGATAGTATTCTGTATCCATTATAAGAAAGAAAAAGAAAATTGTAGTATGTTAAAAGATTGTAATAATTTGATCTTGTGTTGAGAAATGCTCCTCCTCTATCTTCTCTTTTTCCACAGAAATTGGATCATCAAAGTTCTATAGGCTTGATGACTCGAAGGTTTTAGCTTGGCTGTACCATAAGGTTCGCCTTTATCTATTTAAACTTGGTTTTGCTGAATTTGAATGCATGAAATTTTGAAGACCACACTTTCTGCCAAAACAGACACAATATAAGATTTGAAGTTGTCAAATGGTAGATTTAAATTATATGGAGTAATTAATTATCTTTTTGGTTAGAGAATAGCTTAAACGTTAACCACACTTCACCTCTAAAAAAAATTGTAGTTCAAATCTCTTATCCCAATTCTTAAAAAAAATTAATGTCTTAATGACCAGTTTCCATTTAACGTAATGGTGATTACTGATTAGACCCCCTGAGTTAACAAGGAAACTGATAATGGAATGGAACATGGTGAGAGTTACCTTTCTCTGTCAAAGCATTTTCGTATAGGAGCGGTACCTATCGAGGTCTCTTTCGTCTCATCATAGCTATGGCCTTCTCTGTCAAATGACGTTTGTGTAGCTCTGGCCTGTTACCTCTACACTCTAAGGTACATATTCGTTGTTTCACGAGGTTAGGAACATGTGATAATCTCTCGTGTCAACAATATAAACATCATTAACATGGGCACTTTTCTACTTTTCATGAGATCCCAGACTACTTAAAATATATGAGAAAAAAATGGTTGCTATTTTCGAAGTTTTACAAATATTTTCATTTATTCATGAAGTTTTAATTAACTTTCAATTTTACAAATTATTACGTTTTTTTTTTTGGGTTAAATCACGTGTAAAATGCACGTTCATCATAATTAAGGGCAAATTATCGCAAATATGTGCCATTTAAGGCATACAAACATCATCCAGAAACTGGGATACAAACGTCATCCAACGTTTTTGATATATAATCCAATGTTTTCTACCTGAAAACTTCATTCAATCGGAGTGAAATGGTCATTATCAGAACTGTCAAAAAATCAATCCTCCACAGAACCGATTAAACTATTTAAGATGCAACAGTCATTGAAATGTGTTGAAGAATCTTCAGCGAAAACGCATGGCTAGAACGAAATTAACATGAAAATGTCATTGTCACGAAGACTAGCTGCAAAATTACTGACAAGTAGGTATGGTATACTTCAAGCATAGGGCATTCACTGTGAATGTGAAAAGAAGGTAGTCAACTTTCACATAATGAGGAATGAATGCAAGTAATGTTTTGATAGAGTCGGGTTTGGCATAGAACAGCATAACAACTGCAAAGGTTATAACCATAAAGAGAAAATAACTAAAGAAACTCACAATGGCTCAACCTTAAATGGTAATATCCATGAGAGTGGATTTCCACTCGGCATAAATTAACAAGCCAAGCTAAACCCAACCTTGAAAAGCCAGAGAATATTTAGTCCACTGAGCTACCTACCTGCAGACTGAAGTTTGGGGTGCAAATACCACAGTGGGAACTTGCCAAGCCTATGCAAGCCTAGGTACAATTTGTTGTTGCAAGATATATGACTCACGAAATTTCTGGAAAGAAAATATTAGATTTCACCTCCATCAACCTGCAAAAATTGCAGCTAAAATAATCCACAATTCCGCCTACACCATAAATCATTGTTACCATTAACCATTTTTCTGTGGACCATCATTAGCTGGCAAACAGAAAGAAGTAAAATTCATACCTACATAAGCTTGCATGAACTGCACCAAGCTGACTGATGCCAATAATAAGTGACTGGTACTTCCGCACCAAGCAGAAAGTACTAATGTATCACTATGAAAACAAAGGATAAAGATAAACAAACACCTTGGCCTTTTCTTCAATGTTCAACTGGCTCGTAACAACTTTGAAAACCAGCTACATACTCCCCATCCGAATCTGTCTTGAGCAATATTCGCCATCAAAGAGTTGGAAGTTCTGTCTTTATTGCTTTGTTTTACTTCTGAAACTAGATAAGAATTCCAAAATTTTTGAAGGATCATTCTTCGAACCTCCATGAACACTACTATTCTTTGCACCCTTGTTATTGACAGCCACAGAACTGTTGGCAGACCTATTTATCTTCACTTCAGATTCAAACTTTGCTGCAAATGTTAGAGTTGACATGAGCGTCTTCCGAGTTGAGTTTAGCATGTTTTCACAGTGCCCACTTCCTAACTGGTCTAAATATTGACCCGAAGTGAGGGCAGAAGCTGGCAGCTTCTGTTGCATTGCACTTGGGTTTTTATGTTTATCAGAAGCATTTCCATCCTCTAGAACATATCTACTGATACGGTTATCCAAACTGGAAGGCAAGCTAGCTTGTTTATCACTTCTAGAGTGATCTATTAAATCTCTTCCAAAAGAGAGAAAGCTCATTCCCTTCGGCGCCACTACAGGCTGAGTATTTTTCAGCATCTCATTACAGTTCCCACTGGTGCTTGGTACACTTTCTGTTGTCTGGCTGCCAAGTTTGACACTATCATCTCCGCTGGATGATGAGCTAGCTTGTTCATGCAAATTGAAATATTTTGACAGTGACAATATAATTGTATGGGATGCACTTTGCTTGGTCTGATTTAAACCAAATGATAGAAAATTTAAACCCTTTGGTCTCACAGCTAGTGGAGTTCTTATTGGAATCTTATTCACATTTTGAACTGTATCGGATGCACTTTGGTTGGTCTGATGCCCAACTTTTCCACTTTCATTGATCTTTGCAGATGAGTTGCCTTGGTTAGGTTTACTGGATTGAACCAGTGATTTCCCAACAGAGGGAGAACTAAAACTTTTAGTTTGCAGCACAGGTCGTTTCAGCAGAGTCTCTATTACATTCTGTTCAGTACTTTTGCAAGATAAAACTCCCACAGAGTGGGATGAGACATCAACATTCTGATGGGATGGTCCACTGATGTTCACTTGCTTCTGAGAATGTGAGATACCCATCAAGGATGGAGGGTCTGCTTCAGGCTTGCAAGCATCTGAAGCAGATGGAGCATCTTCTTTAAGTGGTACCTGAATTGAAAAACATAAATTATATACTCAACATAACTATTGTGAATAAGCCTTTAACCTAACTGATTGCAATAAATTGGGTACTGCATGTCAAACCATATTCGTTGCTCAAAAAATTGCACCTTATGATATAAGGGTAAGAAGGTACCTTTTTTATATAAAAAAAAATTGGGTAAGAAGTTACCTTGTGTGAGAACATACAATCATCGCCTCTGCAGCAAAAACCTTCAGTGACATAATTGGTGCAGGGATACTTCGAAAGCTGATGATCAAATGGACAATCATCCCCTTTCATGCATGAGTGACGTGCAAAATGACAGCATGGCTGCAACAGCAGAATGAACATAAGAGAGAGAGAGAGAGAGAGAGAGAGAGAGAGAGAGAGAGAGAGAGAGAGAGAGAGAGAAGGCTTTACAAAGCTGGCCACAACCTAGGTAACATGGACAGGAAGTCATCGTTTCCCATTAAATGAAACTAATGATATGTCATCATTACAGGTTTACTTTTCTAAGTATAGTATTGTTTGGGTTTGGCTTTAAGACAGCTTAAAACATCCAATTTTGCCTTAAATTGGGTGCTTTAAGTTGATTTAAAGCCAAACCCAAACAACCCCTACATACTGACAGAAACTCAACTATACATGCCAAGTCAGTTATAATTAGCAATGACACTCAAAATATCAATTTATTAGATAAAATCTAAATAACTACTGCTAATTAGGGGTGGTAATATTGGACACGTGCGAATACATGCGGAATAAGTAGGTTTGGGTTTCCTCTAATCGTGTTTGTGCGACCCACCAACCCGGATATTACGCGAATGACACGGTTAATTATGCAGATTGGGTTGACGCAATTATGACCCGTACAGGTATATGACCCACTTGGACTCATTTAATTAAATACTAATTTTAACCCTCTAATATGATATCTAGTGTTATAATTTTAAGTAACAGTGACGAAAAGTTGATGTTATAATTGTTTGTCTTATAATAAAAAAATAAAAAAGGGAATATCAGGGTTAATATTGTGCATGTTAAAGATTTTACTTTATATAATATGTTTATTTTGGAGACTTTTTAAATAATGCTTTAGAATTTATGTACTTGTTTTTATAAATTAGGTTTTTATGTTGTTTATTTTATTAACCAGGCAATTATGTTTCATATATGCTGATTTTTAATAGGTTTTTTTTATTAAAAAAAGAGCATATTACACCGCACCTCCATGTACTATTCTGAAATTACATCTACTCACATTTACATTTTCACTCGGCAGTGCAGCCCTTGATAGCGATAATTTGTTAACACTAAAAGCATTTTGACCAAGGATTCATTGACTTACATGATCATAGCAATAAACATTCCAATTCTACTCTCTACTCATTTGTAACATAAGTTGCTTTTTTTCGCAGTTTAAATTTATTTGGCCTTCTATTCCCACATGACTCCCTTGAACTGCTCATGTGAAGCATGAGTGCACGGTGGAAACCTCCGCCACCTCTACCGTCAGCAACTGGAAAGGTTTCAAGAAATTGATCAGGGACTGACACATCTTCTCCATCCTCCGCATCTCGTCAAACAACCCAGTGAATCCCTTCAATATCCTACTATATGCTGGGATACTTCTATTGTTATTGGGTTTTGGTCCTCTTTGAATAGAAAGCGAGAGAGAGAGAGAGAGAGTGTATATTAATGGGGGTTTCCAAACTATGGATATTGATCAACGTTTTTGGTCCAGTTGCTTTAAGATTTTGAGAGAGAGAGGGATCGAGAGAGAGAGGGATCGAGAGAGAGAGAGAGAGAGGGTCTAATAGGAATGTATTTTGGGTTTATTATGTACTAGTACATGTGTAAAATTACGATATTAAATGTATTTATTGGTAGAGTTTAAATAGTTCTGTGCGCATAATAATAGTTAGGAAGATAAAAATGAGTTTTGATAAAATTGTAAAGTCAATAAACATAATATTAGAAAACATAAATTTATAAATAAAGTATGAGCATTCTCTTATTCCTTTCTCGTGTCTAGAAATTTTTTTTTATTCAGCTAAAAGTTTTAAGAAAAAATTGATTCCTCAATTTAAGGGATCTGGCACACGAATGTACCACGAATCAGAACGTAAGATCCGGATCGTGGTTCCAAGGGTGGTATAGGGATCCGAGTAACTATGTGTGCATTTAGGTTCAAGGATAATGGCTATTGGTGGTTACTATATAGAATAGCATAAGCTTATTGATGGAGTAAGAATTGATGGGTAAAAAGAAGTCTCAAAAGTCTAAGGAACTCTCAGTAGCAATAGCATGCAAAAACTTCATCAACAGGAGACAGCAACAACAGCCTCACTCCTAGAAGAAGAGGTAAACCAACAAATTAGAAGAGCAGAAAAAAGGTAGAGACATCATCTGCTTCCACGGGAAGAACCGAGAAGGAGAGGAACAATCTGAAATCAAGAAATTGTCAAGGGAGCCTGCAAGAAGCTAGGAGAAAAAGCAAACCCAGAAAGAGTAGCTAATTTTGAGAAAATAGAAGATTTCATGTTTAATTATGAAGTTTCTGGAGTTCTAGGTTTCATTTGGGTGGTTATAATTCTTCATTATTTTTTTATTCCTTTTTTTAAAATAACTTATTTTTTTATCATTACAGAGGGGCTTGGGCTTCGAACCCCTGCCCACAGGCAGGGGGAAAGTGTCTCACACCACTGAGGTAAAGGCAGTAGGGGACCTTTTTTTTTTAGATAACAGTGACATTTTAAGAAGCCATTGTGTGATTTTCCTCAAGGGGCAAGAACATAATCTCACTAGTAAATTTTATCTAACTTAACATTTATAGTACTTTTTACAGAATCTTTTACAGAATATACTTTGCAAGGGCTGCAGAGTTGGATGGAAAAAATAGATGTAAGTAGATGTCATTTCAGATAAATACAAGGAGGTGTGGTGTAATTTACTCTAAAAAAATTTACGCGGGTCGTGTTAAGCGGGGCATGTTAGTTGTTGATGTTTCGTGTTGGGCCAAACATGACTTGTTTAAAGCATGTTACGCTTGTCATGTAGTGTTACCCGTATAATAAACGGGTCATGTTCGCGTTTGGGTTTTTGACACGATTATTTAATCGAGTCATGTTCATGTCAATCCAAATGATTTTATACCCAACCCTCAACACGACACACTAACACAGATTGCCAGCCCTACTGCTAACTGCTCAACCTAGTCATAATAAATTGCTGAAATGGATTGCAGCTACAGAAAAATTATCTAGTATCAAGTCAAATTATTATACCTTGGATTTTGTTAAAGGTATCGTATCATGTGAAAATTTGCACTTGTCACCCTGCAAAAAGAAGTAATAATAAGCAGATGACAAGGTGAACAAAAATCTAAAAGAAACTAGATAAAACACCAAATCGAAATAAAATATATCTTTCAGAAACTATATTAAGGGAAGAATATCAGGAGGAAACAAAGCTGTAGTTTTCCTTTCCCACCTTCCTGTTCATCCTACCTTTCTCTTTTGCTTCAATTTCTTTCCCACCTAAGTACCACAAGGAGTGTAAGGGGCTAGTCTTCATCAAGATTTTGTGGGTTAAGTAATCATTCCCACAACTAAACCCACCCGTTGGTTGGGGGAGAGTTGTGTGTGTGTGTGTGTGTGTGGGGGGGGGGGGGGGGGGGGAGAGGAGGAGGAGGAGGATGGTAGTAGAGCCATCAAGGTCAATTATCCTAAACAATGATGATAATTAACTGGAAACATCCTTGTACACTATGGAGCATGTACCAACCTTCATTTTCTGATGAGTTGAATCCCTTTTTTTCTTTCTCATCCCACCCTCCTCTTAATCTATCTAGTATGACACAATGACCCAGAAACTAGTGCGCAACCCAATCATATGAAATCAAGATAAGCACGTCCAGTTAGGCAACTGAAGTTGAAAGACAGTAACTAATTGAATTTGCCTCTATTGTGACAACTATAATATGTAACTTTGAAAGTATTCAAAGAGCAACAAGATCACATGAGAATATTAGAATGTAGAACACCATACAACCTCATGGCATCTTCCCATGAGATAATGGCGGCAATATGTTACAGGTTTTGGTTTCACAACTGGACGCAGTTTCAGCCTTTTAACGCCAAGCTGTCTGTTCTTTTCTGCTCGTTTTTTTCTTCCACTTTGCTGCAAAATAGATTATAATGAATAAACTAGCTATTTACTTCAAACCAGATAGAATAAATGCTTAATGTACATGGTGAAGCTTTGGCAAAGAAAATAAAAATTATGTTCTGTTTGACTGGAGAAATACAAAACCATTTGATATAGAATCTCTTGACCAATTCGCAAACAATTTTTTAAGTAAAAAAATTGATTGCTACACAGACAAAAGCAACCATTCCAAGCATCTTATATATAGAAGAAACATATATAATACCTTTTTCTTTGCTTTATTCTCCTTAGAAGGAGTACCCCGCTTTTTCTTCTGATAGACGCCAGCATCTGACTGTAGATGACCAACAACAAACCACAATGGTTATATGTGGACAAAAATCACCAAAAAAATTCCATTGTTGTCAAATAATTTGAAACCACCTAATTTTAGGCTCCTGAGAGAAAAAATTCCACTATGGTCAAATAATTCTAAACCACATAATCTTGAGAGATCAATTAAATGCACCCTAATAGTCAATAGAAAGGGAAATTTTATGCCAGCTAATCAGAACTTTAATACTCCCTTTGACAGTGAGAACAAGACTTAATCCACTATATTAGGTGGACAATCATGGTCTTGAACCTTGTGCAAAGAACTCATGGAAATCAATGGAAGCCCAAAGTAATGATTATAGGCTATAGCTAGAAATTTCCATACATTGTGATCCAACAATTTGTTGGGAACTTGGAACCATCTCAGGTCAAGGCTACAAATGCATACTTTTAAATAATCATTTTATAAAAATGACAGAACGAAAGACTGATATGAAACCAGTAAACCACAAATCTTCTTAGGACACTGAAGGTGAAATTAATATGTTAGCATAGAGAAAAATAGTATGACCGAATCGACCATGTCAGTAGATGCAATGATATAGGTTCAATGACCACCAAAAAAACAAAAATACTCACTTATAAATAGAGTACAAAAAGGAAATAGAAAATGAAAATGTACCTTTTCTTTGGAAGAAATTCCTTGGTCTTCACTTGCACTTTGTTCTACGTTTTCTCCATGCAGTACAAAATTATTAGGACAAGCCACCTGATAGCCGATGCCATCAGCTCCACTACGTTTTCTTTTTTTTTCTCCAGCAGCGGGCATGCTGTCATGTCTGTCTGCCCCTTTAGCTGTTATACAACGAACAACAATTTCAGATTTAGATACCATCCTATTTGTAGCACTTTGTTCAAGTTCCATTTCTACACCACTATTGGCATCCACAGAAAAGGAAGTGGATTCAGAACCTTTTCTAGCAGCTCCATTTTCTTCATTACAAGGGAACTCTCTTTTATCAATTATGTCTTCAGAAACTTGCTTCTCATCTACCTTCTCCTCTAATGATACAGCATCTCCACTAAGCATACCAATTATTTCATCATCAATCTCAAAATCACCAGAAATCTCTCCCTCTTCAATGTCTCCATCTTCAATCATATAATTATTAGAAGGCAATATGACACCAGTACTAACTGGTTTCTCACATTCCATCTCTTTCTGGTGCATTTCATGCTTTCCTTCTAGCGAATTAGTCTTCAGAAAAGAATTTTTTTCTTCATTATTCTCAGTTGGTTTTGAAAATTCACCAGTCATACTTTTATCTAAAGACAAATCGAAGGCTTCATGAATCTGTTGACTATGCTGTTCTTTATCTACCTGAAGTTGAGTTTCACTACCAGGTTCCTCCATAACAATTTCTTGAAGATCACATTGCTGGTCTTCGTTATTCAGTGATGATGCAACCACACCAGCGCCACTCTGGTTCTCGGCCAACAATGTTGCCAAGAGATTAATACTATTATCTTGAACAAGTTCTTCATTTCCTTTCATGATAAGTTCAAACTCATCCATTAGCATTTGTTTCCGACCAAACCCTCCATCTTGCAAGCCAGTGCCATCATCAACCATCGAGTCTTTTTGCTTTGAAATGTCCTCGTTCTCTTCCATTTGCATTACGAGCTCTATCTCGCCTATAGCTTTTTGTGTCTCTTTTTCTTCAAAACCTGTAGCTTCTAAACCTTTGTCAATAACTGTGGCTTCCTGAGGTTGCAAATCCTCATGATCTGTGCTACAAGGACCAATAAACTGGCCAGGTTCACACATTTCTTTCTCGGTTGCTTGCTCTAATTCATTGTTACCATTATCTTCAAGAAAAAACAATATCAATAACAACCAAACAATACAATGAAAGCATAGAAGAAAAATTATATGTAGACACTACTAATAAAAAAAAAAGAATATATTGTAGGCATAATTTGATTTAGCATTGTAAAAGCAATTTTTTGGTTCTATCAATGTTCTCTACCAAAATTATAAAAATGCTTTCATAATGCTAACAAATTAATGCATAAAACTCTTCAGTGAAGAATTTCTCCTGCTTTTCTAAGAAAAAAACCAGAACAAAATTTTGGCTGTTGAAAGCAATAGAAGTACTTTCAATTCGCTAATGTGGTAACTTTTGACCATCAAAACATAAAATTCAATGAAGAGAGAGAGAGAGAGAAAACTCATTATCCTTAACTTCAATGCAATTTCTACTGAAAACAAATGCAGTGTGTGAATAAAAAAATAGAGAGATATCAAAATGAAAATAGAAACAAAGTAACAATTCATGATCATAAATCAAAGCAAAAATTTCACTTTCCAGTGGAACAGATGCTCTTCCAATTTCCTAACCAAACAACAACTGATAATCAAAAATTCACTCACTATACAAAGCGCATAAATCAAAATACTCACGAACAAAACAAACCAGAAACAGAAAAGAGGCATAACCAATCAAAACATTCCAATATATATTTCGTTTGATACCTGGTCTTATTAGCTCCTGAGGAGCAACTGGAGTGGCAAGAGAAACTTGAGACTGGCCATAGCAATGAGATAAAATGCAAACGAGAGTGCGATAAGTTTTGCTCTTGAGATGTGATCGACGATGAGGAAGGAAAGAGAACGGTGGAGTTTCAAGAGAGGGATTTTGGGTCCCGATTTCTGGTTTCTCCATTTGCCGCCAAAGAATTTCGTATTGCTCAGAGGAATTCAAAACCTCAGTAAATAGTTTCGATTACCTTTTGAGAGTGTTCTTCACTACGTCGAGAGCGAGAGATTAACCACCTATAAGCTTTCAAAACACCAGCATTAGACGAGACGTTCAAACGCTAGCAACTAGTAGAGAGCACGTCTTTCACATGCTAGATTGCAGTAGGGGGAAACAATACCACTTCCAATATCAACTACCAAAGGTTGGACTGGATGGAAATAGGTAGCCTTCGAATCAATTTTGATATGTATACCTGCACCAAGCATCAATACTTCTAGAAATTAGAATAATGTTCCAAAAACAATACTATAAAAAGCCAAACTTTTTAGCAACTTTTGCCCCCATGAAGTGAGAATTGGAAGTAGATCCTTTAACTCCTTTACGTGAAAGGATAAATTAAAATTAATTGGCATTCAGAAGACCCAAAGACTTGGATAGATACTACCTTAGAAGTATGCAATTCAAAAGCATTGACTTACTGACTCTTGCGGTTACGACTACATAATTGTCTAGATAGGAACAAAAGTCTACAGCAAATATGATTAACACAAATATATAGGAGGGGACTGGAGAGGAGCAGGTCATACCTCTGAGGATTTTCTCTTTTGACACAAGCCCAAATGTAAATATTAAAGTGAACTTTATATCCTAAATGGTAACATTAATATGTAAACTGATACAAAAAAAACCACAAACTTGCTTAGGAGTGTCTACACTTACGACATCCAACAATTCAATCCATTGTCTTACTTAATTTGTAGAATTCTAACACCCATAGAGAAGTCTCATTCATATTGACTTGATGTGGCCAGACTTCTATTGTCCCATGTATACTGAACTAAGCCTTAATCCCAAAATAGTTGGGATTAGCAACATGTGCCACAACCATCATGGTCAGATTTCCTCTAATCTTATTCTTGGTAAGCCATAGATGAGTTTATTATTCATAAACATCAATGTGATCCAATGATCCTAAGTACATGATTAAAGATAGTCTCTACAAAACTGGTTTTTAATCACATTATAGATCATGTGGCCAAGATCATTGGTTTATATCAACTTTTCCTCTAAAAAATCTTACAAGGAAAACCTTTCAATGGAAACTCTGAACATGATGGGGTGTGGCACAATGCAAGAGACAAAAGGACAAATTCATTCAATTATATAGTTCTGAGTGCAAAATTTTCTTCACTCAAGTATCTTACATTAAAAAAAAAAATTATCACATGGTACACCCAAACATGATGGTATGATCACACACAAATGTAAGTGACAAAATCATTGATTTCTATACTCATACAATAAGCCATCATAAATACTGATAGCATCACAAAACAAAATTAAATAACCAACGGATTTCTTCAGTTGGAAGTAACAATTATGCCTAAAAATAGTAAGAATAATCTTTTCTTGCTTACATTGCATCTAGTAAGAAAAGAGTTCCAATGACCTAGGTGCATTTTACGATATAATCATTCAAAATTTTAAAACAAGAAAACAGATTTTTTTAAAATTTGATTTTCGGAATAAATCCAGAAATCAATTTCAGGGAAATTTGGGCAGGAGATGAAAAAAATACAGATGGATTACATCAAACACCCCTAATTCTCTTGCTCTACCGCTACAAAATACCATGAAAACTAGGGGAGATAAGGCTTACCTGAATTACGGAAGAATAATTCCTTCCCGATGAAGCCAAAATAATGAAAATCCAGGGAAACAAACAGGCTGGTTGGTGGAGAAGGGAAGAAGAGAGTGCGAGAGAATATATTCTTGATCAATTAACTGCAGCATTGTATAGGAGAGGACTGAGGTGATTTTGGTGCTGCTTTGAAGCAGGATGCATAAACAGAGTAATAATACCAAACAAATGAGAAGAGAAGAAAGGTAGTGAGAGAGAAAGGCATTAGAATACACAAATTAAATTTTGCTTCTATCTGAATTTCCCAAGAAAACACTGAAGGTTATTATCCCTCAACACTAAATCAACCCCAATAATCAACCCAAACTTCACCAAAAAAATGACGAATCCAGATCCATACAGATGCAAATCAAAAAGAAAATCAACCCATTATCTCTTAAAAAAAGAAAATATAACAGGATAATTACATCTAATGGAAGTTGAAATTACTCATTTCCTAATGATTTCAAAACAAAATAACCGATGTAAACCAAGGCAGTCATAAAAATAAATCTCAACTTGGAAAAAGAAACCCTTTCTTAAAATCAAAGTCAAATGCGAAACGAATTTAGGATAATCACCACTGCAATTCAAATCGAAACAACTCAGCCAACACCTTTCAAAATTTAGGATAATCAAACACATCATGCACCAAGCTAATCATTTCTATTCTATTCAAATCAAAGATCACTTTTGAAGTTTTTCACTACTCTGAGCTTATGGAGTTGTTTTTGTTTACCTCCTAAAATGAAAATTTCCCAACTTTATACAACTGCTTGTCAACTAAGATCTGTCCAAACTCCAATGATATAAATATTAGACAGAATAAACTCTTGCTGCCACAATTAAAAGGTCATGAGCATGATGCAATGATAATTGGTGGCTTTGTACACTGAACAGTGGTTTAATTCACTCATCAACGACGGTGAATAAATTGTTTCGTTGGAGACGTCCGTGGCGCTGCTGCGTCGAGCTTCTTCGACAGAAAGATCGGCTTCACTTGGATTAATGGGTTTTAAATTAGAAAGAGATAGCATATGAGCAAAGAAACTCCTAAACCCCTATACGTTGAAAAATCTCATAATTTGAAACCCCTAATAGAAACCCAAAATCCCAGTTCAATTAATTGTGAACAAAACATAAGAGAATTCCATATTAATCGGGAACCAAACAAAACGTAGGGACGCAATTTTTTTCAAGAAAAAGATAAGACCTGTACCTGAGTGAAAGAAGAAGGCCGGTGGCTGCTGCAGTGGTGGGTTTGTGCATCTGGAAGCGAAGCAAGAAGAGCTAGGAGGAAGAGGAGAGACAGTAAGTAAAATATAGTCTGAGGTCAGAGTTAAACGATGCCGTTTATAGAAGTATAGAAAAACCTATGCCTCTTTTAATTTAGGGCTGGAAAATTTTCCACCGTGGCATTTATCCAACAGTGTATTGGTGATTTTCTCCTTTAACGGATGAGTGTGGATCCCCTCTGGTCTTATTATGTCCAGTTAGGTACTGTTTACCTCTCTTCTTACTTCTAGTTGATCCAAATGATAGTATTAACTATTAAGCCACAAGCCATATCATTAATAAAAGAAGAAAAAGTAAATCTATCTTCGAGATTTTATCTTTTTGTTTATTTGATTATCAATTCTCACTGAGTGTCAATTTGTCTTTGATGTTCAGTTTCGATCCAATTAGACATTTTTGTCCAGATCCGTCCATTAAAATTGGTGTAGGATCTGGACAAAAAGTCCAAAAATAAAACGTTCATGAACAAATTAACACTCATTGAAAACAGAGTATCAAATAGACACAATGGTAAAACTTCGATGGTAAATTTATTTTTTCCTTCTTTTTATTAATGATATCCTACACCAATTTTAATCAATAAATCTGGACAGAAAGTTTAATTGGGTCAAAACATAACGTTCAGAGGTAAATTGACAGACGACGCCAATCTGTTGATGCCAAAAACCGTTGGTGCTGACGTGGCCTGGTTGAGGACTCGGCCTGTGTGAGGGCTCGGCCTGAGTGGGGACTTGGCCTGAATCCTGCACAAGTGACAGGGGTAAAGTGAAGGCCCTCGGAAGGAGCGGTAGAGCAAGAGAATTAGGGGTGTTTGACGTAATCCATCTGTATTTTTTTCATCTCCTGCCCAAATTTCCCTGAAATTGGTTTCTGGATTTATTCTGAAAATCAAATTTTAAAAAAATCTATTTTCTTGTTTTAAAATTTTGAACAATTATATCGTAAAATGCGCCATGGTCATTGGAACTCTTTTCTTTCTAGATGCAAGGTAAGCAAGAAAAGATTATTCTTACTATTTTTAGGCATAATTGTTACTTCCAACTGAAGAAATCTGTTGGTTATTTAATTTTGTTTTGTGATGCTATCAGTATTTATGATGGCTTATTGTATGAGTATAGAAATCAATGATTTTGTCACTTACATTTGTGTGTGATCATACCATCATGTTTGGGTGTACCATGTGACAGTTTTTTTTTTAATGTAAGATTCTTGAATGAAGAAAATTTTGCACTCAGAACTATATAATTGAATAAATTTGTCCTTTTGTCTCTTGCATTGTGCCACACCCCATCATGTTCAGAGTTTCCATTAAAAGGTTTTCCTTGTAAGATTTCTTAGAGGAAAAGTTGATATAAACCAATGATCTTGGCCACATGATCTATAATGTGATTAAAAACCAGTTTTGTAGACACTGTCTTTAATCATGTGCTTAGGATCATTGGATCATATTGATGTTTATGAATAATAAACTCATCTATGGCTTACCAAGAATAAGATTAGAGGAAATCTGACCATTATGGTTGTGGCAAATGTTGCTAATCCCAACTATTTTGGGATTAAGGCTTAGTTCAGTATACATGGGACAATAGAAGTCTGGCCACATCAATTCAATATGAATGAGACTTCTCTATGGGTGTTAGAATTCTACAAATTAAGTAAGACAATGGATTGAATTGTTGGATGTCTTAAGTGTAGACACTCCTAAGCAAGTTTGTGGTTTTTTTTGTATCAGTTTACATATTAATGTTAGCATTTAGGATATAAAGTTCACTTTAATATTTACATTTGGGCTTGTGTCAAAAGAGAAAATACTCAGAGGTATGACCTACTCCTCTCCAGTCCCCTCCTATATATTTGTGCTAATCATATTTGCTGTAGACTTTTGTTCATTTCTAGACAATTATGTAGTCGTAACCGCAAGAGTCAGTAAGTCAATGCTTTTGAATTGCATACTTCTAAGGTAGTATCTATCCAAATCTTTGGGTCTTCTGAAGGCCAATTAATTTTAATTTATCCTTTCACGTAAAGGAGTTAAAGGATCTACTTCCAATTCTCACTTCATGGGGGCAAAAGTTGCTAAAAAGTTTGGCTTTGTATAGTATTGTTTTTGGAACATTATTCTAATTTCTAGAAGTATTGATGCTTGGTGCAGGTATACATATCAAAATTGATTCGAAGGCTACCTATTGCCATCCAGTCCAACCTTTAGTAGTTGATATTGGAAGTGGTATTGTTTCCCCCTACTGCAATCTAGTATGTGAAAGACGTGCTCTCTACTAGTTGCTAGCGTTTGAACGTCTCGTCTAATGCTGGTGTTTTGAAAGCTTATAGGTGGTTAATCTCTCGCTCCCGACGTAGTGAAGAACACTCTCAAAAGGTAATCGAAACTATTTACTGAGGTTTTGAATTCCTCTAAGCAATACGAAATTCTTTGGCAGCAAATGGAGAAACCAGAAATCGGGACTCAAAATCCCTCTCTTGAAACTCCACCTTTCTCTTTCCTTCCTCATCGTCGATCACATCTCAAGAGCAAAACTTATGAAGGAATCATATGATTTTACATAAAGATCTAATTTTATCTAACTAAATCGTTTGATACATAAATAGGGGCATGTAATTCTTGAATGTAAATCTGTAATAGCACGAGTATGCATTGAATCCAAAGCTAAAGTTGTAGATTCTAGAAGCAGTGTTTTAAAAGGCGATTTTGGGGCGCGCTCCGGGGCATTTTTGGGTAAAATCCCCCCAGGGCGTGAATGTTGGCCTGAAAATGCTTAAGGCGTTGTTCTTGGATAAGCAATTTGATAAGCAAACTATTAAAGGTAAGGGTGATGTTGGTGTTGATGACCGTAGTGATAAAGCTTTCATACTCAGAAGGTAGACCTGCTAATGCATAGGATATGAGGTCTTTAGTGGAGAGTAGGGAATTGATGGTAGCAAGAGCATCAGCGATGGCTTTGAGATCCTGGAGATATTGTTCCATATACTTGCCATCTTTAGTATGTTTACGAAGCTTCAAGCAGAGGTCAAACTCATTGGCATTGGACTGATCAAGGTAACGATGTTCCAATGCCATCCAGATATCCCAAGAGGTACGTAAATCATGGACATCTTGGAGTATGTCCGAAGTAAGGGTAGCATTAATCTAGAAGAAGGCACTGATCCATATAGAGCCAAGTTTGAAAAGCAAGATTAAAGGTGGTGGTGCCATCACTAGATAATTAATATTGGAAGGGACAAGGGAAAGTGCCATCAACATAGCAAATAAGGTCATAGCTTATGAGGACTAGGAGAAATTGGGAGCACTAGAGGATATAATTATGGTTATTTAGTTTTAGACTGACTAGGTAGATGATAATAGGAGTGAAAAAAAGAGAGGAAGAGATTAAGGAAAGTATGAGGGGTTGGTGGGTTAATAAGGGAGGGTGCAATTTGTTGGTTATGAGAGAAACTGAGAGTGATGGCATAGTTTTGTGCATGGGGGATAAAGGAAAAGAAGGTATAATAGTGGAATGGGTTGTTGATGGAACGTGAAGGGAGAAAGGGAAAGAATGATCGAGTAAGTGGATTAGGGTAGATAAAGGAGCATGATTGGTGGATGTAGTGTAAGTGACATAGGATGCTTGATTTATAGGTGTAGGGTAGGTGGCGTGAGGAATAGGGGTGGTTGTGTTGGATACCGATTGGACGATGTCAGTAGTAACGTAGGGTACTTGATATGTGACTGTGTTGATTTGAGGAGCATGGGTAGCTGTGTTGATTTGTGGCTATTGATGTACCGACCGGATGACGTCAACATTGATGGCAGTGATTTGGTGTTGTACAATGTCAATAATGGTTGTCATAGTGCCGGTTGTAAAAGAGAAAAGATTTTTAGTGTTATTTTTGATAGGGTTAGGGAGAGTTTAGGTAGGATTTTTAGGAGAAGTAGAAGAAATATATTCCATGGTTGTAGGCTTTTTAGGTTTAGGACCTTAGATGCTTTGATACCATGTAAAGACTAAAGAGAATTTAGGGTTTGTAATTTTCTGACTACATAATGTTTCAGTAGTAGAAGCTCATATATAGAGAGTATGTACAGAAGAGTGTCCTAATAGGACTAGGGTTTCCTATTTACAATAGACTAAAATTTCCTAATATTATTTACATTAGGAAAAAATACATTTACATTAAGAAATATCGGAACATAATGTTGATGCATACTTAAACCAATCAATGTTGAAATGACATGAGTAAAGTAAGGGTGCATTTATTAAGACCAGGTAGATCACATTATAATGATCACAAAATGTTCTCTTTCTTTACTTCCTTTTATATTAATCAACTGAAACCTACTTGGACAATTAATGAATGTCAATTACAGATCATGAAAACATAAAGAGATATAACCAAAACAATAGTGTAAGTTTCAAACCCAAGTCGCTGACTTACAATAGCACCCAAATAAGGTGACCTGTCACTGAAACCAAAATATATGGTAAATACATAATCAACTTAAGATAATTTTTCACATTGCTATGATAATCATCCAAAAAAATTAATCACCACGCAAATTCGCAAACTTGTCAAAAATTTATAGTACTTAAGATGTCATCTATATTTTGCCCAAGAACCTAATATGCTCGATTTCCTTCATACATAACATAACCAAGATACAGCAATTATATAATTTCCTTTGATACTTACTTGACCTCTCTGTCAAAAGATTACTCAACAAGAAACTAAATAATTTGAAACTCTTAAAACTATAAGGAAACAGGCACCAAAAACAAAATTATTACCAACTAATATAATGTAATCAATTATGTGCTTCCCATTTAAACTTGATACATGATCAAGACAATATTTAGGATTTGATGAAAGATGAAAAACAAATATGCTTAGGCACCCAAAGAAAGTAAATAAACATCAGTGATGAAGCCAATTGGCTTTCTTTATAGTCTAGTAGAACTATCTCACAACCATAGCATAAAGTTTCCATGATCATAACTAATAAGACAAACAATTATTTTGCAACATAAGCTATATAAAACTTTTATGGTAAATTAAATCTATTTCCTACTCACAAATACAATTGATTTGCAACTATAACAAGAAAAGCAAAAAAAAAAAAAAACCACAAATCTCAGGTAAAGTATCAATTTTTTTAATTCTTTCAAGTAAAGATAGATCAAAATTAAACAAGAATTTAATCGAAACTGCAATAATATCAATCAGGAAAAAGGAAAATTATTTTTCCTTATAAAAACCATTGACAAGATTTCTAGAAATATTCGTACGAGAAATTAAGCAAGGAAAAACAAGCCATCGACAGAGAAGGTATGTTTGTATAGAAATTCTAATTACAATTCAATACCCATGATTTTTTATAAGGGATACTTAAATTAAAGTATCATAAGCTATACACAGATCCCTAGCAACCAATTCTCTAATTCAAAAAAAAAAAACGTAGCTTTATAACAATACTTTGAGTATTACCTTGAGTGGAGGATCATAAGCTATAAACAAATCCCTAGCAATCGATTCTCTAATTCAAAAAAAAAAATCAAGACAAATTGATTTTGCAAGGTTTGAGAATTACCAGATAAAGGGTAAATGATAATGCCTTGAAAGAAATATCTATAATCCAATAGATAGAGTATCACTTTGAGTGAGAAATTCTTTAATCGATTTTCTAGGACTTTAGAGAGCCATGGAGAAAAAGAGCGAACAGATAGGAAACTGAACGACACTGAGTGAAAAAAAAGAGAAAAATGTTTATACAAGTGACAAAATCTATGAACGTGAGACTTGAACCCAGGTGTAATTGTGGGTAACGTAAAAATAGACACTTATCAGTCTTAAACACGTGTTTTCACTGTTTTTAGTCTTTTTGGCTAAAAACAGTCAAAACAATTTTTTTTTTTGTTTTCTAAATTGATCTTTACAATTTTATTTTCTAGAAAACAATTTTTATTTTCAATGACCAAACACATTTTAATGCTTGTTTTTGTTTTTGATGAAAATGAAAATAGAAAACTGTAATGTTTTCTAAAACCAAACACACCCTTATATATATTTTTTAATAAAGTACTTTTATTCAAAAACCAAAAAGAAAAACTTAAGGGGGACAAAAGAGATAAAAACCTTTGGCCTTACGCATCTTAATACATAGAAAACCTAAACCTTTATAAGGTAACAAAATACAACCATCAAAATGATCCTAAATTGCAACACTAATAGGGTGCACAATGCTACCCTACTGTGCACACTCCCAAATACACGAGGACTAATGCCAAACACCAAAGTATTTATTTCGTTGAGTCTTTCTAACTTGCACACCTTTCTTCTTTTTTGCCTCATTTCTTATCCTATGCTAAAAAGAAGTGAGATATGCTGCAAGATTCTCTTCATATTTTCTTCGAAAAGTACTAACCAAAATATTATTAGTCAAGTTACTCATTTTAATCCTAGGTCGAACTAACAGAGATATTAACATACAATTGTCCTTGTATTGTAAAAAAAATCAAATTTGATTTTTTCGGGCAGTCATTGCCTAACTCTTTCATGACTTCTGTCTCAAAATCTATAACCTCTTTGGCCTTGTTGTGAGCTATCTTTGAGTTTTTCTTTTTGAGACTAGAACTTCCAGCTCTGAGCACTCTCTCCACTTCAACTACGCCCTCTACTGTTGGGCTCGGTATTACACTGGTAATTTAGTTGTTGGCCCAACAGATTAAGGCCCATTAGGACTTCTTGAGACCATTCTTGTGTCCTTCCGTTTTGGATCTTCCTTACCAATAAGTGTGCATTGCCCTGAGAGCACGCATGTTTCTTGTCTTGAAGACAGTTCTTTCGTTTCTGGCTCTTTCTGAATAGCTTGCAACTGACTAGGACCCTGGTCCTCACTCTTCTCTGCAAGCATGTTTAAGTGTTCCACCAAGGCAGATTGTTCTAGTGTTGGGACAGGAACCAACGTAGGGAGAAGTACATCTAGGTCGTGGGACACTGTTTCCACTTGGGTTTGATTACGTATTACACTTGGCCCAATTGCACCAGTAACTGTATCAAGCTTAAAGTCCGCCTCTACTTCCCCTTGATCTTGCTGGGCTAATGTGGAATTGTTTTGGACCTTTTTCAAATCAACAACTTCAATTAATGTTCTTGCTTGACCATCTTCAAGTGGCCTAATCGTTACTGAAGTTGAAGGTCAATTTGGTCTTCAAAGTAGGCAGCCTCCTTAGCCTTATTTCGGGCTCGTTTGCAGCCCTTGGCTTAGACTAGGTTAGTCGAACCTCCAACCGGCTGTTGCTGTTTTTGGGCTTGGCCCTGATTTTCGCTTGATCCAAAAGTAGGATGCCCTACGTTTACAACATGTCCATGTTGATGCCTGGTGGTGCCGGCCAGCCCTGCCAATTTTCGACACGCTGCAATACTAAGTCCCTGTAAAGAACAATGCGTGCAGAAATCCATGTCCTTTAAACAAAATCTTATGCCAGAAACCTTCATCTTACCTATTTTAATCCAAACACGGATCTGGACGAATAAAAGTGAGGTCGATCTCAACACACATTCGAGCACTAGAAGTACTAGAACTTAAAAGGAAAATTAGAGAAAATGAAACAGAAAAATACTAGAACTTATAAGGAACCAAATTGATTTTCCCTAAAAACAAACCAGTACAATGCTTAAAGTTTATAGGATTTGGAATAAACTTATAAAAATAGGATTTGATCGATTGACTACTATTACAATGCCTAAATAAATAAATAAAAAATGGGTTCTGTACAATGCTTAAATGCTACTTTATGAAAAAAAAAATGGGTTTGAAAAGAGTCTAAGACAATAGTTGAGATTTGTTGTCTAGCATTATGACAATAAAATAAGAGAACATAATGGGAATTAGAACTTAAAAAATAATAATTAATCCTTTGAAAATTCATAATTTACAAAATATACATTCAATTTGAGCGATTCAAATTCCCAATTGAAGCTTATAAAGTAAGGATTCTAAATCTACATGACCCATATCTAGAACACTGTCGGACCAGCAAAGACAGTGGCCAAAGATTTGGTGTATTACTATACGGTATGTAGGTCCTAAACACAACTTTTTAGGAACAATTAGTGCAAAAATAATGTAAGAATCAGCTTGCAGTACCTTTGTTTATAACAACAATGAGACAAAGAGAGAGGTTGATAGGAGGACTAAAGGAGGTAGCCGAAGCTCGGTGACGGTAAGGAAAGACAGATCTCTATGATATTTTCTCTACTTCTCTAAACAAATGAATCGGTGGTAGCAAATACATATAAATATATAATAGGGTATCTATCTTTTTTATTTTTTTTTTCTTGGGTTGGATCGAGCTAGTTAGCTAGGCCCATATTTTCTTTTACACATTACTAGCCCAAGCCAAAGCCAGAGCATAAGCCATTTCATTAAAATTTATTGGACTAGGTATTATAGTTGAACTGTAAGGTTAGGCTGCAAATCTAGAATGTTGGGCTTAAATATACCTATTAGATTTTCTTTAAAAAAATTTGAGCCCAAGCCTGGCTTCACCCTGCTTGAAAACACTAGCCTTTAACGAGACATCCAAAAAATAATGACAATGCTGTGAATTAAACTTTAAATATTTAAGTTTTTTTTTGAAATATTTAAGATTAAAATAATTAAGTCCTATTTGTTTCCATCTACACAATGTAAATAATTTATTTGCACTACTGATCATCTTCTTCCTCAAGCTGTCACCCATGTACTTTATCTACCTTTAATTGAGTTTCACTGCCAAGTTCTTTTATAACAATTTCATGAAGATCACGTTTTTGTTCTTCGTTATTCAATGATGATGCAACCATACTAGCACCACTCTGGTTTTCGTCCAATAATGTTGCCGCGACATTAATACTATTATCTTTAACAAGTTTTTCATTTTCTTTCATGATAAACTCAAACTCATCCATTAGCATTTGTTTCCAACCAAATCCTCCATCTTGAAAACCAATACAATCAACAACTATCAAGTCTTTTTGCTTTGAAATATCCTTATTCACTTCCATTTTCATTACGTGCTTTATTTCATCTATAGCCTTTTGTGTCTTCTGAAACTCTTTTTCTTTAAATAAATATTTGCCAATAATTGTGGATTCATAAGGTTGCAAATTCTCAGAGTATGCTATGAGGATAAACAAATTTGTCGTGTTAAAACATTTCTTTCTCGATTGCTTGCTTGGATACGTTGTTACCATCATATTCAAGAACAACAAACAATATTAATAACAACCAAATAATAAAATGAAAACATAAAAGAAAATTTATATGTAGACACAGGTCATAAAAAAATAATATATTGCAGGCACAATATGCTTCAACATTGTAAAAGCAGTTTTTTGGTTCTATCAACGTTCTCTACCAAAATTATAAAAATACTTTCATAATGCTAACAAATTAATGCATAAAACTCTTCAATGAAGAACGTCTCTTGCTTTTTGGGAAAAATACTAGAGCAAAATTTTGACTGTTGAAAGCAATAGAAGTACTTCTAACTCCCCAATGTGGTAACTTTTGACCATCAAAACATCAAATTCAATGACAAGAGAGAGATAGAGATAGCTCATCATCCTTAATTTCAATGCAATTTCTACAAGAAACAAATGTAGAATGTGAATAAAAAATTGGGGGAAATCAAAATAAAAACAGAAACAAAGTAACAATTCATAATCATAAATCAAAGAAAAAATTCAGTGTCCTGCACAATAGATGCTCTTACAATTTCCTAACCAAACAACTGGTAATAAAAACTCACTCACTACTTTATACACTTCAACTCATCATTGAATAAAAAAGCACATAAATGAAAATACTCAGAAACAAAGTAACAATTCATGATCATAAATCAAAGAAAAAATTCATTGCCATACACAATAGATGCTCTTCCAATTTCCTAACCAAACAACTAGTAATAAAACTCAGTCACTACTTTATACACTTTAACTCATCATTGAATAAAAAAAAAAGCATATAATTCAAAATATTCACGAACAAAACAAACAAAAAAAATTAGGCACAACCAATCAAAATATTTTGTTATATATTTCTTTTGAAACTTGGTCTTAGTAGTTCTAGAAGAGTAGCTGAAGCGGCAAAAGAAACTTTAGAATAGCCATTGTAATAAGATAAAATGAAAACAAGAGTGAAATAAGTTTCTCTCTTGAAATGCGATTGACGATGAGGAAGAAAAGATAAAAGTGGAGTTTCAACAGATGGATTTTGGGTCTTGATTTTTAGGTTCTCCATTTGCCGCAAAAGAATTTCGTATTAATCACAAAACCTTTTTAAAAGGTTTCGATTACTTTTGAGAGTGTACTTCAATCTTCACTTTGTTGAGAGCAAGACATTAACTACCTATTAGATTGAAAACATTTAAGATTTTTTTTCTTCTGAATATTAAAAAACAATGGCAATGCTATTAATTAAACCTTAAATATTTTAATTTTTTTTCTTCTGAATATTAAATATTTAAGATTGAACCAATTAAGTCCTATTTGTTTCCATTTACATTAGCTATTAAACCAATGTGGAAGAGAAATGTGTGCAGTCAAAGTCAATCTAATTAGAAGGCAAAACAAGAAATACAATGTACATAATTTATTAGCACTACTGATCTTCATTCTCTTCTAGCCATCACTTATGTTCTTTATCTAACAATAGTTGAGCTTCACTACTAGGTTATAACATTTTTTCGAAGATCTTGTTGTTTTTTTTTTCATTTTTCAATGATGATGCAACCACACCAGCATCACTCTGGTTTTCGTCTAATAATGTTGTCAAGAGATTAATATTAGAATTTTTCTATAAGGTGGGCTTAATTGTGGATTTTGGGTTTTATCAAAAGGAACTAAGTAATTGGTCTAATGGTGAAATTTAAAGATAGCCCATATACAGTGATATGTTAATTGGGCTTAACTCCTGTGTGTTGAGTGTGGGCTGTAGTAATCCATTAAGGTTTTGATGAGCAGCCCATTGGGATACTACATAAAGGTTTATGGCTAGGTATCCCCTTCTTGTTCCAAAACATAACTCTACAGTCATATGTCTCATCGAGGAAGCCAATTAACAAGAGGAAAAAAAAAAAGGAAAGCTCTAGTCTACATTTTTCGCTAACAATTTTTGGTAGGACGTTCTTGATCATGTGATTTCCTGATGATCTTCTAAATTTTGTTGCGTAATTCATCTTAAAGTCCAAATCCATTAGGTGTTCTACAATCCCGCTATGGTTGATTTTTGGTTAGATTATTTTATGACAATTCTTACATGTGGTATCAAAGCCACCATAACTTGGGTTTAGAACCCTAATTAAAGTTTTGATTGATTGATTGAAAGGCATGTTAGGGTTTGACTTATTAATTAGGTTATTTTTTATAATTGATTATACCAATAAAGTATGTTGATTTGTATGTTAAAAATTCTTGCGATTATAAAGTTCTAATTTCATGATTGTAAGAATCAAATATATATACATATGCATATGTATGTATATACATATGCATATGTATGTACATGCATATCATTATAAAAACATATTTTAGGGTTCTTGATATATTTGTTCAATTAATCATTCCATAGTTTACACTAGATTCAAGTAGATTAATTGAATTTGGCGTGTTCATAAAGTTTAGAACATGCATAGAACTTTCAAAACCCTTAAATATTATTTAAACATAAAGAAAAATGATTTTGGATGTAAAAAAGGCATAAACATGAGAAACAGTATCAGATATCGCATCCATGATCGACTATCTTGAGTGGACAATCGATTGTGTTAAGAAAATATATGGATAAAAACTTTTGATAGTCGAATATAGTAAACCATAGTCGACTATCCTAAAGGCGGAGTTTCATATAGATCTTTTGGATAATCGATTTTCATAGAGGCAAAAACTTTCGATAGTCGACTATCCTCAAGTCAGAAAGCTTTCTTAGTTGAGTATCACTTAGTTTTGCCCTATTTTCACATAAAGTACCTTGAATCAATTTCAAATCAAACTAAAACCATTTAAAGTATGACTTAAACTTATTAATCAATGTAATTAGCATAATCGAGACATCAAAGTGAGGTAAAATAATTTTACTTCGCATAAAGTGATGTTATACAGTAATTATGATCTTATAGACAATAATTTGCCCCATATCTATAAAGTTTTTAGACCTCACATTGATTTGGATAATGAAAAAATTAGATTAATTTGATCTAATTATCTTTTGTCTAAGCTTTGTATTTTGTAAATAACTTTGATCGAACTTTTGAAGATGCACATGTATGTTCATTGCCTTCCGTGTACCCTGTTTCAACCCTCGGAGGCTCGCTCAAAGAATAAGTTGTTCAAGCTTAGATATGTTAAATTCCTATGTAATCTCTCTCTTAACTTTTCAGCTTTATTATGACTCTAAAATATTTTTGAAAAAATGGTTTATCATTTAAAACTTTCATTTCTTCAAAAGATGAAGCAAAATTCTAAGTTTTTTTAAGGGTATAGTCGACTATGCTATATAGACAGTCATATGTCAAATTAAATTGAATCGGGCCCATTCGTTTTTAAAATTGGACAATCGACTATGTTGTAAGACAGTCGACTATGAAAATGGCAAAAACCTTTCATAGTCGACTGCTTAACAAGACAATCGACTGTGAAAGTGGCATAAGCCTTTTACAGTCGACTTCTTAACAAAACAATGGACTATCTTCTCTCATCCCACTTTAAAACCTTAGATTTTCCATAAGACAATTGATTATGTTTTTCTTTACAATCGACTATCCTGTCGTGCATAACGACTAGTTTTTAAAAATTGAGGCGTGGAACAGAGCATTTAATGTAACAAACGACCATTCCTTGTGTCTAACAGATATATTTAGTTAAAACTATAAATACCCATCATAAATGAGTATTTCTAACAATTAAGAGCATTCAATTTCATCAAGAGCTCATTAACTACCCTTAAAAACTTTTAAAAATTCTTTTTTGAGCCATCTTTAAGCTTTGATCTTGTGAGAGAGAATTTATTTAAGTTTTACGCATTAATTGCACTTTATCTTGTACCAAAACTTATTACTCATCTTCAATCTTTATAAGGAAAAAAGTTGGTGTAACTTTTGTGAGTGTTTAGGTATTAAACACTTGAGTGTAAACTTATTTGGAAGAGAATCTTATAAAGGTTTGGGCAACATCTTGGAAGTTGCTTGGTTGATCTAGTTAAACCTTCAAAGAGGATCCTTAAACAGAGTGGACGTAAGGTCGGGAGTAGATATTGTGAAACCACTATAAACCAAGTTTGCATGTTATTTTCTCTTACTCTTTTAATTTCTAGCAATCTTATATTTGTTGATTTCATTATTGCATGAATTTATTAGTTTGTGTGCAATTTTTTTTTAAACCCAATTCACCCCATCTTGGGTTGCATCTTAGTTAACAATCGGTATCAGAGCTTCGTTCTCTTAATTATGCTTAAATCTTTGAGTTGATCCTATGGCAACTAGTATGTATAATGAATGTCAATCTTACATCAGGCCCCCTTGTTTAATGGAACTAAGTATAACTATTGGAAGAATAAAATGAAAGTTTTTGTACAAGGTCAAGACTATAATTTGTGGCAAATAATTGAAAAGGGGATTCCTATGAAAAAAGGTAAAAAAAAAATGATGTGTTAGAAATTCTAGTTCCTAAACTAAACAAGAATTTGATGATGATGATGATTATAGAATGATGTCTTTAAATAGTGAAGTTGCAAGTATGCTTTGTTGTGCTTTAGACATAAATGAATACAATCTCTTCTACCAAGGAAATTTGGGACAAACTTCCAATTACTTATGAGGGTATTAATTAAGTCAAGAAATCTAAAATTTATAAATTAACATATGAATATGAAGCTTTTAAAATATTCCCTGCTGAAACAATTTCTGAAATGTATTCTCAGTTCACTAACATTACTAATGGTTTAAAGCTTCTTGGTAGAAATTATGAAAATTGTTACTTGGTGGGAAAGATTCTCAGAGCTTTACCACCAGCATGGGAATCAAAGATGACGACTGTAGACTGAGGTTTCAAACCAAGAGGGGGGTGAATTGGGTTTTTAAAACTTTTGCGGAATAAATACTAGTTTATAAAAACATATACCCAACAAGCAATTTAAACAATTTATGTGCTGTAAATAAATAGTTTAAGGAGTACATAATGCAAACTGAGTTTATAGTGGTTCGACAATATTGGATTCATTCCGACCCTATGTCCACTATCTTCAAGGAACTTCTTGAAGTAATCCACTAAGAAAACTTAGTCGCACAACTTCACGGGTGTTGCACAAACCATACACAAGCAACTTACGGGTGTTGCTTAAACCATATAATCCCCTTCCTTTTGGAAGTAATCCATTTCCTCTCGGAAGTATCCCCTTCCTTTCGGAAGTAATCCCTTTACAATAAACACTGTAAAGTAAAACAGTAGAGAGACAGCAAATGAAAGCTTATACAACTTAATAATGTCTCTCTTTCAAAGTAAAGTTTGAACAATGGCTCAACAAGAATATTTCAAAGCTTTTTTGAGTTTCGAAGAATGAATGACTTGATTATGTGAATACAACTCTTTTTGAAAATCTCCAGCTCTCTATTGAATGCTCAATAGAATGGGTTTAAATAGCCATCAAATAATATAGCCGTTGGGACTTTAATTTGAATTTAAAATATCAGTTATTCGCGTCCAACAGTCATATTTTTGAATTACCAGTCGACTGGGTCGGGATACCAGTCGACTGGGTTGGGACACCAGTCGGCTGGGTTCACTTAGAAATGCCCATTATCAAGGCTTCTGGTGTACTAGTCGACTGGTATGTTCCATCCAGTCAACTGTGGACTCACTGTCCATTTTACCAGTCGACTGGTATGCCCCATCCAGTCGATTGGGGACTCATTGTCCCATATACCAGACGACTGGTATATGTACCCAGTCGACTGGGTTGTCTTCCAACCCAGTTTTTCTATTTAAAACGTTTATGTTCGAGCCATTGAACAAGCTAATACAATGTATAAGTGAGACTTACATTGGTTCCAAAACTTTAGACCTATACTAGTTCTTCAGTCTTCACTTGAAAAAATGATTTGGTTTGAATTCTTGACCTTTGATCCTTGGTTGAATGCTTTTGATGCTTACTACACTTAGCTTGAACTGTTAGTAAAATAACAATTGTGTTTTGTCATCATTAAAATACGGGTGAGCGTCAACAATTGAGGAAGCAAAGATCTTGACAACCTCGACATCGACACTCTTCTTTGCTCATAAAATGAACATCATGAATAAAAGTGTTAATGATTAGTGAAAGAAGAATATCATTTCTCTCAGTACTACCAAAAGTAAGCAAGTAGAAGAAGATGAGAATGAAAGTAGTGAAGAAGATGGAGAAATGACTCTTATCATAAAGAGATTCCAAAAGTTCTTGAGAAATAGTAAGAAGCCTAACATAAAGGATAATTCAACCAAGAAAGATCCTTTCGTGTGTTTCGGATGCAAGAAACCCATATACATCAAAGCGGATTGTTCTTCAACAAAGAAACTATACAAGCTATCTAAGAATAAAGCTTTGGTGGCAACTACTTGGAGTGATGACGAAAAGGGCAATTCGGATGAAGAAAATGACTATAAAAAAATTGCCAAACTTTGCTTGATGAAAATCAATGATGAAATTGAGGTAAACAATTCTTCAAGTAATGATATTGATAATGAGATTGTAAATGAAGAATTGATAGAAGCAATAAATGAATTGCATAAAGAACTCAAGAAACTTGATACTAAAAATGTTGCTCTAAAAAAGGAAGTTTCATATTTCTCTCTAAAGAAATGAAAGTATTAAAAGAACAAAAAGATAAATTTTCTTTAGATCTTGGTAACTCATCACAAGAGTTTTTAAAAAATGAAAGTGTTATTTTGAAAAACAAAGTGAATGAGTTGAGGACCACTATATCTAGACTTGTAAGAGGAAAAAAGAAACTAGATGAAGTGTTGGCTTGCCAAAGATTGAATGGAGAAAAATCTGGTTTGGATTATTCTCCATTAGGTAAGCAAAAATCTAATGAAACTATCTTTGTGAAAGCAACAAATATTAATGATCCCTCTACTTCTCAATTACCTAGTAATGTTCATAATGCACCATTAAAAAATGTTAGGAAGCCTAAGAATGCAAATATCAATTTATATGTAGAAATCATTTGTTAATGCTAGGAATAGATATTCAAGAAGTACATATGTTGATATGTACACTCATTCTAGAAATACAAAACCTAGGTATGCTATAGAAATTCTTATGTTAGGAATGCATACTCAAGAAATGACTATCATTCAAATCTTAGAAATAACATGTATTCACATAATTTTCATAATTCTAGAAACATGTATTCTAGGAATGCAAGATTTTTATATCCAAGGAATGATAGTTTACATATTCTAGATATCCTAGAAATTATCATGATTATCAATCTAAAATCATGCATCATTCATATCTTTATAATTGTGGAACAAATTATAGAATTAAGAAGGTATAGGTTCCAAAAAGATATGTATTTTCAAGGACTAATCCCAAAGGACCCAACTTTTTTTACCTAAAAGTTTCATTGTGTATCCTTGTGTGATGTAGATTTATCTTCATACAAAGATAGAATGTGATCATTGGTATCTTGATAATGGATGCTCGAAGTATATGACCGGTGATCAAAGTATCTTTGTGGAGTTGACTCCAAAGGATGGAAAATATGTCACCATTGGAGATAACACTAAAATAAAGATAATTGGACATGGCAAAGTTGGTAAAAATTCTTCAACCATTGATTATATTTTATTTCTTCAAGGTCTTAAGGATTTATGTGATAAAGGTAATATAGTTATATTTGAGTCCACTCATTATCTTATAATAGAAATCAAGAATAACAAGATCAAATTTGTTGCCCAAAGACATGATTTCTATATAATTGATCTCAAATCTTTGCCTTCAAAAAATGAAAAATATTTTTTAGCATTTAGTGAAAACTTATGGTTATGGCATAGATGGCTTGGCTATGTGAACACGATTTTAATTCAAATGTTTTCTAGAAAATATTTGGTTGTTGGTCTTTCAAAACTTAAGTTTGAAAAAGACAAAGTTTGTGATCCTTGTCAAATGGTACTAGGATTTCTTTTAAATAATAAAATGTTGTTTTAACTTCTAGACCATTAGAATTTTTACATATGGACTTGTTTGGACCAATTGGTACTATTAGTATAGGTGGCCATCAATATAATCTTGTTATTGTGAATGACTATTCTAGATATACTTTTGTTATCTTTATGGCTTATAAGAATGAAGCATTTAAAGGTTTTGTAAACTTTTTCAAAAAGTTTCAAAATGCAAATGATTATGTTTTCTCTAGCATAAGAAGTGATAATTGAAAGAATTTAAAAACCAAAAATTTTCAAAATTTTGTGATGATTATGGTATTGATCAAAATTTTCTAGCTCCTAGAACCCCCCAACAAAATGGTTTTGTTGAAAGGGAAAATAGAATTTTAGAAGAAATTGGTGGAACTTTTCTTTGTAAAAACAATTTTCCAAAATATTTTTAGGCGGAAGTGATCATGGAAAGAATTTGAAAACCAATAATTTTCAAAATTTTGTGACAATCATAGTATTGATCACAATTTTCTAGCTCTTAGAACCCCCCAAAAAAATGGTGTTGTTGAAAGGAAAAATAGAATTTTAGAAGAAATTGGTAGAACTTTTGTTTGTAAAAACAATTTATCAAAATACTTTTGGGCGGAAGCTGTTAATACCACTTGTTATGTTTTAAATAGAGTTTTAATTAGGCTTATACTCAAGAAAGCTCCATATGAATTATGAAAGGGTAGCAAGCCAAAAATTTCTTATTTTTATGCTTTTGGTTGTAGATACTTCATCTTAAATAACAATAAAGATAACTTAGGTAAATTTCATTCTAAGACCGATGAAGGGATTTTCTTGGGTAATTCAACCTTTAGCAAATCTTATAAAGTCTTTAATAAAAGAACTCTAGTGGTTGAAGATGAATCAAATGGCTCAAGGGGAGGATGAATCAAGATTTGATCAACCTTTAATAAATCAACAAGAAGATGGTGTTCCTAAGGATTGGTGGTATATGAATTATCACCCAATCGATCAAGTAATTGGAGATCCTTCACAAGGGGTAAGAACTCGTTCTTCTATTAGAAATGTATCAATTATGTTGCTTTCTAATCTCAAATTGAACCTAAAACTTTTAATGAATCCGAACATGATGAAAATTGGATAATGGCTATGCAAGAAGAATTAAATCAATTTGAAAGAAGTAAAATTTGAACTTTAGTACCTAAGACTAACGATCATTCGACAATTAGAACTAAATGGGTTTATAGAAATAGAATTGATGAAAATGGTGTAGTAACTAGAAAAAAAAGTTAGACTTGTAGCAAAATGTTATAATCAAGAAGAAGAAATAGACTTTGATGAGACTTTTGCACCCGTAGCTAGACTAAAAGCTATTCGCATGTTACTTGTATTTGCATGTTTTAAGAACTTTAAACTAGTGTTTTCAGAGGCGAGGGTATTGGGCGAGGCGTTGAGCGAAGCGTTTTGCCTCAATGAGGTGAGACGTAAACCCCGAGACGTTGGGGCATTTTGAATAAAATAATATTAATTAAATTATAAAAATACTAAAAACTTGAAATAATGTAAATAAATTAATTATCAATAAACTTTAATAACTTAAGACATATGAATGAATATTTATCAAAATATTTCACAAACACACATTAACATCACAAACATAATGTTAAGTGGTTGTTATATAACAAATTCACAAACATCTCATTTTTCATCAATAAATCACAAATCACGCTCCAAAAACCAAATTCTAATTTTCAAATTGACCAATCAATTCAGCACAAGACACAAACACGTTCCAAATTTCAACAAGCATAAAATAACACAATGTTAAGTATCAAATGTTTACTGATTATTGTTTACACACTTACATTGGTATAACAAATTCACATACATAAATCTATTAAAAGCAACAAATTAGATAGTATAGCAAACAAAATCATTCAATGGGCTCTAAACCACTCTCATCAATATCATCATCATCTTCATCGAACATATCTATGCTAGGAAAAGTTCTTGAATGAAATCCTGGGGGCATATCTTGTGACATGTCTTCCACAATTAGGTTTAATCTAGTTTGCTTGACTCTTCTTCGATCTTGAGTCTCTTGACCTACATAACAAATTACATAAGTTATAAGCATTAGTGCATTAATTATATATGATAATGAAACCAATAATTCCATAGATATGTGACAATCTATGATAATATTTTTTTCATACTTACTTGACCCTGTCTTATATATTTGTTTGTTTGATAATCCATAGGAAAAAGAACCGTATTCTATTGTAGGAGCAAGTGTCTGAGTCTCTTCATTCTGCAAAGGTTCAATTGGCATAGACCTAATGGCATCAACATCAAATAATTATTCTTCTTCAAGCCAAGAAGAATCGCTAGGGAGAAGAGATAACTCTGTCTCCGCTATCCACTCATCATCAGAGTCAATCTCCTCCATGAACATATGATCAATTTTTTTTTGCCTCCTTCTGATACTTCTTTCTCTCAATGCAGTGTTGTACTTAACATAAACCAAAGCATTCAATCTTTTGTGTTCAAACCTATTCCTCTTTTTTGTGTGGATCTACAAGATCAATTTTTTTATCAACATATAAGTTTTAGTTTTACAAGATGAGATGTATTAAATTGTGAAAGTGAAAAAAAATTTACCGATTCAAAGGTTCTATAATTTCTCTCATACCTTGAAGCACTACAAGTGAGACTAAGGACTCGAATAGCAAACTTTGTCAACTCAGGTGTGTCGTTTCCAAAGCGTAGCCACCAATCAACTACACAATTAAACTAATTCCATAAGAACAATACTAAGCAGTGACAAATAATAATACTAACTAGCACATTGATTGATAGTTTGATACTGTAAGTCTAAAACAAGATGTTTTAGTCACTAAATTTAGATCATTATGGACCTTATAGTCTTAAATCTTAAATATTAAAAAATCATTTAACCAGCAAACTGGGGTTAAGCAAGTACTAAGATTGTGTATCTTAAATAGTACCTGGAGAACATCGATTTCTTGTATCGATTGCAATTCTGGTTCTAAAGTCTCCACGTGCATAGTCAAATAAGTCCAATTGAATATCAACTAAAACACGATCTTCATAACTCACCATCCTTTCCATGCATTCAAGCAATCCTTTCCTCGATATCAACTCAAATTTAAGAAATTTCTCTGTGTAACTTAACTGAGGATTTAAGTAAAACCCAGTAGCATGTAAAAGTCGATGAAGTTGTGGAGTCCATCTATCATCTATCCTCTTCAAAATTGGCCTATACTTATGTTAAGTTCCTCCACAATTATAAGCAATCTTTTCTTTTGCAGCATCAATCCCATTGGAGGCCTCTCCTCTGAATCAACCCCTCTCAAAACAAGAACACTTTTGATACAAAAAGCAACATTACGCCAAAAATTTGGATCAAACAATATACTTGTGCGATCTTTTGTACACTCATTCATCTTGAAATATCTACTAAAGCAAAATATATCTGAAGAAAACATGGCTATAAGAGATTAAACACTTTGAAGTGTGAGATAAGCAGTGGCAAAGCGTGTTACTACCGGGCGAAGAAGCTTATGATCTTTTATGTGTTTCCTTATTAAGGCAAGCACCCACGCATGTCTATATATGAACTTCACAACTTGCTTAGATTTTGCAATTGTCTCAGCATTAGCCTTCAACTTTGTAATGCTCTCTAGCATGAGATCAATACATTGTGCAGCACATGGAGTCCAAAATATTCTAGTCCTTTTCTCCATAAGTCATTTCTCGGCATTCACAAAATTTGAACCATTATCAGTGACAACTTGAACAACATGCTCTTCTCCAATTTCCTTAACCACTTCATCAAGATAGTTAAACATCAACTCACATGTTTTAATAGTGTCATATGCATCAACTGATTTCAAGAACCATGTATCAACAGGACTATTAACCAGAAAGTTGATCAAAACCCTTAAATTATTATCTATCCAACCATAAGCCATTATAGTGCATCCATATTGTTTCCATTCCTTCTTGTGCTCCTCCATCATTTTGTCTATGTCAGCAACCTCTTCTTTAAGAATCGATGTCTGCACCTCATGCATAAAAGGAGGTTTAAAGCCAGGCCTAAAATTAGAAATAGCCTCAACTGCACTAAGCCAATAAGGTTTATTCATCAAACTAAAAAGGAGTGCTCCATTGTATATCAAGTGTCCAATTTTTCTACACAAATCTTTTCTTTCTTCTTGTTTCCATTTGGAATTCAAAGTTGCTTGGCGGGCTTGTAAAGAAGTGAAATTATCCATTGGCCTTCTAGGTGTAGAAAATGGTTGAGTAAATGGGCCATTGTCACTGCCACTTGAGATCCCATAGTCTCCAACTGATGGGGAAGATAAACTCTCACTTTTTCCTCCAGGACCCATTCCAATCTCTTCAAGAATCTCATTCTTTTTCTTTTGGTTGATTTAAAACTAGCTAACGTTGCTACAACTTCTACTTTGACATTTTCAGGAACCTTAAAACTAGGTTTCATATCAAAATGAGTACCCACTAAATGTTGCTTTAATCGGTTTATAGTCCCAGAACAATGTTGATCACAAAATCGACAATAAAAGTATTTTTCTCCAAGAATTTCTTTTGCATACTTCCATGCAGGATCTTTCTTCAAGCCATTACTATGTTGAGTTGCTTGGTTGGGTTGTTTTTAAACTGCTTGGAATTGTTTTACAGGTTAGTTTTATCCAAAAAAACAGAGGAAACTCTACCCATTTTTTTTCTTCTAAAACCCAACACTTAGTTTTTAAAACTGTTTTCTCTCATTAATTTTGTCATCATCAAAAATGGGGAGATTGTTGACTCTTATCTAAATTTTGATAATGACAAAACACTACTCTAAATGAACTAACAGTTTTATCTAAGTGTTTAAACGATAAAAGTATTCAGCAAAGAATCAAGATACAAGAACTCAACCAGTATCAGATACCAAGTCAAGACAGAAGATATAGTATAAGCATTAAAGTATTGAAACAAACTATTAAATCTCTTATGTTCAAGTAAGTAGCTTGTCTTATGGCTCTTTTTTATAAAATAATTTTGGCGAAACTATTTATTCAAACTCTTCTAAGTTAAAAACATTTTGAAACATGAAAAACTGGGTTGAAGGGCAACCCAGTCGACTGGCTCCTTATACCAGTCGACTGACAACTAGGACAGTGAGTTCCCAGTCGACTGGTGCTAAGGACCCAGTCGATTGGTACTCTCCCACAGCCTAAAAGTGAACTTTTTACCTTGACCCAGTTGACTGGAACTAAGACTCAGTTGACTAGTAATTCAAAAAATATGACCGTTTGAGACGCCAGACTTGAGCATTTAATGCACCAAACCTACCAAGTCAGTGTCTAATGGTCATATTAATTCAAGGCTATATAAACTCACTTCAATGAGCATTTAAAACAAGAAGAATACACATTCAATCTATACTTTGCTCATTAATACTCAAAAGATTTGAAAATTTTATTGTTGAGCCATTCTTCAAGTTTTGCTTTAAAAGAGAGATATTGTTCATTTGTAAAAGCATTCATTGCTATTTCTCTACCATTTTTTTTTACAGTAACTCATATTTATTGTAAAGGGATTAACTTCCGCAAGGAAGATATTAGCTTCCGAGAGGAAGGGATTGTTTGTAAGGTTTGTACAACACCCGTGAAGTTGTACGACTAAAAGTTTTAGTGGATCACTTCAAGGAGGTTCCTTGAAGAGAGTGGACGTAGGGTCAGAACGAATCTGATATTGTCGAACCACTATAAACTGAGTTTGCATTTTCTCTTCCTTAAACTCTTTTACTTTAAGCACATTACTTGTTTATACGCTTGTGCATTTAACTATTTTTATAAACTTGCAAGTAATTACCAAAAGTTTTTAAAAACCCAATTCACCCCTCCTCTCTTGGGTTGGAACCTCAGTCTACACATGGGTACCAAGAAACTAATCATTGAATAATATGTCTTGTAGGGGGAGCAGTTTAAGAGCATGAATGATCAATGGTTTCTTAATCGTGGGTGCTCATATCACATGACCAGGGACAAGTCCAAGTTCATCGAACTAGAACTAAAGACTCTCAGTGACAACACCAAATGCGCAATCGAAAGAATAGGTAAAGTAGTTAATCCCTCTACCTCAATAGATAGTGTCTATTACGTTAGAAGGTTAAAACATAACCTACTTAATGTAAGTCAGTTGTGTGATAAAGGCTTTCGTATCTGTTTTGAGTCAAAACTTTGCACAATTTTTTAGACTAATAACAAAGTTAAGTTTATAGGGTATAAGAATTTAGATGTTTACGTTATAAACTTAAATTCTTTATCAAAACAAAATGTTAAATGCCTATTCACTATAGATAATGACAGTTGGGTGTGGCATAGAAGGTTAGGCCATGTTTCAATGAAGCAACTCCTATGATTTTTAAAACTCGAGTTTGGTAGTTGGCCTACCAAAACAAAGTTTTCAAAAAGATAAAATTTGTGAATCTTGCTCTTTTATGCTGACATTCTCATCACATGGTTCCGGGTCAAACGAATCCCAACAAATATGTTGTTCATTTTTATCTAGCACATTCGTCATATCATTGCAGGTGTAGGAGATTTAAATTTGTGTTATGCCACTTTTTTTGACAAAAATCTTCCATCACTTTCATATAAGTGTTCGTGGTGAAACCTGCACTCAGCTTTCTGAGCTGAACTAGTATGCCAAAAAGGTGATCAGTCTGATGTGTTTTTATTATGACACTACAACCAAGCTCTGGATCATTCAAGCATGGGATACCTACATGGCCTGACGTCGTGGTGCAACATCCTCTTCCTCATCTCTGGACCTCCGGCTCGACCAAATTTTAAACAAATTGTATCGGGTGAACTCTCTCCTTGATACCTGGGAAGAAGTCACTCGTAATCACTTTGGTGCCATGATGGATGAGATTCGCTCTGCAAATGTGTTTGAAGGGTTTCCATATTGATCAGGTTTTGCAGAGTCCCCTGTTGCCCCGCTTGACCCAGTTGACCCTCCTGCTTCTGTTTTCTTAGTTTTTCTTGGTCTTATGTTGTTCAAACTACTTTATTTTCTATAGTTTCTGTTTGGGTAATGTATTGGTTATGCTTAAACTTTTATGTTACTTAATGCCAATCTATCTAGTTTGTTTTGTTTCTTGTTTCCATGTGTTAATGATGAGCTTCTTCTCCATTTACTTTTTGATTTAGACAAAAAAAAGGGAGAAATGTGTTATACATCATTTTATTTTCAACTGCTTTTATTATGTTGCACATGTTTTTGTTTTTAGTTTTGTCTATATCAAAAAGGGTGATATTGTTAGGATATTTTATGTTTACATATCCTGGTATGTTTTGATATAACAAAACCTTGTGTTATTTACTGATAAATTTATCTAAGTGTACAAGTTATTAAAATCGTTTCCATTAAGGACAAATACTTCAATTACAAACTCACATATATTTTTGGTAGATTTAGATTATATATCTGAAAAGTTAGTGTAGAATCCAAGGAAATAAAGGACAAAAGTCGTGGACATGTCAAAGGAACCAATCGACTAGTTAGTCGACCAGAAGAAGAACCAACTGACTAGTTAGTCGAGTAGCAGAAGAACCAGTTGACCAGTTAATCGACCAGCAGAGGAACCAGTCGACCAGCATAAGAATCAGTCGACCAGCAATAGTGGCACCAATCGACTAGTGAGTCGACTACCAGCAGAGCCAGTCGACTAATGAGTCGACCACTGAAGAGAAGACCTGGTCTACTTAAGTCTTAGTCAACTATGTAGTCGACCGAAGGAATCCGTTACACAATGGTCAGATAAGTTATAAAATGCATCAAGACACAATCAAATGAGATTTTGGAAGTAAATTTTCTAGAGATTTCAGAGGCTATCATAGGAGAAAATTTCGGACTTCTCTTTCTGAAGACTTCGATGGAGCTTATAAATTTTTGTTTCATTTGTGTAGTAAAGACATGAAGAGAACTAGCAAAAAGTGCTTATTATAATCTGTTTCTCACTGAGTGATTGTTCTGTGTTTAGACTTGTGAGAAAAGTTGAGAGATTGAGTCCGAGAGTACTTAGTGTATAGGTGAACTTAGTACCCGAAAACTCAAGCAAGTGTATTTTGTGATTTGGTGATTCTAGTGGAACTTAGTAGACCGGGAGGCTATTGAAAAAGTGAACGTGGGCTCATCGTCGAACCACTATAAATTTCATGTATCTCTTTTTCTCTCTTCATTATCTATGCCCTTTTGCTGCATATAACTGTTTCTGATTAATTAATTTCTACTAATCATGGTTGAATTTTTATAAATTCAATTCACCCTCTCTTGATCTAATCAACAATCGGTTTTGAAAAATAAAAAAAATATTCAAAAAATTATGGACTGGTGTGAAACGTTGTTATTCTTACACATGGTGTCAATAAATTGATCCTTGCTCATTTTATCTATTAATGTTTTATCATTTTAATCATCTATTGACAAATTATTTGGAGGAACTATCCGTGTATAAAAAATCAAATTTCCATATTCAATTACAAGTGAGTGTTCATATATGTTAAGATAAACAATCTAAGCATGTTTTTAATTAAAAAATCTTCCAAACTTAAATTGAAAACCATAGGAGCTTGTAAACACTTATATATATATATATATATATATATATATATATATATATATATAAGTTAATTTTCGCTTAGATACAACAGTAACATTGACAGGGGAAGTTAGAAACTCTACAAGTAAACGACATTATTTTCTGATTTAGTGTTATTGAAGTTACGGTTCTATTTAAGTTTTTTCTTCATTAGATCGACATAGAGAGAAAGTGATGATGCAGGGGACCACCTAAAATGTAGACAAAGAGATAGAGAATATCTTTGAAAAAGAGATAAAAAGGGAAAATAGTGTGGACGACTATGGTGTTGATAATGAACTGTTTAGGGAAATAAAGAAGCTAGATGTGGGAGAGTATAAAAACTTCGTTAGATCGGATGTTTTAGATTCTGAAGCTTTATTGTTAATTTTAAAAAACTTCATAGGTAATATTAATATAAGTGTGGAACTTAAAAAATAATATTACCAACAAATTTTTTTAAAATTATTAATAAAAATTCAGACGAGTCTAAAACTAAAATTTTATATCCAAACTAGCCAAATATTTCGAAGAGAAAGTAAACAAAAGATATGAGTGAACAATTGGATGAGAGAGAAAGTACTTTATGAAAGAAAGATGAAATTACTGAAGAAAGGGAGAAGAGAGGAGATTGTGAGATGAAATAGAAGAGAATGGAGACGATAGAGAAGAGAGAAGAGAGGAGAGAAATTAGAGAATAATTTTGTTTTCATATATCCAATTTTATGATAATTATCACGGAATTAAAAAAATTTATAAATACTTATAAAAAATTATAATAATAATTAAATATTTAAATATTTTATTTTTATTTAATTATTATTATAATTTTTTATAATTATCAATCAAGTTACTACCAAACCGAACCTTTGAAATCAAAAATCGTTAAAGAAAAGGTAAAATCTAAAAGTGGTCCCACATGATTTAATAATGGGTTAGAATGGGTAGCGAAATGGTGGGATGGGTTAAGAACAAAAATGTTAAGTGAGGGTAAAAAAAAACTTTCATCCTATTGGTATGCTTAAAGTAAAAGAGTATTCTTCTGATGTCGGCACTAAATTGAATCACCATATCTCTCTCCTCTAGCGTAATAGCATGAGCACACTTGTTGTACTTGTTTAAATATACTTTTGAGGCTTATTACAAATCGTCAGTCTAAGTTAAGACAGACTATTATGGGACTATTGGTTAATGAAACTGAATTAAGAAAGAATAAAAATTGTGATTCCACAAAAATAGTATTAAAAAATAATAATTATTAATTATCTTAAAATTTTAAATTAATAAAAAAAATTAATTAATTCTATATACTTTAATACACTCGATCACTAATCACGTTCAAGTCAATTAAAAAATTAAAAAGTTTGTACATGAAACGTAAATGTAAGAAATGAGCAAATAAATTGGTGAAGAACATCCTCAAAACTCAAAACTCAAAATCAAAATGAAAGCTCTAATATTATAATAAAAAATAATTACATTATTAATTATTAAAAAATTTAAACTAATAAAAAATAATTTAATTATTTTTTATACTTCAACAACCAGAAATCAGGTGGAATAAAATTGTTACTCTATTAATTATTGTGTCTCATTGGAGAATAGTTAATTCCATTTTGTTACGTATGTTGTTTAGATAAAATTAAAATCTGAAGCGGTCGTTGGATTTGTTTTAAATAGACAAAAAATAAATGGACGAGGGTTATCCCTTTTTATCCTATAATTTTGTATAATTGCAACAACACGACCTATATGATTTCCACAAACCTTTTTGCTAATGACTAATTATGACATAATTAATAAAATAATATGCATATAATATTATTGATTAATTAGTTTTAATTTTATTTGATTCATTTTATTTCTTATAAACTGTTAATCAATCACTATAAGAGTTAGTTACTTAGAATGCGATGGATGATGTACCACATTGCTAATCGGTAACCTATTAACTTAAGAAAGTTTTAATACATATTTTACCTTAATTTTATTTTCAACTATGATTCCATGAGATAACAGTTTTCACTTCACTATCATTAGTTAACAATAATTTTTTTTTTTAAATTGAGTTAATTTAAATTATTTTTTAGCTTCGAATTGAATCAAGTTTACATCTTCTCGAATCCTAAGTCGTGGTGCTGATGAGAATCATAAAATGCATATAAACAATACTTAATTGTTAGCATTTTAGGGTTGATCGATGTTGAAATTACACTTTTATACCTTAATAACTCTAAAGTGATATTCTTGAATCGTTGACTTATTTCAGTGCATTTTCAAGTACTTTGAGCTTAAAAAAAGAGATAGAAAAGCTATCATCATTTTAAACATGAAGCTTCAATGAATATTCGAGTGAGATAATGGTCGCGGAAGAGCCAAGATGAAGAGAAACCAAGAAAGGAGATTTACTAAATTGTTAGAATTACCCGTACAGATCAATCATCTTTGAAAATTAAACTGTATTGATGCAAGAAAAACCAGGAGATGAACCATATATGCTTAGAAAGATCCGGAAGTCTATTTTCTAGAGAATTTTACGGCTTGTAAAAATGATTTTTCTAGAGAAAGTTATGGCAGTTTTAGTAGACAAATGTCAGGCTGTACGAGCTGTGTAGGATTTCAGTGTGATTTTGGGCTTAAATCCTACATCCCACATCGGTTGGAAAACATATTTCTATATCCCATACCCCACATCGGATTGGAAACACATTGCACTCGTGGTATTTTTCTATAAAACGTCTACTCCACTTCAGCTTTGAGGCATCAATCGGAGCTCATCTGAAATCATCAGAGAGTGAATCCAGATGGCCTTTAGGAGCAATCCAAAGGGCCTTTAGGACGAATCTGAAATATAATTTTGGATGGCAAACTGAGGAATCACCTAAGTATTGTTTATATGTATTTTATGACTTTCATCAGGCGCTGTAACAACACACATCTATCAGGGTTAGCAAGTATGCTAGTTATGCTAGCTCTTGCTAAATCTAAAAATCTTAGGTAGTTTGATTGGTTAATCAAATATGATAGAGCTAGTTTGTGTACAAATGATATGTTTTTATCGATGAGATGTGATTTTAAGGGTAAAATTGTAAAATATTTATTCAATTTATGAATCAGAAATATCAGTACGTTTGTGTAATCGAATATGACATGTAAAAACAATCGGAATATATTTGAAAATACCGGTTTATATTTCGTGCAAAAATTTAAATGACATTAATTTTATTTTTATTTATATATAATGAATATATAACTTATGACCTTAGTTGTGTTCTATAAGATCATATACATTTGAATGTAGCAGGCCAGGGCCATTATCAGGATGATGAGATCGATAATCAGCACCTTGCGGATCCATGATGCCTTTTTTTTAATGAGAACATTATATTAGACGAGAGAAGAGATTACATGAAAATTTAGGAAGACAAAGAGGTTTTGGGCATGGAACTTCGTTTTGGGGTGTCTTGTGACTTCCAAAATAATTTTTTTTTATAAAAAAAACACCTTTCAAATAAGTTCATTTTAAGACTTATGCAGCCAAACACATTTTTTAAATAAGTACCTACAACTGCATTAAGATCTGTTTAAGTCCTTAAAAATGTATAATCAAATTATGGTTTAATTTAATTAATAAAATTATTTGTAATTGAACAAAAGGCCAAAAATCAAATATCCTCACATCAATTATAGAAAGGATAAAGAATGAAAGACGCTCATTGTATAGCTATAGGCCAATGAGCCTCTTTCAAGCCAAAAACTAAAACGTTGATGAAATTAGATGAGAATTTGGGAACTATAATTTTCTTGCAGGCTTAAATCCCCCAAGAAGTTAGGGTGGAAACCATCCAGCTTGGAGAAAAATAGTGCATTCGATATCAAATTAAGCCTAAAAACATTCTTATTATATCTCATAATTTTAGTCACTTATCATTTTTTTAATTTAAGTTTGAATTTAATTATTTTAAATATATTTAAAATATATATTTTAAAAACTTTTAAACTCTATTTATGTATATATGAAAAAAAAATTAAATTTTCTTAATGAATTAACAAAAGAAAAAAATTATTTATTTAATTGGTTAAATAGTAAGCGTGACAAATATTATAGGATAGAGGGAATAGTTATTAAATTAGGATTGGATCGATCGATTGAATTGTTAAATCGATTAACTGTTTTGTGAATAATCTAAGCTAGTTTTAATTTTTTGAGTTTTAAATTTAAATTTAGATAATTAATAAATTATTTTAATTTGTCATTATACATAATATGTTTTAATTTTAATTATTCATATGGTTTGATCACTTGACTCACTGGTTAGACCATTAACCCATCGATTTGATTTTTCATCAGAGTCAATGTTCGATCTAAGACCGATAACTATGCTATAAGCTTATACTAGAATTTTGTTCAATGGGTGTTTGTAGAGTTGGAGACTATCTCAACTCGAGGTCAAGTGGGCATTGAGACTCTGCGAGCTCGAGCTCAAATTTGAGGTAACGAGCTTAAACTAGTTTACTAATAAAATTAAATAATTTTTATACATTAAGTATATAAGATATGTATTTAAATAAAAAAAATATAATTATTATTTGAATTGAGCTTTATTGTGTTTATCAGATTGGCTCGTTTAAGAAAATGATCCTAGTTCTAAACTTGAATTCGTGCTCGAGCTTGTTTATAACGAGTTGTGCTGAGCTCGAACAACTCACGAATAACTCGATTCATTGCGAGCCCTATTACTACCATCAATTGTCATAACAAAATGAAAAATGATTTGTTATATTCTCATAATAGTTTACATATTCGTGTTATGCACAAGTTTTTTCCTAATAATTTTTAATATGTATATATATATTATAATGTTTCTTTAAAAGTGATTGGATTGTCTTTTTTCATATTATTATTATTATTATTATTATTTATGTTTTTACATAATTTTTATTGTTATCATTGGTGACTAATCCTTTGAGGTTTTTAATATTTTATTATATTTAGCATAAATGATAAAATTGATGACAAGTAAAAGGGATGTTATGTGTAAATTAATTTAGTTTTTTAATATATTATCTCTGAAAAAAATTAATTTATGTAAGTATAATCAATGTTGAAATGAATTTTTAGCATTAGTGCATCATGTGATTTTCTAATGGATATTGCTTCATAAAAATATTGAAATCTGTATACAAAATAAATAATTATATTAAAGAATCTTTGTATCAATTGATACTTTTAGAGGTTAATCGGTTAAAACTTTAAAAATCTAAAGAAAAAGATAAAGTGATTGGCAATACATTAGAGTTGAAATAATAATAAATTATTAAAAGGTAAATAAGAGTAAATATAATTTTTTAACTATTTAATTACGTGTCTATTAAATAAATCTAATTTATATTGATTATATATTATACTTAATATATATATATATATATATATATATATATTATACTATATTGTATTTATGGTTGATAAGAAATAATTATTTTTTACATGTGGTGCAATCACAATTTAAAAGACTATTATATATATACATATACATACATACATACATACAAATAAGAGTGAGGTTATTCTCTAGAAACTTAGCGTTTCTTGATTCCACAATCCTAGTAGTATGAGTTGGACAATAAAACTTGTAACCCTTGGATCTTTCGGCATATCCAATGAAATACCCACTAATGGTCCTCGGATCCAGTTTCTTCTCTTGGGGGTTATAAATCCTCACCTCAGACGGACATCCCCAAACGCGCATATGTCGCAAACTTGGTTTCCAATCTTTCCATAATTCAAATGGTGTCTTGGGAACAGCCTTGGTTGGAACTCAGTTTAATATATACGCAGCCGTCTTTAGTGCTTCAATCCACAAGGATGTAGAAAGATTGGAGTTGCTAAGCATACTCCGCACCATGTCCATCAATGTTCGGTTTCTTCTTTTTGCAACACCATTTTGGTCCGGGGAACCATGCATGGTGTATTGGGCAACAATCTCATGTTCTTGAAGAAACTTAGCAAAAAGACCAGGTGTTTGTCCACTTTCTGTGTATCTACCATAATATTCTCCACCTCTATCGGATCTCACAATTTGTATTTGCTTTCCGCATTGGTTCTCAACTTCAGCCTTAAAGACTTTGAAGGCATCCAATGCTTCATTTTTCTTATGTAGCAAATAGATATACATATATCGTGAGTAATCATTGATAAAAGTGACAAAATATTTCTGATCATGTGCATCTATGTCTGGACAACATAAATCAGTATGAATGATTTCTAATATGTCTGAATTCCTATTAGCACATTTCTTGGACTTGTTGGTCTGCTTTCCCTTAACGCAGTCCACACAAGTCTCAAAATCAGTATAATCTAGAGTACTAAGTACCCCTTCATTCACTAATATTTTAATTCTTTCTATGGAGATATGTCCTAATCTCCGGTGCCATAACATAGGAGTCCTCGTTAATATTACACCTTTTAACACCAGTTTGAACATGCATTGAACTATAAGTGGCATCATTTAGTAAATAAAGATGGTAAAGACCATCAGACAAAATACCATTCCCAACACAATCAGTTTTATAAAATAAACTGAAAGATATGTTTTGAAAATTAAAGGAATATCTAAATGGCACAAGTCTGGAAACAGAAATCAAGTTTCGTGAAAAATTTGGTACATAAAAGGTCATTTCTAATTTTAAAATAAAGCTATTATTTAAAGTTAAAACGCAAGTTTCAATTGCCTCCACATGTGAGCCCATCTTGTTGCCTGATAAGATGTTTTGCTCACTTCCCACTAACTTCCGTAGGTTTTGCATACCCTTTCTTCTCAAGCCATTTTTGGAATTTGATGCATTCTTTCTTCATATGTTCATTCTTTTTACAAAAGAAACACTTTTCTTCTTTCTTGATATCAGCTTGAGGTGGTATTTTACCTTTCCTCTTCTGATTGGCTTTGTGATTGGCTTGAGATTTGATAGGTTTAGCTTTGTCCTTCCAACGGGTAGTAGCCAGTATTACACTCTCACCCAGTTCCATCACAAGTCTCTCTTCTTCTTGAACACACATGGTCATTAATTCATTGATTGACCATTTGTCTTTATGTGTATTGTACGAGATTTTGAAAGGCCCCTACTGAGTTGGAAGGGTGTTCAGAATGTAATGCACTAGGAAAGACTCCGACATATCAACCTCGAGTTTCTTAAGTTGAGCCGCAATGTCACGCATTTGCATTATGTGCTCGCACACACCTTTTACGCTGGTGAGTCGAGGGATGATAATCTCATTATCAGGGTGCTTGCCAATGCCTTTTCTGAAGTGACAAATTGATCGCCAATGGCTTTTAGCAAATCACAGACTTTCTCATGCTGGTCGACAGAACCACATATACCAGCAGTTATCTTAGTCTTGATAAACATCACGCTGAGTCGGTTGGATCGCCCCCATCACTTATATAGCGTGACCGCTGCTAGAGTGCTGTTATCGGCGATTGCAGGTGGTTTGTCCTTCCTAATAGCATAATCTATGTCCATCCACCCTAGATGGAGGAGAATCTTCTCCTTCCATATCTTATAGTTATCTTCCCTAAGTTCGGGTATGTCACAACGGATATCAGAAAAACTAGTGGGTTGAGAAACTGCATAAAGTCCAAAAGCTTATGTCAAGATTTGAGGTCTAATTTTCTAAATTGCATGTTTTACCAATGTAAAAACATGCTGAAATTGAATCTAATTTCATTAAAAATTACATGTGGGCTAAATTTTTAATTCAATAAGATTCTTTATACTTTATGATAGATTTTATCAAACTATTTTTACTAAATTTATAATGTATATTATGATTACAGTTTGATGTTTTTCTATCTTTAAACTTTATGATAAAACTATTAAATTAATTCTTCCTAATTCCTGTGGGTAAATTAAGAAAAACTAATTTTAATATATTATCCTAATTAATTATATTAACATAATAAAATCCCTATGGGGTAAAATTATTATATTTATATAATTAATTACAATTAATGTCCATTAAGTGATCCTAATCCACTTAATATATATAATTTTATATAATTAAAGATGTTGTGGCTATTCCTTAAATATTTAAAATTATATGGTTCACTAGACATTATATTTACTATATTTTGGGCTCTACTTAATGTCTAAGAACAATTACGCAGTAACACAATAGGCAATCACTAACAGTGCTCCCAAGATAATTGGTCGGGACAAAACCTCATTAAAAACCAGAATCCTTAGACAGAGTATTGTCTCAGATCATGCTGTCTTTTGCCAACTACAAATTGTTTATGAATTATTCATAATTTTTAACTTAATTGTTCATACTAATATATTATGAACCTTAATGTGTTATGCACAAATTAAGTTTTATGAGAATAACCTAAGTTTAAATAATTTAACAACATCTAAACTTAATAATACGTTATCATATGTAAATGAAATTTTCATAAATAAAATATAAATTGCATAATTAAACATAATATTATGCACTTAATTTAATTTATTGCATAAAATAAACTCATTTTAGAAGCATGAATTGAAAAACAAACAACATGCTAAAATAAGCATTTAATCTAATTGCATATATAGAACTAATATAAATAGTATATACGCATAATCTTAATTTGAGCAAAATAATCAAAAATGCGATCCCATGGGGAATCGAACCCAAGACAGTGCCTACCACACAGTCCCAAATTCACCCTTACCACTAGGCTACCTCGGGGGGTTCATTAATATTATTTTTTGCAAATAATTACAAATCATATGCAAAATTGTGAAAATCCATAAAATTAGGCCAAAATGTGAACTTCCAAATTTACATAGTATTTCTGGAAAGTTACCGAATTTGAAAATTACAAGATATTTTCCTAAACCAATTGTCTTCAACCTTCGTCGGGTCGTTTTTGACCCGTTTTCAAAACCCAACTAAATCTTGGCTTCAAGGATACCAAGGCAAGATTTTTAAAACTCAGAAATACTAGAAATCAAAATTCTTAATGATTTCTAACATTATTTTCCATAAAAAAAAAAATACTCAAAAAACAAACTTTGAAATCAAATTATTTTTCGGGTATAAATCGAAAGTATTACAGATTGCTTAATACTTCAAGACAGAGACAAACTATGCTCTGATACCTAATGTTAGAACTTAAATATAATCTAAACATGCTAAACAACTTAAATAACATATAGATTAAATGCGGAATTATAAAGACTGTAAACATACCTCCAACTATTGAAGCTTTTCACTTACACAATCTACTATTCTTTCGATATTGGTTCTTCTAGACTCTCAGAACTCTCTTCAATTTGATGGTGTATGAAAGAAAATGAGAAGTACTGAGTCTAGGGACCAAACTTGTATTTATACATGTTCTTCCATCAAGAACGTCCGTCCGTATTCCATACGCTTGTTACAACAATCAATGGATAGCCAAAGGGTTAAACATGGACCATATATAGGTTGGTTACATATACCTTATACTCTCAATACAACCATTGAGAATATGAACCAACATTCCTTATACACCTTGTGTTTTCTCTCTAACACTCTAACTTGCTAACCCTTAATATGCTCTATGGTTATCCTATTTATAGGAGAAATGCATTAAGAATAATTGAATTAATTTGGCCACAATTAATGCTTAGTGGAGCACATCTACCTCCACTTAATTGCCACAATTAATGCTTGAATTTATTACAATCGGTTACCATAACAATTGCTGATATGACTTGCCTTTCGAGTTTAGAAATCATTGTGTTGCAAAATGGATATGGTAATTAGAAATCATTGTGTCTATGCTACACAAGTTGTTCATGCTTTGAACATATTTCATTTATTTCACAGGGAACTCAACATGCTATCTTTTTATTAATGAGATGCTTCAAGAACTTTACTGGTTTAAGCAATCCTATGGGTCTTGGTTTTCTGGGGATTACATTTGTGAAGGGAAATGTTAAATTTACATGGTCGTGCAGAGTTAAGTGTTTGATTATGACATAGCTTGGCCAACCTCCGAATCTTAACTCAATTCTGTAGAGCTTCCTGGGGGCTGAGCATATAAATGCTTTTTTTTTAATAATGAATTATGATGATGCATAGTCTCTCTGTTTCACTCCTGACATACGATGATCAGTTTGCAAATGATTATGGGCTGACTCTGAATCAGTATTTTTTCTATTGGGTTGTATACACTCAGAGGAATTAGTTGACTCTGAATTAGTGTTCAAGGGACGAACAATTTGCAGTACAGTAGCATGAATATCAGTTGACTCTTAATTAATATTTGTTCTATCAAGTTATAGGCATTTAGAGGATTTTTGGAGTGGACTTTTCACGATGTAGAATTTGTGGCTGGAACTTGGTATCTTTATCAATAATTGGAGCATAAAAGTACACAATTGCACTTCTGTAACTTATCTGTACGTTTTTTGTTATTTTATATTTCAGTGGAAGAGTGGAAGAGAAACTGGTGATGCCAAAATCTTCTATTAACTCCAAGGATATAAAGATTTTAAATTCTTTCCTTCATCGTACAGGCTAGAATTTCCAGAGTTTCTTATCCTAATATGGTTAAGGAAAGGCCTCCAGCTGTATAATAATTGATGAAATTCAGCAGAACATCCACTTTCTCCTAAAAGCTTTCTAGTACTATCATCATGGATTGCAACTGTATGACCGTTTCTTGTGATGCCAATGTTTCTGCCTTCCATGTATCAGTTAATACATCGTTTTAAATTTTTGGTCAGTACTATTGGTATTCAATGTCGTGGTTTCTTTGTTTGCAAAATATTTTCAACAGCTAGTTTTCCCTCTGGACTTTTACTATTCAAATCACAAGTAGTCATGTTGACTGGAATTACCTCTGTTCTCTTCTTAGTCTCTTCCTTCTGTTCTACGCTCAGATGGGCGCTTGTATATGCCTACTCCAGTTGATCCCCTTTTCATTATGTTGCCTATCTTTGAAGAAGCAAGAATGAAGGTGCAGTCATCATTGTGGTGTTTAATTTCCAGGATGGGGATTAGTAACAGAAATCCTGGTACTTTTATTCATTGCAATTCTAATTTATTTGAAATTTCTTTTTCTGCTTCAATCTTGTTCTACAATTTCTACTGAACTAAGGAACAATGTTTTTGCTTCCACCTTGTGACACTCCTGGTCTATACATATGCTCAATGTTTACTGGTGGAACCTTTTATTTAGTTATTCCATTGTTTCTGAGATATCACGTCAGAATATTTGTTTAGGAATCAGTTTTTCAATTCCATCACATAGTTAATTTTTTTTCTTTTTATATATTTTTTGCACTAACCTTCCTTTTTTTGAGGAACTATTATGTTTTCTCATATTGGTTATGATATAACTTTGAAATGAACGCAGAAAGGGGAAGATCCTGGGGAATTCAGGCAATTAGATGAGATAATTTTCATTAACGGCTATCCTGGATATCAACATTTATCTACTCTTGTTGAGAACTGTATGCAAGTTGTCTGTGAAATTAAAGGTCAACCGTTATATGTATTTCTATGTAAATTATTATGACAAGCATGCAAAGATATACATCCACCAGCTCATGATATCTTATGGACATTGTTTTTTAGTTTGTTTGTTCAGTCTTAATATGCTGACTTGTTATTACAGATCTGAGGAATCTGTAGTTGCATGCAGTGTCTATTTGTACTTGTGGCATGCAACTAGGAGGTTTTGACCTCACTTTCAGTCCACCTTTGGCTATAAGCTGAAAATTTTCCAAGAATGGAAAAACATTACATGCGGGTGTATCCTTAGACCTTAACCCTTTGGAATTTTTAACCTCTTAATTTTAGGCCCTTAATTTATTATAAACTGATTGTATCAACTATATGTATGATTGTGAAAATGCTGCCTATGTATGGATCGAGGAAATGATAAGTCAATGGACAGCATAAAATTACTGTCATATTCTATACCATAAATCCTAGAGAGAAACATAGTACATTAAATGATAGTATTCTGTATCCATTATAAGAAAGAAAAAGAAAATTGTAGTATGTTAAAAGATTGTAATAATTTGATCTTGTGTTGAGAAATGCTCCTCCTCTATCTTCTCTTTTTCCACAGAAATTGGATCATCAAAGTTCTATAGGCTTGATGACTCGAAGGTTTTAGCTTGGCTGTACCATAAGGTTCGCCTTTATCTATTTAAACTTGGTTTTGCTGAATTTGAATGCATGAAATTTTGAAGACCACACTTTCTGCCAAAACAGACACAATATAAGATTTGAAGTTGTCAAATGGTAGATTTAAATTATATGGAGTAATTAATTATCTTTTTGGTTAGAGAATAGCTTAAACGTTAACCACACTTCACCTCTAAAAAAAATTGTAGTTCAAATCTCTTATCCCAATTCTTAAAAAAAATTAATGTCTTAATGACCAGTTTCCATTTAACGTAATGGTGATTACTGATTAGACCCCCTGAGTTAACAAGGAAACTGATAATGGAATGGAACATGGTGAGAGTTACCTTTCTCTGTCAAAGCATTTTCGTATAGGAGCGGTACCTATCGAGGTCTCTTTCGTCTCATCATAGCTATGGCCTTCTCTGTCAAATGACGTTTGTGTAGCTCTGGCCTGTTACCTCTACACTCTAAGGTACATATTCGTTGTTTCACGAGGTTAGGAACATGTGATAATCTCTCGTGTCAACAATATAAACATCATTAACATGGGCACTTTTCTACTTTTCATGAGATCCCAGACTACTTAAAATATATGAGAAAAAAATGGTTGCTATTTTCGAAGTTTTACAAATATTTTCATTTATTCATGAAGTTTTAATTAACTTTCAATTTTACAAATTATTACGTTTTTTTTTTTTGGGTTAAATCACGTGTAAAATGCACGTTCATCATAATTAAGGGCAAATTATCGCAAATATGTGCCATTTAAGGCATACAAACATCATCCAGAAACTGGGATACAAACGTCATCCAACGTTTTTGATATATAATCCAATGTTTTCTACCTGAAAACTTCATTCAATCGGAGTGAAATGGTCATTATCAGAACTGTCAAAAAATCAATCCTCCACAGAACCGATTAAACTATTTAAGATGTAACAGTCATTGAAATGTGTTGAAGAATCTTCAGCGAAAACGCATGGCTAGAACGAAATTAACATGAAAATGTCATTGTCACGAAGACTAGCTGCAAAATTACTGACAAGTAGGTATGGTATACTTCAAGCATAGGGCATTCACTGTGAATGTGAAAAGAAGGTAGTCAACTTTCACATAATGAGGAATGAATGCAAGTAATGTTTTGATAGAGTCGGGTTTGGCATAGAACAGCATAACAACTGCAAAGGTTATAACCATAAAGAGAAAATAACTAAAGAAACTCACAATGGCTCAACCTTAAATGGTAATATCCATGAGAGTGGATTTCCACTCGGCATAAATTAACAAGCCAAGCTAAACCCAACCTTGAAAAGCCAGAGAATATTTAGTCCACTGAGCTACCTACCTGCAGACTGAAGTTTGGGGTGCAAATACCACAGTGGGAACTTGCCAAGCCTATGCAAGCCTAGGTACAATTTGTTGTTGCAAGATATATGACTCACGAAATTTCTGGAAAGAAAATATTAGATTTCACCTCCATCAACCTGCAAAAATTGCAGCTAAAATAATCCACAATTCCGCCTACACCATAAATCATTGTTACCATTAACCATTTTTCTGTGGACCATCATTAGCTGGCAAACAGAAAGAAGTAAAATTCATACCTACATAAGCTTGCATGAACTGCACCAAGCTGACTGATGCCAATAATAAGTGACTGGTACTTCCGCACCAAGCAGAAAGTACTAATGTATCACTATGAAAACAAAGGATAAAGATAAACAAACACCTTGGCCTTTTCTTCAATGTTCAACTGGCTCGTAACAACTTTGAAAACCAGCTACATACTCCCCATCCGAATCTGTCTTGAGCAATATTCGCCATCAAAGAGTTGGAAGTTCTGTCTTTATTGCTTTGTTTTACTTCTGAAACTAGATAAGAATTCCAAAATTTTTGAAGGATCATTCTTCGAACCTCCATGAACACTACTATTCTTTGCACCCTTGTTATTGACAGCCACAGAACTGTTGGCAGACCTATTTATCTTCACTTCAGATTCAAACTTTGCTGCAAATGTTAGAGTTGACATGAGCGTCTTCCGAGTTGAGTTTAGCATGTTTTCACAGTGCCCACTTCCTAACTGGTCTAAATATTGACCCGAAGTGAGGGCAGAAGCTGGCAGCTTCTGTTGCATTGCACTTGGGTTTTTATGTTTATCAGAAGCATTTCCATCCTCTAGAACATATCTACTGATACGGTTATCCAAACTGGAAGGCAAGCTAGCTTGTTTATCACTTCTAGAGTGATCTATTAAATCTCTTCCAAAAGAGAGAAAGCTCATTCCCTTCGGCGCCACTACAGGCTGAGTATTTTTCAGCATCTCATTACAGTTCCCACTGGTGCTTGGTACACTTTCTGTTGTCTGGCTGCCAAGTTTGACACTATCATCTCCGCTGGATGATGAGCTAGCTTGTTCATGCAAATTGAAATATTTTGACAGTGACAATATAATTGTATGGGATGCACTTTGCTTGGTCTGATTTAAACCAAATGATAGAAAATTTAAACCCTTTGGTCTCACAGCTAGTGGAGTTCTTATTGGAATCTTATTCACATTTTGAACTGTATCGGATGCACTTTGGTTGGTCTGATGCCCAACTTTTCCACTTTCATTGATCTTTGCAGATGAGTTGCCTTGGTTAGGTTTACTGGATTGAACCAGTGATTTCCCAACAGAGGGAGAACTAAAACTTTTAGTTTGCAGCACAGGTCGTTTCAGCAGAGTCTCTATTACATTCTGTTCAGTACTTTTGCAAGATAAAACTCCCACAGAGTGGGATGAGACATCAACATTCTGATGGGATGGTCCACTGATGTTCACTTGCTTCTGAGAATGTGAGATACCCATCAAGGATGGAGGGTCTGCTTCAGGCTTGCAAGCATCTGAAGCAGATGGAGCATCTTCTTTAAGTGGTACCTGAATTGAAAAACATAAATTATATACTCAACATAACTATTGTGAATAAGCCTTTAACCTAACTGATTGCAATAAATTGGGTACTGCATGTCAAACCATATTCGTTGCTCAAAAAATTGCACCTTATGATATAAGGGTAAGAAGGTACCTTTTTTATATAAAAAAAAATTGGGTAAGAAGTTACCTTGTGTGAGAACATACAATCATCGCCTCTGCAGCAAAAACCTTCAGTGACATAATTGGTGCAGGGATACTTCGAAAGCTGATGATCAAATGGACAATCATCCCCTTTCATGCATGAGTGACGTGCAAAATGACAGCCTGGCTGCAACAGCAGAATGAACATAAGAGAGAGAGAGAGAGAGAGAGAGAGAGAGAGAAGGCTTTACAAAGCTGGCCACAACCTAGGTAACATGGACAGGAAGTCATCGTTTCCCATTAAATGAAACTAATGATATGTCATCATTACAGGTTTACTTTTCTAAGTATAGTATTGTTTGGGTTTGGCTTTAAGACAGCTTAAAACATCCAATTTTGCCTTAAATTGGGTGCTTTAAGTTGATTTAAAGCCAAACCCAAACAACCCCTACATACTGACAGAAACTCAACTATACATGCCAAGTCAGTTATAATTAGCAATGACACTCAAAATATCAATTTATTAGATAAAATCTAAATAACTACTGCTAATTAGGGGTGGTAATATTGGACACGTGCGAATACATGCAGAATAAGTAGGTTTGGGTTTCCTCTAATCGTGTTTGTGCGACCCACCAACCCGGATATTACGCGAATGACACGGTTAATTATGCAGATTGGGTTGACGCAATTATGACCCGTACAGGTATATGACCCACTTGGACTCATTTAATTAAATACTAATTTTACCCCTCTAATATGATATCTAGTGTTATAATTTTAAGTAACAGTGACGAAAAGTTGATGTTATAATTGTTTGTCTTATAATAAAAAAAGGGAATATTAGGGTTAATATTGTGCATTTTAAACATTTGTTACTTTATATAATATGTTTATTTTGGAGACCTTTTAAATAATGCTTTAGAATTTATGTACTTGTTTTTATAAATTAGGTTTTTATGTTGTGTATTGTATTAACAGGCAATTATGTTTCATATATGCTGATTTTTAATAGGTTTTTTTATTAAAAAAAGAGCATATTACACCGCACCTCCATGTACTATTCTGAAATTACATCTACTCACATTTACTTTTTCACTCGGCAGTGCAGCCCTTGATAGTAATAATTTGTTAACACTAAAAGCATTTTGACCAAGGATTCATTGACCTACATGATCATAGCAATAAACATTCCAATTCTACTCTCTACTCAATTGTAACATAAGTTGCTTTTTTTCGAAGTTTAAATTTATTTGGCCTTCTATTCCCACATGACTCCCTTGAACTGCTCATGTGAAGCATGAGTGCACGGTGGAAACCTCCGCCACCTCTACCGTCAGCAACTGGAAAGGTTTCAAGAAATTGATCAGGGACTGACACATCTTCTCCATCCTCTGCATCTCGTCAAACAACCCAGTGAATCCCTTCAATATCCTACTATATGCTGGGATACTTCTATTGTTATTGGGTTTTGGTCCTCTTTGAATATAAAGAGAGGGAGAGAGAGAGAGAGAGTGTATATTAATGGGGGTTTCCAAACTGTGGATATTGATCAACGTTTTTGGTCCAGTTGCTTTAAGATTTTGAGTGAGAGAGAGAGAGAGAGAGACGGATTGAGAGAGAGAGGGATCGAGTGAGAGAGAGAGGGATCGAGAGAGAGGAAGAGAGAGAGAGAGAGAGACGGATTGAGAGAGAGAGGGATCGAGAGAGAGGAAGAGAGAGAGAGAGAGAGGGTCTAATAGGAATGTATTTTGGGTTTATTATGTACAAGTACATGTATAAAATTACGATATTAAATGTATTTATTGGTACAGTTTAAATAGTTCTGTGCGCATAATAATAGTTAAGAAGATAAAAATGAGTTTTGATAAAATTGTAAAGTCAATAAACATAATATTAGAAAATATAAATTTATAAATAAAGTATGAACATTCTCTTATTCTTTTCTCGTGTCTAGAAATTTTTTTTTATTCAACTTTTCAGCTAAAAGTTTTAAGAAAAAATTGATTCGTCAATTTAAGGGATCCGGCATACGAATGTACTACGAATCGGAACGTATGATCCAGATCATGGTTCCAAGGGTGGTATAGGGATCCGAGTAACTATGTGTGCATTTAGGTTCAAGGATAATGGGTATTGGTGGTTATTATATAGAATAGCATAAGCTTATTGATGAAGTAAGAATTGATGGGTAAAAAGAAGTCTCAAAAGTCTAAGGAACTCTCAGTAGCAATAGCATGCAAAAACTTCATCAACAGGAGACAGCAACAACAGCCTCACTCCTAGAACAAGAGGTAAACCAACAAATTAGAAGAGCAGAAAAAAGGCAGAGACATCATCTGCTTCCACGGGAGGAACCGAGAAGGAGAGGAACAATCTGAAATCAAGAACTTGTCAAGGGAGCATGCAAGAAGCTAGGAGAAAAAGCAAACCCAGAAAGAGTAGCTAATTTTGAGAAAATAGAAGATTTCATGTTTAATTATGAAGTTTCTGGAGTTCTAGGTTTCATTTGGGTGGCTATAATTCTTCATTATTTTTTTATTCCTTTTTTTAAAATAACTTCTTTTTTTATCATTACAGGGGGTTGGGCTTCGAACCCCTGCCCACAGGCAGGGGGAAAGTGTCTTACACCACTGAGGTAAGGCAGTGATAACAGTGACATTTTAAGAAGCCATTGTATGATTTTCCTCAAAGGGGCAAGAACATAATCTCACTAGTAAATTTTATCTAACTTAACATTTATACTACTTTTACAGAATCTTTTACAGAATATACTTTGCAAGGGCTGCAGAGTTGGATGGAAAAAATAGATGTAAGTAGATGCCATTTCAGATAAATACAAGGAGGTGTGGTGTAATTTACTCTAAAAAAAGTTACACGGGTCGTGTTAAGCGGGCCATGTTAGTTGTTGATGTTTCGTGTTGGGCCAAACATGACTTGTTTAAAGCATGTTACGTTTGTCATGTAGTGTTACCCGTGTAATAAACGGGTCATGTTCGCGTTTAGGTTTTTGACACGATTTTTTAATCAAGTCATGTTCATGTCAATCCAAATGATTTTATACCCAACCCTCAACACGACACACTAGCACAGATTGCCAGCCCTACTGCTAACTGCTCAACCTAGTCATAATAAATTGCTGAAATGGATTGCAGCTACAGAAAAATTATCGAGTACAAGTCAAATTATTATACCTTGGATTTTGTTAAAGGTATCGTATCATGTGAAAATTTGCACTTGTCACCCTGCAAAAAGAAATAATATAATAAGCAGATGACAAGGTGAACAAAAATCTAAAAGAAACTAGATAAAACACCAAATTGAAATAAAATATATCTTTCAGAAACTATATTGAGGGAAGAATATCAGGAGGAAACAAAGCCATAGTTTTCCTTTCCCGCCCTTTCCTTCCTGTTCATCCTACCTTTCTCTTTTGCTTCAATTTCTTTCCCACCTAAGTACCACAAGGAGTGTAAGGGGCTAGTCTTCATCAAGATTTTGTGGGTTAAGTAATCATTCCCACAACTATACCCACCCGTTGGTTTGGGGAGAGTTGTGTGTGTGTGTGTGTGGGGGGGGGGGGGGGGGGGTGTGGGGAGGGGTGGGAGGGAGAGGAGGAGGAGGAGGAGGATGGTAGCAGAGCCATCAAGGTCAATTATCCTAAACAATGATGATAATTAACTGGAAACATCCTTGTACACTATGGAGCATGTACCAACCTTCATTTTCTGATGAGTTGAATCCCTTTTTTTCTTTCTCATCCCACCCTCCTCTTAATCTATCTAGTATGACACAATGATCCAGAAACTAGTGCGCAACCCAATCATATGAAATCAAGATAAGCACGTCCAGTTAGGCAACTGAAGTTGAAAGACAGCAACTAATTGAATTTGCCTCTATTGTGACAACCATAATATGTAACTTTGAAAGTATTCAAAGAGCAACAAGAAGATCACATGAGAATATTAGAATGTAGAACACCATACAACCTCATGGCATCTTCCCATGAGATAATGGCGGCAATATGTTTACAGGTTTTGGTTTCACAACTGGACGTTTCAGCCTTTTAACGCCAAGCTGTCTGTTCTTTTCTGGTAGTTTTTTTCTTCCACTTTGCTGCAAAATAGATTATAATGAATAAACTAGCTATTTACTTCAAACCAGATAGAATAAATGCTTAATATACATGGTGAAGCTTTGGCAAAGAAAATAAAATTTATGTTCTGTTTGACTGGAGAAATACAAAACCATTTGATATAGAATCTCTTGACCAATTCGCAAACAATTTTTTAAGTAAAAAAATTGATTGCTACACAGACAAAAGCAACCATTCCAAGCATCTTATATATAGAAGAAACATATATAATACCTTTTTCTTTGCTTTATTCTCCTTAGAAGGAGTACCCCCGCTTTTTCTTCTGATAGACGCCAGCATCTGACTGTAGATGACCAACAACAAACCACAATGGTTATATGTGGACAAAAATCACCAAAAAAATTCCTTTGTGGTCAAATAATTTGAAACCACCTAATTTTAGGCTCCTGAGAGAAAAAATTCCACTATGGTCAAATAATTCTAAACCACATAATCTTGAGAGATCAATTAAATGCACCCTAATAGTCAATAGAAAGGGAAATTTTATGCCAGCTAATCAGAACTTTAATACTCCCTTTGACAGTGAGAACAAGACTTAATCCACTATATTAGGTGGACAATCATGGTCTTGAACCTTGTGCAATGAACTCATGGAAATCAATGGAAGCCCAAGGTAATGATTATAGGCTATAGCTAGAAATTTCCATACATTGTGATCCAACAATTTGTTGGGAACTTGGAACCACCTCAGGTCAAGGCTACAAATACATACTTTTAAATAATCATTTTATAAAAATGACAGAACGAAAGACTGATATGAAACCAGTAAACCACAAATCTTCTTAGGACACTGAAGGTGAAATTAATATATTAGCATAGAGAAAAATAATATGACCGAATCGACCATGTCAGTAGATGCAATGATATAGGTTCAATGACCACCAAAAAAACAAAAATACTCACTTATAAATAGAGTACAAAAAGGAAATAGAAAATGAAAATGTACCTTTTCTTTGGAAGAAATTCCTTGGTCTTCACTTGCACTTTGTTCTACGTTTTCTCCATGCGGTACAAAATTATTAGGACAAGCCACCTGATAGCCGATGCCATCAGCTCCACTACGTTTTCTTTTTTTTTCTCCAGCAGCGGGCATGCTGTCATGTCTGTCTGCCCCTTTAGCTGTTATACAACGAACAACAATTTCAGATTTAGATACCATCCTATTTGTAGCACTTTGTTCAAGTTCCATTTCTACACCACTATTGGCATCCACAGAAAAGGAAGTGGATTCAGAACCTTTTCTAGTAGCTCCATTTTCTTCATTACAAGGCAACTCTCTTTTATCAATTATGTCTTCAGAAACTTGCTTCTCATCTACCTTCTCCTCTACTGATACAGCATCTCCAATAAGCATACCAATTATTTCATCATCAATCTCAAAATCACCAGAAATCTCTCCCTCTTCAATGTCTCCATCTTCAATCATATAATTATTAGATCTAAATATGACACCAGTACTAACTGGTTTCTCACATTCCATCTCTTTCTGGTGCATTTCATGCTTTCCTTCTAGCGAATTAGTCTTCAGAAAAGAATTTTTTTCTTCATTATTCTCAGTTGGTTTTGAAAATTCACTAGTCATACTTTTATCTAAAGACAAATCGAAGACTTCATGAATCTGTTAACTACGCTGTCGTTATCTACCTGAAGTTGAGTTTCACTACCAGGTTCCTCCATAACAATTTCTTGAAGATCACATTGCTGGTCTTCGTTATTCAGTGACGATGCAACCACACCAGCGCCACTCTGGTTCTCGGCCAACAATGTTGCCAAGAGATTAATACTATTATCTTGAACAAGTTCTTCATTTCCTTTCATGATAAGTTCAAACTCATTCATTAGCATTTGTTTCCGACCAAACCCTCCATCTTGAAAGCCAGTGCCATCATCAACCATCGGGTCTTTTTGCTTTGAAATGTCCTCGTTCTCTTCCATTTGCATTACGAGCTCTATCTCGCCTATAGCCTTTTGTGTCTCTTTTTCTTCAAAACCTGTAGCTTCTAAACCTTTGTCAATAACTGTGGCTTCCTGAGGTTGCAATCCTCATGATCTGTGCTACAAGGACCAATAAACTGGCCAGGTTCACACATTTCTTTCTCGGTTGCTTGCTCTAATTCATTGTTACCATTATCTTCAAGAAAAAACAATATCAATAACAACCAAACAATACAATGAAAGCATAGAAGAAAAATTATATGTAGACACTACTAATAAAAAAAAAAGAATATATTGTAGGCATAATTTGATTTAGCATTGTAAAAGCAATTTTTTGGTTCTATCAGCGTTCTCTACCAAAATTATAAAAATGCTTTCATAATGCTAACAAATTAACGCATAAAACTCTTCAGTGAAGAATCTCTCCTGCTTTTTTGAGAAAAAAACCAGAACAAAATTTTGGCTGTTGAAAGCAATAGAAGTACTTTCAATTCGCTAATGTGGTAACTTTTGACCATCAAAACATAAAATTCAATGAAGAGAGAGAGAGAGAGAAAACTCATTATCCTTGAGAAAACTCATTATCCTTAACTTCAATGCAATTTCTACTGAAAACAAATGCAGCGTGTGAATAATAAATAGAGAGATATCAAAATGAAAATAGAAACAAAGTAACAATTCATGATCATAAATCAAAGCAAAAATTTCACTTTCCAGTGGAACAGATGCTCTTCCAATTTCCTAACCAAACAACAACTGATAATAAAAAATTCACTCACTATACAAAGCGCATAAATCAAAATACTCACGAACAAAACAAACCAGAAACAGAAAAGAGGCACAACCAATCAAAACATTCCAATATATATTTCATTTGATACCTAGTCTTATTAGCTCCTAAGGAGCAACTGGAGTGGCAAGAGAAACTTGAGACTGGCCATAGCAATGAGATAAGATGCAAACGAGAGTGCGATAAGTTTTGCTCTTGAGATATGATTGACGATGAGGAAGGAAAGAGAAAGGTGGAGTTTCAAGAGAGGGATTTTGGGTTTCTGGTTTCTCCATTTGCTGCCAAAGAATTTTGTATTGCTCAGAGGAATCCAAAACCTCAGTAAATAGTTTCGATTACCTTTTGAGAGTGTTCTTCACTACGTCGAGAGCGAGAGATTAACCACCTATAAGCTTTCAAAACACAAGCATTAGACGAGACGTTCAAACGCTAGCAACTAGTAGAGAGCACGTCTTTCACATGCTAGATTGCAGTAGGGGGAAACAATACCACTTCCAATATCAACTACCAAAGGTTGGGCTGGATGGCAATAGGTAGCCTTCAAATCAATTTTGATATGTATACCTGCACCAAGCATCAATACTTCTAGAAATTAGAATAATGTTCCAAAAACAATACCATACAAAGCCAAACTTTTTAGCAACTTTTGCCCCATGAAGTGAGAATTGGAAGTAGATCCTTTAACTCCTTTACTTGAAAGGATAAATTAAAATTAATTGGCCTTCAGAAGACCCAAAGACTTGGAAAGATACTACCTTAGAAGTATGCAATTCAAAAGCATTGACTTACTGGCTCTTGCGGTTACGACTACATAATTGTCTAGAAAGGAACAAAAGTCTACAGCAAATATGATTAACACAAATATATAGGAGGGGACTGGAGAGGAGTAGGTCATACCTCTGAGGATTTTCTCTTTTGAGACAAGCCCAAATGTAAATATTAAAGTGAACTTTATATCCTAAATGCTAACATTAATATGTAAACTGATACAAAAAAAAAAAACCACAAACTTGCTTAGGAGTGTCTACACTTATGACATCCAACAATTCAATCCATTGTCTTACTTAATTTGTAGAATTCTAACACCCATAGAGAAGTCTCATTCATATTGAATTGATGTGGCCAGACTTCTATTGTCCTATGTATACTGAACTAAGCCTTAATCCCAAAATAGTTGGGATTAGCAACATGTACCACAACCATCATGGTCAGATTTCCTCTAATCTTATTCTTGGTAAGCCATAGATGAGTTTATTATTCATAAACATCAATGTGATCCAATGATCCTAAGCACATGATTAAAGACAGTCTCTACAAAACTGGTTTTTAATCACATTATAGATCATGTGGCCAAGATCATTGGTTTATATCAACTTTTCCTCTAAGAAATCTTACAAGGAAAATCTTTCAATGGAAACTCTGAACATGATGGGGTGTGGCACAATGCAAGAGACAAAAGGACAAATTCATTCAATTATATAGTTCTGAGTGCAAAATTTTCTTCACTCAAGTATCTTACATTAAAAAAAAACTGTCACATGGTAACCCAAACATGATGGTATGATCACACACAAATGTAAGTGACAAAATCATTGATTTCATTACTCATACAATAAGCCATCATAAATACTAATAGCATCACAAAACAAAATTAAATAACCCACGAATTTCTTCAGTTGGAAGTAACAATTATGCCTAAAAATAGTAAGAATAATCTTTTCTTGCTTACCTTGCATCTAGTAAGGAAAGAGTTCCAATGACCTAGGCGCATTTTACGATATAATCGTTCAAAATTTTAAACCAAGAAAACAGATTTTTTTTTAAAATTTGATTTTCGGAATAAATCCAGAAACCAATTTCAGGGAAATTTGGGCAGGAGATGAAAAAAATACAGACGGATTACATCAAACACCCCTAATTCTCTTGCTCTACCGCTACAAAATACCATGAAAACTAGGGGAGATAAGGCTTACCTGAATTGCGGAAGAATAATTCCTTCCCGATGAAGCCAAAATAATGAAAATCCAGGGAAACAAACAGGCTGGTCGGTGGAGAAGGGATGAAGAGAGTGCGAGAGAATATATTCTTGATCAATTAACTGCAGCATTGTATAGGAGAGGACTGAGGTGATTTTGGTGCTGCTTTGAAGCAGGATGCATAAACAGAGTAATAATACCAAACAAATGAGAAGAGAAGAAAGGTAGTGAGAGAGAAAGGCATGAGAATACACAAATTAAATTTTGCTTCTATCTGAATTTCCCAAGAAAACACTGAAGGCTATTATCCCTCAACACTAAATCAACCCCAATAATCAAACCAAACTTCACCAAAAAAATGACGAATCCAGATCCACACAGATGCAAATCAAAGAGAAAATCAACCCATTATCTCTTAAAAAAAGAAAATATAACAGGATAATTACATCTAATGGAAGTTGAAATTACTCATTTCCTAATGATTTCAAAACAAAATAACCGATGTAAACCAAGGCAGTCATAAAAATAAATCTCAACTTGGAAAAAGAAACCCTTTCTTAAAATCAAAGTCAAATGCGAAACAAAATTCCCACCAATTAACATTATAGGACCCAATCACCACTGCAATTCAAATCGAAACAACTCAGCCAACACCTTTCAAAATTTAGGATAATCAAACACATCATGCACCAAGCTAATCATTTCTATTCTATTCAAATCAAAGATCACTTTTGAAGTTTTTCACTACTCTGAGCTTATGGAGTTTTTTTTTGTTTACCTCCTCAAATGAAAATTTCCCAACTTTATACAACTGCTTGTCAACTAAGATCTATCCAAACTCCAATGATATAAATATAAGACAGAATAAACTCTTGCTGCCACAATTAAAAGGTCATGAGCATGATGCAATGATAATTGGTGGCTTTGTACACTGAACAGTGGTTTAATTCACTCATCAACGATGGTTAATAAATTGTTTCGTTGGGGACGTCCGTGGCGCTGCTGCGTCGAGCTTCTTCGACGGAAAGATAGGCTTCACTTGGATTAATGGGTTTTAAATTAGAAAGAGATAGCATACGAGCAAAGAAACTCCTAAACCCCTATACGTTGAAAAATCTCATAATTTGAAACCCCTAATAGAAACCCAAAATCCCAGTTCAATTAATTGTGAACAAAACATAAGAGAATTCCATATTAATCGGGAACCAAACAAAACGTAGGGACACAATTTTTTTCAAAAAAAAGATAAGACCTGTACCTGAGTGATAGAAGAAGGCCGGTGGCTGCTGCCGTGGTGGGTTTGTGCATCTGGAAGCGAAGCAAGAAGAGGTAGGAGCAAGAGGAGAGATAGTGAGTAAAATATAGTCTGAGGTCAGAGTTAAACGATGTCGTTTATAGAAGTATAGAAAGACCTATGCCCCTTTTAATATAGGACTGGAAAATTTTCCACCGCTGCATTTATCCAATAGTGTATTGGGGAGAATTTCTTTCCTTTAACGTATGAGTGTGGATCCCCTCTGATCTTATTATGTCCAATTAGGTACTGTTTACCTCTCTTCTTATTTCTAGTTGATCCAAATGATAGTATTAACTATTAAGCCACAAGCCATATCATTAATAAAATAAGAAAAAATAAATCTATCTTCGAGATTTTATCTTTTTGTTTATTTGACTATCAGTTCTCACTGAGTGTCAATTTGTTTTTGACGTTCAGTTTCGATCCAATTAAACACTTCTATCCAGATCCGTCCATTAAAAATGGTGTAGAATATGGACAAAAAATCCAAAAATAAAATGTTCATGAGCAAATTAACACTCATTGAAAACAGAGTATCAAATAGACACAATAGTAAAACTTCAATGGTAAATTTGCTTTCCTTCTTTTTATTAATGATATCCTACACCAATTTTAATCGACAAATCTGGACAGAAAGTCTAATTGGGTCAAAACAAAACGCTCCGAAGTAAATTGACATTCATTGAAAACTAAGGGTTAGTGAAATCTTGGAGGTAAATTTAATTTTTCCCAAAAATAAACTCTAATCATTTCATATGGACTCACCTAATGCTTACGGGCCTTTCCTTTCCTAGACCTTTGGTCCTCTTTTACAGCCAAAGTCAGTACACCGAATAGAGCTTATTTTAAATAAAAAATAAGGTGAAATCAAAATAAAATAGAAACAAAATAACAATTCATGACCATAAATCAAACAAAAAAATTCATTGCCAAGTGCAACATATATTCTTCTGATTTCTTAACCAAACAACACATGATAATCAAAATTCCACTCACTATTTTACCCACTTCAACTCATCATCGACTAAACAAAGAGCATAAATCAAAATACTCACGAAAAAAATAAACTAGAAACATAAAAAAGGCCCAAACCAATCAAAACATTAAGTTATATATTTCGTTTTATACCTAGTCTTATTAACTCTAGAGGAGCAACTAGAATGGCAATAGAAACTAGAGACCGGCTATAACTGTAATACTCGTATTTATAAAGTAAAAATAAAGAAATATTTTAATAAAAATGACATAGAGTTATATAAGTGTTATGAAAGGCGAGATTGGGCCGCGCCTGGAGGCGTTTTGAGGCAAAAATACCCCAGGGCGTGAATCCTGGGGCGAATGTATCACGGGATGCGCGTTTTTCAGGTTTGGGCGTTCGTCCAGACCCGAGGCGTACGCCTTTGACGCCTCAAGAGTCTGGGCAAACGCCCAATGCAATTTTTTCTTATTCTGCAACCGATCTAATCGAGAGAAGAGAGAAAGTACCATAGGGAGCAGATCTGATTGGGCGTCGAGAGAGAGACGGTGACGGTTCTGTCCCTCGATCCTGAGCTACTGCAGGCACACCAGAGAGCATTGCTTCCGGTCACAAGAACTGAGTAACTAGAAAATGCAAGCCAAGCACTCATCGGGTAGATCAGAGGCGTTGATTTGGGCTTTGATCGATGGTCGTGGTTGGTCTCGTGGTGGCTCGGGATTGCGGAGACTCTGTCTCTTTGGTCTCTATTCTCCCTGCTAGAGAGTCTTTGGTGTCTTCGTGCTCAGAGATGGACTTGAAATAAGATTTCATTTGGCTTTTGTTTCATTGACTTTTGTTTCATTGGCTGAGTTAACGTTAATATCTTCCATGGTTGAATCAACCGGGCTGATGGGTACCTTTGATGGGCCATTATGTTGATGGCTAGCTTTTATTGGCTGAGTTAAATTTTGTGTGGCCCATTATGCTATCGTCAAGCTAGCTAATTGTGTGTTCCATTATGCTATCATCAAGCTAGGTAATTAATCAAAGACACGAACTTGAATTATATTTTTATTTTTATTTTTTTATCTTTACTTTATGCTTTCATCTTATTTTTTTGAACCTAAGAAAATTTAGGGACAACTTTTCACTTTTCAAAGTAATTCTCATTTGATTATTAGTGGGGTGGAGATAAATTAAAAAAAAACAAATGTTATCCATTGCCTTTATAGAGAATATTAAAGTATGTTCAGCTACCTTTATTATCTTTCACTTTGAGAAAATAAGCGGAGAAAATATGTGAAATATTTTGATAAATATTCATTCATAGGTCTTAAGTTAGTAAAGTTCATTGATAATTAATTAATTTATATTATTTTAATTTTTAGTATTTTTATAATTTAATTAATATTATTTTATTCAAAACACTCCAACATTTCAAAAGGCTTATGCCCCAACGCCTCGGAGCTTAAGTCTCGCCTAACGCCCCGGCCTCTAAAAACACTGTTATATATTATTTAAAATAAAAAAAGTCAAATTTAAAAATAAAAAAAAAGATGTCCAGAGGCGTCCTGGGAAGAAAGAAAAGAAAAAAAGAAAAAAAAAAGACACACGGCTGCCAAGGGTAAATGAAAGCCCTTGCATGTGTTACAGCAAGTCTACAAGCGTGGAGACTTTACTGTTGAGTTGCCAATGAATTATATAAGGTGAGCTGCCGGAATTTTTCAAAGTTACTTATATATATATAATATGTAAACATAAATTATACTTAACCGAATTTTGCTAGCTTTCTTTCATATCATTATATTTCCTTAAACACTTAGGGACCCAAAGAAATGTTGAAATAGTAAAATTTTGATCATATCATTCTATTTCCTTAAACACTTGGGGATCTAAAGAAATGTTGAAATAGCAAAATTTTGAAGAGTCTTACGAGGAAATTTTATAGAAAGTCACGAGAAGCTATCAAAATAACATAAGGTAATAATTTAATGTTTATTTTTAAATTTTTAACATTCATGAAATTTTCCGAAATTCAAAATAAAAATTTTCAAGGAGTGTGATTTATGAAGAATTGAAGAATAAATTAGAAAGTTAATACAAATATTATGTCAGGTGTTGACGATCAGCAACCGGGGGAAATTTCTGAGAAGAACAAGAAAGATAAGGAGCTGATCAACAGGTAGCTTTAAGTGCTATGTAGTGAATTAGATTTACTTTAAGTAATCTAAATAAAAATCAAATATCTAATAATAATATTAAAATAAATTATTAGCTTATGCTTTGATGGTAGATAAAAATTAAATTGATAGGTATGACATGAATATTGGACACATAAAAAATTATTATGTGAAAAAAAATATTATTAGAATAATGAGTTGATTTAATAACGATGGTGATAAATAAATTCTTGACGAGTTTTGGTTAATAAATTGATGCGATAGATGAGGAAAAGAAATTTATGAAATTTATCAAGCAGAAAGTTGAGGAAAGACCGAATAGTTAATTTAAATATTTTGAATTCATGTAGTTTTTATATTTTTGTTCATATATATATATTTCATATTATTGTTCATATGCATATGTATTATATAAGAGAACCGAAAGAACCGGGAAGGGGCCAGTCTAATTGAAAACCGTGACCGTCGGTATATGCTAGAAATAAAAGGGACACTATGACAGCCGGTATACCGTGACAGCAAGTATATGCTGAAAATAAATACTGTGACAACCGGTGTATACTGAAAATAAAAGAACCAGGAGGGGACCGGTCTAAGATAATAAAAACATGTCGACATGTGGGAAGATGTTCCCATAAAAATAATTCATGCATTGCATCTATTTTATATGTTGATATTTTTACTGAATGTTGTTGATGTTATGCATTTATTTGTAGATAAATGAGTCTCACATAGAGAGACAGTTGCAGTGAGAGAAAGATATAGAAATATAATATGATAGGAATTATTTAAATGTTAGATGTTATGCTATTATCCAGTTATAGGATAAATAAATGATTAAATATTATAGGGCTATTTATGCAATTTGAATACTTTTAGTAAATTTAATTCATTGAGCTTGTGAAGCTCATCCCTCACTGTACAATGATTTCAGGTAGCAAGCAAGACAAATAGTCTGGTAGGTTGAGAGTCAAACGAAATTATTTTCTGTAAGCCGCATACGTGTCAATATCCTTAGACAAATAAGAAAATGAAATATAAAAATTTTATTTGTAAATATTCATGCATTTTACGTTGTATATTATGTTTAAGTTAATATCAGAATGATATAAAAGAAATTATGTTAGTATTAATTTTTATTATTGCATATATGTGTCGTGCTGAGATTTTCAAAATGTGATGACACCGTCTCGGGGGTGACTAACCCAAAATAGGTCGTTACAATAGCAATAAGATAAAATATAAACATGAATGCAATAAGTTTCACACTTGAGATGCGATCGATAATAAGGAAGGAAAGAGAAAGGTGGAGCTTCAAGAGAGGGATTTTAGGTCCCGATTTCTGTTTTCTCCATTTGCCGCCAAAGAATTTCATATTCCCTACAAAACCTCAGTAAAGGGTTTCAATATTACCTTTAATAGTGTTCTTCAATCTTCACTGCATTGAGAACGAGACATTAACCACTTAAAAGCTTGAAAACAAGGGCGAAGCCAGGATTTTTGTTGAGGTAGGGCTAAAATATATTACCGATGCTACAGTCACTTGATCAAATTTTTTTTTCTTTAGTTGCTTAGTAATTATTATAAGTTCACAAAATACATAAAAAATTTACTACATAATATTATTTTTATATATACCTTCAATAAGAGTAAATAAGCTCCAATGGAAAAGCTAACCTGATACTTAAGAGTATCACTTCATTTACAATAGAAAACTAGGAAATAGAATACATAATAAAACTTTGATAATAATATCTATTTTTATTGAAAAAAAATATAAAATTAAGAAATACAATAATACCTTCTATCTAACTTGAATTATGTGTTCCCTCTTTGAAGTAAAATCATCTATTATTTCATTAATAGAAAATTGAGCTGCAATGTCCTTTTAAACATACAGAAGCATGCAATATCTAAGAAAATCATCATCCATCTTACTACGAGGTGAACTTGCTGTTGAAACTGGATATGTCAATACCAGACGTAACAATGCCAGCTTAACAAAATATTATCAAAGGTCGAACTTGCATAGAAAACCCACAAGCTATTAACTCTATCAAGACTATTAAAGCTGAAGCTCTAATTTGAAGAAATCATATGATTTTACATAAAGATCTAATTTTATCTAACTAAATCGTTTGATCCATAAATAGGGGCATGTAATTCTTGAATGTAAATCTGTAATAGCACGAGTATGCATTGAATCCAAAGCTAAAGTTGTAGATTCTAGAAGTACTAGAACTTAAAAGGAAAATTAGAGAAAATGAAACAGAAAAATACTAGAACTTATAAGGAACCAAATTGATTTTCCCTAAAAACAAACCAGTACAATGCTTAAAGTTAATAGGATTTGGAATAAACTTATAAAAATAGAATTTGATCGATTGACTACTGTTATAATGCCTAAATAAATAAATAAAAAATGGGTTCTATACAATGCTTAAATGCTACTTTATGAAGAAGAAATGGGTTGAAAAGAGTCAAAGACAACAATTGAGATTTGTTGTCTGCACTTTGATTTAGGGACAATAAAATAAGAGAATATAATGGGAATTAGAACTTAAAAAAAAAATTTGATCCTTTGAAAATTCCTAACTTACAAAATATACATTCAATTTGAGTGATTCAAATTCCCAATTGAAGCTTATAAAGTAAGGATTCTAAATCTACATGACCCATATCCAGAACACTGTCAGACCAGCAAAGATAGTGGCCAAAGATTTGGTGTATTACTATACGGTACGTAGGTCCTAAACACAACTTTTTATGAACAATTAGTGCAAAAATAATGTAAGAATCAGCTTGTAGTACCTTTATTTATAACAACAATGAGACAAAGAGAGAGGTTAATAGGAGGACTAGAGGAGGTAGCCGAAGCTCGGTGACGGCAAGGAAAGACAGATCTCTCTGATATTTTCTCTACTTCTCTAAACAAATGAATTGGTGGTAGCCAATACATATAAATATATAATAGGTTATCTATCTTTTTTATTTTTTTTTCTTGGGTTGGATCGAGCTAGTTAGCTAGGCCCATATTTTCTTTTACACATTACTAGCCCAAGCCAAAGCCAGAGCATAAGCCATTTCATTAAAATTTATTGGACTAGGTATTATGGTTGAACTGTAAGGTTAGGCTGCAAATCTAGAATGTTGGGCTTAAATATACTTATTAGATTTTCTTTAAAAAAATTTGAGCCCAAGCCTAGCTTCGCCCTGCTTGAAAACACTAGCCTTTAACGAGACATCCAAAAAACAATGACAATGCTGTGAATTAAACTTTAAATATTTAAGGTTTTTTTTTGAAATATTTAAGATTAAAATAATTAAGTCCTATTTGTTTCCATCTACACAATGTAAATAATTTATTTGCACTACTGATCATCTTCTTCCTCGAGCTGTCACCCATGTACTTTATCTACCTTTAGTTAAGTTTCACTGTCAAGTTCTTTTATAACAATTTCATGAAGATCACGTTTTTGTTCTTCGTTATTCAATGATGATGCAACCATACTAGCACCATTCTGGTTTTCGTCCAATAATGTTGTCGCGACATTAATACTATTATCTTTAACAAGTTTTTCATTTTCTTTCATGATAAACTTAAACTCATCCATTAGCATTTGTTTCCAACCAAATCCTCCATCTTGAAAACCAATACAATCAATAACTATCAAGTCTTTTTGCTTTGAAATATCCTTATTCACTTCCATTTGCATTACGTGCTTTATTTCATCTATAGCCTTTTGTGTCTTCCGAAACTCTTTTTCTTTAAATAAATATTTGCAAATAATTGTGGATTCATAAGGTTACGAATTCTCAGACTATGCTATGAGGATAAACAATTTTTTCGTGTTAAAACATTTCTTTGTCGATTGCTTGCTTGGATACGTTGTTACCATCATATTCAAGAACAACAAACAATATTAATAACAACCAAATAATAAAATGAAAACATAAAAGAAAATTTATATGTAGACACAGGTAATAAAAAAATAATATATTGCAGGCACAATATGCTTCAACATTGTAAAAGTAGTTTTTTGGTTCTATCAACATTCTCTACCAAAATTATAAAAATACTTTCATAATTCTAACAAATTAATGCATAAAACTTTTCAATGAAGAACGTCTCTTGCTTTTTGAGAAAAATACTAGAGCAAAATTTTGATTGTTGAAAGCAATAGAAGTACTTCTAACTCCCCAATGTGGTAACTTTTGACCATCAAAACATCAAATTCAATGACAAGAGAGAGATAGTGATAGCTCGTCATCCTTAACTTCAAGGCAATTTCTACAAGAAACAAATGTAGAATGTGAATAAAAAATTGGGGGAATTCAAAATAAAAACAGAAACAAAGTAACAATTAATAATCATAAATCAAGGAAAAAATTCAGTGCCATGCACAATAGATGCTCTTCCAATTTCCTAACCAAACAACTGGTAATAAAAACTCACTCACTACTTTATACACTTCAACTCATCATTGAATAAAAAAGCACATAAATCAAAATACTCAGAAACAAAGTAACAATTCATGATCATAAATCAAAGAAAAAATTCATTGCCATACACAATAGATGCTCTTTCAATTTTCTAACCAAACTACTAGTAATTAAACTCATTCACTACTCTATACACTTTAACTCATCATCGAATAAAAAAAAGCATATAATTCAAAATACTCACGAACAAAACAAAAAAAAAAAAAAATAGGCACAACCAATCAAAATATTTTGTTATATATTTCTTTTGAAACTTGGTCTTATTAGGTCTAGAAGAGTAGCTGAAGTGGCAAAAGAAACTTTAGAATAGGCATTGTAATAAGATAAAATGAAAACAAGAGTGAGATAAGTTTCTCTCTTGAAATGCGATTGACGATGAAGAAGAAAAGATAAAAGTGGAGTTTCAAGAGATGGATTTTGGGTCTTGATTTTTAGGTTCTCTATTTGCCGTAAAAGAATTTCGTATTAATCACAAAACCTCTTAAAAAGGTTTCAATTACTTTTGAGACTGTACTTCAATCTTCACTTCGTTGAGAGCAAGACATTAACTACCTATTAGATTGAAAACATTTAAGATTTTTTTTCTGAATATTAAAAAACAACGGCAATGCTATTAATTAAACCTTAAATATTTTAAATTTTTTTTCTTCTGAATATTAAATATTTAAGATTGAACCAATTAAGTCCTATTTCTTTCCATTTACATTAGCTATTAAACCAATGTGGAAGACAAATGTGTGCAGTCAAAGTCAATCTAATTAGAAGGCAAAACAAGAAATACAATGTACATAATTTATTAGCACTACTAATATTCATTCTCCTCTAGCCATCACTTATGTTCTTTATCTAACAATAGTTGAGCTTCACTACTAGGTTATAACATTTTTTCGAAGATCTTGTTGTTTTTCTTCATTTTTCAATGATGACGCAACCACACCAGCATCACTCTGGTTTTCATCTAATAATGTTTTCAAGAGATTAATATTAGAATTTTTCTATAAGGTGGGCTTAATTGTGGATTTTGGGTTTTTATCAAAAGGGACTAAGTAATTGGTCTAATGGTGAAATTTAAAGATCGCCCATATATAGTGATATGTTAATTGGGCTTAACTCTTGTGTGTTGAGTGTGGACTGTAGTAACCCATTAGGGTTTTGATGAGCAGCCCATTGGGATACTACATAAAGGTTTATGGCTAGGTATCCTCTTCTTGTTCTAAAACATAACTCTACAGTCTTCTGTCTCATCGAGGAAGCCAATTAACAAGAGGAAAAAAAAAGGAAAACTCTAGTCTACATTTTTCGCTAACAGTTTTTGGTAAGACGTTCTTGATCATGTGATTTCCTGATGATCTTCTAAATTTCGTTGCGTTATTCATCTTGAAGTCCAAATCTGTTAGGTGTTCTACAATCCCATTATGGTTGATTTTTGGTTAGATTATTTTATGACAATTATTACATGTGGTATCAAAGCCACCATAACTTGGGTTTAGAACCCTAATTAAGGTTTTGATTGATTGATTGAAAGGCATACTAGGGTTTGAATTATTAATTAGGTTATTTTTTATAATTGATTATAGCAATAAAGTATATTGATTTGTATGTTAAAAATTCTTGCGATGATAAAGTTCTAATTTCATGATTGTGTGAATCAAATATACATACATGTATATCATTATAAAAACATATTTTGGGGTTCTTGAAATATTTGTTCAATTAATCATTCCATAGTTTACACTAGATTCAAGTAGATTAATTGAATTTGGCGTGTTCATAAAGTTTAGAACATGCATAGAACTTTCAAAACTTCAGATTTTCCATAAGACAATTGATTATGTTTTTCTTTACAATCGACTATCCTGTCGTGCATAACGACTAGTTTTTAAAAATTGAGGGGCGGAACAGAGCATTTAATGTAACAAACGGCCATTCCTTGTGTCTAACGGATATATTTAGTTAAAACTATAAATACCCATCATAAATAAGCATTTTTAACAATTAAGAGCATTCAATTTCATCAAGAGCTCATTTACTACCCTTAAAAACTTTTAAAAATTCTTTTTGAGCCATCTTTAAGCTTTGATCTTGTGAGAGAGAATTTATTTAAGTTGTACGCATTAATTGCACTTTATCTAGTACCAAAACTTATTACTCATCTTTAATCTTTATAAGGGAAAGAGTTGGTGTAACTCTTGTGAGTGTTTAGGTATTAAACACTTGAGTGTAAACTTATTTGGAAGAGAATCTTATGAAGGTTTGGGCAACATCTTGGAAGTTGCTTGGTTGATCTAGTTAAACCTTCAAGGAGGATCCTTGAACAGAGTGGACGTAAGGTCGGGAGTAGATATTGTTGAAGTACTATAAACTAAGTTTGCACGTTATTTTCTCTTGCTCTTTTAATTTCTAGCAATCTTGTATTTGTTGATTTCATTATTGTATGAATTTATTAGTTTGTGTGCAATTTTTTTTAAACCCAATTCACCCCATCTTGGGTTGCATCTTAGTTAACAATTGGTATCAGAGCTTCGTTCTCTTAATTATGCTTAAATCCTTGAGTAGATCCTATGGCAACTAGTATGTATAATGAATGTCATTCTTACATCAGGCCCCCTTGTTTAATGGAACTACGTATAACTATTGGAAGAATAAAATGAAAGTTTTTGTACAAGGTCAAGACTATAATTTGTGTCAAATAATTGAAAAATGACATAGGATTCCTATGAAAAAAGGTAAAAAAAATGATGTGTTAGAAATTCTAGTTCCTAAACTAAACAAGAATTTGATGATGATGATGATTGTAAAACGATGTCTTTAAATAGTAAAGTTACAAGTATGTTTTGTTGTGCTTTAGACATAAATGAATACAATAAAATCCATGCTTGCTCTTCTACCAAGGAAATTTGGGACAAACTTCCAATTACTTACGAGGGTATTAATCAAGTCAAGAAATCTAAAATTTATAAATTAACATCTAAATATGAAGCTTTTAAAATATCCCCTACTGAAACAATTTCTGAAATGTATTCTCAGTTCACTAACATTACTAATGGTTTAAAGCTTCTTGGTAGAAATTATGAAAATTGTTACTTGGTGGGAAAGATTCTCAGAGCTTTACCACCAGCATGGGAATCAAAGATGACGACAATTGAGGAAGTAAAAATCTTCACAACCTCTACATCGACACTCTTCTTTGCTCATTATTAGCTCAAAAAATGAACATCATGAATAAAAGTGTTAATGATTAGTTAAAGAAGAATATCATTTCTCTCAATGCTACCACAAGTAAGCAAGTAGAAGAAGATGAGAATGAAAGTAGTGAAGAAGATGGAGAAATGACTCTTATCACAAAGAGATTCCAAAAGTTCTTGGGAAAGAGTAAGAAGCCTAACATAAAGGATAATTCAACTAAGAAAGATCATTTCGTGTGTTTCGGATGCAAGAAACCCAAACACATCAAAGCGGATTGTTCTTCAACAAAGAAACTATATAAGTTATCTAAGAATAAAGCTTTGGTGGCAACTACTTGGAGTGATGACGAAAAGGGCAATTCGGATGAAGAAAATGACTATAAAAAAATTACCAACCTTTGCTTGATGAAAATCGATGATGAAATTGAGTTAAACAATTCTTCAAGTAATGATATTGATAATGGGATTGTAAATGAAGAATTGATAGAAGCAATAAATGAATTGCATAAAGAACTCAAGAAACTTGATACTAAAAATGTTGCTCTAAAAAAGGAAGTTTCATATTTCTCTCTAAAGAAATGAAAGTATTAAAAGAACAAAAAGAAAAATTTTCTTTAGATCTTGGTAACTCATCACAAGAGTTTTTAAAAAATGAAAGCGTTATTTTGAAAAACAAAGTGAATGAGTTGAGAAACACTATTTCTAGACTTGTAAGAGGAAAAAAGAAACTAGATGAAATGTTGGCTTACCAAAGATTGAATGGAGAAAAATCTGGTTTGGATTATTCTCCATTAGGTAAGGAAAAATCTAATGAAACTATCTTTGTGAAAGCAACAAATATTAATGATCCCTCTACTTCTCAATTACCTAGTAATGTTCATAATGCACCATTAAAAAATGTTAGGAAGCCTAAGAATGCAAATATCAATTTATATGTAGAAATTCATATGCTAATGCTAGGAATAGATATTCAAGAAGTACATATGTTGATATGTACACTCATTCTAGAAAGACAAAAGCTAGGTATGCTCTAGAAATTCTTATGTTAGGAATGCATACTCAAGAAATGACTATCATTCAAATCTTAGAAATAACATGTATTCACATAATTTTCATAATGCTAGAAACATGTATTCTAGGAATGCAAGATTTTTATATCCAAGGAATGATAGATTTACATTTTCTAGATATCCTAGAAATTATCATGATTATCAATCTAAAATCATGCATCATTCATATCGTTATAATTATGGAACAAATTATAGAATTAAGAAGGTATAGGTTCCAAAAAAATCTGTATTTTCAAGGACTAATCCCAAATGACCCAACTTTTTTTACCTAAAAGTTTCATTGTGTATCCTTGTGTGATGTAGATTTATCTTCATACAAAGATAGAATGTGATTATTGGTATCTTGATAAGGGATGCTTGAAGTATATGGCTGGTGATCAAAGTATCTTTGTGGAGTTGACTCCAAAGGATGGAAAATATGTCACCATTGGAGATAACACTAAAATAAAGATCATTGGACATGACAAAGTTGGTAAAAATTCTTCAACCGTTGATTATATTTTATTTCTTCAAGGTCTTAAGGATAATTTACTTAGTATTGGTCAATTATGTGATAAAGGTAATATAGTTATATTTGAGTCCACTCATTATCTTATAATAGAAATCAAGAATAACAAGATCAAATTTGTTGCCCAAAGACATGATTTCTATATAGTTGATCTCAAATCTTTGCCTTCAAAAAACGAAAAATATTTTTTAGCATTTAGTGAAAAGTCATGGTTATGGCATAGATGGCTTGGTTATGTGAACATGATTTTAATTCAAATGTTTTCTAGAAAATATTTGGTTGTTGGTATTTCAAAACTTAAGTTTGAAAAAGACAAAGTTTGTGATCCTTGTCAAATGGGAAAACAAACTAGGATTTCTTTTAAATAAAAAAATGTTGTTTCAACTTCTAGACCATTAGAATTTTTACATATGGACTTGTTTGGACCAATTGGTACTACTAGTCTAGGTGGTCATCAATATGATCTTGTTATTTTTGAATGACTATTCTAGATATACTTTTGTTATTTTTATGGCTTATAAGAATGAAGCTTTTATAGGTTTTGTAAACTTTTTCAAAAAGTTTCAAAATGCAAATGGTTATGTTTTCTCTAGCATAAGAAGTGATAATAGAAAGAATTTAAAAACCAAAACTTTTCAAAATTTTGTGATGATTATGGTATTGATCAAAATTTTCTAGCTCCTAGAACCCCCCAACAAAATGGTTTTGTTGAAAGGAAAAATAGAATTTTAGAAGAAATTGGTAGAACTTTTCTTTGTAAAAACAGTTTTGCAAAATATTTTAAGGTGGAAGTAATCATGGAAAGAATTTGAAAACCAAAAATTTTCAAAATTTTGTGACGATCGTAGTATTGATCACGATTTTCCAGCTCTTAGAACCCCCCCAACAAAATGGTGTTGTTGAAAGGAAAAATAGAATTTTAGAATAAATTGGTAGAACTTTTGTTTGTAAAAACAATTTATCAAAATACTTTTGGGCGGAAGCCGTTAATACCACTTGTTATGTTTTAAATAGAGTTTTAATTAGGCTTATACTCAAGAAAACTCCATATGAATTATGGAAGGGTAGAAAGCCAAAAATTTCTTATTTTCATGCTTTTGGTTGTAGGTACTTCATCTTAAATAACAATAAAGATAACTTAGGTAAATTTGATTCTAAGACCGATGAAGGGATTTTCTTAGGTAATTCAACCTCTAGCAAATCTTATAAAGTCTTTAATAAAAGAACTCTAGTGGTTGAAGATGAATCAAATGGCTCAAGGGGAAGATGAATCAAGATTTGATCAACCTTTAATAAATCAACAAGAAGATGGTATTTCTAAGGATTGGTGGTATATGAATTATCACCCAATCGATCAAGTGATTGGAGATCCTTCACAAGGGGTAAGAACTCATTCTTATATTAGAAATGTATCAATTATGTTGCTTTCTTATCTCAAATTGAACCTAAAACTTTTGATGAATCTGAATATGATGAAAATTGGATAATGGCTATGCAAGAATAATTAAATCAATTTGAAAGAAGTAAAATTTGAACTTTAATACCTAAGACTAACGATCATTCGACAATTAGAACTAAGTAGGTTTATAGAAATAGAATGGATGAAAATGGTGTAGTAACTAGAAAAAAAAGTTAGACTTGTAGCAAAATGTTATAATCAAGAAGAAGAAATAGACTTTGATGAGACTTTTGCACCCGTAGATAGACTAAAAGCTATTCGCATGTTGCTTGTATTTGCATGTTTTAAGAACTTTAAACCAGTGTTTTCAGAGGCAAGGGTATTGAGCGAGGCGTTGGGCGAGGCGTTTTGCCTCAATGAGGTGGGGCGTAAGCCCCTAGATGTTGGGGCATTTTGAATAAAATAATATTAATTAAATTATAAAAATACTAAAAAATTGAAATAATGTAAATAAATTAATTATCAATAAACTTTAATAACTTAAAACACATGAATGAATATTTATCAAAATATTTCACAAACACACGTTAACATCACAAACATAATGTTAAGTAGTTGTTATTTACACACTTACAATGATATAACAAATTCACAAACATCTCATTTTTCATCAATAAATCACAAATCATACTCCAAAAACCAAATTCTAATTTTCAAATTGACCAATCAATTCATCACAAGACACAAACACGTTCCAAATTCTAACAAACATAAAAATAACACAATGTTAAGTATCAAATGTTTACTGTTTAGTGTTTACACACTTACATTGGTATAAAAAATTCACATACATAAATCTATTAAAAGCAAAAAATTAGATAGCATAGCAAACAAAATCATTCAATGGGCTCTAAAGCACTCTCATCAATATCATCATCATCTTCATCGAACATATCTACGCTAGAAAAAGTTCTTGAATGAAATCCTGGGGGCATATCTTGTGAATGTCTTCCACAATTAGGTTTAATCTAGTTTGCTTGACTCTTCTTCGATCTTGAGTCTCTTGACCTACATAACAAATTACATAAGTTATATAGCATTAGTGCATTATAACAATATATGATAATGAAACCAATGATTCCATAGATATGTGACCATCTATGATAATTTTTTTTTCATACTTACTTGACCCTGTCTTATATGTTTGTTTGTTTGATAATCCACAGGCAAAAGAACCGCATTCGATTGTAGGAGCAAGTGTCTGAGTCTCTTCTTTCTGCAAAGGTTCAATTGGCACAGTCCTAATGGCATCAACATCAAATAATTGTTCTTCTTCAAGCCAAGAAGAATCACTAGGGAGAAGAGATGACTCTGTCTCCGCTATCCACTCATCATCAAAGTCAATCTCCTCCATCAACATATGATCAATTTTTTTTGCCTCCTTCTGATACTTCTTTCTCTCAATGCAGTGTTTTACTTAACATAAACCAAAGCATTCAATCTTTTGACTTCAAAAATATTTCTCTTTTTTGTGTGGATCTACAAGATCAATTTTTTATCAACATATAAGTTTCAGTTTTACAAGATGAGATGTATTAAATTGTGAAAGTGAAATTTTTTTTATCGATTCAAAGGTGCTCTAATTTCTCTCACACCTTGAAGCACTACAAGTGAGACTAAGGACTCGAATAGCAAACTTTGTCAACTCAGGTGTGTCGCTTCCAAAGCGTAGCCACCAATCAACTACACAATTAAACTAATTCAATAAGAACAATACTAAGCAATGACAAATGATAATACTAACTAGCACATTGATTGATAGTTTGATACTGTAAGTCTAAAACAAGATGTTTTAGTCACTAAATTTAGATCATTATGGACCTTATAGCCTTAAATCTTAAATATTAAAAAATCATTTAACCAGCAAACTGGGGTTAAGCAAGTACTAAGATTGTGTGTCTTAAATAGTACCTGGAGAAGATTGATTTCTTGTATCGATTGCAATTCTGGTTCTAAAGTCTCCACGTGCATAGTCAAATAAGTCCAATTGAATATCAACTGAAACATGATCTTCATAACTCACCATCCTTTCCATGCATTCAAGCAATCCTTTCCTCAATATCAGCTCAAATTTAAGAAACTTCTTTGTGTAACGTAACTGAGGATTTAAGTAAAACCCAGCAGCATGTAAAGGTCGTTGAAGTTGTGGAGTCTATCTATCATCTATCCTCTTCAAAATTGGCTTATACTTGTATTCATTTCCTCCACAATTATAAGAAATCTTTTCTTTTGCAGCATCAATCCCATTGGAGGCCTCTCCACTGAATCAACCTCTCTCAAAACAAGAAGTTTTTTGATACAAAAAGCAACATTACGCCAAAATTTTGGATCAAACAATATGCTTGTGTGATCTTTTGTACACTCATTCATCTTGAAAGATCTACAAAAGCAAAATGTATTTGAAGAAAACATAGCTATAAGAGATTATACGCTTTGAAGTGTGAGATAAGCAGTGGCAAAGCATGTTACTACCGGGCGAAAAAGCTCATGATCTTTTATGTGTTTCCTTATTAAGGCAAGCACCCACACATGTCCATATATGAACTTCACAACTTGCTTAGATTTTGTAATTGTCTCAACATGAGCCTTCAACTTTGTAATGCTCTCTAGCATGAGATCAATACATTGTGCATCACATGGAGTCCAAAATATTCTAGTCCTTTTCTCCATAAGTCGTTTCTCGGCATTCGTAAAATTTGAACCATTATCAGTGACAACTTGAACAACATGCTCTTCTCCAATTTCCTTAACCACCTCATCAAGATAATTAAACATCAACTCACATGTTTTAATAGTGTCAGATGCATCAACTGATTTCAAGAACCATGTATCAACAGGACTATTAACTAGAAAGTTGATCAAAACCCTTGACTTATTATCTATCCAACCATCAGCCATTATAGTGCATCCATATTGTTTCCATGCCTTCTTGTGCTCCTCCATCATTTTGTGTATGTCAGTAACCTTTTCTTTAAGAATCGATGTCTGCACCTCATGAATAAAAGAAGGTTTAAAACTAGGTCTAAAATTAGAAATAGCCTCAACTGCACTAAGCCAATAGGGTTTATTCATCAAACTAAAAGGGAGTGCTCTATTGTATATCAAGTGTCCAATTTTTCTACACACATCTTTTCTTTCTTCTTGCTTCCATTTGGAATTCAAAGTTGTTTGGCGGGCTTGTGAAGAAGTGAAATTATCCATTGACCCTCTAGGTGTAGAAAATGGTTGAGTAAATGGGCCACTGTCACTGCCACTTGAGATCCCATAGTCTCCAACTGATGGGGAAGATAAACTCTCACTTCTTCCTCCAAGACCCATTCCAATCTCTTCAAGAATCTCATTCTTTTTTCTTTTGGTTGATTTGAAACTAGGTAACATTGCTACAACTTCTTCTTTGAAATTTTCAGGAACCTCAAAACAAGGTTTCATATCAAAATGAGTACCCACTAAATGTTACTTTAATCGTTTTATAGTCCTAGAACAATGTTGATCACAAAATTGACAATAGAAGTATTTTTCTCTAGGAATTTCTTTTGTATACTTCCATGCAGGATCTTTCTTCAAGCCATGACTATTTTGAAGTTCACCCATGCTTCCTAATTCAATTATATTTACACTGTCAATAAGATGAAAAGAAAATAAGTATCAATTAAAAACTAGAGCAAAAAAACTACTAACATTAATGCAACTAAAGTAAAGCAGTTGCAAACTAAAATCAACAAATCTTACAAGCTTATTTTATTTTTAACATTGGATATATCATAGTCAAAGACAAGTGCTGTCTGTGCGGGGGCTGCTGCACAATAGCCCATGTACTAGTGCTGCTTATGAGGAGGCTGTTGCACAGCAGCACCTGTGAAGAGTTAGGTTTTTTCTTTCCTGAGAAACAAGGATGCAGGGAAAGCAAACACCACATAACACAAATAAACATGCCAAATACAACAATGATAACAAAACATATTTGACTAGTATTTAGGTTCTGTTGATGTTTAATAGTAGAACATAACAAAGATAGGTTGAACACAAATAAATAACGGCCTAAACCAATAACTACTACGAAATACTGCATTTCTCATCATCTCATCGTAAGCAATCACGAAATTAAGGCAATTGAAATGTCTAGCTCACTAATGAGGAAGAAAAGATATAATTTCAGACAACGAAGAATTCTAAGATGAAAAGCTATAATTTCAGACAATGAAGAACTTCAAGCTTGATATGAAATTAATTAGATCTTACATGACTACAACAATCAAACCTAGAAAACAAGCTAGAATCGTGCACCTGAAAATTGAAAAGTCATAAAAAAAGAGGCCATGATCCGGCTTTTTCTACCTACGTGCAGAAATCACCGTACTAAGCCAACTTCAGACCGTATTGACAGGGCCAACTATTTTTGTTAATGAAATAAAAGGTAGTAAAAGTAGCACCAACTCAATCTCTACCTGATACTTTGAACATTTTCAGTCACTAATCTTGAAAAGTTAGGTAGTAATAGAATAAAATTCCAAAAAGGCCAATCCATAGGAATAAGAGTCGATAAAAAGAAACAAATCACACATTGTATTATTACATGCCAAGATGCACACACACAGTGTATTTACATAGCAGTATATGACTTTACGAATAAAAACGCCTCGCGGGACTGATATTATGATAATATCATGGCAAATACATGAGAACATGCATTGACACACACCCATCTACCAAAGTCTCTCGAATAAATAATGCTCATGACTAGCGAATGCATTCATGAATCATGAAACACCTTAAACATAAACTAACTAGATTTGTCCACAACATCATGCTTATACAACTTTTGCATTTTATCTGACATCCTTGCACTAAAAGTCTTCAGTAAGGGAAAGAAAAACATCGATTATTAGATTTTAATGGAAATATATTCAAATAAACAAATTAATCAGGGATAGTTCCTTGCAAATGTTGGGAAGGATTTAAAAATGAATATGAGTGAGGGCCAATCGACATATTGCCAAATTGTAAATTATAATTTGAAAACTTCACCCATCATTTCCCAATATTTGAAACAAATAAAAGACAAGTGCTTATTGAGAATGATGGAACAACACAAAGAGGAGTTTAAAATTTCAACAGTAGCATAGCAAGTAACCACTCCTAATACTTGTAAAAACTAATGAGTAGCATACACCTGTAGAGAAAGTTGGTACATACTAAGAAATTGAAGAACAGTAGTGCAAGGGATAAACAAGCTGAACTATTTACAATTGCACAAAGCAAATTTTAGAAACTTCACATATCACCCCACAAGATGCATTAATCATCTAGAGGAGAAATTGCGATTTCATGTAATATTAATAGTCTTAATAGCCATTTTGCGAAAAATAACTCCATTGATTATACCAATACTTGAATACCAAATAACAAATGCTTGAAACATGATTTTCTACTCCATGTTTTACTACATTTAAACATAATTTATATTCCGGTTTTACTGCATTTTCTCACAATTCACAAACCAAATAGAGGTCAAACAAAACCTCAATCTTAAATACTAAAAAGAAAAAACAAACAAACACCAAAAAATACGTATCACAAAAGCTAAAAAAAAGGTAAACCATATCAAAATATTCACAAAAAATGACACTGGTAAAATGAAGTGAATAAAATTTTGAAAAAAAACCCAAATTTAGATAATTTAAACCTAAAAGACCTGAATCAGTCCATGTTCACATAATTTATAACTTGAAAGCACAGTATAAATGACTTACCTAAGATAATTATGGAGTATAGATGGACAAGTGAGAGAGAGAGAGAGAGAGAGAGAGATGAAGACAGCTTAGATTGGAGTAAGGAGCTTCACTGGCAGTGAGTGAGAGTGTGAGATAGAGATGCGACTTCAGGGAAGAAGCCTAAATGGGTAAGGACGTAAGGCCCTTATGCGTCATTTTGGTTAAATAGGGCTGATTTACATTTAACCAAAAAACGTCTTTTTGAGTTTGCTGAATTAAAAAAAAAAAATTCATTGGGTGTTCGCCTGAGGCATCAAAGGCGTATGCCTACGGGTTGGGCGAACGCCCAGACCTGAAAAACGTACGCTTAACAGCAAGAACGCCCAAGGTTTCAGGCCTTGGGGCGTTTTAGCCCCGTTTTGCCGGGGCGCGCCCAGACTCCGCCTTTTTAAACACTACTTTACTTTACTTCAAATGAATGTGAAAAGTAATGGTTTTATAGAAGAAGAGACTTATGTTGAACAACCTATTGGTTTTGAAGATCCTAAATTTCCAAACCATATCTATAAGCTTTTTAAAGCTCTTTATGGGTTGATTAAAGCATGGTATGAAAGGTCAAGTAAGTTTTTACTTTAAAACAGTTTTACAAGAGGAAGAATTGACACTATTCCTTTCATAAAAATTCATAATCATGACATACTAATTGTGCAAATATATGTTGATTATATAATATTTGGTATATTTGATGCTACTAATGAAACTACGTGTCAAGATTTTGCTAAGTGCATGCAAGGTGCATTTGAGATGAATATGATAGGAGAGCTCATTATTTCCTTGGTATTTAAATTAAACAAACAAAGGAATAAATCTTAATCAACCAATCCAAGTATACAAAGGACTTAAAAAAGAAGTTTGGGATGGAGAATGCAAAGTCAATTGGGAATCCCATGAGCATTTCAACAAAGCATAACTTAGATGAAAGAGATAAAAGTGTTTATATAAAGAAATATAGAAGCATGATAGGGGCTTTACTTTATTTAACCAAATATTATGTTTAGTGTTTGTATATGTGATAGATTTCAATATAATTCTAAAAAATTTCACTTAATGGTTGTTAAAAGAATCTTAAGATACTTGCTAGGAACTCAAAATTTAGGTTTATGGAATTCTAAATAATTGTCTTTTGACTTAATTGGGTATTCGGATGTTGATTTTGTTGGTTGTAAGTTAGATAGAAAGAGTACTAGTGGAACATGTCAATTTCTCCGTTGTATGTTAACATATTGGTTTTCAAAGAAAAAAATTTGGTTGCACTATCAACGGTCGAAGCAGAATATGTAACCGCCGGTAGTTGTTATGCATAATTTTTATGGATAAAACAGCAACTTGAATATTTTGGCATGCATTTTGAAAATGTTCCCATCTTATGTGGCTACACTAGTGCTATCAATCTAACTAAGAGTCCAATTCAGCATTCTAGGACCAAACATATTGAAAACCATCACTTTATAAGATATCACACTAAAAAATAAGATATTAAACTTGAATTCATTAGTATGGAAAAATGATTAGCTGATATATTCACAAAACCCTTAAATGAAGATAGGTTTTGAATGATTAGAATGGAATTAGGAATGAGAAACCATGTTTGATTATTTTGGTTTCATGTGCATTAATCATTTTTATGTTTTTGCTATTGAATGAATGAAGATTAATTCTCAATTTAATGTCATCTCACTAAAAAATAGCATAAGAAATCAAATCTTGCAAGAATGTCTCAAAGTTCAAGTTTCTGGTTGCTTCACAGTTGATTGTGCCTTCTTGACAGTTGACTGCCTTAGTTTGTTTGACGGACAGTAGGTTCCCACAACCAGCTGTCAAGGATCACAGTTGACTATTAAAGCCTCACCTGATACATTTATATGAAATTTAAATTAGACAATCGACTACTGTAACGACTCATCCCGAGTTGGTCACCCCCGAGACGGTGTCGTCATGTTTTGAAATCACAGCACGACACATATATGCAACAATATAAAAACATACATCGATTGAAAATATATATACATCAACCCTTAACCCTCAACAGGGGAGTTAGATTATTAATATCCCATCCGAAACAATACATACCATATATTATGCATGAATATCTACAAAAAAAAATTTCCATTAGTCTGAGGATGTGGACCACGAGACTTACAGATAATAACTCCGTCTGAATTTCAACTCACAAATCTATTTGTCCTACCCGCTACCTGAAATTATTTAACAATGAGGAGTGAGCTTTACAAGCTCAGTGAATTAAATTTACTAGAAATACTCGATTTGTATACTTTTAGTTATATTCATTCGTTGTTAAATAAATATAATTAACCATCTATCTCTTCTCGCATTCTACTTCAATCATTTATCAATTTCTCTTAACAAATAAATTATCAGGCTATCATTTGTTAATACACATATCTCATATATTTTATCAATTTAATATCATCACAAAGTTCACACCATACCAACAATCAACAATATAATTCTTTATTATGTCACCCTTTCTATTTATCTATCATCAAAATTGTCTCATTATGAGATTCATCTATCTATTAATCATTTAATAATCAAAACTGATTCTTTAGCATCTCAGGCATTAATAATAAATATTTAAAACAATCATAATGCATGAATTTAAATTATCATTCTTTCTTTCTCATTAGATCATTTCATATTATCATCTGGGAACGTCTTCTCTTACGTCGACATGTTTCAGCCAGACCAGCTATCTTCCTAGTCTTCTCAACCAGACTAGTTGCATTTCTGGTCTTCTCAGCCATACCAGCTGCCTTCATGGTCTTCCATTTTATGCATATGAGAAATAACATACAAGCAAGCATACATCAAAACATTCGATTCCACTATCTAGCTCTTTTTTAAAATTATTATTTTTGTCATATTTATTAAATTGTCTCCTCATATATCATATCAATTTTTCATTCATATTTTCAGAAATTTCATATAACTTCTCAAATTATTTTTTTATTCATTCATCATTTTAAAAAAAATATAAATTCTTATATAATTAATATTCAACGTATTATTTAATCATTAACCAACAAATCAATCAATTATCATATATAACATAAAATCCATCATTAAATCATTATAATTCAACAATTTATTCAAATATTATTATTATTATTTTGGTCTCGATTACTAAAAGTAAATATAACTCACCGCGTAGCACTTAAAGCTACCCGTAGATCGCCTCCTTACCTTTCATACTCCTTTAAGTAATTTCACCCGATTGCTGATCGTCAACACCTGACATAATATTTATATTAAAATTTCTAATTTATTCTTCAATTCTTCCATAATTCATACTATTTAAATTTCTATATTAAATTCCAAGTAATTTCATGTATGCATAATTTCAACTGTCTTTAAAATTCAGTACCATCAACAAAAATTATTTTCATTCTCTAAAAATTCAAATGCAATTTTTTTAACTATAGAGGAATAATTTATAAATGTTCAATCTTTCAAAAAATAAAATTCACATTATTACCTATTTTTTTAAAGCTTCCCTTAAATTTCTTTAAAATTCACCCATAACTTCATCAAGATTTCAATCTTTCAATATTTCTTTCAGTCCCTAGATGTTTAAAGGAAGAGAGTAATTTGAGAGAGAATATAATTTTAGAGTGAGAAGGAAATTTGTAAACCAGTTTTAACAAAACAAAAGAAAACTTAATTTTTATACCAAAAACCGGCCTATAACTTGTGCTTCTCCCATTCTCCATGTCTATGCCTACGGGTCTCACATGCATGCTCTCTAGCCAATTCAATTTTGTGTAGGCTACACCTGTCCACTAGCATCCATGTGTCAGTTTTTATTTTTTTATTTTTAAGTTTATGATATTTATGTTTCTGCCACCCAGCATATTCATTTAAAATTTACAACTTTACCACATCTTAATTACGATTCTTCCACCAGACATTTTCATTTAAAATTTATGACTTTACCATTACTTAATTACAATTCTGCCACCGATCATTTTCATTTAAAATTTACAACTTTACCACTACTTAATTACGATTCTGCCATTTTTCCTTAAAAATTCAAATTTTCACATTTTCTTTCTTCCAAAAATTATAGAAAATTATTGATTTGTATTTTCTTCCTATATTTTTTTATTTTTTTTACAAATATTTTTCTTAACTCTATTTCATATTTTTGTTCAAAATTATTTAATTTCAAACTTTCAATTTAATAATTTCAATTGTTCTAACTCTTTCCAATAAAATTCTCAATATCATTTTTTTCAAAAAAATTTATTTCAAACCAATAGTAAATTTTTTATGTATATATTATTTAATTCCATATAATATCTATCAAATTACTTATTTACCCTTACTTTAAGAACACATGTATTACAATTTTACCCATCTTATAAAAATTTCATTCCTGAAATTTTCTTAGCGAACTCATGAAAAAGCTAGGGGTATTCTTTCCTCATTCTTGCCTCATGCTCCTAAGTAATTTCTTCAACATCTTTGTTCTGTCATAATACTTGAACTAAAGGAATAACTTTATTATGCAAGACTTGTTTATTTTTGTCTAGAATTCTGATTGGTACTTGTATAAATGTCAAATCTTCCTGAAGTTCTACAGCCTGACTCGGAATACTATGGGATTCATCATGTTAACACTTTCTCAAAAGTGAAACATGAAAGACATTGTGTAATTGCTTTAACTCTGGAGACAAATCCAATCTATATGCTATTGGTCAAACTCTTTCAATCCCATCGTATGGCCCTACAAATCTCAGACTTAACTTTCCTTTCTTTTTAAATCTCAATACACCATTCCACGGAGATATCTTCAAATACACCCAGTCACCAATCTGAAACTCAAGAGGTCGTCTTCTATTATCAGTATATCAATTTTTTCTGTTCTATGCTGCTCTAAGGTTCTCTCTAACTAGTTTGATCCTCTTAGTAGTCAAATCTATCATTTCTGGACCACATAAATTTATTTCTTCAACTTCTTCCCAACATACTGGAGTTCTGCACCTTCTACCATATAAATCTTCAAATGGTGCCATCTTTATAGTAGTTTGATATTGATTATTGTATGCAAACTCGATCAAAAGTAAATAAGCATCCTAGCTCACTGAAAAACTCAATACACTAGCCCTCAACATATCTTCTAGTATTCTGATGATTCTCTCTGTCTGCCCATCAGTTTGAGGATGAAAAGCTATACTAAACTGCAATTACGTACCCATAGCTTTTTAAAAAGCCCTCTAAAATCTAGAAGTGAATCTAGAATCTTTATCGGATACAACACTTGAAGGTACTCCATGTAATCTCACAATTTTCACTACATACAATCTAACCAACTTTTCAGGACTCCAGGTAGTTTTAATAGGAAGGAAATGTGAAGACTTAGAAAATCTATCCATTATAACCCATACATCATCATGACCTCTCTGGGTACGGGGAAAATCAGAAACAAAATCATACTCGTATTCTCCCATGGTCATTCAGGTACTGGAAGAGGCTGTAATAAACCTGCTGAATGTCTATTCTTAGACTTCACTTGTTGACAAATCAAACATCTAGAAACATACTCAGCTACATCCTTCTTCATCCTTGACCACCAATAATTCTGTCTTAACCCCCTGTTCATCTTATTATTACCCGAGTGCATAGAATATACAGAATCATGAGCCTATTTTAGCATCTCCTTTATCATCTCAACATAATTGGGAACACAAACTCTATGTCCCAATACCACTATACCATATTCTCTAATTCTAAACTCTGTCGGCTTCCTTCTCAATATTTCATGTTTGATCTTCTCTATCCCTTCATCTTTACTCTGCATCTGTAACAAGCGATCAATAATAGAAGATTGTACCACCATATTTGCCATCAATACTCCTCTATCACTGATAGTCAATTGCATTCCTATTTCTCTCAATTCTATCATCAAGCTAATATCATGACTCCCAATAGCAACTAATCTCCCTGTAGACTTTCTACTCAAAGCATCAGCTACTACATTAGCCTTCCCTGGATGATAATGAATTGTACAATCATAGTCATTAATCAACTCCATCCACATCCTCTGCCTCAAATTCAACTTTCTATGGGTAGGTAAATGTGTCAAACTTTTATGATTAGTAAAAATTTCACAAGTGGCTCTATACAGGTGATGTCTCTAAATCTTCAAAGCAAAAACTATGGTAGCCAATTCTAAATCATGGGTCAGGTAATTTCTCTCATGGTTCTTCAATTTCCTTGAAGCATAGGCTATAATTCTCCTATATTGCATCAACACATCCCAACCCCTGATGCGACACATCACTATATACCACAAATCTTTCATCACCAGAAGGAAGCATTAATACCGAAGTAGTAGTCAATTTCTCTTTCAACAGCTGGAAACTCTTCTCACATTCTTCTGACCACATAAACTTCACTTCCTTCCTAGTCAATCTGGTTAATGGTCCATCAATAATAGAAAAATCCTGGATAAACCTCTTATAATAACCAGCCAACCCTAAAAAGCTTCTAATTTCATTCACATTAGTGGGTCTTTCCCAATTCAACACTTCCTCCAATTTCTGTGGGTCAATAGCTATACCATCTCTTGACATAACATGCCCCAAAAAAGACATTTCATTCAACCAAAAATCACACTTAGAGAACTTTGCATACAATTTCTTTCTCCTATGAATTTCCAGCACTATCTCTAAATGTTGCACATGCTCCTCTTCATTCTTGGAATATACCAGAATATCATCAATAAATACAATCACAAATCTATCCAAGAATGATTTAAACATCTGATTCAAATGCTGCAGGAGCATTAATCAACCTAAATGGCATCATAAGGAACTCATGATGACCATAATGTGTCCTAAAAGCAGTCTTAGGCATGTCCCCCTCCTTTATCCTCAACTGATGATAACTCGATCTCAAGTCTATCTTAGAAAACACCCTAGCCCCTTATAACTGCTCGAATAAATCATCTATCCTGGGCAAAGGATATTTATTCTTGATAGTGATCTTATTTAACTGTCTATAATCAATACACAACCCATCATTCCATCATTCTTCTTTACAAACAACACAGAGGCTCCTCAAGGCGACATACTAGGTCGAATAAATTGTTTATCTAAAAACTTCTGAAGCTAAACTTTCAATTCTTTCAACTTAGCTGGTGCCATTCTATAAGGTGCTATAGATATAGGTGTTAATCCCGGAATAATCTCAATAGAAAACTCCATCTTCCTGTTGGGAGGAAAACTAGACAACTCCTTAGAGAACACATCAGAAAATCTTTCACTACTAAGATTTTTTTCTAACTTCCTAATCTCCTTTCTAGAATCCACCACATACGCCAAATACCCCTCACAACCCTTCTTCAACCATCTACTAGCAGTCAGGGCAGAAATAAGACAGTTAGTAAGTATCTTACGTTCTCTTTGAAAATTAAACACCTCTTGTCCTGGTATCCTGAATGCCACATTCTTCCTAAAACAATCTACCTAAGCATGATATGCAGATAACCAATTCATCCCTATAATTAAATCAAAATCTGTCATATCTAAAGGCAACAAATCAACTTCAAATTCTCTATCAGCCATACTAATCACACAACCCCGATAAATTGTCTTGATAATAACTCTATCCCTAGTAGGAATTTCAATAATAACAACATTCATCAAAGGACTAACATAAGCATCAATAGATTTCATATAAACACTAGATGCAAAAGAATGGGTTGCACCAAGATTAATCAATAATCTAGCAAGTCTATCAAGAATAGATACCATACCCATAACAAAATCAGTGCATCCTGTTGAGTCAATGCATAGACTCTGCTGTATCTGGGCTGTAACTGACCACTGAGTTATCTCTCAGCTATTGGTCCTCTATCTCTTCCCCGTATACTCCCTGATCCACCACATCTCTCCACTTATTTTCTTCCAACACTTCCAGCACTTATCTCAATAGATTTCCTCATTGGACAAACTACACTAATATGCCCTCCCTCACCATATACAAAGCACGTCAGAGTAGGACATTTATGAGATAGATGCCATGTCTGATTACATCTATAGCAAACTTTTGTCTCTCGATTATACATCAGATTACCACTTCCTCTCGGTGGCATACTTACTCCTCTACCATAACTTCCAGTTCCCATAGCCTGTGTCCCATATCTATGGGTCCCACCAATGTTATTCTGAGCTACAGAAGCAACAGATCTTGCTTGCCTATAACTTTATATTACAGTTTCCTATGACAAGGAACGCCCCCTTTGGGGTGGTCTCCTACCCTGCACACTCATACTACTACCACATATGGGTCCCTCAAATCTAGATCTCTTCAGTCAATCCATCATACCTCTAAACTCCATCACTTCCTTCTCAATCTGTGATGCTTTATCCACCATTATAACATAATTCCCAATACCTATATAAGAGAGTTTAGTTGGAATTTCATAGTGTAACTTGTCTAAAAATTTCTTACATTTCCACTCCTCTGTATTTACTAACTTAGGTACAAACCTCGATAGGGCTATAAATCTGCTATCATACTCAGCAACAGATAAAGTATTAAGCCTTAAATGAATAAAATCTCTATCCTGCTGTGCTTGAAACGTATATGAAAAATACTTCGCAAAGAACACATCCTTAAACTTATGCCAAGTTAAAGGTTAATCTATCTCCTACTATCATACTCATCTTTTCTATTTATCTATCATCAAAATTGTCTCATTATGAGACTCATGTATCTATCAATAATCTAATAATTAAAACTGATTCTTTAGCATCCCAGGCATTAATATTAAATATTTAAAACAATTATAATGCATGAATTTAAATTATCTTTCTTTTTTTTCTCATCAGATCATTTCATATTATCATCTGGGAACGTTTTCCCACATGTTGACATGTTTCAGCTAGACCGCTACCTTTCTGGTCTTCTCAGCCAGACCAATTGCCTTCATGGTCTTTTTACCTAGACTAACTACCTTCCTGGACTTCTCAGCCAGACCGGCTGTCTTCTTGGTCTTTCATTTTATGCATATAAGAAATAACATACAAGCAAGCATACATCAAAGCATTCGATTCCACTATCTAGCTCTCTCTCAAAATTATTATTTTTGTCATATTTATTAAATTGTCTCTTCATATATCCCATTAATTTTTCAATCATATATTCAGAAATTTCATACAACTTCTCAACTTATTTTTTATTTATTTATTCATCTTTTTTTAAAAAATATAAATTCTTATATAATTAATATTCAACATATTATTTAATCATTAACCAATAAGTCAATCAATTATCATATATAACAGAAAATCCATCATTAAATCATTATAATTCAATAATTTATTCAAATGTTATACATTCATATATTATTATTATTTTGGTCTCGATTACTAAAAGTAAATCTAACTCACCACGTAGCACTTAAAGTGACCCGTGGATCACTTCCTTCCATTTCTTGATCCTTTAAGCAATTTCACCCGATTTCTGATCGTCAACACCTGACATAATATTTATATTAAAATTTCTAATTTATTCTTCAATTCTTCAATAATTCATACTTTTAAATTTCTACAACAAATTTCGGGTAATTTCATGTATGTATAATTTCAACTGTCTTTAAAATTCAGTACTATCAACATAAATTATTTTTATTCTCTAAAAATTCAAATGCAACTTTTTTTTTAAGTATATAGGAATAATTTATAAATATTCAATCTTTCAAAAAATAAAATTCACATTATTAACTTTTTTTTAAAGCTTCTCTTGAATTTCTTTAAAATTCTCCCATAACTTCATCAAGATTTCAATCTTTCAGCTTTTCTTTCAGTCTCTAGGTGTTTAAAGAAATAGAGTAATTTGAGAGAGACTATAATTTTAGAGTGATAAGGAAATTTGTAAACAAATTTTAACAAAACAAAACTTAATTTTTATACCAAAAATGGCTTAAGACTTGTGCTTCTCACATTCTCCATGTCTATGCCTACATGTCTCACATGCATGTTCTCCAGCCAATTCAATTTTGTGTAGGCTACACCTGTCCACTAGCGTTCATGTCTTAGTCTTTTTTTTTTTTTTTGAAAGTTTGTGACAACTTATTTACATTTCTGCCACCCTTCATATTCATTTAAAATTTACAACTTTACCACTTCTTAATTACGATTCTTCCACCGGTCATTTTCATTTAAAATTTATGACTTTGCCATTGCTTAATTACAATTCCACCATTGGTCATTTTCATTTAACATTTACGACTTTGCCACTGCTTAATTACAATTCTTCAACCGATCATCATTATTTAAATTTACAACTTCGCTACTACTTAATTACGATTCGGCCATTTCTCCTTAAAAATTTAAATTTTTACATTTTATTTCTTCCAAAAATTATAGAAAATTATTGAAAATATAATTTCTTCCAAGTTTTTTTGTTTGTTTTTTATTTTTTCTTAACTCTATTTCATATTTTTGTTCAAAATTTTTTACTTTCAAATTTCCAATTTAATAATTTCAGTTCTTCTAACTCTTTCAATAAAATTCTTAATATCATTTTTTTTCAAAATTTTTTTTATTTCAAATCAATAGTAAATCTTTCATGTATATATTATTTAATTCCATGTAATATTTGTCAAATTACTTCTTCACCGTTAATTTAAGAGCACGGGTATTACAACTACCCAACCATGCCTTTATATTCATGCACTTCATATTCTTCGCCATTTTAACCCAAATTTCTAAATCCTAACTGCACCTCCTACCCCCTCTCATATAAATCTCTCATTTTCAACCAAATCACTTCATTTCTCCCACAAAATCTGTTGGAAATCACCTCACAAGAATGCCCAGGTGATGATCCCCAAACACCCAAGTCTAGAATGACTTGTAATTAAATGAAACAACAAACAAAAGCGAGAAAGAAAAGAACACAAACAATTTTTTATCGAGGTTCGGCAATATGCCTACGTCCCCATGAGCTCCTCCAAGCTCTCTACACTATCTTATCAATGGAGTTCTTTACAAAATACAGCAACTCTCTACAAGAAACCCAAGTTCTTGAAGAACCAATAAGAGAAGAAAGAAAGTGAAAGAACTATTACAAAAACACTCTACCCACAAACTATGCTACTTCTCTCTTTAAAACTAGCCTTTCTTTTGAGATCTATTCTAGTGCCTCTCTGTGTTTTATGCCTTTGCACTCTCACACTTGCACTAACTCTCTTATATGATGATCACTTGTATTCACAATTATGTCTCAAGTTGTTAGGGATTGAAGCTAGGTGACTCTTTATATAGTGCACCAACTTCTTGTTCAATCTTGAGGGTTAATCTCCACCCTTAGATCTTGATGACTAATTAACCATGGCCTTCCATCAATCCTTAGTGATCCTATGCATTTTGAGCATGTCTCACAAACTCAACTAAAGGCTGAAATATGTGTGCATCAGTGTGCCTAGCACCGCGGCCTGAAACAGGGTGTGCTGCGGCTTGGAATACGGCTAAAGCACCTTCACTTGCATCCATTCTGGGTGCCGCAACCTTGGGGAGGCAGCGCCATGGCTTACCCCCTCCTTCAGCACTCTTCCTTACTGGGCACCACACCCTAGACAAGGCATGGCTGCGGCTTGGCCTGGTGTGTACTCCATGCTGAATTTTCCTCCTTCCTTGCAACCGTTTAATGCTAAGACAAATACCAACAATCTCTACTTTTGTCTAAGCAATTAAACCCAAACCCATTGTGTGGAGAACTCAGTATCCAAACTCATCTTGAGTCATTATATCAACCGACTCTAATCCTAAGTAGTCCAAGGCAATGATTGAACTTACTTAGAGGTAGAACTTTAGTACCTAAATCCGTAGGGTTTTCTTCCGTGGCTACCTTGTCCACATGAATGCATCCCTTCGTAACATATTCCCGAATGAAATGGTATCGAACATCCATGTGCTTTGTCCTCTCATGGAACACCAAATTCTTACACAAATGCAATGCACTTTGGCTATCCGAATACACCACAACCTACTCCTCTAGTACCTTCAACTCTTCTAGTAACCCTTTGCACCACATAGCCTCCTTAATGGCTTTCGTAGCCGCTATATACTCATCCTCAGTTGTTGAGAGTGCTACCACCGGCTGCAACTGAGCCTTCCAACTTACACAACATCCGTTTAAGTTGAAGAAGTAGGAGGTAATCGATCTTCTTTTATCCCGGTCTGCTCCATAGTCCAAATCCGCATAACCCTCAAGATAGATGGACTTACCCCTCTTTTCATAAATCAGCCTCACTTCTGGGCTTCCCTTCAAGTACCTCAGTAACCACTTCATCCTAAGCCAATGCTCATTTTTGGGATTACTCATAAACCTACTGAGGACACTTATTGCATGAGCAATATCATGTCCAGTGCTTACCATGGTGAACATTACAGAACCAACCGCACTAGAGTAAGGGGCCTTTTCTATTTTCTTCTTCTCCGCCTCTGATCTCGGACATTGATCGTTGAAGAACTTGAAATGACCAGTAGGGGGAACCTTCACTGGTTTACTATCTTCCATAGAGAACTTAGATATCGTCTTCTCTACATAGGAAATTTGAGAGATCTTCAATCTGTTTCTCTCCCTTTCTCGGATGATACCCATCCCAAGGATCTTCTGTGCATGGCCAAAATCCTTCATCTCAAATTCTTCGCTGAGTTGAGACTTCAATTCTTTTATCCTCTCCATGCTGCTTCCAACCAGCAACATATCATCAACATAGATTAGGATAATCACCACTTCCTCTGCCTTGTGCCCCTTGTAATACAAGCACGAATCATAGTAGCTCCTCATGAAACCCAAGCTAGTTATAAAGGAATCAAACCTCTAATTCCATTGCCAAGGTGATTGTTTTAGGTTATATAGAGATTTCTTCAGTTGGCACATTAAATCTCCCTACCTTCCTTCCTCATAACCTTCGGGTTGCCTCATGTAAATGGTCTCATCGAGCTCTCCATGTAAGAACATTGTCTTCACATCCATTTGCTTGATTTCCTAATGAAATTGGACCACCATAGCCAATACTATCCATATCGTCTTATACTTCATAACCGGTGAGAATATTTCGGTGAAATCTATGCCTTTCTTTTGTGTGAACCCCTTCACCACCAGCCTAGCTTTATACCGGACTTCATCCCCTGGAGTGTTCATTTCTTTGATCTTGTAGATCCATCTACAATCCACAACTCTCTATTTTTCTAGTTTGGGCACCAATTCCCAAGAGTTGTTTTTCCTCAAAGAATCAATTTCTTCCTCCATAGCTAGCTGCCACTTTGACGAATCCTTACATTCTATGGCTTCCATGTAATTTTATGGTTCAACCATCCCTCTTTCTGTCCAAGGAGCTGCTACATTAGCATTCGCAAACCTATATCTCAAAAGTGGTCTAACCACCCTTCTTCCCAGTCCCTTGTGAGCTGGTAGTCATTCTGACTTGCTGCATCAACTTCTTCTAGTTCAACATCCTCTTGAGTGCCTTAAGCTTAGCCTTTATCAATGGGCTCTACATGGTCTGAACCCTCTTGCCTTCCTTACTCTACTTGAACCGAATTATTCTTGATGCGATACTCCACAAATTTCGGACTGGTTTGCTCACTAGCTCCTGCAGGGTTAGTTTTCTCCAAGTAGGGAAATAACAATTCATTAAAAATAACATCCCTACTTATTATGAGATTCATTCCTTTTGGTTCTAAGGACCATAACTTATACCCCTTAACCCCATCACCATACCCTAGAAACACACATTTTCTAAACCTTGGGTTAAGTTTATCATCCTTTTGATGTGCGTATGCAACACATCCAAAAGTCCTAAGGTTGTTCAACTAAAGGGGTTTTCCAGTCCACATCTCCATGGGAGTCTTGAGCTCTAAAGCTCTAGAGGGTGATCTATTAACCAAGTATGCAGCTGTAGACACAGCTTCTCCCCAAAAATATTTTGGTAAACCGAACCCAATTAACATGCACTTAACCTTTTCCATAAGGGTTCTATTCATCCTCTCAATAAGTCCATTTTGCTGAGGTGTTTTTACAACCGTTATATGTCTTAGAATGCCATTTAATTCACAGAATTTATCAAAATTCTTATTACAAAATTCTAAGCCATTATCGGTTTGTAAAGCCTTAACTACCCTACCTATTTGAGTCTCCAGCAACTTTTTTCACACAACAAATTTATTCAAGGTATCTGATTTATTTCTAAGCAAATAAACCCACACTTTTCTTGAATAATCATCAATTAAAGATAGAAAGTAAAAGTTACCTCCCTGTGTTGGTGTTCTTGCTGGTCCCCAAAGGTCGGAATGAATGTAGTCAAGAATGCTCTTAGACTTGTGCACTCCGGTGTTGAAGCTGACTCGGTGTTGCTTCCCAAGAATGCAACACTCACAGAAATCCATTTTCTCTACTTTGTCTCCTCTGATCATCTCATAGAGTCCATCTTTTATTACTGCTTTGGTCATTATCAAAGATCCCTTGGTCACCTTGATCTTTCCTCCCTCTGCTTTGTATGTATACCCCATGGAATCCAGCTGCCCCAATGAGATCAAATTCCTCTTCAAATCCGAAAGATACCTCACATTCTATAGCAGCCTTATGACTCCATTAAACATCCTTAATTGGATGTCTCCAATCCCTCTCACTTGGCAAGAATTGTCATTCCCCAAGAAAACCTTTCCGTAATTGGTTTCTTGGAAATTCTTGAACCAATTTCGCTGAGGGCACATGTGATAAGTGCACCTATAATCCAAAATCCATTTCTCGCTGCCTTACCTCGTGCTCACATTTGAGCACATAACAAGAACATCATCTTGCTGTTCTTCTTTGGCAACCGAAGCCTCTCCATTGTTGGTATGGCTTCTTCTCTCATCCCACATCTTCTTCTTGCAATCTTTCTTGAAATGGCCCTCATTGTTGCAGTAGAAGCATCTCTTTCTTCCAAATCTTGATTTGGAATGAGATCTCCCATGGCTCTGCCCTTTACCTCTTGTTTTCTCCCGGTAGTTGCCATGAGTGCTACTGTTATTCTGAGTTGCTGGCCTTCCTCTAATGAACAGCCCTTCTCCATTTGATGTCTCCCTCATCTTGGCTTTAAAATCATGTGCCCTTATGGTATTGATCATAATCTCCTTGGTTAAAGTATCTCTTCCATACTCAATAGAATTAATCAAATTATCAAAACAATCAGGAAGAGAATTTAACAAAATGATAGCCAATTGTTCATCCGAGAATATAATGCTACAGCTATTCAAATCTTGAACTAGCTTATTAAACACATCAAGATTATCTTCAAACCCTTTACTAGGATTCATTTTAAAAGCAAAGATTCTTTTAAGAAGATAAATCTTATTAGGGAGAGTTTTGGTAAGAAACAACTCATCTAGTTTCTTCCATATGACAACAGGATCTTCCGAGTCTCCGTACTCCCTTGTGACACTATTCGACATATGCAAGAAAATAGTGTTGTATGCCATCTTCTTCATCTCAATCCGTTCGTCCTCCGTGATACTTGCTGAAAAAGCATCATCTTCTCCAATAGCCAAGTCCACCTTCTGTTGAATAAGAACAGCCTTGATCTTCCGCTTCCAATGGGCAAAGCCTCTCTTTCCATCAAATTTCTCAATAATGAAATTTAAAGCCATCTTTGCGGAGAAAAATCCCAGATTTATACAGTGCCCACAAATACTTTCTAACTTCTTCTAAACCTCAAGAACACGATCGAAGATGGATCTCAACACCGTTCTTGAATCTTCCTCAAGAACATGATCTGATCATGATCTTTACTCTGTTCTTGAATCACCCAAGAAGTTTGTTCTTTGATTCTTGGAGTCTTGTTTTGATACCTTCTGTTCTTACTTTGATACCCAACTGTGCAAGCTCTGATACCACTGTTGGAAATCACAAGAGTGCCCAGGTGATGATCCCCAAACACCCAAGTCTAGAATGACTTGTAATGAAATGAAACAACAAATGAAAGCAAGAAAGAAAAGAACACAATCAATTTGTTATCGAGGTTCGACAATGTGCTTACGTCCCCGTGAGCTCCTCCGAGCTCTCTGCACTATCTTATTAATGGAGTTCTTTACAAAATACAACATCCTTCTCCAAGAAACCCTAGTTATTGAAGAACCAAGAAGAGAAGAAAGAAAGTGATAGAACTATTACAAAAGCACTCTACCCACAAACTATACTACTTATCTCTTTACAACCAGCCTTTCTTTTGAGATCTATTCTAGTGCCTCTCTGTGTTTTGTGTCTTTGCACTCTCACACTTGCACTAACTCTCTTGTATGATGATCACTTGTATTCACAATTGTGTCTCAAGTTGTTAAGGATTGAAGCTAGGTGACCCTTTATATAGTGCACCAACTTCTTGTTCAATCTTGAGGGTTAATCTCCACCCTTAGATCTTGATGACCAATTAACCATGGCCCTCCATTAATCCTTAGTGATCCTATACATTTTGAGCATGTCTCACGAACTCAACTAAAGGCTGAAATATGTGTGCATCAGTGTGCCTAGCACCACGGCCTGAAACAGGGTGTGCTGCTGCTTGGAATAGGGCTGAAGCACCTCCACTTGCATCCATTTTGGGTGTCGCTGCCTTGAAGAGGTAGCATCATAGCTTGCCCCCTCCTCCAGCACTCCTCCTTGCTGGGCACCGCACATTGGACAAGGTAGGGCCACGGCTTGGCCTGGTGTGCACTCAATGCTGAATTTTCCTCCTTCCTTGCAACCGTTTAATGCTAAGACAAATACCAACAAAATCTCTCATAAAATCATATTCCTTTAACTTTTTTACAACTTCCAACTTCAATTTCACATTGGCAAGAAATTGATGGCTTAAAAAAAAAGGTAAAGACTATTCATGACTAAGCAAGAGGGTGAAAATGACTTTGGATCCCAAGCTTTTCAACTCTTTTGAGTCAAAATCCGGTATGATAACTATATTTCGGTTAAGGAGATGATTATGGGTAGATATGTTGATTTTCATAATTTAAGGTATTATAATATGGATATTGAATATCTGTTTACTGTTATTGATTGGACTCCAATTATTAGTTTGAAGGAACTGGCCTATTCTAAGTTAATTTAGTTGTTTTATGCTAACTTAGTTCAAACATCCACTGCATCTCTATCCTTTAAGAATTTTGTTCTAAGAAAAGAGATTAAGGTTAATACTGATCATTTATTTGATATTCTAAAAATATCAAAAGGAGAAAATGTGGTATGATCCGTTTAACTGGCATCACGATTTTGATAAGGAGAAAGCCCTTAGAATGCTTAGGAAGAACATACTTAAATGTTTAGAGGTACCATGTTTTAAGGATACCAACAAGTTCTATAGTTAGTATAGTGGTTCATTCGATTATTGAATACTGTATTTCTCCAAGAAAGGGTAGTCACACCTATATCAATTAATTAAATGTGTATATCCTTTGGTTTATAATGAATTGGATTAGGTATAACTTATACAGTTTGATTCTGTCCAAAATGATTGAGGGTTCTGAGAAGAGGATTGGTGGGCTTCTCTATGGTATATTGATTGCCAAAATTCTATAGTATTATGGAGTCCCTCTTCATAAATCTGACAGGGTAGAGTTTCCCACCACTGATATATTCAATAAGTCTACTATGAACAGAACAAAATTGATTCAGTTAAAGGATGATACTTGGTAAAGGGCTATAAATACTCCTCTTGATCTTGCAACTAATATTTGGAAAAGGAAATTTGTACCTACTGCTAGTTAACAAGCTGATATGGAAGTGGAAGAAGAATCTGAGGAAGTTGAAAAAGAATGTGGTTCAAGTGGTTCAGGTGGTCCGAGTGGTTTGGGTTCAGGAAATTTTAATAGGGATGTTCTGGCAACCTTACAAGATTTAAAGAATGGGATGCCATCTCTCTCCCTAACAATAAAAGCTCGGTTTGATGTCATAGAAAAGGAATTTGAGAGTATTCGTGAGAGGATAGATAGGATGTGAAATGATATACTTGAAGAGATCTGTCGCCCTACTAATGATGATGCCCAATGATTTCCTATTTCTATCTTGATTATCTATTCCTGTTTCTTCATCTTTTTATAGCTTTGAGACTTTAACTTTTCCTGCAAGAACATTTTCTTTCTTTTATCATGCATTTTCTCATTCTAGATTTATTTCTAGCTTTGGATAATTTTTATTGATGGTTGATTTTGGATGTTAAACATTTTGTTTGTGGATATTTATGTTTGGTTATATATTTTATCAAAATTTTGAAGATGTGCACGTATGTTCATTGCCTTACGCATACCCTGTTTCAATCCTTGAAGAGTCACTCAAATAAGAAGTTGTTCAAGCTTAGATATGCTAAAGTAGTTAAATTCCTATGTGATCTCTCTCTCTCTCTTAACTTCTTAGCTTCGTTATGGCTCTAAAATCTTTTTGACAAAATGATTTATCATTTAAAAATTTCATTTCCTCAAAAAATGAAACAAAATTCTAAGTTTTTTTTAAAAGTACAGTCGATTGTCAAATTAAATTGAATTAGATCCATTTGTTTTTAAAATGGATGGTCAACTATGTTGTAAGACAGTTGATTGTGAAAGTGGCAGAAACTTTTCGCAGTCAAGTGCCTAATAAGACAGTTGACTGTCTTCTCTCATCCAACTTAAAACCAGATATTTTCCAGAAGACAGTTGACTATCCTCTTTTCACAGTTAATTGTCATATCATGCATAACGATTGATTTTCAAATACTGAGGCACGAGAAAAGGAATTTAATGCACCAAATGGACATTCTTTATGTCTAACGACCATATTGAGTTAAGACTATAAATACCTATCATAAATGAGCATTTCTAATAATTAAGAGCATTCAATTTCATCAAGAGCTCATTTATTACTCTTAAAAGCTTTCAAAAATTATTTCTTGAGCCATCTTTAAGCTTTGATCTTCTGAGAGAGAATTTCTTTAAGTTGTAAATATTAATTGCACTCTCTTTTATACCAAAACTTCTTACTCATATTCAATCTTTGTAAAAGAAAGAGTTGGTGTAACTCTTGTGAGTGTTTAGGTATTAAACACTTGAGTGTAAACTTCTTAAGAAGAGAATCTTGTAAAAGTTTGGGCAACACCTTGAAAGTTTCTTAGTTGATCTAGTGAAACTTTCAAGGAGGATCTTTGAACCGAGTGGACATAGAGTTAGGAGTGATTCCAATATTGTCGAGCAACTATAAACCGAGTTTGCACACTCTTCTCCCTTTCTCTTTTAATTTCTAGCAATCTTATATTTGTTGTTCTTACTTGCTCTTTGTTGATTTCATCATTGTATGAATTTATTAGTTTGTGTGCAAAAAGTTTTTTAAACTCAATTCACCCTTTTCTTGAGTTGCATCTTAGTTAACAAAGATCATACTAAGGAATTATAATATAAGTAATATAAAGTTTATCCTGTTATGGGAGAGTTTCGTAAGTTTAGTTGAATTGTAGCAGTAAAGTGGCATTTCAACTGGATTTTGTGGAATTTCGGTCCAATATGTTTTAGGGATATCTCTGATTGAAGTATGCATTCATTCAACGAAAGGCGATGATTGTGTATTAGAGTTAGAGGGTTATATAAAAAGGTTTATGGTTGGGAAATGACTTACCCTAGTAGTCTATTCACCCAAATGTGGTAGACTTGCGAAAGTATGGATAAATTCTCATAGCCACCTTTATGTGTGGGTTTTCATACCATATGTCATGTATTCAGCCCAAAGATGTTTCTTGATAGGGTTATATAAAAAGATATATGGTTGGCAAATGACTTACCCTAGTAGTCTATTCACCCAAATGTGGTAGACTTGCGAAAGTATGGATAAATTCTCATAGCCACCTTTATGTGTGGGTTTTCATACCATATGTCATGTATTCAGCCTAAAGGTGTTTCTTGATAATGAGTTGGAAATCCTGGTTAATGTATTCATTTATAGTTTTGGAATACTCTATTACATCACATAACTGCTAATAAATTACATTATTTTTTTACAATAACATTTAATGTTAAACAACTACGTAATCACTATTAAAATTAAAAGGCTCGCATATGAAGCATATGGTTGGATTTGACATACCCAAGAGATCTATTCACTCAAATAAGGTAAATTTGCAACTAGAATAGCTTCTCATAGTCGCTTTTATGTGTGAAGGGTTCTTAATTGCATATCATGCATTCAGCCTAAATGTGTTTCTGTAATGACCCATCCCAGGTTGGCCACCCCCGAGATGGTATCATCACATTTTGAAAATCCCAGCACGACACATATATGCAACAATAAAAATTTACTAACTGCAAGTATTTACATCAATCCTCAACCCTTAATAAGAGAGATACATCGTTCAGATCCCAACTTAAACATTGTATACAACATAATATACATGAATATTTACAAATATTTTTTTCTCATTAGTTTGAGGATGTGAACCACGTGGCTTACAGATAATAAATCCGTCTAAATCTCAGCTCACTAACTATCTGTCATGCCTGCTGCCTGAAATCATTTAACATTAAGGGATGAACTTTACAAGCTCAGTGAATTAAATTTACTAGAAGTATTCAATTCGTATAAATAGTTTTTTTTAATATATAATCATTTATACCTCATATAACTTGATAATAGCATTCTATTATCACTACACATATCATAAGTCTCATTCTCTATCAATCTCTTCTTTTTATATATTTGTTCACCTTAAGATCATCAATTATCTCATAATACCTCGTTATGAGGTTCACAGCATATAGTCTACCATTTAGATAGTTCTTATCATATCATACTTCTATGTTTCTTTCTTACCATAACTGCCTCTCTGTGAGACTCATTCACTTATAAATTTCAAATAACAAACAACACTTCAGCATTTCAGTAATAAAATCAATATTTAAAACAGATACAGTGTATGAATTATTATTAGGGAACGTCTTCCCACATGTCAACATGTTTTTATCTTAGACCAACCCCCTCCCGGTTCTTTTATTTCATTTAGATTGGTCCGGTCCCGGTTCTTTTATTTCCAGCATATATCGGCTGTCATGGTTTTAATTTATTTACAGCATATACAGGTTGTCACGGTTTTCATTTATTTCCAGCATATACCGGCTGTCACGGTTTTTCATTTAGACTTTCCCCCTCCCAATTCTTTTATTTTATGCATATGCATATGAACAATGATACGAAATATGCATACGAACAATAATATAACAACAAGCATGTATTCAAATATTAAATTTAGCTATCCTACCTTTTCTCAAATTACTATTTGCTCAATTTCACTAATTTCTTCTCCTTGTATATCACATCAATTTATCAACCATAACTCATCAAGAATTTCATTTATCACCTTCATTATTAAATCGACTCATTATCCCAATAATATTACTTCTCATATATTAACTTTCCACATATCAATTATACTTATCATACCCATCAAACAACTTTCATCTATTATCAAATCATAAGTTAATAAGTTATTCAAATATTATCACTATATATTTTATATTTATCTTGATTACTTAAAGTAAATCTAACTCACCATGTAGCAAATAAAGCTACCTGTGGATCACCTCCTTACTTTTCCTGCTCCTCTCAACAATTTCCCCCGGTTGCTGATCGTCAACACCTGACATAATATTCATATTGAATTCTAATTTATTCTTCAATTCTTCCATAATTCACACCCTTTGAAAATTCCCACTTTAAATTCCGAGAATTTCATGTATGTTAAATTTCAAAAATAAACTTCACGTTATTACTCTCTGTTTTTCTTAGAGCTTTATGTGATTCTCTATGAAATTCTCCCGTAATACCTTCAAAATTTTACTCTTTCAACCTTTCTTTCGGTCCCCAAGTCTTTAAAGAAATAGAGTAGTTTAGATTTGAGATTGAAGAAAACCAAACAGGATTTGGTAAAACTAATCAAACAAATCAACAAAAAAACAATTTTTATATAAATTTCTGCCGCTAGCCACCGTTGCACCGTTTCGGCAAATGGTGCTTAGTGTTGTACCAGCCTCCTTGTGTGCTTAATGTCCTATGTGCATGAAATTGGTCTTTCTTTTTTTTTTAATTAATTATTTTTTTAATTACTTTTTTTCTTTATTATTTTTTCTCTCTTTTACTACCTTGGACGTCCATTTTTAATTTTTTTTTTCTTTCTTTTGTAGCTACCTCCATGCATCCAGTTTTTTTTTTCAAAAGATTTATTTTAGTTAATAATAAGTCTTTCATGTATATATTATTTTATTTTCATGTAATATCTATCAAATTACTTCTTTTCCCATACTTTACAAATACAGGTATTATAGTTTCATGATGATGTGTCTGGACTTTCAATTATTATACTCTTATTCATAATTAAAAATGAGTTTGTAATTAATATAGTAGACATAGACTTGGCAATGAATAAAATATAAACTTGTAGAACACAAGGATAATAGTTTTGATTTTATAACAGGTTAATGATGCATGGATTAAGGTCGACTATGCGTGTTTGCTATCCATTAAAAGATATCGAGAGTCATTGAATACTTAGATAGGTTCAATTCTACATAAGATAAATTCCAAAATGTATGATGGAGAAGGATGCGTTTGGGAGTACATCATAAAGATATTCATTTTCAAATTAAGAGAGAGATCTCATATTGCCTAACTTGTTTCCAAAACAAGTATAAAGAAAGGCAAGAAGGATTGATATAGTGCTTATGAAATTGTTCAGGATTAAAAAATAATTTGATCAGATTGAGAATGTAGTGGGTCTTAAGTATGTTGTCCTTATAAAGTGAAATTAAGTGTTTCTTATATATAAAGCAGGATAATGAGAAATGAGATTGAAATAAAAGTAAAAACTTGGATAAAGGATAGTAGCCATGAGGGTAACTCTTTGACTCTTATTCTAAGAGAATCCAATGAAATTGAGGCCCCATTTAGTGTGGTGGCTAGATAGTGGTAATTGCATTGCTCTTACCATATAAAGATTCATAAGAAAGAAAGAGCGAGATAAATGAGAGTTTAAACTCACGATTAACAAAAGTGATGACATGGACACAAAGTTCATAGGAATAACTAGTTTAAATTTAGCTTCTAGATTTAAATTGTTATTAAGGGCACACTTTATATATGATCCTAGTGTGGTATTCATTTTATGTACTCAGGTTTTGGACAAGATTGGCTACATTTTTTATAATAAAGAATATAAAGTTAAATTATCTTTTGATTTGAAAGCTATTAACCATTGCACCTTGTTCAATGGATTGTATAGAATGTGCGTTGAGCTCCAAATGAAGTCCATAAAATCTCATATAAAGTTACATTATTGCCAAAACATGCCTAATTAAGGAAAGTCTTCTATATTGTGGCATAAATTCTTTGGTCATAATTCTAGGGATAGAGTAGAAAAGGGTGATAAAAGAATACATTCAACCTACTCTCAACTAGACATATATAGACTTGTTTAAGGATAAATTAACCAAGATAAATAAAATTGTGCATATCATAAATTTGATCTTTTGGATGTTATCCACACTTATTTTTAATAAACATTGTCCAACTACATTGTGTAAGTGTAAAGATTTGTATCATTCATTGATGATCGATGTTGTTGTGGATGCATGTTCTAAATTGCAAAAAGATTGATTATCTTGACAAGTTTAATAATTTTAGGACTAAAGTTGAGAAACAGTTGGCAAATATCATTAAAAATGACTGAGTTTTATCAGTAAAATGAGTATTTTAGCAAACATGAAGTGTTAAGACAATTTAAAGGTTCATTTTCTAGATGCTTGAAGGAAATAATGACTCGTACACTATATTAGGTTATCCTACGCATAAGAGTGTGGCCGAAAGGCAAAATCACACATTTAAGGTTTTGGAAGAATCGTTTAAAGAGTAAATTATCTCTGGGTTGAGGTTAATACTATGGTTGAGTAATTCTTCAATAACGTGCTTAATAAAGTTGTAATCTAAAGATCTTTTGAATTAATGACCAGATGGAAACCTTAACATTGATAATCTCCATACTTACTGAACATTTTGCAAAAATACACCTATATATTCCAAATAAAGGTAAATTGGATTTAAGATTTTCTTGTTGCTTCCTCATAAGGTACTCAAATCATTATAGTATTTTATAGATATGCTTGGATAGTGGGAGGCATTGTATTTACTTATATGTTTACATTATTATTTATTCTTTACATCTTATGGTGATGTACTTAAATTATTTACATCTTTTGGTGACGTATTCAGGATTATTATATTAATGATGATCATCACTTGCTATTCAATTATATATAGATTGATATCTCTAAGGTTTTAGATATCATTGATATTATACATGTGTTTAAATTATATGTTATGACATGTCATATATATGTTTAAATTCTTAAGACATGTGTCCATCTTAAGCATAAAGGCTTAGGGCATTCTTTTAAAGTTAAAGCATTATGTGTATGTCTCTTGATACATAAAGATTATCTCGAGATGTTGAGTTACTATTGAGGCATATGGGTTCGTTATTAAAACCATAAATATTTTTCTAAGTGTATTTGTGCTACTTTAAGGAAGAGAAAATAATTACTAACAAGTAAAATTATCATATTTAGATCACATAAGGATGCTAATTTTATTGCTACACTACCACATTGGCTCATGTAACTATGAAGGTCCTGTGTTGCTCAATGATGCACTTATCACCACGATTTGGTGTTAAAAGCTTTATTGGACCGTATTATCACTTAGAGTACTCTCTAGACCATTTTTTTTTTAAAAGTCTGCACACATAAAGTTTTATAGTTATCTTAGTTTGAAAGTCATTTTAAAATGATAAATTTATTTTTCAAAAACTAACCACAACTAATGTCGCCCAAAGTGGGAGAATGTTAGAATTTTCTATAATGGGCTTGCATTAATTGTGGATTTTGGGTTTCACCAAAACAAGCTAAGTAATTGATCTCATGGTGAGACTTAAAGAGAGACTATATATAGTGATCTATTAATTGGGCTTAACTTCGATGTTTTGAGTGTGGACTAGCTAGTGTGGGCCTTAATAACCCATTAAGGCTTTGATGAACAACCCATTGTGATACTATATAAAGGTTTATAGCTATGTCTCCTCCTCCTGTTCTTAAACATAATTCTACAGTCTTTTATCCCATCGAATAAGCTAGTTTACAAGAGGAAAAAGGAAGGGAAAGCTCTAGTCTACATTTTTCGTGAACAATTTCATGTAAGGAATTCTTGATCATGTGATTTCTTGAAAATCTTCCAAATTCCGCCGCGCTATTCATCATGGAGTCCAAATTAGGTATGCTTATAAAAGTTATGAACTCAATCATGTTCATTAGGTGTTCTATAATCCTGTTATGATTGATTCTTGGTTAGATTGTTTTATGACAATTCTTACAATCAATAAGATTATCTTCAACAAGTTCTTCATTTTCTTTTATGATAAGCTCAAACTCATCCATTAGCATGTGTTTCCGACCAAACCCTTAATCTTGAAAACCAGTACCATCATCAACAACTAAGTTTTTTTGCTTCGAAATATCTTCATTCTCTTCTATCTGCATTACATGTTCTATCTTGTCTATAGCCTTTTGTATCTCACTAAACCCTTTTTATTCAAAACCTGTATCTTCTAAATCTTTGTCAATAATTATGGTTTCCTAAGGTTGCAAATTCTCAAGCCCTATGCTATGAGGATAAACAAAATGATCAGGTTATCACATTTCTTTCTCGATTGCTTGCTCTGATTCATTGTTGCCATAATCTTCAAGAACGACAAACAATATCAATAACAACTAAACAATAAAAATGAAAAAATAAAATAAAAATTATATGTAGACACTACTAAAAAAAATATTGTAGGCACAATCAACTTCAGCATTGTAAATGAATTTTTTTTTTGTTCTGTCAATGTTATCTACCAAAATTATAGAAATACTTTCATAATGCTAACAAATTAATGCATAAAACTCTTCAATGAAGAACTTCTCTTGCTTTTTGAGAAAAGAACCATAGCAATAAAAGTACTTCCAATTCGCTAATGTGGTAACTTTTGACCATTAAAACATCAAATTCAATGAAGAGAGAGAGAGAGAGAGAGAGAGAGAGAGAGAGAGAGAACTCGTTATCCTTAACTTCAATGCAATTTATACAATAAACAAACGTAGCATGTGAATAAAAAATTGAGAGAAATCAAAATGAAAATAGAAACAAAGTAACAATTCATGATCATAAATCAAAGCAAAAATTTCACTGCCAAGAACAACAAATGCTTTTCTGATTTTCTAACCAAACAACACCTTGTAATAAAAAACAGACTCATTACTTTATCCACTTTAGCTCATCATTGACTAAAAAAACCGTATAAATCAAAATACTCATGAACAAAACAAACTAGAAACAAAAAATAGGCACAACCAATCAAAATATTTCGTTATATATTTCGTTTGATACCTAGTCTTATTAGCTTTAGAGGAGCAACTGGAATGGAAAGAGAAACTTGAGATTGGCTATTGCAATGAGATAAAATGCGAACAAGAGTGCAATGTTTTGCTCTTGAGATGCAATCAACAATGAGGAAGGAAAGAGAAAAGTGGAGTTTCAAAAGAGGGATTTTGGGTCTTGTTTTCTTGTTTCTCCAATTTCCGCCAAATAATTTTGTATTCCTAAAATAATCTTTAGTATATCTTTGAGAAGGTTCTCCAATTTTCACTACGTTGAGAGTGAGACATTAATTTTGAAACCCACATTTCATATTTTCTTTATGGATTTCATCATCATTTATTACCATATTTTGCATATAATTATATTGGTTTTTTTATTTATCGTGTTCCTTTGAATATTAAAAATAATAATTAGAATGTGATTATAATATTTATTAAATAAATAAGTAAATATATCCTTTAAGAAAGCAATATATATAATTTCTTTACAAGATAAAAGTTCAAGGAAATATTTGAAGAGCTTAATTTAATTTCTTATGCTTAGTTTTGGTACCATCTAAAACTAACAATGGTATTATATTGGCTGATAATAAAATTAATAATAATAAAAAGTTACCTATAATTCTAATTCTAGATATAAATATCTTCTCAAAACCAGTTTGGCCCTTGATACTCAATCGTTAAACCCAAATGCGTCGCTTATTTCTTCTTATTCTTTCTTTTTTTGTTTTTCCTTTTTCTCCTCTACTTGACCAACACCTTCTAGCACATTGCCTTTTTTTTGTTGACCTCTCTTCCTTAGAGGTGGTGTCAATGACAGTTTTATAATTTCATAAATGCTGGAAAATAGAATAATTATGGAAAATGAGATTATGGTTAAAAGAACAAGACAAAATGATAAGTCATCTTTGAATGTAAAATCAAGTTCAAGAAATAAAGAGGTGAATAACCGGTTGACTAGTGCTTTAAGTGATTGATTTTAGTAGTTTGTTTTACTTGGAAGAATGTCTAGAACCTAACTGATGAGAGCTTTTAAAAGAGTGCAAGTGAGCATTTGTTAAGTTTTGAAATACTTGAGGATTAAAGGATATGAGTCAGTAACTTGATGAGTTGACTTTTGTTCTATTTTGGAAATGAAAGATGCTAGAAATTGAGAAACAAGGATCAGAAGTTTGTATCTTAATGATATTTTTTAATCTCATATAATTTTTATGGGTTTAAATGTTTTAAAAGCAAGTGAACATTCATCATAAAATGATATTATCATTATATAGTCGAAAGGGTAAAGTTACTCATTACATTGTATCCTGAATAAGCATGAAAATGGGTGAGGGTATGGGTATCCAAAGTTTTTGATTGGTTGGTTCAGTGGTTTTGGCTTTGTATCGAGGTGAGTTTATTACCAACGAGTATGCTTCTCTATTTTTATTTATGGAAATGTGATTTGTGCTATGAAATTTTAAAACTTTGAGATATATAATTATTATAGAAACATGAGCACTTATTTCCATAAATGTGAGTGTGTTTGACATAGTTAGATATAATACTCATTTTCTAATATTATTTGAATTTCATTTATAGATTGTGAGACTTTATGACATTATGATTATTGTGGTTAGCCCTCTTAGAGGTGCCCCCATTTTTTATTATCCCGATGAGAGGCGTTCGATATTGTTGTTAGCTCGCTGAGGGGTCTTGCTATACTTTGATTGACCCACAAAGGGGCATGCTGATATTGCAGTTGGCCTGAGGGGTGTCGCTATATCTTGATTTACCCGCTAAGGGGTGTATTTATATTGTGGTTGGTCTCTTGACTAGAGTAGCCATACTTTGTTTTGAGAAATTATTCATTGGGAAAGATATTTTTTTTTCTCAAACATACAATGTGTTGTGTTTATATTTATATATATTGTGATTATACTTCAATTTCTCGTGCTATTATTTTTCCTCTCATAAATATCTATTATTGATAAACTCATATCTGCTTTTAAAAGCTAAATGATCATTTCTTGGTAAAATGATCAAGTTTAGTAAAATATAGATCAACTTCTGTTACAGTGGTAGTTAACTCTTGTAGGTGAGCACATTTGGCATCTTGACCTTGACCATACCTTTTTTTATTGACATTTTTTTCTAGCTTCTTGAGATTATAAAAATAATTTCTTTGTAAAAGTGTGTGTTGGACTTTTAAACATGGATGTTGTACTTAGCACCCTTACTATCTTTTGAGGAATCATATAGTTGAATAGAAAGGATTATGGGTGGAACTGAGAAGAGCAGCTCAGGCTCCCTCGAGAGATTCGGCTCTAAACTCGATTAAATGTGATTTTGGTTCGGTTAACTTATTGAGCCGAGTTCAAGCAATGTCAAGCTCAGCTCGTTAGGCTCGTGAGTCAGCTCGATTTAATTAATAAATTAAATAAATATTATATATACTATATTTATTTTATATATTTAATATATGTTATAAAAATTTATTTATTTATTTTCAAAAATATAAATATTAAATTTATTTATTTTATTTCACAAAGCTCGACTTGAGCTCGAGTTCAAATTTTTTAACTCGAGCTTGGTTCGAATAATTGTTTTATTCATGAGTTGAGCTTGAGCTAGCCTCAACTCGAATTCAGCTCGACTCAAATCTACTCTTAAAAAAATGAACATTATGTATCCTTTTCTGTTTAGCTATAAAATTGTGATAGAGTGATACTGTTGGATTGAGTGTGGAGACTTGTTTTTGAAATAATTACAAATTGGTTGGTTTTAGAAAATATTAAAAAGTCTAAGAAAATTATGTCTAATTTTTTACTTTAAGGTTACCCACTTAGTAAGTTTATCTTACCATAACACGTTACATTAACCACTTTTAAGCTTGAAAACGTCAGTTTTTTTACTAGAGGTCCAAAAATGATAATAATTATGTAAATTAAACGTTAAATGTTTAAGATTTTTTTTTTCTCAATATTAAATATTTATTTGCACTACTTGTCTTCTTCTTCCTATAGCGGTCAACCATGTTTAGTTCACACTTCACACTGTTATCAAAATTAGAAAGAACTTTGCATTTATACACCATCTTCCTTTGTTTTCATTCAAATAATACACGTATAAACATTTCTCCGTTTCTCCATTTCTTCTTATTCACGCTAGAGTAACGACGAATAAATGCCATTACTCACTTCAAAGAAAATCCAATTCTCTCTCTCTCTCTCTAAAACTCCACTCTTAATAACTCTTCTCTTTCTCTCTCACTAGTCACTTCACAACAAACCCCTAACTCTCTAAAACCTTCTCTCTTTAGAAACTCTCCCTCTCTCTCATTTGTAAACCCCAATCTTTGTCATTCTATCTAACATTACGTTACACTATGTGTAAGAGATATCAAGGCCTCAGTTGATGTTGTTCACCCTTAAGGTATTGGTTAGATGGTGAGCTTGGCAAGGAGAGGGTTTCTTTTCACGAGCAAGGCGAGGGGCTGGTTGATCTCGTTGGTGACACCCAATGTGATTGGTGTGGATTTGTCTATAGCCCCTTATAACGACCCGATCTCCCACTTCACATAATATTATCCGCTTTAGCACACCAAGCCTCACGACTTTAAAACGCGTTGTGCAAGTGGAGGTGGCAAATCATTTATAAATAGCCAAGTTACATTCTCTCTAGGTGATATGAGATACTAAAACTTGACCCCATCTCGGGCATCACATTCTCCTTTCCTTTAGGCACAGCGCCCTCGCTGTGTGGTCCTACACTCGGTAACCCACCGGTTAAAATTCACTATAAGGACTCGACCTCCCACTTGGCACAATATTGTTCGCTTTGGCACACCAAGCCTCACGGCTTTAAAACGCTTTCCGTGAGGCTTGTTGTACCAAAGAAGACAATATTATGCCAAGTGGGAGGTCGGGTCGTTACACCCATGTTAGTTTTCTCTGAAAACGAGTTTGTTGCAAAAAGAAGAAAATTTGGGGAACGTTTGCCGACCCCAGCTGTATGTTCTGCATTTTTTTCTCTATAATTCTACGTTCTTTTTGTTTCTTGTTTTTTTTTTCTAGGGTTTCTCTGTGCTATTCTGCTTTGCTCAATTTAATTGCTTGCTAGTAATATGTTCAATTTTGGGTTTCATAATCTTCGTGACTTTGCAATGCGACTGAGGTAACAAATCTCCAATGCTTTCCATTGACTAGCTGTGTTGTGGCTTTGGTTTCCCTTGATAATGAGTATTGGTTATGGCAGGAAAGCTTCAATTCTGACTTATCAAAAAAGACAAAAAAGAGAGGAAAGCTTCAATTCTAATTATTAGGCGGCTTTGTTTTCTCTGGACCAACCTTTCTAGTACACTGTGGTGGGTTTACTTTTATCATTTCAGCTAGTTTTCACTTTTCTGAATAATAGTTTCATGAGAGAATTTTTATAATACTGCAAGTTTTGAGATGTGATATTACAGTTTTTAAAATGGAAATATTAACAATGAGACGTGATTCATAGTTTTCCATAATCTGAGGCCACAAAATAATGATGAATGAAACAATGATTATGTTAATGAGGTCTTGTTGGTCTAGTGCTATTGTTGTTGTGATGTTTGTTCTCATTAAAAAACTACATTTTTTATATATATATTTTCTCTATGTCGACTAAGTTGTTTCTTTTTCTTAAGGGCTTCTAAACTGTTCATTTGGTATTTATATTAATTATAATAGCTTCAAGTGTGTTTACTATTTAATAAAAATTAAATGGTTTCCCCCTTATTGCTTCAGTTTTTAGGTTTTAGTTCTCAATTAATTTAGCACACTAGTGTTTTGAGTTGAACAAAATGGGTTATCCCATAAATTATACATTTATGATCATTTTTAGTGACTTTACAAACATTGATGCTTGTTTTGCCCAGTGATGTTAAATAAATTGAAAAAAGTTATACAAAGATACTCACATTTCTTTGCTTGGAGTGCAATTTTCTAAATTGTTGAAATTCTGCATTTTGAATTTTGGTAGCCTTAGAGATGTCTTTCGTATCATATTAAATAATATGAACATGCCTTTGACAATGATTGTGCTGCTAAATTTACTCTTTTCCTTTTTGCTTGCAGTTTGCAAACCTTTGACCAAAATTAAAAATAAAGAAAATAAAAAAGTGAAGCAATTTCTCAGGTAAGTAGTGTTTCATTGACAAAAATCTATCTTATAATTTACTCTTAGTTGTGCTAATCATCAATTTAGATCCAGATATGTTCAACTAGAATATTTATGTCTTGCTACCTGGTGTCTCTTTGTTGTGCGTGTTAGTGTTGTGTTAACAAGCTAGCTCTTGTAGTGCTAATATGTTGGGAAACCACCTTCTAAGATGCCCAGATGGTGATCTTCTAAACACCCAAGTCTAGAACGACTTGTACAGAAAAGAAACAACAAAAGAAGCAAGAAAGAACACAAGCAATTTGTTATCGAGGTTCAGTAATGTGCCTACGACCCCGTGAGCTCCTTCGAGCCCTCTGCACTAAATCAATGGTTCTTACAATTACAACAACACCTCTTCAAGAACATAAACTAATCTTAACATTGTTCTTGAAGAACAGAAAAAGAGAAAAGAAAGTGATAAGATCTTGAGTTACCCTGGAATTTGAATTTTCCCCAAGAAAATTCCACTTACAAGTCCCTTGAATCCTCAATCTATACTATTCTCTCTCTAAACAACCAGCCTATCCAATGAGTCTCTCCGGTGTGTTTTGTGTCTTTGCACTCTCACACGCCTCTCTTGAAATCTCACACACTTGTGTCCATCACTTGATATGTCATGTTGAGATTGAAGCTAGGTGACCCTTTATATAGTGCACCACTTCTTGACCAATCTTAAAGGTCAATCTCCATCCTTAGATCTTGAGGACCAATAAATCATAGCCTTTTATCAATCCTAAGTAATCCTGTGCATTTTGATCATGCCTCACGCACCATTTGAAATGCTGAAACAAAAGGATCAGGTGTGCCTTCAAACCACGACCTAGAACAGGGCATACCGCGGCCTGAAGAGGGGGGAGGTTTCTTGTCATGTTGGAGGCTGCGGCCTGGGGTGGTTGAGCCACGGGGCACAGGGTCGTGCCATGGCACACACACCTTAGGCTGTGGTGCACAACCCCTCTCCCATCTTTTGGACTTCCTGGAGGCCGAGGCGCGCACACTTTGAGTCGAGGCGCCAAGACCTGATGCTGAACCTTTTCAAACCTTGTTTAAACCTTGGACAAAATACCAACAATCTCTACCTTTTTCTAAGCATTTAAACCAGAACCTATTATGAAGAGAACTCAGGATCCAAACTCATCTTGAGTCATCATATCAACCGACTCCAATCCTAAGTAGTCCAATGATTGAACTTACTTAGAGGTAGAACTTTGGTGCCTAAATCTGCAGGATTTTCTTCCGTTGCGACTTTGTCTATATGAATGCATCCTTTTGTAGTATTTTCCTGAATGAAATGATACTAAACATCCACATGCTTAGTCCTCTCATAGAACACCAGGTTCCTACACAAGTGCCACGCACTTTGGCTATCCGAAGACACCACCACCTGCTCTTTTAGGACCTTTCACTCGTCCAACAACCCTTTGCACCTCATAGCCTCCTTTATGGCTTCCATAGCCGCTATGTACTCTGCCTCAGTTGTTGAGAGTGCTACAACCGGCTGCCACTGAGCCTTCACGTACCTCAACAACCACTTCATCCCAAGGCAAAGGTCATTTCTGGGATTACTCACAAATTTGCTGAGAACACCCATTGCCTGAGAAATGTCGGGTCTGGTGCTTACCATCATGACCATGATTGATCCAACTGCACTAGAGTAAGGGACCTTATCCATTTCCTTTTTCTCATCATCCGTTCCAGGACATTGTTCATTGGAGAACTTGAAATGACCAGCAAGGGGAACCTTCATTGGTTTACCCTCTTACGCAAAAAACTTGTACAACACCTTTTCTATGTCGGAAGATTAAGATACCTTCAACCCGTTTCTCTCCCTTTCCCGAATTCTTCTCATCCCAAGGATCTTTTGTGTAAGGCCAAGATCCTTCCTCTCGAGCTCCTCACTAAGTTGAGATGTCAACATTTCTATCCTCTCCCTGCTATTCCAAATCAACAACATATAATCCACCTTGTGTCCAGGTGAGAAGGTTTATGTGAAATCTATGCCTCTTCTTTACGTGAACCCCTTCGCCACCAGCCTAGGCTTATTCTGGACTTTATCTCCTAGAGGGTTCCCTTCTTTGATCTTGTAAGTGCACTTACAATCCACAACTCTCTGTTTTCCTATAATGTTCACCCATTCCCAAGAGTTGTTCATCCTCAAAGAATCCATTTCTTCCTCCATAGCTAGCTTCCATCTTGACGAATCGTTACATCCCATGGCATTAATGTAAGTCTTTGGTTCACTTATCCCTCATTCTGTCCAAGGAGCTACTGCATTCGCAGCCGCAAAACCATATCTTGAAGGTGGTCCGACCAGCCTTCTTTCCCGGTCCCTTGTAAGCTGATAATCATTCTGAGTTGCTGCATCATCCCCTTCTAGTTCAGCCTCCTCTCGAGTGTCCTGAGCTTGGCATTCATCAATGGGCTTTACCTGGTCCGAACCCTCTTTCCTTCCTTGCTTTACCTAAACTGAATATTCCTTGATGCTATGCTCCAAAAATACCGAGCTGGTTTGCCCACTAGCCTCTGCAGGGTTAGTTTTCTCCAAATAGGGAAATACATGCTCATTAAAAATGACATCCCTACTTATTATGAGTTTAAATCCTTTTTGCTCTAATGACCACAACCTATACACCTTAGCCCCTTCCCCATATCCTAGAAACACACACTTTCTAGATCCTGAGCTAAGTCTATCATCCTTTTGATGTGCAAATGCAGCACACCCAAAAGTCCTAAGGTTGTCCAACTTAGAGGGTTTCCCACTCCACATTTCCTCGGGAGTCTTGACCTCTAAAGCTCTAGAGGGTGATTTATTAACCAAATATGCAGCAGTAGACACTGTTTCCCCCCCAAAACATTTGGGTAATCTGGATCCTATTAACATGCACCTAACCTTTTCATAAGGGTCTTATTCATCCTCTCGGCAACTCCATTTTGCTGAGGGGTTTTCACAACCGTTCTATGTCTTAGAATGCCATTTAACTTATGGAATTGATAAAGTTCCTTGTTAAAAAATTCTAAGCCATTATTGGTTCTTAACACCTTAACTACCCGTCTGTTTGAGTCTCTTCCAGCTTTTTCCACACCACTAATTTATTAAAAGCATCTGATTTATTTTTAAGCAAAAAAACCCAAACGTTTCTTGAATAATCATCAATTAAAGATAAAAAGTAAAGATTAGCTCCCTGTGTTGGTGTTCTTGCTAGCCCCCAAAGATTCGCATGGATGTATTCAAGAATGCCCTTACACTTGTGCACTCCGGTGTTGAAACTGACCCGGTGTTGCTTCTCAATAACACAACACTCGCAGAAATCAAGTTTCTCTACTTTGTCGCCACCAAGTAGGCCATCCTTGCTGAGAACTTGTAGGCCTTTTTCGCTTATATGTACCAAGCGAGTGTGCCAAAGGGCTGCCCTATCCATCTCAGCCATCAAGCTTGCTGCTTGATCCTTGATCTCCGTGTCTCCGATCATCTCATAGAGACCATCCTTCATTGCTGCTTTGATCACTTCCAAAGATCCCTTGGTTACCTTGATCTTTCTTCCCTCTGCTTTGTATATGTAACCCATGGAATCCAGCTACCCCAATGAAATCAAATTCTTTTTCAACTCTGGAAGATATCTCACATTCCTCAGCAGCTTTGTCATTCCATCAAACATCCTCAACTGGATGTCTCTTGTGCCCCTCACTTGATAAGAAGTATCATTCCTTAGGAAACCTTTCAATCATCGGTTTCCTTGAAATTCTTGAACCAATCCCAGTGAGGGCACATGTGATGAGTGCACCTGGTGTCCAAGATCCATTTCCTGCTGCCTTCTTGCCTCCTGCTCATATTCGAGCACACAATAAGAACATCATCATCTTGCTGTTCTCCCTTGGCAACCGAAGCCTCTCCATTCTTGGTATGGCTTTTTCCCTCATCCCTCATATTCTCCTTGCAATCTTTCTTGAAATGATCCTCCTTATGGCAGTAGAAGCATCTCTTCCCTCCAAATCTCGATTTAGAGTGTGCTCTCCCATGGCTTTGTCCTCTACTTTTGTCCCAGTAGTAGCCATGTATGTTATTTTCATACTGAGTTGCTGGACTTCCTCTAACGAATAACCCTTCTCCACTTGATGCTTCCCTCATCTTGGCTTTGAAATCATGAGCCCTTTATAACACTGATCACAATTTCCTTGGTTAGTGTATCAATTCCATATTCAATAGCATTAACCAAACTATCAAAACAACCAGGAAGAGAATTCAACAAAATAACAGCCAATTGTTCATTCGGAAGCTTTATACTACAGCTATTCAAATCTTGAACTAGCTTATTAAACACATCAAGATTATCTTGCAACTCTATATCATGATCCATTTTAAAAGCAAAGATTCATTTAAGAACATATATCTTATTAGGGAGAGTTTTGGTAAGAAACAACTCATCTAGTTTCTTCCATATGATAGCTGGATTTTCTGAGTCTCCGCACTCCCTTGTGACACTATCCAACATATGCAGAAAGATGGTGCTGTATGCCATCTTTTTCATCTCAATCCGCTGGACCTCCATGGTACTTGTTGGAAAAGCATCTTCTTCTCCAATCACCAAGTCCACTTTTTGTTGCACAAGAACCGCCTTGATCTTCCGCTTCTAAAGGGCAAAGTCTCCCTTTCCATCAAACTTCTCAACAATGAAGTTTGAACCTATCTTGCGGACAAAATTCCATATTTATGCAGCACCCACAATTGCTTTCCAACTTCTTCTAAATATCAAGAACACGATTAAAGATTGATCTCAATACCGTTCTTGAATCACCCTCAAGAACATGATCAGATCTTGATCTCTACTCTGTTCTTGAATCACCTCAAGAACACGATCAGATTTTGATCTCTACTCCGTTTTTAAATCACCTCAAGAACACGATCAAATATAGATCTCTACTCCGTTCTTGAATCACCCAAGAAGTTGACCTTTGATTCTTAGAGTCTTGCTCCGATAACCTCCTGTTCTTGCTCCGATACCCGTTGTTCTTGAACCACAGCTCTGATACCACTGTTGGGAAACCACCTTCTAAGATGCCCAGGTGGTGATCTTCCAAACACCCAAGTCTAGAATGACTTGTAAAGAAAAGTGTTGGAAATCACCTTAGCAAGATGCCCAGGTGGTGATCTTCCAAACACCCAAGTCTGGAATGACTTGTAGAAAGAAATACAACAATCAAAGACAAAAACAGAAAATCAAAGAAAGAAAGAAAACAAGCAATTGTTATCAAGGTTTGGCAGTGTCTACGTCCCCGTGAGTTCCTTCGAACTCTCTGCACTAAATCAAAATGGTTCTTACAAGTTACAGCAATCCCCTTCAAGAAGCACAAGTTCTTGAAGAAACCAAGAAGAGAAGGAAGAAGATGAGAACTAACAATGCTCTCTTTCTAATATAGACTTCTCCCTTTTTTATAACCAGCTTTACTTACAAAGAGTCCCTCTTGTGTTTATCACTCTTACACAGTTCTCTCTATGTGTTTATAATTGATCTCACAATGTCACTTGTATGTGTGTTGTCTCTCTTCTCTTGTATTGTCCTCTGAAAAATGAGGCTTGAGAAACCCTTTTATAGCCTTTCACTTCTTGGACATTCTTGTGAATCAATCTCCTCCCTTTGATCTTGATCATCACTTAATCATAGCCCTTTATCATTCTCCAAGTGATGCTGTGCGTTTTGGCCTTGCGCACACACACTTTAGATGGCCCTTATGCATGTTACCTATGTGTGCAGTAGTGTGCCTGGGCGGTGCGGCGTTGGGCATGCGCACTGTGGCGCTGGTGCGCACCTGATGGTGTGCATGCTAGGAGGCGGAGCACTGGGCGTGCGCGCTGTGCCCCGACCTGATGCTGCTCCCTTCTGCTACAGTGCGCACACCCTTCTGCTTGTGTGTAGAAGTGCGTACACTAGTGCGCATAGCCTTCCCTTGCTCTAAAATGATGCACACACATGTGTGCAGCCTTCTAACTTGCTGAACCTTGATCTTCCAACTTTGGTTTAGACTTTAACCATCTTTGAACCATGCTTGGACATGTGTAAACCTTAGACAAAAACCAATAAAAAGAAACAACAAACGAAGCAAGAAAGAACACAAGCAATTTGTTATCGAGGTTCGGCAATGTGCCTACTTCCCCGTGAGCTCCTCCGAGCCCTCTCCACTAAATCAATGGTTCTTACAATTATAGTAACACCTCTTCAAGAACACGATCTAATCTTGATCTTAACACCGTTCTTGAAGAACGAAAGAAGAGAAAATAAAGTGATAAAGTCTTGAGTTACCCTGGAATTTTTCCCAAGAAAATTTCACTTACAAGTCTCTTGAATCCCCAATCTATACTACTCTCTCTCTAAACAACCAGCCTCTCCAATAAGTCTCTCCTGTGTGTTTTGTGTCTTTGCACTCTCACACACCTCTCTTGAAATCTCACACACTTGTGTTTATCACTTGATATGTCTTGTTGAGATTGAAGCTAGGTGACCCTTTATATAGTGCACCACTTCTTGACCAATCTTGAAGGTCAATCTCCACCATTAGATCTTGAGGACCAATTAATCATAGCCCTTCATCAATCCTAAGTGATCTTGTGCGTTTTGATCATGGCTCACGCACCATTTGAAATGCTTAAACAAAAGGATCAGGTGTGCCTTCAAGTTGCGGTCTAGAACAGGGCATGCCGTGGCCTGAAGAGGGGGGAGGTTTCTTGTTGTGCTGGAGGCCGCGGCCTGGGGTGGTTGAGCCGCAGCGCACAGGGCCGTGCGGCGGCGCGCACACCTTGGGCGGTGGCGCACAGTCCCTCTCCCATCTTCTGGACTTCATGGAGGCCGAGGCGCGCACACCTTGAGCCGAGGCGCCAAGACCTGATGCTGAACCTTTTCAAACCTTGGACAAAATACCAACATAATACATGCACTGTTAATTGTTCTCTTTTTTAATTTTTTCCTAAGCCCGCTAAATATTGTATTGGCATGCTCTCTCTTATTAATTTATTATTAGCATCTCAACACACGTTTACGTGCATGTTGATCTTCCTTATTTGAGACCAACTAAAAAGATTATAAAAAAACAACCAAAAGTGTGAATTTGTTTTTAAGAAAAAAGACAAAGACACTTAACTCTAAACTAAAAACTAAATTACACAAACCAAAACCATGATATGAATAACATAATTATTCAAATAAAAAAAGTTAATGAACAGAAATAAAAATTGAACAATTTCTGTATCACTTTTCCCTTTAAAAAAACAGTCGAACCCATGCGTAAGAACGGAATTAGCATGATATCATAAGCTGCCATACTTGATCAACATAGCCCTGCAAGATTATAAAGGTCGTTATACCCAGAACAAATTTAGAAACATATATAATTCAAATTAAAAAATAAAACAAATTGAAGGTGAGAGGAATAGAAAAATATTCTTAAGAGTCTGTGTATAACTGAGAATTAATTGAAGAGAGAGAAGGAAATTGGAATATTTTTTAGGAAGCGTGTTTTTATAGTTGTAAGTTTTTTTTAAGAGTAGAAATCCTTTTCTAGGAAAGAATGAAATTCAAAGATTTTAATTTATCCCATGTTATCATTTTAGTTTTGTTGGTTAATTGTTACAATCGGAGGGTAGAGAGAAAAAGAAGAATTGGGCAGCTATAAGGAGAAGAAAAAGTGGGCAGTTAAGAGTAAACTGTTTTCGTCGTGCCAGAGATGGACGGAATAGTGAGGTGTGGGAAAACTTAAAAACCAATTTAAGTTTAAATAGTAAATGACTTATTTAACCTCCAATCAATATATATATTTGCTTTTCAATCTGTCCTTTATATCTAGGTTTCTTTTGAACATTATACTAATTAAACGGAGCCTAACATTGTTAGTTTCAAAATTAAAACAATTAATTTTTTTAAAAAAAACTCCAAAAATAAAATAATAAAATAAAACTAAAAGTTTTTTTAATTATTTTATTGTTTTCATTTGGAGATCTTTTTCTATAAAAGAGTTAGTTGTTTTAATTTTGAACTATGTTATTTATTTTACTAATGGTATTAATCCCTATGCTCATGGATGGAGCCTCACAGGTTGATTTGCCAAGAAATATGTTTGTAGGTTTACAACAAAATCCGTCCAAACCATATGGTGAAATATGTAATTGACCCTAAATTTTATAATCTTATAATTAAGCTCACCTGTTATCTTATCATCAAGCCACTTATCAAACCAGAGAGATATTCTCCCTATTGCCAAACCTCCATCTAAGCCCATGTATTCTGTATCAATCAAAGAAGAAACTTTGTGATGTAGCGTAGTATAAGAATAATGACCCTTCGGCACCACTAATAAAATGTCTGAGCTCTGCAAGTACTTCTTTAATGAAGCCCCACCGACCTCATTTGTTGACACCTCTGAACAAGAAATATCATTTGCAAAAGAGAGATGTGAGGTGCTCATGCCACCCGACACACCGTAGTTGGCTTGCACTTATTTGCTATAACCTTATAATGATCATATGTAGCAGCCTTTCATGCAAAGGATAAATAGATAAGGGGATAGCAAGTCCCCCTGCCTAAGCCCTCTATTTGAGTGAAAGAATCAAGTAATTCTCCATTCCACACAACAGAATAGTTCACAAAAGACACACAATACATAACAAGACTACCCAGAGAGAGCAAGAAATTAGAAAAGAGGACCTCAACTTTTTCCTTTACATCGCATGATTCATTCAAACCTAAGAAATAACTCTTCTAAACCACTTATCATATTGTTAAGACAGAATAAGCGTTCATCATGTTAATTAATTTATAAAACCAATTAATTCAATAAAGAATCTGTGCACTCCGATAGAGATGGGATGTTAGTTAGGGCATTTAAGACAATCTTCTTGTTAACGAAAAAATGATCTTTCATTGTGTTAATTGATTTTCCAAAACCAATTAATTCAAGCAAGAATTTGTGCACTTGGATAGAGATGAAATGTTAGATAGGGCCTTTAAAGCAATCCTTTTGGTAATGTCAACTTGGAATGAGTTGGTATGGGGTTAAAATTACACATAGTTTAAGAATTAGGGTAGCTTTTCTAATTCTTGCTCGGCTTTTTGATTTGGGCACTCATTCTTGGTCATGTCAACTTGTGATATGAATGAGTTGGGCTGGGACTAAAATTACATCTAGTTTTAGAATAAGGTAGCATTACTAATTCTTGCTTAGTCTTTTGATTTGCGCACTCACCCTTCTATATTTTCAAAATTTAATTCATTGCTCTCATGATGCTATAAGTGAACTCTACATGATTTCTAATATTTTTAGTTATGTGTTTGTTGTTTGATTAAACAAGATACACGTGAACTTGGTTCAACCTTTCAACTTGGATAAATGAATATAGCTATTTTCATGAAGATCAGGAAAATAAAATGCTTATAGTGTTTTATCTATTCATAGAAAAAAAAACGCAATTTATATAGATAATTCACCTTGCAACAACTCAATGGAGAAGAACATAATTTTATTTTATAATTTAGACATAATCATTATCAAGAAGGAACAAAACAAATAACCATATCAAAACCAAAATTGATAACTTGTTTTCCTCTCATGAGATTGAGAAAGATAAAGCAAAAACGAAATGGAGGCTCAACAATAACAATAACTATGATAACAAAGACACCAACAAAATTGGTGCTAATAATTGGTAATCTGACTCGAGAATAGAACCAAAACAACTGAAGCTATTAGTACATTGCTAATTAAGGAAATGGACTTTAACGACAAGCTAATGGAAGAGCATGTATATCTTTAGCATTGCACTCTTTATAATCTTCTTGATTCAATTGAAAGGAATGGAGAGAAGGCATTTCAAGTGAAGGGGGAGGCATCCTTTCAAAGGGACAATTCTGAAAAAGTTGTTAGAGGACGTGGCAGATGTGCATTTCATAGCAGAGGCAGCTTTCATAGCAGAGGCTATGGCAGAAGTCGAGACGGATGGCAGTCTAATGGGCAAGTTGAACAAAGGCAGTACAAGAATGGAGTCCATTGCTATTACTGCCAAAGGTTTAGGCATGTAGAAGCCAATTATTGGAGTAAAGAGAAACAAGCAAGCTATGTAGAAGAAAAGTAAGAATGAAGTAAGTTGTTTGTGGCTCTTTTTCAAAATAATGATGTCTCAAGTGAAGTTTGGTTTCTAGGCAGTGGTTGCTCTAATCATATTTTTGGCATGAGATTAGGGTTCAAAGAACTCGATGAGTCACAAATGATACAAGTTAGACATGGAGACAATAAGCCAATTCAAGTTGAAGGGAAAGGTACAGTTGCAGTGAAAACAAGCCAAGGTAATGTAAAACTCCTACACAATGTTTTCTTCATTCCTAGTTTGGCACACAATTTGTTAAGTGTTGGGAAATTAATGGCTGGTGGATATTCAATTTTATTTGATGATGGTTTATGTATAATTAAAGAGAAAAAAAATTACGGCAAAAAATTTTAAATGTTCATATGATAGAAAATAAAATGTTTCCTCTTGAGGTTTCAAGTGTTGGAAACCAAGCTCTTGTTGCTAGCGAGAAGAGCGAATCAAAATTGGGCATCTACGATACGGGCATCTAAATATCAAGGCTTGAAGTTGTTAAGTCAGAGAGGTATGGTTCTTGGGCTACCTAAAATTAATTCTCTAGATGATTTACGTGAAGGTTGTGTATACGGAAAACAGACTAGACAGCCTTTTCCTGTTGGAAAGGCTTGGATGGCTTCTAATTGTCTTGAATTAATTCATATTGATTTTTGTGGGCTTATGAAAACTACATCATTTGGTGAAAGTCGGTATTTTCTGTTATTCACGGATGATTACAACCGTATGAGTTGGCTGATTTTCTGAATTACAAGTCACAAACCTTTGAAAACTTCAGAAAATTCAAGTATTTATTGAGAAACGAAATGGGAGGCACATAAAGATACTTTGAACTGATAGGGGTGGTGAGTTTTTATTTGGTGAATTTAATAATTTTTTGTGAGGAAAATGGTATTCCTAGGGAACTTACTGCTCCTCACACACCTGAGCAAAATGGCATGGCTGAACGAAAGAATCGAACTATTGTTGAGATGACTAAAAGATTACTAAAGGCAAAAGACATTCCTGATTATTTTTGGGCAAAAGCAATCACCACCGCTGTTTACTTATTGAATATTTGTCTCACTAAGGTTTTTCTCAATCAAACACCGTATGAAGCTTGGAAGGGTAAGAAGCCTTGGGTAAGCCACTTAAATTTTTTTAGGTGTATTGCGTATGCTTTAGTTAATTCACAAGCTCGTCATAAGCTTGATGGAAAGTCTAAAAAATATATTTTTATTGGTTACTGCCCACAATCCAAGGCATATTGCTTATACAACCCTGTTAGTGGCAAATTTATTATTAGCATAAATGTGGTGTATAATGAAGGCAAGCTGACATTTTACTAATAGTAAAATGGAATCACTAGTCCAGATTTCAGCAGAAAATTAAGCTCTCCAACAAATGTAGAACCTGATCCGACACCCACATACTCACCTACTTCCTCTCCTACTCCAAATGGCAGCCCTGCATCTTCCTCCTCTTCACAGGAAACCCCTCTAAGGAAATTTAGATTCTTAAGAAAGATTTGTGAATCATGCACCTTTGCTTTATTTGTTTCTGATCAAACATGTTTGTTTAGATTCTTGAGAAAGATTTATGAATCATGCACCTTTGCTTTATTTGTTTCTGATCAAACATGTTTTGGAGAAGCTACAACAAAAGAAGAATGGTGCAATGCAATGATGGAAGAGATTGTGGCAATTCAGAAAAATGAAGCTTGGGAGTTAGTGGACCTGCCAGAAGGTAAAAAAGCCATTGGGTTGAAGTGGCTGTTCAAAAATAAGTATTATACCAATAGGAGTATACAAAGGCACAAGGCTTGATTGGTAGCAAATGGGCATTCACAGCAGCAAGATACTGATTTTGAATAAACTTTTCCTCTAGTAGTTCAATTTGAATAAGTGAGAACTATTTTAGCCTTAGTTGCTAAACTTAAATGGTTTGTTTATCAATTTGATGCTAAGTCTATAATGACCCATCCCAGGTTGGCCACCCCCGATACGGTGTCATCACATTTTAAAAATCCTAGCATGACACATATATGCAACAATAAAAATAATACTAACATAAATTTTTAATTTAATCCTCAACCCTCAACAGGGGAGGTACATCATTATGATCTTGACTTAAACATAAGATACAACGTAAAATACATTAATATTTACAAATAAATTGTTATTTTATTTTCTCATTAGTCTGAGGATGTGGACACGTACGTGGCTTACAGAAAATGATTTGGTCTGACTCTCAACCCGCCAGACTATTTGTCCTGTCTGCTACCTGAAATCATTGTACAATGAGGGATGAGCTTCAAAAGCTCAGTGAATTAAATTTACTAGAAGTATTCAATTTGTATAAATAATCCTTTAATATTTAATCATTTATATCTCATATGACTGGATAATAGCATATAGTCTAACATTTAGATAGTTTCTATCATATCATACTTCTATGTTTCTTTCTCACCATAACTGTCTCTCTGTGAAACTCATTCATCTATAAAAAATTTTATAATAACAACAACACTTCAGTAATACAATTAATATTTAAAACGTATGCAATGCATGAATTATTATTATGGAACGTCTTCGCACATGTCAACATGTTTTTTTATCTTAGACTAGCCCCCTCCTGGTTCTTTCATTTCCAGCATGTATCGGCTGTCATGGTATTCATTTATTTCCAACATATACCGGCTATCACGGTTTTCATTTATTTCCAGCATATACCGGTTGTCATGGTTTTCCTCTTTTTCTAGCATATGCCGGCTGTAACGGTTTTTCAATTAGACCGACCTCCTCCCGGTTCTTTTATTTTATACACATGCATATGAGCAATAATATTAAATATGCATATGAACAATAATATAAAAATAAACATGAATTCAAATATTTAATTTAGCTATCATTTCTTTCCTCAAATTTCTAGTTGATCAATTTCACTAATTTCTTCTCCTCATATATCACATCAATTTATCAACCATAACTTGTCAAGAATTTTATTTATCACCATCATTATTAAACCGACTCATTATTCTAATAATATTACTTCTCATATAATAATTTTCTACATGCCCAATATTCATATCATACCTATCAATCAAATTTTCATCTACCACCAAAGCATAAGCTAATAATTTATTTTAATATTATAACTAGATATTTCATTTTTATCTAGATTACTTAAAGATTATCTAACTCACCACGTAGCACTTAGAGCTACCCGTGGATCATTTCCTTGCCTTTCCTGCTCCTCTTAGCAATTTCCTCCGATTACTGATCATCAACACCTGACATAATATTTATATTAAATTTCTAATTTATTCTTCAACTTTTCATAATTTACACCATTTGAAAATTCCCACTTTGAATTCCAAGAAATTTCATGTATGCTAAAAATTCAAAAATAAACTTCATATTATTACCTTCTGTTTTTCTTAGAGCTTCTTGTGACCCTCTATAAAATTCTCCCGTAAACCCCTTCAAAATTTGGCTCTTTCGACCATTCTTTCGGTCCCCAAGTGTTTAAAGAAATAGAGTAATTTAAGGAAAACCAAACAGGATTTGGTAAGTAATAAAATAAATTATGTTTATATGTATATATATGTATGTATATATATATATAGTAATTTTTTTTTGTAACTCACCAGCCTTGCTGCCTTACATGCAGCAAGGTTTATTCTCCTGGCAACAAGCGTTGGCACTTGTTGCCAAATTTTTTTTTTCTTTTTCATGGACGTCCCAGATTTTTTTTTAAAATTGTTTTTATAAAAATTTAACTTTTTGCATTTTAAAAATATATATATATATATATATATATTATTTTAACTCTATGTCATATTTATTAAAGTACTTCTTTACCTTACATTACAAATATGGGTATTACAATTCTACCCACCTTACAAAAATTTCGTCACCGAAATTTCCTTAACTAATTCAAGAAAGAGTTGGGGATATTCCTTCCTCATTCTTGCTTCATGCTCCCATGTGACTTCTTCGAAATCTTTGTTCCGCCATAATATTTGAATTAAAGGAATGACTTTATTGTACAAGACTTGTTCCTTTCTGTTTAGAATTCTGAACGGTACTTTCATCAAAGTCAAATCTTCTTGAAGTTCTATCGCTTGATTCGAGATACTATGGGATTCATTGTGTAAGTACTTTATCAGCAGTGACACATGAAATACATTATGTAATTGCTTTAACTCTGGGGGCAAATCCAATTGATATGCTACTGGTCTAATTCTCTCGATCACCTTTTATGGCCCCACAAATCTCGGGCTCAACTTTCCCTTATTTTTAAACCTTAACACACCCTTCCATGGAGATATCTTTAAAAATACCTAATCACCAACTTGGTACTTAAGAGGTCGTCTTCTTTTATCAGCATATCCCTTCTGTCTGTTCTGGGCTGCTTAGAGGTTCTCCCTAACCAATTTGATCCTCTCAGTAGTCAAATCTATCATTTATGTAAATATCTTTCTCTCTCCAACTTCTTCCCAGCATGCTGGAGTTCTACACCTTCTACCATATAAAGCCTTGAATGGTGTCATCCCAATACTAGTTTGATACTGATTGTTGTATGCAAACTCGATCAAAGGAAAATAAGCATCCCAGCTCACTGTGAAACTCAATACACTTGCCCTCAACATATCTTCTAGTATTCTGATGATTCTCTCCGTCTGCCCATCAGATTATGGATGGAAAGTTGTACTAAACTGCAATTGTGTACCCATAGTTTCTTGGAAACCTCTCCAAAATCTAGAGGTAAATCTAGAATCTCTATCTGATACAATGCTCAAGGGTACTCCATGTAATTTTACTATCTCTGCTACATATAATTCAGCCAACTTGTCTGGACTCCAGGTAGTCTTAATAGGAAGAAAATGTGAAGATTTAGAAAGTCTATCCACTATAACCCACACAGCATCATGTCCCCTCTAGGTATGGGGAAACCCAAAGGCAAAATCCATACTCACATTTTCCCATGGCCACTCAGGTATTGGAAGAGGTTGTAATAAACCTGTTGGATGTCTATTCTCAGACTTCACCTATTGACAAGTCAAACATCTAGCAATATATTTTGCTACATTTTTCTTCATCCCTGACCACCAATAATTCTGTCTCAATCTCATGTACATCTTATTATTACCCGGGTGCATGAAATATACAAAATCATGAGCCTCCCTTAGTATCTCATTTCTCATCTCCATATTATTGGGAACACAAACTCTATGCCCCAATACTACCATACCAACTTCTTTAATTCTAAACTCAGTTGACTTCCCACTCAACACTTCCCGTCTGATCTTTTCTACCCTGCATTTTTAATAAACGATCAATAATAGAAAATTGTACCACTATATTTGCCGTCAATACTCCTCTATCATTAACACTCAACCGCATCCTCATTCTTCTTAATTCTATCATCAAGCTAGTATTATGACTCCCAATAGTAGCTAATCTCGTTGTAGTCTTTCTATTCAATGCATCAGCTACTATATTAGCCTTTCTTGGATGATAATGAATTGTACAGTCATAATCACAAATCAACTCCATCCCCATCCCCATCCCCATCCTCTGCCTCAAATTCAACTTCTTCTGGGTCGGTAAATGCGTCAAGCTTTTATAATCAGTAAAAATTTCACAATTGGCTCCATATAGATGATGTCTCCAAATCTTCAAAGCAAAAACTATAGCAGCCAATTCTAAATCATGGGTCGGGTAAGTCCTCTCATGGTTCTTCAGTTGCCAAGATGCATAAGGTATAACTCTCTTATGTTGCATCCATACACATCCCAACCCCTGATGTGACACATCACTATAAACCACAAAACCCTTCATCACCATAAGGAAACACTAATAAAGGGGCAGTAGTCAATTTTTCTTTCAACAGCTGGAAACTTCTATCACATTCCTCTAACCACCTAAACTTATGGTATTTCCTAGTTAATTTAGTTAATGGTCCAGTAATCATAGAAAAATTTTGGATAAATCTGCTATAATAACCAGCCAACTCCAAAAAGCTTCTAATTGCAGTTACACTCGTGGGTCTTTCCCAATTCAACACTGCTACTGCTTCTACTTTATGTGGGTCAACTGCTATCCCCTCTCTCGACACATAATGCCCTAAGAAAGATATTTCACTCAACCAAAACTCACACTTGGAGAACTTTGCATATAATTTCTCTCTCCTCAGAATCTCTAACACTATTTCTAAATGTTGTATATGCTCATCTTCATTCTTGGAATATACCAAAATATCATCAATAAACACAATCACAAATCTGTCAAAGAATTGTTTAAACACCCGATTTATAAGGTCCATAAATGCTGCAAGAGCATTAGTCAACCCAAATGGCATCACTAGGAACTCATGATGGCCATAACATGTCCTAAAATAAGTCTTAGGCACATCCTCAGCCTTTATCCTCAATTGATGATAACCTGATCTCTGGTCTATCTTAGAAAACACCCTAGCTCCTTGTAACTGCTCAAATAAATAATCTATCCTAGGAAAAGGATATCTATTCTTGATGGTGATCTTATTCAACTATCTATAATCAATACACAACCTCATTGTCCCATCCTTATTCTTGATAAACAACATAAGGGCTCCCTAGGGTGACATACTAGGTTGAAAAAATTGTTTATCTAGTAACTCCTAAAGCTAAACTTTCAACTTTCTCAATTCAGCTAGTGTGATGAGAATCATAAAATGCATCTTAACAGTACTTATTTGTTATCATTTTAGGGTTGATCGAGGTTTGAATTACACTTTTATACCTTAATAACTCTAAAGTGATATTCTTGGATCATTGACTTATTTCGATGCATTTTCAGGTACTTTATGTTTGAAAGAGATGAAAAAGCTATCGTTTCTTGAAGCACTAAGATTCCATGCATATCGAGGTGAAGGAGTGGTTTTGATAGGATAAAATGAAGAGAAACCAAGTCTTAGGTGTGTGCGCTGCAGCCAAAGAAGTCTAAACCTCGGCCTCCAGAACCAAGCCCAAAAGAGCAAAGAAGCCATCAGTGGGCACTACAGCCTGGATTAATGAGAGGTTTGCGGCCTAGACTGATGAGAGGTGCAGCCTCTAGAAGTAAGGGTAAAGCCCAAAGGTTTGAGCCGCGGCCTAGACTAATGAGAGGTGCGACGCCCACGCGATCCCCTGCACCGTGTCATAACCTAATTAGGACTTTAATGATGGTTTAAATCCGAAAACACCCTTAGACCTTTTGTATTATAAATAGATCACTTAGGATTTGATAAAAAAACAATCATTAAGGCTAGAAACTGAGGAGAGAGCTCGACATTACGATGTTCAAGCATGAGCCCCATGACCAACCAATCTCTAAGCAAGGCGAAGGGATGAATCCCTAGGTGTAGTTGTTATTATTTTCCATTTTTGATTCAGTTGTAGTTTGGATTTATTGTTAAAATATTGTTTATGATTTACTCTTTGATTACAAGAAGAATTTAGGTTCATGTAACAGCTACAATTTATGTTCTTCTTATCTTAGATTTTCTTAATCTGGTGATTGAACCCTTCTCCTCCATATAAGTCTAATCAAGCTCTTCTTATGTTAAGTTGTTTAGATGTGATTGATTCTAGTAGATTTATCTTTTAGGTTTGTCCATTATTGTGATATTTTCATTGAGATATATTGTCGTTTCTTGATAAATCTATAGGATAGGTCATGTCTGCTTGAATCGAAATCAATGAGTGATTTATAGCAATTACATTAGGGTATTCATATGCTTTGATTGAATATTTGCCGATTGCTTGTTTGGGATGTGAAACTAGTAATCGAGATAAAAACAATTGAATCGAGAGTGGAATAAGGCAACAAACCTAGGGAGGTTTTCCGGAACCTTGTTGTTTCCTTATCATATTCTTCATTATATTTACACAATTTTCTCATATTACTTCACTATCAAAATACAAATTTTCTCACTTGATCTTTATTGTTCGTGTTAAGGTTTACACTTTTCTTTGTAGTTCACTTTTCCTCATGGGATCGACACCTCAGCTGTACATAATAACCACGTATTAGTTTAAACGTAATCAAATTTTGGCGTCGTTGCCGAGGAGACGCGCTTAAAGTACAAGGAAGATTGTCAACGTTAAGACAAGACAGTAATATCATTTTTTGCTCTTTGTTTTGATTTTCAAATTTTGATTTTTCAGTTTTATTTGTTTCCCTCTAATCCATTTGGTGTATTCATATACTGAGAGATTCGTGAGGTAGATTTATTAAAAGACCCGAATTAGAGTTACCCTCTCATTCCACGTCCATTAGTGAAACCTCGCCTAGATCAAACCGTAGCGCACACCCAAGTGAAAATTTAGAGGATTTTGTTAACATGGTTGAAAATCACAATGAAAATGTTGCTAGGACACTTAAAGACTACTTGCACCCTAGCCGAACGGCCACACCATCTTGTATCATGTTACCCCCTAATGTTCAACAACCTGAATTTAAGCCGGGTATGATCCAATTGCTACCAACCTTCCATAGGTTTGAGAATGAAAACCCCTATATCCATATTAGGGAATTTGAGGAAGTACTAGCAACCTTTCAAGGTATGGCTGATATGGTAGACACCGTCAAACTTAGGTTTTTCCCTTTTTCACTTAACGAAAAGGTCAATGTTTGGCTGTACTCGTTAAGGCCTAGGTCCATAGGTAGTTGGGATGAGATGACAATAGTTTTCTTCAAAAAGCACTTCCCAACCCATAAGACCAATAAACTCAAGAGACAAATCTCAAACTTTGCACAAAAGGAGAGCAAAACCTTATATCAAGTTTGGGAACATTTCAAGAACCTGTTAAATTCTTATCCAGACCATTGGTATGAGAGTTGGCAGGTAGTTAGCTACTTCTATGATGGACTTATAAGTAGGGAAAGGCAATTCATAGAAATGATGTGTAATGGGGATTTTCTTCAAAAAGACCCCGATCAAACCATAGATTTCCCAGATGACCTATCGAAAAAAGCCCACACTTGGACAAGACCAAATGCCATAGAAAGCACTAGGAGAAATCAACCCGCTGGAATTTATCAACTTAAGGAAGAGGATAACCTTAAAGCCCGTTTAGAGGCCCTAACTAAGGAAATTGAAACCTTAAAAACCAAGGATGCTAGAGCCACTGAACTGGTTGCTAGGATAGATTCCTATGAACCTTGTTTTATGTGTAACGGGGTAGATCATGTGCCTAGGGATTGTCGAACCAATTTTGAGATTAAAGGAGAGTGTAATACTTTAGGAATACCCTTTAGGAAACCAGACTCACCTACTCTAACACCTACAATCCCGGTTGGAAGAATCACCCTAATTTTAGTTGAAAATTCGATATGCAACCTCCTGCCCAATCTAGCACCCATTGGAGATCCAATATGCAACCTCATCCCCATTCTAGTACCCAATGGAAACTGGAAGCAACCTCATCTAATGCACCTCAAAAATCTTTACCTTTGGAAGATATATTTAAATCATTTATGCAGGTACATGCCAAGAGTGTGGAAGAGCAAGGCAAAATAAATCAACGGTTGCTAGAAGAGCAACAAGCAATCAAAGAGAAACAAAAGGTGATAAAGAGTCAACTCACCAAGTTGACTAGTTTCTTGACGGTTCAAGAGCAAGGTCATTTTCCTTCACAGTCATAACCTAATCCAAGGGGACAACATATGGCACAAACTTTCGATCCTGAAAATCAAAATGTTAGAGAGGTTAATGCCAGAATCACCCACAACGGTAAAAAAATTGATGGTCCCACTCTACTATCACACTTGATTCCTAATACCGTGAGTAATAAAGATGAATTCCCCAAGGAGCAAGAGGTCCATGATGATTATTCTCCATCGGTACCTTTCCCTCAAGCACTCCTTAAGCCTAAGGAGAGAAATTCAGCATTAAAATGTGAGATTCTTGAACAACTTCAGCATGTTAAAATTAACCTCCCTCTTCTTCATGTCATAAAATAGGCTCCCAACTATGCTAAAGTCATCAAGGATCTATGCACACTCAAGAGGAAGCACAATGTGAAGAAGCCGACAATCTTGATGGAGCAAGCAAGTGCAGTAGTTGACAGCAAGACACCGCCCAAATATAAAGATCAAGGCTGTCCAACGGTGGCTTGTCAAATTGGAAACAAATCTTGTGGCCAAACATTGCTAGATTTGGGTGCTAGTGTGAACCTCATACCATACTCAATGTACTTGTAGCTCGGTCTAGGTGAGATCAAACCAACCTCCGTGGTACTTTGATTAGTGGATAGATTGGTAAGAAAATCAAGAGGTATTGTGGAAGATGTTTTGTTGCAAATTGATAATTTCTATTATCCTGTTGATTTTTTGGTTTTAGATACCATTTCCATTGTGAATATAGAGTCAAAAATTTCGTTGATACTTGGAAGACCATTCCTTGCCACCGCCAATTCCCTCATTAATTGTAAGAATGGTCTAATAACATTATCATTTGGAAATATGACTCTAGAGGTAAATGTTTTTCAAGTCTCAAGGCAGCTACATGAAGAGGATGAGTACATTAAAGATAAGTCTAACTCTTTGAAATTCACTCCTAATAATTTTGAGTTCGATGATTCTTCAGTTTATCCCCATGCCATTAATGTTGTTGATGTTTTTGATAAGTCATAGGGAGTTATTAAGAAATCATGGCAACCATGCTTTGAGGAGTTGCTTGATAGAAGTCACATGGGTGCGGGAATCAAATACCATACTACTGATAGTAAATGGGCAACACCAAGAACACTTGAGCCACATGTGGTGGACTTTAAGTATTCCTTGCCAAAAGACTAGCACTGAGGCCACTGAGTATGAAGCCTCATCTTCGGCACCACAATGAGGCCAACAGTGAGAATGGTGCAGCGTCTAGCTGAAGACGTAAAACTTAGTGCTCATGTGAGGCACTCCACAGCATATCCTTTAATTTTATTATTTTTCTATATTTCTCTTTCTTGTTTATTATTAGTATTTTGTTGTTTTCCAATATTACCTTTGTATTTCTTTTTTTAAGGACAAATATGCGCACCAGTTCAATTGGTTGTGCACAACTTTCGGCTTCACACACCTTTAGTTAAAAAGGGAGTTTCCTTAACTTTTGCTTTTACATTGAGGACAATGCTCATTTTAAGTTGGGGGTGGAGGAAACACATTTCTTATTGCAAACATTGAATTGTTGGGTGTCACCTCCCTTTTCTTTTTCGTTTTAATTCATTTGTTTTTTTTTTATTTTTGTTTGTTCTTAGCATGCTTTGTGTTAGCCTTGTAAGTAATTAACATGTCAATGATATGAGCTTAATTGAGATAGCATATAGCAATTATAAGAAGTTAAATCTTGCTTCAGTCTGAGAATAATTTAAGTGTCAATCTTCATTTGGTTTGAGACTCTGGTTTGCGGTAAGATTGCATGATTAGTCTAAAGCATCTAGAGAAGTTTTATGTACGATTGTTTTGTGAATAATTTTGCAGTCTCAACAAGCTCTAGAACTTATTTGATAATCACTTGAGGCAAAATCCTAGAATGCACACTACTTAGGATATGATATAGGCCATTTTTGGACAGTTAGAGCCTTTTAAACTTACCATTGCTATATTTATTGCTAGTCACTTGTTTGAGCTTTTTTCTTGAAAAAAGAATTTGAGCCTTGTTTCTTTCGATAACCAATTTACTCACATTTATGAGCCTAAAAGTATTCTATCCTTACCTTTCTTTTAAGAGAACTTAGTCATACACATTTGTTAAGAAGCACTTGAGAGGAGTAAGGATGGAAATATGAAAAAATATTACTTCCATAACCCAAGTAGATTAAAGGAGATAAGTTAGGGGTTGTGAAAAAGAAAAGAAAAAAAATGAAAAAAAAGTGAATGGTCTTATGCCAAAATAAAAAAAATAAAGAAAAATGAATTATGGCAAAGAAAGAAGAAAAGAAAAAAAAAAGTGGTGATTTATTGAGAAAAATGCTCAAAAAAATTGTTGAAAGAGCTGGGTGTTGAAGTAAGGTTATCCAGTACTTAAAGTAGGTTGTGTTTAAAACTAAGAGATTAAGTTCTTTTATTTTTTGAAACCTTCTTATTCTTTCTTAACCTTTACCTTTGCCTAACGTTACAAGCATATTAAAGACCTATTGATCCAATGTAGTGTGATTTTTCTACATTAGTGGAGAGTGATTTGAAAAGTAAGCCTATGGAGCTTGATTTGTGATTGATATCACACTATTTATTATGTTTTTAGAGGCCAAGACTTGTATTCATGAATGTTGTGCATAAAATCATCCAGCTGTTTGGGTTAATGATTTGTGGTAAGACGGATGTTAAGAGTCGATAACGATTTTGAGATTGATGTTTGGATTACTTTTGGACTTGGGTGATATTTAATGATTCTATGTTCTGTATGTTATTTGCGATTTTTGAGAAAAAAAAAATGAATTACTTTTGGTTTTAATGCTAACATTGCTCTACTTTGTTTTGATTCCTACCATAGAATTCATTTTATATTGTCTTGTTTTCGCTTGAATTGCTAGGGACTAGCAATAAGCAAGTTGGGGGTTATGATGAGAGTCATAAAATGCATCTTAATAGTACTAATTTGTTAGCATTTTAGGGCTGATTGAGGTTTGAATTACATTTTTATATCTTAATAACTCTAAATTGATATTCTTGGATCATTGACTTATTTCGGTGCATTTTCAGGTACCTTGTGTTTAAAAGAGATGGAAAAGCTATCGTTGCTTGAAGCACTAAGATTCCATGCATATTGAGGTGAATGAGTGGTTTTGATAGGATATAATGAAGAGAAACCAAGTCTTAGGTGTGTGCGCTGCGGCTTGAAGAAGTCTAAGCCTTGGCCTCCAGAACCAAGACCAAAAGAGCAAGGAAGCCATCAGTGGGCGCCACGGCCTGGATCAATGAGAGGTGTGGCCTGGACTGATGAGAGGTGCGGCCTCCAAAAGCAAGGAGAAAGCCCAAAGGTCTTAGCCGCGGCCTAGACTAATGAGAGGTGCGGCGCCCACGCGATCCCTTGCTTCGTGCCATGACCTAATTAGGACTTTAATGATGGTTTAAACCCGAAAGCACCCTTGGACCTTTTGTATTATAAAAAGATCGCTTAGGGTTTGATAAAAACACAATCATTAAGGTTGGAAACTTAGGAGAGAGCTCAACATTACGGTGTTTAAGCATGAGCCCCATGGTCAACTAATGTCCAAGCAAGGCGAAGGGATGAATCCCTAGATGTAGTTGTTCTTATTTTCCATTCTTGATTCAGTTGTAGTTTGGATTTATTGTTAAAACATTGTTTATGATTTACTCTTTGATTAAACAATAAGAATTTAGGTTCCTGTGATAGCTATAATTTATGTTCTTCTTATCTTAGATTTTCTTAATCCGGTGATTGCACCATTCTCCTCCATATAAGTCTAGTCAAGCTTTTCTTATGTCAAGTTGTTTGGATGTGATTGATTCTGGTAGATTTATCTTTTAGGTTGGTCCATTACTACGATATTGTCATTGAGATATATTGTCGTTTCTTGATAAATCTATAGGATAGGTCATGTGTGCTTGAATCGAAATCAATGAGTGATTCGTAGCAATTACATTAGGGTTTTCATACGCTTTGATTGAATATTTGCCGATTGCTTGATTGGGATGTGAAACTAGTAATCGAGATAAAAACAATTGAATCGAGCATGGAATAAGGCAACGAACCTAGGGAGGTTTCTCGGAACCTTGTTGTTTCCTTATCATGTTCTTCATTATATTTACACAATTTTCTCATATTACTTCACTATCAAAACACAAATTTTCTCACTTGATCTTCATCGTTTGTGTCGCTTTTCCTCGTGGGATCGACACCTCAACTATACACAATAACCGCGTATTAGTTTGAGCATAATCCATTCTATAGGGTGCTAAATATATGGATACTGATCCTAGAATCACCTCAATAGAAAACTCAATCTCCCTATTGGGAGGCAAACCAGACAACTCCTTAGGGAATATGTCAGAAAAATCTTTCCCTACCAAGATTTATTCTAACTTCTTACTTGCTAGAATCCATCACATTTGCCAAATACCCCTCACAATCCTTCTTCAACCATTTACTAGCAGTTAAGGTAGAAATAAGACAACTAGCAAGTATCTTATGTTCTCCTTCAAAATTAAACTCCTTCTGTCCAGGTATCTTGAACACCACATTTTTCGTAAAACAATTTACCCAAGCATGATATGCATATAACCAATTCATCCCCAAAATTAAATCAAAATCTGTCATATCTAAAGGCAATAAATCAACTTCAAATTCTCTATCAGCAATATTAATCACACAACCTAGATAAATTATCCTGATAATAACCTTATCTCCCGCAGGAACCTCAACAATAATTGCATGCATCAAAGGACTAGCACTAGCACTAGCATCAATAGATTTAATATAAATACTAGATGCAAAAGAATGGGTTGCACCAGAATCAATCAATAATCTAGCAGGCCTACCAATGATAGATATCATACCCATAATAACATCGGTAGTGGCTTGTGCATCCTGTTAGGTCAATACATAGACTCTATTATCTCTGGACTGAAACTGGTTGCCACGTCCTCACTTAGCTTCTGATTCTCAACCTTTGCCCCGCATACTCCCTGATCCACCACCTCTCTCCACCGATCTTCTCCCAACACTTCCAATACCTACATTAGCAGATTTCCCGTGGATAATCTGCCATCTGCAGCAAAATGTCCTCCCTCACCACATACAAAACATATCTGCGTAGGGCAATTCTGAGACAGATGCCCTGTCTGATTACATCTAAAGCAAACCCTTGACTCTCGATCATACATCAAGTTACCACTTCCCCCTGGTGGAATACTTACTCCTCTACCATAACTCCCAATTCCCATAGTTTTTCTCTCAAATCTAGGGTCCCATCGGTATTACTCTGAGCTATAGAAGCAACAAATCCTGCTTGCCTCTAACTCTATACTACAGTTTCTTGTGACAAAGAATGCCCCATCTGGGATGGTCTCCTACCCTGTACACCTATACTGCTACCACCTCTAGGTCCCTAAAATCTATACCTCTTCAGCCAATCTCTCCTACATCTAAACTCCATCAAATCCTTCTCAATTTGTAATGCTTTATCCACCAGTACAACATAATTTCCTATGCCCATAAAAGAGAATTTACTCTGAATGTCATAATGTAATCCATCTAAAATTCTCTTACATTTTCTCTCCTCCGTATTCACTAATTCAGGTAAAAACCTTGACAAGGCTATGAATCTACTATCATATTCAACCACCAATAAATTTCTCTGCCTTAGATGAATAAAGTCTCTCTCTTGTTGTGCCCGAAAGGTATCTGAAAAATACTTCGCAATGAACTCATCCTTAAACTTACTCCAAGTTAAAGGTTGTTTTACCTGTGTGCTTACCCTAGGCAAAATATCCTCCCACTATTGAAAAGCCTCACCCTCCAACATAAATGAAGGAAAAACAACCTTCTGTCTATCTATCACTAGTAAGACCTCAAAATATTTTTTGACATGTCTGATCCACTGTTCAGCTTCTACAAGATTTACAGATCCTCTAAAACACTGGGGTTTAAACTTAAGAAATCTTATAAAACAATCACCTTACATCTCTTGTGCAAACACACCTTCTCCCTCACGAACCTTTTATCTCACCACATCAAGTTCTCTTCTACCCTTTTCCTCTAATATTTTCTACAGATTATCAGCCCTTTCTTCAGCTGCATTCATCCTCTCTATAACACGATTAAGAGCTTCTCTCAATTCATCCTTCCTAACCTCATATTCTCTCCCAGCTCTACTAGTACTAGCTACACTATCTATATGTTCCCTCATAGGAACCACAGACTTAACTTCCTCTTCTACTTCAGTTCTCATAAAAATTAGGCGTCTACCGCGTCCCTTCTTACTCAGAACTCTACCTCTAGCTCTAGCACGTCCACGTATCATCATCAGACTCTGCACTAAAATATAGTTTATTTAGATCTTCCACTTTTTTAAGTTTTCATGCAGTGTACATAATCATAAAACCTAATGCTCTGATACCAAAATTGTAACGACCCATCTCGAGTTGGCCACCCCAGATACGGTGTCATTACATTTTGAAAATCCCAGCATGACAAATATATGCAACAATAAAAATAAACATAAGATACAACATAAAATACATGAATGTTTACAAATAAATTTTTATTTTATTTTCTCATTAGTTTGAGGATGTGGACACATACGTGGCTTACAGAAAATGATTTGGTCTGACTCTCAACCCACCAGACTATTTGTCCTGTCTGTTACCTGAAATCATTGTACAATGAGAGATGAGCTTCACAAGCTCAGTGAATTAAATTTACTAGAAGTATTCAATTTGTATAAATGTAATCATTGATATCTCATATGACTGGATAATAGCATATAGTCTAACATTTAGATAGTTCCTATCATATTATACTTTTATGTTTCTTTCTCACCATAACTGTCTATCTATGAGACTCATTCATCTAGAAATTTTTTTATAATAACAACAACACTTCAGTAATACAATCAATATTTAAAACATATGTAATGCATAAATTATTATTAGGGAACGTCTTCCCACATATCGACATGTTTTTTTATCTTAGACTGGCCCCCTCTCAGTTTTTTCATTTCCAGCATATACTGGTTATCACGGTATTCATTTATTTCCAGCATATACTGACTATCATCGTTTTCCTTTATTTCTAGCTTATACCGGCTGTAACGGTTTTTCAATTAGATCGGCCCCCTCCCGGTTCTTTTATTTTATACACATGCATATGAAAAATGATATGAAATATGCATATGAACAATAATATAAAAATAAACATGAATTCAAATATTTAATTTAGCTATCCTGTCTTTTCTTAAATTTCTAGTTGATCAATTTCACTAATTTCTTCTCCTCATATATCACATCAATTTTTCAACCATAACTCGTTAAGAATTTTATTTATCACCATCATTATTAAATCAACTCATTATTCTAATAATATTACTTCTCATATAATAATTTTCTACACACCCAATATTTATATCATACATATCAATCAATTTTTCATCTACCACCAAAAAATTAGCTAATAATTTATTTTAATATTATCACTAGATATTTCATTTTTATCTAGATTACATAAAGTAAATTTAACTCACCATGTAGCATTTAAAGCTAACCATGGATCACTTCCTTGCCTTTCCTGCTCCTCTCGGTAATTTTCCCTAGTTGCTGATCATCAACATCTGACATAATATTTATATTAAACTTCTAATTTATTCTTCAACTCTTCATAATTTACAGCTTTTGAAAATTCCCACTTTGAATTCTGTGAAATTTCATGTATGCTAAAAATTCAAAAATAAATTTTATGTTATTTACCTTATGTTTTTCTTAGAGCTTCCTGTGACCCTCTATAAAATTCTCCCGTAAACCCCTTCAAAATTTTGTTCTTTCAACCTTTCTTTCGGTCCCCAAATGTTTAAAGAAATAGATTGATTGAAGGAAAACAAAACAGGATTTGGTAAGTAATAAAATAAATTACGTTTTATATATATAGTAAAAAAAAATTGCAACTCAGCAGCCTTGCTGCCTTACTTGTAGTAAGGTTTTTTCTCTTGGCCTGGTGTTGCCAACTGTTGCCATATTTTCTTTTTTTTCTAGATGACTCAAGATTTTTTTGGAATTTTTTTATAAAAATTTAACTTTTCGCATTTTAAATATATATATATATATATATTATTTTAACTCTATGTTATATTTATTAAAGTACTTTTGTACCCTTACTTTACAAATACGGGTATTATAATCTGCATTTTTGAATGAAGAATTGGAAGAAGGATTTTATTTAATTCAACTTGAAGGTTTCATAGTTAATAGCAATGAGGAGAAGGTGTACAAGCTAAAGAAAGCTCTTTACGGGTTAAAGCAGGCTCCACGAGCATGGTACAGTAAGATAGACTCTTTCTTTCATAAAAATGGATTTGAAAGAAGTGAAAATGAGCCAACTCTTTATCTAAAAAAGCAAGGTATAAATGACTTCCTTATAGTTTATCTTTATGTTGATGATACGATATATATGAGGTCATCTCACTCTCTTGTGGAAGAATTTAAAACTTGTATGATGAAGAGATTTGAGTTTGTTGCATTATTTTCTTAGGCTGGAAATTAAGCAAACTGAAGATAGGATATATGTTTCTTAAAGAAAATATGCAACAGATCTCTTGAAGAGGATTAATATGATGAATTGTAAGGCGACAACAACTCCAATGAGTGTGAATGAAAAGTTGCAGCTTAAGGATGGTACTAGAATGGCAGATGCAAGAAATTTCATAAGTTTAGTTGATGGTTTGATATATTTAACATATACTTGGCTAGATATTTAATTCTCTGTTGGTGTTGTTTCTAGGTCTATTCAGTTTCCCACAAAGCATCATCTTGGGGCAACTAAACGAATCTTGCGTTACATTGCTAGAACAATGGACTTTAGGATATGGTATTCTCAAGTTTTTGACTTAAAATTAATTAGATTTATTGATAGTGATTGGGTAGGTTCCTTGGATGATAGAAAAAGTACTTCGGGAAGCATTTTTAGTCTTGGATCGAAAGCCATTTCATAGAGCTCAAAAAAGCAAACAAAAACAGGCTTATCATTATCAGAGGCAAAATATGTCACTATAAATTCTTTAGCATGTCAAGCATTATAGTTAAGAATATTACTTGCAGATCTTCATGAGGAGCAACAGAGATACTTTGTGATAACAAACTTGCAATTGCAATGAGAAAAAATCTAACCTTTCATGGAAGAACTAATCATTTCGACATTTGACATCACTTCATTCGAGACCTAGTAATGAGTGAGATGATAGCATTGAAATACTGCAACACAAATGAGCAAGTGGTAGACATTCTCACCAAATCACTCTCTCATAAGAAGCATATCTACTCCAGATCCAAGCTTAGTGTTTACAATTTTGAATCAAGGGGGAGTGTTGAAATGTGATTCAAAATAGCAGCTTGTTGACTTAGTCATTTCTGTTAACTTGTTGAGAAAAATCTGGTCTATTATTAAATCTTATCTGTTTCAAATAATTTGATGTAATCCCATAATTTTCTATTAGATTGTTCTCATCCTCAATGAGAACTTTTAGGATTTCAGTTAAGGTGTAAACCTATATATAGGCCTCTTATGTTCTATGAATAATAAATAAAAAGTAGCAATTGAGTTCTCTTCAACCAAAATATTTTTGGCTTGTTTCTTATTTATTCCATCTGCAAGTGTCCAAAAAATTTGCTTGTCTTTACTTTTTTCCTTATAGCCTTATCCTCTTTAACCCAACATATATCTCCTGATTTAAATGGTTATGAATATCATGGTGATGGAGGCCCAAACCTATTCGAGGGGCACCCGCAAGATATCTTGGGCTTAGCCTTGATAATTATGTTTGTTATTTATTTCAGAGTCAGGGTCATTTTATTGGTAATGTCCTTATTAGGGTTAGTTTATTTTTCTAGTATAAGTATTTGGTTGTAATTCATTCTAGAGACACTTTTGATATTGATTAAAATAAACTGAGAATAGTTTCTTCTTAACCCCAAGGCTACCTGGTTTTCTTTTCCAATCCCAAGGTCTGTCGGGTTTTTTTCTTTTAATCCTTTCTACATTAATTTTGGTATCATAGCCTAAAACTAATTCCCACAAAAATCCTACAAATCTACCACCCATCAGTAAACACATCCTTAAGCTAAACAGTCACTTAGACCAGATTTGGCCAACTTATGGCCACCACTAGCCCACACCACCATCATAAGCAAGCTCGCCACCCTGAACTGACCATAATTTGAGGTTTTTAGATCCAGCCTCCACGCACCACCGTCGGGGCTGCCAACCATCGTAACTAACCAGCCCACTCTGATCAGAATCGTCCGATCTCTTCACCCCTAGACTTGACCTGTTTCTCTTCAATCTACCACCGTCGATGACTTCACTTCGGTCCATGTCCACCATTGTAACCACTGGCCTTAAGAGACCACCACCCACGTAGCTAGCCCCAGTTGCCATCACCATCACCGCTTTCTAGAATTGCCACCAATGCCAATACGATATGTGTTTCTATTTTTCCCTTGTTAACAGAGGATGGAGGCAATATCTGATTTTGGAACTTCATTTTATTTTTATACTAACTAAAAAAAGTTAATTCTCTAGACTTCTGTTAACCAGGATGCTCATTTCCTTCATTTGAAAATCTTTGCATCCTTATTCTTTGAACTTTAGTCTATTTTTGGTAATTTCTTTTGTCTTTCGAAGTTAGTTGCACGTGTTCGGGATCGTAATGCTTGGAACCAACTCTTGTGGTAAACAATCGAGGTATATTGTACCTCATGAAAGGTACGAGTCTTCACTTGATACTGTTTTAATATTCTTGCCTTTTGGTTACTCAGTAATTAGTATTTAGATAAAAAAAATAAAACAATAAAATAATTGCTTCTTGTTAGGTTCTTTTCTTTACTAGTGGTCATCCTTACGGTTGTATCTTTGTAGTTTTGAATCAGATTACGACAATCCCTTAATGTTAAACTAGTCTTTGTGAAAAAAAATGACTCTTAAAGACCTTGATAAGAAACATGAAAACTTAGTTAAATGATTCAATGCCTTTGAAATTGAAGTAGGCCATCGAGTCCAGACCATAGAGATAGAATTGACCACCTCGCGAGGTGAAGTAAGAAAACTCAATAGTCAACTAAATACAAATCACACTGAGGTGCTTAGGACCCTAGCCTATTTCGGCAAACAACACACGGGATCAGGTGTAGCAACCCAGGACCCAACTACTAGTCGAGGTATTGTAGGGGCACGAACATATGTCCCTCTCTGGGCATTTCCATTAAAGATCCCAATTTTCAGCCTACTAGGAAAACACACACCCAAGTAGAAACAATTCCAACTGCGGATGGTAAAGATGCTTTAGAAATCATTTCAGTGGGAAAGTGTTTCAAAACTATGAGTCTGTTTCATGATAGAGCATTTGATCGCCTTTATCAATAACTTAGGACTTATGAACAACCTAAGAACCCTCTGGATGATTTCACTGACCTTACAAAAAAGGTCAAAATAGAAATTCTTAGTTTTGATGGAAAATTAGATCTTTATATCTTTCTTGAGTGGTTATCCCAATTAAATAAATTCTTTGAGTGGCATAATATGACTGATAAAATCAAAGCCTGCTTTGCTAGGATGAAATTAGTACGATCTACTATTGATCACTATTGGTAGATGGTCCAACAAAATCGATGAGATAATCCTATCATATCATGGGGTGAGATGAACGGAAGATTGAGGGAAAAATACCTCCCCCACTATTATAGAAAACAATTGGTGGATAAATTACTAAACTTAATGCAATCTACTACTTTCGATGAGTATATCAATCGTTTTGAAGAAGTCACATTAAAGTATAACCTACAGGAAGGGGCAATGGTTGGTGTCTCTAGAATTATCAATGTATTGAGATTTGATCTTAAAAGAGAGGTTAGTCTGCTATCCTCCGAGTCATTAGAAGAGACCTTTCAGTTAGCTCTCAAGTATGAGGAGAATTTTAGGTTGTCTAGTCAATGATGTGAAACTTCCCAAGCCAGAGAGTATCGACAATCTCAATCTAGTTGAATTCTATAGTTTAGATACCCCAACCTTGACCAGAAAACTAATCCAATTAGGGGAAGAAAGTGTACAAAGAATGGTCTATGTCTATATAGAGTTAACACTAAGTGTTTTAATTGTCACGGTAAAGGTCATATTTCCTCATGTTATCCCCACCACACATTAACCTTAGGTCAGGAGAATGAGGCATCACAAGAGCAAAAAAATGATGAGGAGGGTGTAGTGGAGCCCCTTAAGGAATAATATGAAGGGCATGAATGAGAAGATGATGAATATGATGACAGTGTTGCAGTTGGTGTCATGAGATGCATATTATAAGCCTATATTGTAAATGAAGATACTTTAAAGTGCACCAATATATTTCATACTTTTGTTAAGTGTTGTGAAAGGGTATGCAGTATCGTTATTGATGGAGGTAGTTGTTAAAGGTGGTCGCAAAGTCAACTATTTCCAAATTAAAACTTAAGTTGGAACCACATCCTCAACTATAAAGAGAAGCTTGGGTAGATAGGACTTTATTTCCCATTATAGAGAGGTGCCAAGTTCAAATAAAGATGGGAGAGTATGTAGGGGATATATGGTTTGATGTCCTACCGATGGATGTCGTTGAGGTGCTATTAGGTCATCCTTAGATTTAAGACGTAGATGCGGCTAACCATGGAAAGGAAAATACCTTTGTGTTTAGACATAATGGTAAGAACACCACCTAGAAACCTGCACGACCAAAGGAAAATGACACAAAATTAAAATGTCAAGCCTCACTCGAGGCACCTGGAATGAAGAGCCTCTACCTAGTAACACGTAAAGAGTTTGAGAAAGAAGGTGAAGAGTCAAGTCTAGTGTTAGCTTTGATAGCTAAGGAGGTTACCCCAGATATACCCAGCCTAACCAATGACCCACTTCTTGAGGTCTGTAAGCTATTGTCTGAATTTCAAGATACGACCACTGAGGAGTTAATGGATGAGCTACCTTTCATGAGAGACATACAACATGCAATTAATTTAGTCCTAGGATAACATTTACCAAATTTACCATATTATCACATTAACCCTAGGGACCATACTGAAATAAATAGGCAAGTGGAGGGTCTTTTGAATAAAAGATTCATTTGAGAGAGCCTTCGTCTATGCGTTGTCCTAACCTTGTTAACTCCTAAAAAAGATGGATCTTAGAGAATGTGTATCGATAGTTGTGTTATCAATAAAATCACTGTTAAGTATAGGTTTCCCATACCTCATCTTGAGGATATGTTGGACTTGATGGAAAGAGCTAACTGGTTTTCAAAAATCGATTCACATTAGGCCAGGAGATGAGTGGAAGATTGCTTTTAAGACTCAGGATGGCCTCTATGAATTACTGGTGATGTCATTTGGACTGACCAATGCTTCAAGCACCTTTATGAGAGTAATAACTCAGGTCTTACATCTTTTTTAGGCAAGTTTTTAGTCATCTACTTCAATAATATCCTCATTTATAATCAATCTCTGGAAGCACATATGGGTCACATTCGTTTGGTGTTAGAAACACTTAGGGTTGAGAAATTATATGCAAATCTTAAGAAGTGTTCTTTCATGCAGACCTAATTGTTCTTTCTTATAGTCATCGTTTCTAGGTAGAGAGTCGCAACTAACCCTAATAAAATCAGAGCTATTAGAGAATGGCTAGAACCAAAGACTATTTCTGAGGTTATGAGTTTTCATGGTTTGGCCACATTTTATAGGTGCTTCATTAAAGGGTTTAGTACCATTATGGCCCATATTATTGATTATTTGAACAAAAGGGAATTTGTGTGGACTGTAGCAGCATCTAAAGCCTTTAAGGATATTAAGTGCAAAATGATGGAGGCACATGTATCAAGTCACCCCGATTTCTCTAAAATATTTGAGGTTGTATGTGATGCATCTAGGATAGGAATAGGAAGGGTTTTGAGTCAAGAAGGTCATCTAATTGCATACTTTAGCAAAAAACTCAATGAGGCTAAGCAGAGGTATTCTACCTATGATAAGTAGTTTTACACTGTAGTGCAAGCCCTTCGTCATTAGAGGTATTATTTGTTACCCAATGAATTTTTTTTATACTCTGATCATCAAGCTCTAAGATATCATAGCTCCTAAAGGAAACTCAATAATAGGCGTGCCAAGTAGGTGAAATTTCTTCAAGAATACACCTTTGTTCTCCATCACCATGTAGGTATAGAGAATAAGCCTATTAATGCATTGAGCCATGATTACACCCAAAGTATAACGCGGTAGTTGTAGCACAGCTTTGGGGTGTTAATTCCATAGAGAAAAATGAACTACAAGAGAAGATGTAAACCTTAATACGAAACAATAAAATCCAATTGAGTAAATACGAGTTTGATAATGAAATAGTGTGAAGGAGTTGTGTAATTATAATGAAGAATATAAATGGAAAACAACAAGGTTCCGGGAATCCTCCCTAGGTTCGTTGCTTTATTTCAATCTCGATTCAGTTGTTTTTATCTCGATTGCAAGTTTCACATCCCAACTAAGCAATCGGTAAATATTTAATTAAAGCACATGTAAACCTTAATGTAATTACTATGAAGTACTCTTTACTTTCGATTCAAGCACACATGACCTATCCTATAGGTTTATCAAGAAACGACAATATATCTCAATGATAATATTGCAGTAATGGACAAACCTAAAAGATAAATCTACTGGTCTCAATCACATCCAAACAACTTGACATAAGAAGAGCTTGACTAGACTTATATGCAGAAGAAGCATGCAATCACCAGATTAAGAAAATCTAAGGTAAGAAGAACACAAAGTGTAGCTGTCACATGAACCTTAATTCTTCTTGTTTAAAGAGTAAATCATAATCCCTCTCTGATGGGCGTCTAGCCCATCTTTGAAGGCTTCTTTGCCCAAAAACTCTTCATTTTGTCCTTTCAGAAGCACTCCTTCACTCCGATATGCATGGAATCTTAGTGCTTCAAGCAACGATAGCTTTTCCATATCTTTCAAACACAAAATACCTGAAAATGCACTGAAATAAGTTAATGATCCAAGAACATCACTTTAGAGTTATTAAGGTATAAAAGTGTAATTCAAACCTCGATCAACCCTAAAATGCTAACGAATAAGTACTATTAAGATGCATTTTATGACTCTCATCATAACCCGTAACTAGCTTATTGCTAGTCCCTAGCAATTCAAGAGAAAACAAGAGATGAATTCTATGGTAGGAATCAAAACAAGGTAAAGCAATGCTAGTGTTAAACCAAGAGCAATTCACTTTTTTTCTAAGAAATTGCACATAATACACAGCACATAGAATCATTAAATATCACCCAAATCCAAGAGTAATTCAAACATCAAATTGTTGTCGATTCTTAACATCCATCTTACCACAATCCATTAATCCGAACACCCAGATGATTTTATGCATAACATTCATGAATACAAGTCTTGGCCTTTAAAATATTTAATTTGCGTGACATCAATCACAAAAACAAGCTCCAAAGGCTCACTTTTTAAATCACTCTCCACTATTGTAAAAAAATCACACTACATTGGATCAATAGGTCTTTAATAATCTTGTAACGTTAGGCTAAGGTAAAGGTTAAGAAAGAATAGGAAGGATTCAACAAGTAAAAGAACTTAATCTCTTAGTTTTAAACACAACCACTTTAAGCACTCGATAACCTTACTTCAACACCTAACTCTTTCAACCATTTTTCGAGCATATCTCGTAATAAATCACCACTTTTTTTTTTTCTTTTCTTCTTTCTTTGCCATAATTCACTTCTTCTTTTTTTTGGCATAAGACCATTCATCTCCTTTTTCATTCTTTTCTTTTCCATAACCCCCAACTTATTTCCTTTAATATACTTGGGTTATGGTAGAAATATTTTTTCATATTTCCATCCTTACTCCTCTTAAGTGCTTTTCAACAAATGTGTATAACTAAGTTCTTTTAAAAGAAGGGTAAGGATAAAATATTTTTAGGCTCATAAGGGTAAGTAAATGGGTTTTCAAAAGAAATAAGGCTCAAATTCTTTTTCAAGAAAACAGTTCAAACATGTGACTAGTGATAACTATATCAAGGATAAGTTTGAAAGGCTCAAACGGTCCAAAAATGGCCTATATCATATCCTAAGTAATGTGCATTCTAGTAATTCGCCTCAGGTGATTATCAAATAAGTTCTAGAGCTTGTTGAGACCGTAAAAGTATTCACAAAGCAATCACACATAAAACTTATCTAAATGTTTTAGTCTAATCATGCAATCTTACCACAAACTAGTCTCAAACCAAATGAAGATTGTGATGCAGGAGGATCCAAGTCAGATGATGCTGAGTTGTCAGATGGCAATTGGGCTACCTAAACCGGTTTACATCGTTTAGCGGGCCACGGGCTCAGATTAGGCCCCAAAGACCTTAGTCTAATTGAAAACGAGTTTTCGGGAAAAACTTAGTACTACTAAGCCTTATCGTTTTTAAGCCAAAAAACGAAGTTTAGACCTTCAAATTGGCAGTTTTTAGTTTTTAGGAAACTTTTTGTTTTAGTTATTTTAATTTCAGAATAGTGATTATTCTGCAGGCTAGTCGTACAGATAGTTCACAAGGAGTAACATAAGAAAAACCCTAAAACAATACAGAGAAACTACTCTGATGCTTTATTTTAATTTATTCCAAAAATACAATTATAATATTACGAAACCCTAAGACCTTATTTATAAGGTCGAAGCTAAAATAGGAAAATTAAATTAAGGCCGAATTTAAATTAAATAAAATAAAAGGTTTCTTAAAAACTAAAAACTGCCAATTTGAAGGTATAAACTTCGTTTTTTGGCTTAAAAACGATAAGACTTAGTATAATACTAAGTTTTTCTCGAAAGCTCGTTTCCAATCAGACTAGGGTCTTCGGGGCCCAATCCGAACCTGTGGCCCGCTAAACGATGTAAACTGGCTTAGGCAGCTCGGATGTAAACCGGCTTGATTATGCCCAAAGTATAATGCGGTAGTTATAGCACAGCTTTGGGGTGTCAATTCCACAGGGAAAAGTGAACTACAAGAGAATATGTAAACCTTAATAAGAAACGATAAAATCCAACTGAGTAAATCTGAGTTTGATAATGAAATAGTGTGAAGGAGTTGTGTAATTATAATGAAGAATATAGATGGAAAACAACAAGGTTCCGGGAATCCTCCCTAGGTTTGTTGCCTTATTCCAATCTCGATTCAGTTGTTTTTATCTCGATTGCAAGTTTCACATCCCAACCAAGTAATCGGTAAATATTCAATTAAAGTACATGTAAACCCTAATGTAATTGCTATGAAGTACTCTTTGCTTTTGATTCAAGCACACATGACCTATCCTATAGGTTTATCAAGAAACGACAATATATCTCAATGACAATATCGCAGTAATGGAAAAACCTTAAAGATAAATCTACCGGTCTCAATCACATCTAAATAACTTGACATAAGAAGAGTTTGACTAGACTTATATGGAGAAGAAGTTTGCAATCACCGGATTAAGAAAATATAAGGTAAGAAGAACACAAAGTGCAGCTGTCACATGAACCTCAATTCTTATTGTTTAAAGAGTAAATCATAAACAATGCTTTAACAATAAATCCTTACAACTGAATTAAGAAAGGAAAATAAGAACAACTACACCTAGGGATTCATCCCTTTGCCTTGCTTGGAGATTAGTTGGCCATGGGGCTCATGCTTGAACACCGTAATGTCGAGCTCTCTCCTTCGTTTCCAGCCTCCTTCGATGTCCCTTTAACAAACCCTAAGTGATCTATTTATAATACAAAGGTCCAAGGGTGTTTTAGGGTTTAAACAATCATTAAAGTCCTAATTAGGTCATAACTCGGAAACAAAGTTTCATGTGCATGCCGTGGCTCTCCCTTCTGGGCGCCATGGCTCAAGCTTTTCTTAGCATTGGTGTGCTTCTGGGCACTGCGACCCTCTCCTTTGGGCGCCTAAGCGCACACTGATCTTGGTTCTGGGCGCCTAGGCCCTCTCTGATAGGCGCCTAGGCTATCTTTGAAGGCTTCCTTGCCCAAAAACTCTTCATTTTGTCCTTTCAGAAGCATTTCTTCACTCTGATATGCATGGAATCTTAGTGCTTCTAGCAACGATAGCTTTTCCATCTCTTTCAAACACAAAATACCTGAAAATGCAGCGAAATAAGTTAATGATCCAAGAACATCACTTTAGAGTTATTAAGGTATAAAAGTGTAATTCAAACCTCGATCAACCCTAAAATGCTAACGAATAAGTACTATTAAGATGTATTTTATGACTCTCATCACGTTAGGTTGTAGTAGTACTACAATCAATGAATATCTTTGTGCTTGGGTTTGATAGATTAAAGGATGAGTATTATACTTGTCTAGATTTTGCCATTATATTTCGAGAGATTAGTGAGGGAAACCGTTAATTTTATGTTGACTTCTTACTTAAAGATGGATATTTGTTTTGGAGATCTACATTATGAATTCCACATACATCACTTAAATATTTTATAGTGTAGTAAATGCATGCCAGAGGACTAACCTAACACTTTAGAAAAGATAAGACCATGGCTTTAGTTGAAGATAGATTCTATTGACCATCACTGAAACAGGATGTAGGTTAGATTATGATGCAATGTCACACGAGTCTAGGAGCTAAGGCTAGAAAAGAATACTAGGTTATATACACCGTTACCTATACCACATATACCATGGTGAGACTTTAGCATGAATTTTGTCTTCGGCTTACTTAGGACTGCTAGAGGTCATGATTCTATCTTAGTTGTGGTTGATAGGTTTTCTAAGATGACCCATTTTATCCCTTGTCACAAAACCATTAATGTCTCTCATGTTGCTAAATTGTTCTTTAAAGAGATCCTTAGGCTTCATGGGTTACCCACCTCTATTATGTCGGATAGAGATGTTAAGTTTATGAGCTACTTTTGGAAACCCTTTGGAAACTTTTTGGGACCCACTTTTGGTTTAGTTCTGCCTTTAACCTCAGATTAATGGTCAAACTGAGGTTATAAATTGAAGTTTAGGAAATTTACTTAGGTGTCATGCTGGGGATAAGCCTAGTCATTGGGATTTGTTATTACCTGCTGTGGAGTTTGCTTACAACAGTTTTGTCAATTGCTCTACTAGTAAAAATACCTTTGAAATTGTCGTAGGTTATTCACCTCGTCAGCTGATTGACTTTATTCTATTGCTACCTGATTCCTGACCTTCTAAGTTAGCCGAGTTTTTTGCCTCTCACATCCAAGATCTACATGCCAAAATCCGACAAAAAATCACATTGAGTAATGACACTTATAAATGTATTTCCGATGCTCATCGTAATGATAAAGAGACTAATGAGGGGGATTATGTCATGGTCTGTATTCGTCCTGAGCGGTAACCTAAAAACTCTTTCAAGAAATTGTATGCTAGAGCTACTAGACCATTTCGTATCACTCGCAGACTAGGATCTAATGCATATTTATTTGACTTACCATCTGACATGAATTTGAGTATAGTATTTAACATGGAGGATTTGTTTCCTTATCGGTACCTTTAAGCCTCTCGTGTTGCCTACAAGGTTGTCTACAAGTGGAGCTATTTTTGGATCATGCCTCAACTGCCTAGACCACCCCTGTCGATGGCAGATCGCATTAAGGACATAATGGATGATCAAATAGTCATGTCTACATCAGGTGGTTTCCAACGTTATCTTGTTCAGTGGAAGGGGTGACCTTCTTCAGATGCTATGCGGATTACTGAGGAGGAGCTTAGTCGTCTTGATCCCTCTCTTTTGGAGCAATACTAGTATCATTACTCATCTAAGTAGAGTTCTTTTCAGACAGAGAGGATTGATGGAGACCAGGCCTAACAAAGCTTGGCCCGAAACTATTCGAGGGGAACTCGGAAGATATCTTGGGCTTAGCTTTAGTAGTTATTTTTGTTATTTATTTCAGAGTCAGAGTCCTTTTATTGGTAGAGTCCATATTAGGGTTAGTTTATTTTTCTAGTATAACTATCTGGTTGTAATTCATTCTAGAGACATTTTTTATATTGATTAAAATAAATTGAGAGTAGTTTCTTCTTAACCCTATGGCAGCCTGGTTTTCTTTTCCAATCCTCAGGTTTGCTTAGTTTCTTTTTTTTTTACTCTGTTGTATATCGCATGGGTTACCGAAAAAATATTTTACTTTGTGAGACCTAAAATGTTATAAAATACCAGTATGGCATATGAAAGTTGAGGTTCTAAATTGCTTAGATACCACAGGTCATAATTTCCTTCATTGAATAAGTAGATTTTACTAGATTTTGGTATCTTGATATTCTCATGAGTTAAAACAAATTCTCTATATGAACGATCCAAGACGAATGCAAACACCCATTTTCCTATTGAAATTGTGAAGACTACAGAGCTTGAATATAAGCGATACCCGAAAGCCAATAAGTTGCTTCCTGGTTGGCATACTATGATGATGCACCTCTCTTCTACTTGATCAAGCTATGTTATGTTTTTACATTGTTGAGTAATTAGATAGATAAGAATACTAATATTAGCATTAATTATAATATGGATGCCTTAAAATATTAGAGAAATACAAAGCACATTGGGATTTTGGATGTGAAATTGAATGTCATTTTGAAAATGTTCTTGTGGTAGAAGTAGTATGATGATATATTAGAATCAAATATTAGAAAATTCCCCAAGTAGTTAGAATATGGCAAATACAGGGTAAATCCAATCAGCAAGTATAAAAGGTCGAAAAACTTTTTTTTGGGGTAGGGGGCTTGCATAAGCCTCAATACCTGGACAATGAATAGTGTAAGAAGCTTATTATTTTCTTAAAACAGAAAAGTAATATTGATAATTAAGGAAGATTACAATTCAGCATAACATATTGTGTAGACACAACTGGTCAGGAAACTTTTAAAACCGTTGAAACTAACTAAAAGCGGGATTCAAAGTTTTATCCTTCCTATATATTTTTTGGCAGCCACTGGAGATTGGAGAATAAGGGAATATGAAATAGCTCTTTCCCGCTCTTATCATTCACCAGAATGAAATGCCCATAGAAACTTATAAAATAATGTCCATACAAAGGTTTCCATTTTCATTTTAACTTGTATTGGGTGAAAATTACAAACTGATGGCTAATTTATAGGTGTGGCTATTCTTTTTCTCAATACAGTTTTCATAAGGAAGCAGTCATATGCAAATGATGTGAGAACTTAGCATAATGTACAATTTACTTGCAAGCCATGGACGAGGAAAAAGAAAGAGAGAGAAATTTTTACCCACAGCGGATTCTTGTTTCACACACTAAATGATTAAATGCATTTGGAAATGATTGTCACCCAGTGGTGAAGAAAGAAATACGCAAACAGTAAGCATATTTGATACCTCGTATTTTAATTATAAAATATATTGATTCGCACCCTTCAACTATGAACTGCTAGCCGATTATTAACTTATGCATGTACTTCACAATTTTCCTAGTGTTCATTGAATGCAGTTTATCTAAATCTTGATTAACAAGATCAAATGGAAATAAATTTTTTCAGCTTAAATTTTCTTTTAAAAGTCATTGTTGATGCTTTTCACCATTAATATTGATTAGTTTCTTTAGTTTTTTTCTTTGTAATGTCTTTGTTGATAAATTGTCTAAGCATATGATAAAATAGTACATGTTGCTGATGTTATTTTTATTTTTTTTAATTCTTTATTTAACGCTTACTCTTTGAGATAAAAGTCATTTTTCTATTCAGTTGATATATTTGTCATTTTTGTCCCTTGAACTTGGACAATAAATCATTTTGGTATTTTTTTATTCTATACACATGTTTCTGATAATTTTTGAAATTTTTTATACATTGTCATATTTTATTGAATTTTCATATGTTGCCAAGCTTGATTGCATTGTCATATTCAGCATGACATTGCATCATGCATGCGATTCTTATAGCATACTCTTTTGATGCAGGAACATCTTAGTCTTTTAAAGTGTTCTCTTGTTTTATTTAGTTTATGGACAAAAGTAATGTTTTCTAGTTTTATTAATAGTTTTGTGACTAGCATGTGAATTTTAGTGAGTCTAGATGGTTACTATTAGCTGGAATTTGCTTTTAATCAAAAGTAAGGACATGCTTTCAAAAGTAGGGATTAACATATTGTATTATAATGCTTTTCTATGTGAATAGGTGGGCAGCTTACATAAATTTTTTTGCTAAGCATTTAAAGACACAAGTTGAGGAAGTCATTTGGATGATACCAAATGGCTAGTTACTAGGAATTTTTTTTTTGAAGATTAGCGGAGGTCACTTTTATGACGTTGTAGGGTGATTATAGATTTTGTATGGAATTTTCAGTGTAACTTATAAATTTTGACAAAGTGTAAGGCAATTTCAGTTCTCTTCCCAGGATTTAAAGTCTTATATTTTTAGAATTCATTGGTTTTGGAAACTTTAATTTAAAGATTTTAAACTACCATGATTTTAGAATTCAATGTTCTTTGAAGATAAAATTTTTAAAGCACTTGAGAATCCAAACTTGTATGATTCTCTATGTTGTGTCACTAGTTTAGTGTGCTTTGTTTTATTTAATCACTGGATATGCATGATAACGGTGCTTCAAGAAAATGCATATGTTTCTTTGTGTTGCATGTTCTAGGCTCAGAAAAAGCTTTTTGTGCTTCAGGAAGATAGGTGGTTCATAACTATTTGCAGTCCATAATTCTACTCTCTTTAATGTACATCAATGTAGACTTATGGTAATTATGTTATGATTACACCCAAAGAATAACGCGGTAGTTGTAGCATAGCTTTGGAGTGTCGATTCCACAGGGAGACAAATTAAAATAATAGTAGAAGGTATAAAGAAACTAAGGAAAAATATTAAATAATTAATGGAGAACAAAGATTGATTATAAATGCAAATTTAAAACAACGTAAAGTGAAACAGTAAAGCATCGGGAATCCCTTGCACAAATCTGGTATTTTAATTATTCTTAATTCATTGAATAACTCAATTGGGAACTCAATTCCAAAATTCCTAATCGGAAGGTGTAGATTTATGAACCAAGATTAAACCAAATGTAACCCTTTGAAATATCATTCACCACTTTTAAAATACGTAAATTATTATCAATATTAAGAAAATCCAACGATGACAATATACTCAGGAAACGATTGCAGCAAAGAACTAAATCAATATAGATAAATAATTGATCCCATCATAATCAAAGAGCTAATCCATTCAATAGAAAAAGCATGGCTGAATCCATAAACAAAATAAACTCTATGACTATTCGGAAAAGAAAACATCACTAATAAATTGCGAATAATAAAACAAAAGAGTTATATAATTAAAGATCAAATACATAAATTAAAAATAAACAAAAACCGTCAACTATGCAAGTTCATCCCTAACTCCACTTGAAAATTTAGTTACTCATAAATATAATGGACAACAAAAATCTCAAGGGAAAATTTGAACTCTTCGTGAGCATCCCTGCTTGGTAGTGGAGATTCCCCAAATTGCTCCCAAAAGCCCTCCAGATTGCTCCGAGTAGTAGTAAAGTCCTCCAAACTGTACACTATTTGGTAACAAAGCCTTGGATATTGCACACCTTGATAGCAAAGCCTCCGAGATTGCACCCCTTGGTAGCAAAGCCTCCGAGATTGCACACATTTTTGATGAAGTGAAATGGGGATTTTAGAGGGGAACTCCATGAGTGCAATGTGTTTTCAATCCAATGTGGGATGTGGGATGTGGGATGTAGAATGTGTTTCCAACCGATGTGGGATGTGGGATTTAAGCTTTCATATGCCCTTCAAAACTTCTGCCCACGCTGAAATCATGCACAGCCTGACCTTTGTCTACTAAAACTGCCATAATTTTCTCTAGAAAAATCCTATTTATGAGCCATAAATTCCTTAGAAAATAAATATCCAGATCTTTCCAAGCATATATGGCTCATCTCCTAGTTCTTCCTGAATCATTACAGTTTAATCCCAAAAATCACTTCTACCACGCTGAAATCATGCATAGCCTGACCTTTGTCTACTAAACCTGCCATAACTTTCTCTAGAAAAATCATGTTTATGAACTGTAAATTAATTAGAAAATAGACATCTGGATCTTTCTAAGCATATATGGCTCATCTCCTGGTTCTTCCTGAATCAATACAGTTTGATCCGTAAAAATGATTGATCTGTACGGGCAATTCTGGCAATTTAGTGAAACTCTTTTCCAAGTGCTTGTAAACTTGTAAAACAACGAAAAAACAATTCAAAGTAACAAATTTATAAGCTAATAAATGTAAATTAAAGGGCCAAAATATGCAATATTTGGCACTCATCATGTCAGAAGCCATCTGGTTCTCTAATGGTATTTAAGTATATAACAATTACCTATAACAAATTTAGTTGTCTTATGTTATTTGGTCTTTGGGGGATTTTGATATTTTTACTTGTAGATTACCTTAATAAATGACATAAAGAACAACCAAGTTGTTACAATTAAGATTCATTATAATTTTCAAGATGTGCACATCTAATAGTTTCTTATGCACTAGAAATTTCTAGTGGGTTATGGATTAATAAAAAAAAATTACATTTTTGTTTGCTTAGCTCATGTTGTTACACACTTACATGAATCATGTGTAGTTGAAACCTTGTTGAATTTTGAAGGGAATACATATATGAATAACACATAGAATATATAAACATGTATTCTAAGTGTTACTTGATGTTCCCATGGACAATAACATATTTTTGTTTGTAATACAATCCATCTGTTTCTCATAGCTGAAGTCCTGAAGAAATTAAGTATTCCTAAGGGAGCACATTGTTGGCTTTTCAGAATATTGAACACAGACAGGTAAATTATCTAATGTGAACCACTTTTTAAAAGCATATTCAATAAACTTCATGTTAAGTAATAATGATTACGGGATCTTTAAGTTGTCTTTGATTGATGAATTAACTTTTGATGGCTTTTACTATTTTGTCATCTTGATTATAAGGTTGTTTCGCTTGCTTAACAATAATTGTTTAAATGTCCTGCTTTTAAGTGATTTATATGTTTTCACCTATTGGATTGCTGCTTTAATAGGTATGAGATAATGGGAATAATTTTGGACATCTCAAGTACTTTTTTTCTTCTTTTAAATCCTTTTGTTGTCATATCATGGAAGATGAATCACAATATGTGGTGTAGAATTAGTCTTGCAATGTGTGTGGTAATTATCTACATTTTTATCTTAAGAAAATAATTGGTTATTGCAAGTTTATAAGCTTCATGTACTGTGCAGAAACAACAAAAGATTCATGAAGTTAAACCTCATTTTCTTTGGTTTTTCCTTCCTTTTTCTTCATCTCTATTTTCTTTCTTCTCTTCATATTATGTCTCACTTTTTATCACACTATTCTTGTTCTCAGCTTAGTACCAAGTCATTATTGTATCAGTACTTACAACAAAGAAATCAACTGAGGGAAAATTTTGCGTAACCCAAGGTTTTGATCTTTAAGAAGAATATGCTTTAATGTCTATTGGGGGGTTGGTAATAGGGATAAAAGGAAAAACAAATAGCCTAGAAAACCAACTAGTAAATTTTCATTCCTCTGGAAAAAAACTATGCCCAGAGAATAAGCTTTCAAATTTTCATTCCTATGGTATACTTTGAATATTATGGGTAATTGAGTGCTCTTAAACATGTAATAGCATAGTATTATATACTGGTTTAACATGGTTTTCCAGTTTGGCATTTGAAGTTTATAATTAAGCAAACTGTAATGCTTATGTTTTTCTTGTTAAATTCAATTTGTTGTGCTCTCTTATTGAATTATTCTATGTAGAGTTTGAGCAACATGTTTAGGTCAAGACCTATTGCTCCCTCAGTGGATAGAGATACTGTCATACCATCTATTCCAAACCAAGTTTCAACTTAAAGATGATTCTAAATCTCAACATGATTCTGAGCCGGAGCCTACAAGAACTGAAAGTCGAAACAATGATAATGAAGAATATGAGATAATTGGTAAATTCTGTAGTATGAAAAATTCTATTTAAAACTAATTTGCTATCCCATTGTTATCCTATTTATAAATTTTATGTTTTCGTTGTATAGATTCTTAAGGGAGAGTGAGAAAGCAAACACGTGTCATGCGATCGTCACAAGTGTGGTCCTTAGTATGCGAAGAGAAAATTGTGGTCCACTTCAACAAACATAATCAACCTGTGAAAAAGGGTGGGTGAATCTTAACTAGTTGGCTTGGTAAGGTTGCAAAGAGAACCTTTGTCCACTTAGTGACACCGATTGGAAGAAGTTGTCTTCCAACTACAAAAGATACCTTGTTTTATTGATTCAGGTAATTAACAGTGACCAATACACTTTTTTCATCCTTTTTTTTGTAGTGTTGTACATGTATATACTCCTTAGCACCTAAATTACTATTTGCGTTGTATGTACCATCTCTTTTCTTTGTTGTAGAAAAAATTTTATTATCCTCTGATTGAGAAGACTGACAAAATTTTAATGAGGATGATTGGTAAAAAATATAAGGACTAGAAATATGCACTAAAAAGGGCACATGTGCGAAACTGAACAAAACAACAAGTTTTGAGCAACAGAGTTCCAAAAGGAGTGGATAAACACCAGTGGACACAACTTATGAACTATTGGTTTTCTGAGAAGAGTAAGGTTGTTTATTCAAAATTATGTTTATTAGAATTCTTTTTGTTATTTTTTTATAATGATTGATTAGTCGAATTGGTTTATGGTTATTGTAGAAATATTCTACTATTGAAATAATAACAAGTGAAAGACAATAATATCCTCACACATCAGGATCAAAGAGTTTTGCTAGGAAAAGAGATGAATATGTAAGTATATTTACTTCATCCATCAAAGTTTTCATTTGAGGCGTAGTTTGTTGAGTTAGTTTTTAAACTCTTATTTTTCATAATTGGTAGGAGATGAAATATGGAAAAGAGCCAAGATGCGTAGAGTTTCTTTTTGTGAAACCAACAAACACAAGGATGAGACTTTTATTGATGAAGCATCAAGGCAATTTATGGTAAGTTCAAACATTTTAATCTAATGTACTTATATTTTAGTCATTCTCGAAATAATGTTTATGCTTATAGTTGTACATTCCTGCCCTCATGGCAAAGGAGTTTCCATTGTCTTCAATGAGTCTAAGAATATTTTGCACATTGTTCTCCATAACTGCAATTTCCATTACATTTTTTTATGTTAGCAATCGTCCTTGCATATAGATTTTTGTTTTGAGTTTATGAGTCTCACAATTGGTTGATATATAAGATAATTTGTTGACTTGTGGTGAAAGGGAAGAAAACTTATGAAATTTCATATTAAAGCATTGGCTACTCTATCAATTGCATCCAACCAAAGGATGTTGAGTCCAACAGATTAATCTCTGTTAACTATGCATATAGAGGAACAATATGAGTCAAGCAAGTTAATCTCTGTTAACTATGCACATAGAGGAACAATATGAGTCAAGTAGGTTAATCTCTGTTGACTATGCACATAAAGGAATGGTTAATTGTTAACATTACTCTCAATTGGTTTCCAAACTTTTTTAAAATTTGCCACATTGTTAGTGAAAATTTGTTAAAATTTACCCCAAGAATCAACAAAGATAGTTGTCTTTTGATATACCCTTACAGTTAGCGCTGATTTTCTTTTGATAATATTTTTTAATAGCTGATTCTCTCTTGATATTTGTCTTCTTAATTTATAATTGGATACTAATATATATTTTGTTGGGGAATATATGCAACCCAAAATTATAAATTGGGCAAGATCTTTTCCTTGAACTAAACGGAATGTACTCAAAATTTTGGCTCTTGAAATCCAAATGAGCGCTACTCATCAAAAACCTCTCAGGCTAAAACTCATTAAGATTTTTCCGCACTTGTGGGCCTCTATGCAACTTCTATATGTTAACAATTAAACGAGTTTCCTTAAGAACAAAATATCTATTAATGTAACAATCTTTTGTGGCTTCGCATAGTCCTGTTATGGGTGCTGGTGGGCATAACCTTATAATTTCCTTGATAACGGCTTGAAGATATTTCAGGTTGTTGATATCTGATTTTTCAACCCATTTAAGCTTTCCTACATTTTTTTTCCAGCTCTACTTTGGCTGCTTTTAATATGCTCGGTTTAATAAGTAACAAGGAGAGTGCCCATGTAAGAGTATTTGCTGTGCTTTTTGCTCCAGTTAGAGTAAGAATCTGTAGAAATTGTAAAGATTCTATAGGCATAAAACAACATATATGGTCAATGAAATTAAATTGAAAAGAATTATACTAAGTCCAACAATCCACCAGCAAAAACATCACTTAGATACATTGCTTGCTGTATAGCTCTCTTGTATCACCACGCTTCACTCTTTTTTTTTTTTTGCCATAGTTTTAACTCGAAAACCATTTTCCAACTATCATCCTAAGGATTACGTTGAAAGTCAAGCACCAATATTGTCTATGTGGTGCTAATGCAAATATTGCATTGTTAAAGTCCATATATCTACCTACTGGTATACTTGGTCTTGTAGCTAAAATTCTGTCATTGGTAGTGAAGCAATCCTTCATAATTTGCCAATTACACACTACTAGTAATTATAAGAAACCTATTTTCCTGATACATAAATGGTTAATTTTTGTGTTATTAACTTATTGATCTTATATTCTTATTGAATGCCATTGTTGGGGAAAATGCTTTACCCTAATGAGCTTCGAGAACTACCATTAATTTACGCATCAGCTTAAGGGTCACCAATATTTCATCAAGTTAGCATCATTTTCATTTCATCAATAATATCATTTATCTTTTTTATTTCTTAATTATAGGATACTACTGAGGTTCGTTTGACAGAATGTATTGCTGCTTTAGGACCTTCTTATGCTAGAAAACACTATCTAAATTCAAAATGTAGTCGTCATTGAACTTATAGGTGAAAAACGGTTTTTATGTGTAAGAGGCCAGGGGTTTGGAGTTAATCCTACTGACGTGTTTGGATTTGTTGCTCAAATTCGGATTGTTGTGGGATACAATAGGGCCTATGCTGATGAGATACAAACATTGAAAGCACAAATAGAAGAAATTGAACCAAACATTCTCATCATATTCAAGAAATTACAAGTGTGATGATCAAATGAGTAATATGCAATCCCAAATGGATGAACTCAATTCTTTAATACAAAGGTTTATTCATAGAGTATCTCGTATTTAATTTCAACTCTTGTGACAATTAAAAGATTGATTGAGACTTGATTTACTTTGTTGTATTTGAATTTATATGGTTAATTCTAAATTTTTTTGTATTATGAAATGCAATTTTACGAATTGAATGGGTTTGATATATATATATATATATATATATATATATATATATATATGAAGAACAGAAAAATACGTACCTTATGAAGGATTATAACAACTTTTAGGTTTTGAAATTAGTAATAAAAATCAATCCAAAAACATAGTAGTGCTTACAAGTGTCGGAAAGTGAATTTTCAAATACAATTTGCGAGGAAGATCCTGTGACAAAACAGACACCTTGTGACACCTTAAAGCACCAATATGAGATTGGAATGCTTAGAGTATAATGGAAATTGTAAGTACCACTAAGTTTTTTTCTGAAGGATGCTTGGAGTATTTCAGCGCTTGGAAGTGTTGTTTAGTTATTTTCGTCGCTTTGAAGCACTGATAATGACATTTTGGTGCTTTGTCTAGGAGTCAACTTTGGCATTTCGACACAACACATTATGGTGTTTGGTTTGGTGCTTTGCCCAATTGTCGGGAAGGCATATTGCACTGCTTAATCAGCTTAAACAAGCACAAACTGTAACGACCCATCCCAGGTTGGCCACCCCTGGACGGTATCATCACATTTTGAAAATCCAAGCACGATACATATATGCAACAATAAATATAATACTACCAGATTTTTTTTTTCTTTTAACAGGAGAGGTAAACAAATCTGATATTCACTTAAACATAAAATACATAAATGCATGAATATTTACAATAAATTTTTTACAAGTCTTTAACTCGATTGTCTGAGGATATTAACACGTACTTGGCTTACAGAAAAAGATCTCGACTGATTCTCAACCCACCAGACTATTTATCTTGACTACTACCTGAAATTATTGAACAGTGAGGAGTGAGCTTCACAAGCTCAGCGAATTAAATTTACTGAAAGTATTCCAAATTCCATCAATAATCCTTTAATATTAAAATTTATTTTTCGCATAACCTGATGACAACTTTCTACTATCAATCTCTTCTTCTCAATCATTGGTTCACCTTAAGACTATCAATTATTTCCTAATTACCTCATAATGAGGTTCATATCAAAAAGTCCATCATTTAGATAAGTCTTATCACTGTCTTTTTATATGAAACTCAACCTTCTATAATTAAATTCACAAAAAAGTATCACATCTCAGCATCTCGAAAATCTCATCATTATAGCTGTCTTTTTTTTTATGAGACCCAGCCATCTATAATTTAATTCACAAATAATATACCACATCTCAGCATTTCAAATAATGCAACGATAATTAAAACAGATGCAAATGCATAAATGATTATGATGGGAACGTCTTCTCACCTGTCGACAAGTTATTATTATCTTAGATCGGCTGCCCTCCCGGTTCTTTTATTCTCATCAGACCGGCTGCCTTCCCGGTTAATTCCAGCATATACCGGCTGTCACGGTTTTCACTTTTCATCCCAGCATATACCGGCTGTCACGGTTTTCACTTTTCATCCCAGCATATACCGGCTGTCACGGTTTTTATTTTTCATCCCAGCATATACCGGCTGTCACGGTTATTTCATTAGACCGGCTGCCTTCCCGGTTCTTTCGGTTATATTATTTAATGCATATGTGCATGAACAATGATATGAAACAGTAATATAAACATAAATATAAAAACAATATAAAGATTCCAACCACTTAATTTGACTATCCTAATTATCCACAAATTTTATCTAACAAAGTTTCTTTAAAATTTAACATCCAATCATCCAGATTTTTATCAAATTATAAAATTTCCACAAGATTCTTCTCCCGCTAAATCATATCAAATAATCCATTAAAGTCTGACCAGATCCACTAAATTTCATCTTAAATTGTCCATCTGAATTGTCAAATTCCACTAAAATTCATCTTAAATCATCCATAAAAATTTAGCAAGATCCACTAAAATTCATCTCGTCTTAATTCGTGTTAAAACATCGGTATGTCTCATCAATAATTTATTAATTGCTTTTTATCCTCAAATAAACTTATAATTTTCAAAAATATTACTTCTCACCGAGAAATATTTCTACAAGACCAAATTTTTTATCATTCCCATAAATCACTTTTTCATCGATCACCCAAGCATACTTAAATAATTAAACTTAATATTGTCACGAAATAATTGATTTTTCATTTAGACTACTAAGAGTAAATCCAACTCACCACGTAGCACTTTAAAGCTACTCGTGGGCCACCTCTTTGCCTTTCCCGATCTTCCTCGAATTTTCTCCCGATTGTTGACTACCAACACCTGACATAATATTGGAATTTAAATTTCTTATTATTTCTTCTTTTCTCCATAAACTACACAGTTTGAAAATTTTCTATTTTAACCTCCTGAAACTTTCATAAATGATAAAATAACATTACCTTATTACCTTCTGCTATTTTGATAGCTTCCCGAAATATTTTCGAAAATACTCTCAAAATCTTGTTCCTTCCACCTTTCTTTAAATTCCCAAGTGTTTTAAGAACACAGATGAAATATTTGGAACTAATCAAAAATTCTTTCGCGTTCCCTTCATAAACCTCTCGTACACATTATATAGGAGAGCTTGGCTGCAAATTTCAGTAGCTCCCTCCTTCAATAGTCTCCATGAGATACCAAACAAACATAATGAGAAAAAAAAACATCATCATTATGTTTTGTTCTCCACTTCCCATTAAACAACAAAAACCAATATATCAATTATCCCACTTAGAATTGTTCTCTCGGTGGCAGTAGGTATGCTGCCCCGAGTTACTGTTCCAAGTTGAATTTTTTTTTTTTTTTTTTTTTTTTTTTTTTTTTTTTTTTTACTTTTCAACCTTGGTCTCCAGAAATCTTCATTCAGCCATTCAGGGATTTAACTCTTTGTCATATTGATAAAAATATACACTTACCCAACTTTTTAAAATACGGATATTACAATTCTACCCACCTTAAAAAAATTTCGTCCCCGAAATTTCCTTGTTGAATTCAAGTAAAGAGTTGGGGATAATCCTTCCTCATTATTGCTTCATGTTCCCACGTGACTTCTTCAACATCTTTATTGCGCCATAATACTTGAATCAAAGGAATAACTTTATTGCGTAAGACTTGCTCTTTTCTGTCTAGGATTCTGACTGGGGCTAGCATAATAGTCAAGTCCTTCTAAATTTCTATCGCTTGATTCGTGATATCATGGGACTCATCGTGCAAGTACTTCCTCAGTAGTGACACATGAAAAACATTATGTAATTGCCTTAATTCCAGAGGCAAATTCAAACGATATGCTACGGGTCCAATTCTTTCGATCACCTCATAGGGCCCCATAAATCTCAGGCTCAACTTTCCCTTCTTCTTAAATCTCAACACTCCCTTCCACGGAGATATCTTCAAGAATACCCAATCACCAACTTGGAATTCAAAAGGTCGTCTTCTTTTGTCAGCATATCCTTTCTGTCTGCTCTGAGATTCTCCCTAACCAGTTTGATTTTTTCAGTAGTCAAGTCTATCATTTTTGGGCCATATATCTTTCTCTCTCCAACTTCTTCCTAGCATACTGGAGTTCTACACCCCCTTCCATACAAAGCTTCGAAGGGTGCCATCCCAATACTAGTTTGATACTGATTATTGTATGCAAACTCTATCAAAGGCAAGTAAGCATCCCAGCTTACTGAGAAGCTCAATACACTTGCCCTCAGCATATCTTCTAGTATTCTGATGATTCTCTCTGTCTGTCCATCTGTTTGTAGGTGAAAAGCTGTACTAAACTGTAATTGCGTACCCATAGCTTCTTGAAAACCCCTCCAAAATCTAGAAGTAAATATAGAATCTCTATCAGACACAATAGTCAAGGGCACTCCATGTAATTTCACTATCTCTGCCATATACAACTCAGCCAACTTTTCTGGACTCCAGGTAGTTTTAATAGGAAGAAAATGTGAAGATTTAGAAAGTCTATCCACTATAACCCACACAGCATCATGCCCTCTCTGGGTACGGGGAAAACCAGAGGCAAAATCCATACTTACATTTTCCCATGGCTACTCAGGTATCGGAAGAGGTTGTAATAAACCTGCTGGATGCCTATTCTCAGATTTTACCTGTTGACAAGTCAAACATCTAGCAATGTATTATGCTATATCCCTCTTCATCCCTGACCACCAATAATTCTGTTTTAGCCCCCTGTACATCTTATTATTTCCCGGGTGCATGGAATATATCGAATCATAAGCCTCCTTTAGTATTTCTTTTCTCATCTCTTCATCATTCGGAACACAAATTCTTTGTTCCGACACTACCATACCATTTTCTCTGATTCTAAACTCAGTTGGCTTCCCGCTCAACACTTCCTGCCTGATTTTCTCTATTCTCTCATCTTTACTCTGTAGCTGTAATAAACGATCAATAATAGGAGATTGAACTACCATATTTGTCATTAATGCTCCTTTATCACTGACACTCAATTGCATCCTCATTCCTCTTAATTCTATCATCAGGCTAGTATCATGACTCCCAAAAGCAGCTAATTTCCCTATAGCTTTTCTACTCAATGCATCTGCTACTACATTAGCCTTTCCTGGATGATAATGAATTGTACAATCATAATCACAAATTAATTCCATCCATCTCTTCTGCTTTAAATTCAACTCTTTCTGGGTTGGTAAATGTGTCAAACTTTTATGATCAGTAAAAATTTCACACTTGGCTCCATATAAATGGTGTCTCCAAATCTTCAAAGCAAAGACTATGGCAGCCAATTCTAAATCATGGGTCGGGTAATTTCTCTCATGATTCTTCAGTTGCCTAGATGCATAAGCTATAACTTTCCCATGTTGCATCAACACACATCCCAACCCCTGATGCGACGCATCACTATAGACCACAAATCCTTCATCACCAGATGGAAGCACTAATACTGGGGCAGTAGTCAGTTTTTCTTTCAACAGTTGAAAACTTCTCTCACACTCCTCTGACCACTTAAACTTTTCATCTTTCCTGGTCAATTTAGTCAAAGGTCTAGCAATCATAGAAAAATTTTGAATAAATCTCCTATAATAACCAGCCAATCCCAAAAAGCTTCTAATTTCAGTTACATTTGTGGGTCTCTCCTAAGTCAACACTGCTTCTACTTTTTGTGGGTCAACTGCTATTCCCTCTCCCGACACAACATGCCCCAAGAAGGATATTTCATTCAACCAAAATTCACATTTAGAGAATTTCGCATATAATTTCTCCTTCATCAGAATCTCCAACACTATCTCTAAATGTCGCATATGCTCCTCTTCATTCTTAGAATATACTAAAATATCATCAATAAACACAATTACAAATCTGTCCAAGAATGGTTTAAACACCCGGTTCATAAGATCCATAAATGCCGCAGGAGCATTGGTCAACCCAAAAGGCATCACTAAGAACTCATAATGACCATAGCGTGTCTTAAAAGCAGTTTTAGGCACGTCCCCTTCTTTTATCCTCAATTGATGATATCCTGACCTTAGGTCTATCTTAGAGAACACTCTAGCTCCCTGTAATTGTTCGAATAGGTCATCTATCCTGGGTAAAGGATATCTATTTTTGATTGTGATCTTATTTAATTGTCTATAATCAATACACAACCTCAATGTCCCATCCTTCTTCTTGACAAATAACACAGGGGCTCCCCAGGGTGATGTACTAGGTTGGATAAACTGTTTATCTAGCAACTCCTGAAGCTGAACTTTCAACTCTCTCAATTCAGCTGGTGCCATTCTATAGGGTGCTATGGATATGGGTGCTGATCCTGGAATCACTTCAATAGAAAATTCGACCTCCCTATTGCAAGGCAATCCAGACAACTCCTCAGGGAATACATCAGAAAAATCTTTTACCACAGAGATTTCTTCTAACTGTCTACCTTCTTTGCTAGAATCCACCACATATGCTAAATACCCTTCACAACCCTTCCTCAACCATTTACTAGCAGTTAAGGCAGAAATCAGACAATTAACAAGTATTTTACGTTCTCCCTGAAAATTAAACTCCTCCTGCCCGGGTATCCTGAACACCACATTTTTCTTAAAACAATCTACCCATGCATGACATGCAGATAGCCAATTCATCCCTAGAATCACATCAAAATCTGTCATATCTAAAGGCAATAAATCAACCTCAAATTCTCGGTCAACAATATTAATCACACAACTTTGATAAATTGTTCTGATAATAACCCTATCTCCAGTAGGAACCTCAACAATAATGGCATGCATTAAAGGACTAGCACTGACATCAATAGACTTCATATAACTACTAGATGCAAAAGAATGGGTTGCACCAGGATCAATCAATAATCTAGCAGCCCTACCAAGGATAGATATCATACCCATAACAACATCAGGAGTGGCTTGTGCATCCTGCTGGGTCAATGCATAGACTCTGTCATCTCTGGAATAAATCTGACTGCCACGTCCTCGCTATGCTACAGATCCTCGACCTCTGCCCTGAACACTTCCTGATCAGCTACCTCTCTCCATCGGTCTTCTCCCGACACTTCCAATGCTTGCTTCAACTGACTTCCCCGCTGGACAATCTGCAGCAACATGTCCTCCTTCACCACATACAAAGCATATCTGTGTAGGGCAGTTCCGAGATAAATGCCCCATCTGATTACATTTAAAGCAAACCCTTGACTCCCGATCATAAATCAGATTTCCACTTCCCCTTAGTGGCATATTCATTCCTCTACCATAACTCCCAATCCCCATAGCCTGTCTCCCAAATCGATGGGTCCCACTGGTATTACTCTGAGCTACTAAAGTAACAGATCTTGCTTGCCTCTGAGTCTGCCCTACCGTTCCTTGTGACAAAGAACGCCCAGAGGGGGCGTTTAAACTCCCACCCTGTACAGCCATACTGCTACCACCTCTAGATCCCTCAAATCTAGTTCTCTTCAACCAATCCCTCCTACCTTTAAACTCTATTAAATCTCTCTCAATCTGCAATGCTTTATCTACCAGTACAGCATAATTTCCTATGCCCATGTAAGAGAGTTTAAAACGAATTTCATAGTGTAATCCGTCTAAAAATCTCTTGCATTTTCTTTCCTCCGTATTCACGAACTCGGGTACAAATCTTGACAGGGCTACAAATTTACTATTATATTCAACCACCGATAAATTTCCCTGTTTTAGGTGGATAAATTCTCTTTCTTGTTGTGCCCGAAAAGAATTTGGAAAATACTTTGCAAAGAATTCATCCTTAAATTTATTCCAAGTCAAAGGTTGATCTATTCGTGTACTCATTCTGGGCAAAATATCCTTCCACTATTGAGAAGCCTCACCCTCCAGTATAAACGAAGCAAAGGCAACCTTCTGTTTATCAGACACCGGTAAGACCTCAAAATATTTCTCCACATGCTCAATCCACTATTCAGCTTCCACCGGATTTACAGATCCTTTAAATGACTGAGGTTTAAACTTAAGAAACCTCACAAAACAATCCCCTTGCATTTCATTTACAAATACCCCTCCATCAGAAACCTCTTGCCTCACTACCTCTGGTTCTCTTCCATTCCTTTCCTCTAATATTCTTTGCAAATTAGCAGCCCGTTCTTCGGTTGCATTTATTCTCTCTAAAGCACGGTTAAGAGCATCTTGCAATTCATCATTTCTACTTTTAGATACTTCCCCAGCTCTACTCGTACCAGCTGCACTATCACCATGTTCCCTTGCGGGAATCACCGACTCTACTTCTTTCTCTACTTCAGTCCTCCTAAAAATTGGGGGTCTACCACGTCCCCTCTGATTTTGAACTACCTCTAGTTCTCGCACGACCACGTGTCATCCTCAGACTCTGCATTTAAGAATATTATTTATTTAGATCTTCCACTTTTTAGGTTCTCATGCAGTCTACAGAATCTTAAAACCTAATGCTCTGATACCAAAATTGTAACGACCCATCCCAGGTTGGCCACCCCTGGACGGTGTCATCACATTTTGAAAATCCAAGCACGACACATATATACAACAATAAATATAATACTACCAGATTTTTTTTTTCTTTTAACAGGAGAGGTAAACAAATCTGATATTCACTTAAACATAAAATACATAAATGCATGAATATTTACAATAAAAATTTTTCAAGTCTTTAACTCGATTGTCTGAGGATATTAACACGTACTTGGCTTACAGAAAAAGATCTCGACTAATTCTCAACCCACCAGACTATTTATCTTGACTACTACCTGAAATTATTGAACAGTGAGGAGTGAGCTTCACAAGCTCAGCGAATTAAATTTACTGAAAGTATTCCAAATTCCATCAATAATCCTTTAATATGAAAATTTATTTTTCGCATAACCTGATGACAACTTTCTACTATCAATCTCTTCTTCTCAATCATTGGTTCACCTTAAGACTATCAATTATTTCCTAATTACCTCGTAATGAGGTTCATATCAAAAAGTCCATCATTTAGATAAGTCTTATCACTGTCTTTTTATATGAAACTCAACCTTCTATAATTAAATTCACAAAAAGTATCACATCTCAGCATCTCGAAAATCTCATCATTATAGCTGTCTTTTTTTTTATGAGACCCAGCCATCTATAATTTAATTCACAAATAATATACCACATCTCGGCATTTCAAATAATGCAACGATAATTAAAACAGATGCAAATGCATGAATGATTATGATGGGAACGTCTTCCCACCTGTCGACAAGTTATTATTATCTTAGACCGGCTGCCCTCCCGGTTCTTTTATTCTCATCAGACCGGCTGCCTTCCCGGTTAATTCCAGCATATACCGGCTGTCATGGTTTTCACTTTTCATCCCAGCATATACCGGCTGTCACGGTTTTTATTTTTCATCCCAGCATATACCGGCTGTCACGGTTATTTCATTAGACCGGCTGCCTTCCCGGTTCTTTTGGTTATATTATTTAATGCATATGTGCATGAACAATGATATGAAACAGTAATATAAACATAAATATAAAAACAATATAAAGATTCCAACCACTTAATTTGACTATCCTAATTATCCACAAATTTTATCTAACAAAGTTTCTTTAAAATTTAACATCCAATCATCCAGATTTTTATCAAATTATAAAATTTCCACAAGATTCTTCTCCCCCTAAATCACATCAAATAATCCATTAAAGTCTGACCAGATCCACTAAATTTCATCTTAAATTGTCCATCCGAATTGTCAAATTCCACTAAAATTCATCTTAAATCATCCATAAAAATTTAGCAAGATCCACTAAAATTCATCTCGTCCTAATTCGTGTTAAATCATCGGTATGTCTCATCAATAATTTATTAATTGCTTTTTATCCTCAAATAAACTTATAATTTTCAAAAATATTACTTCTCACCGAGATATATTTCTACAAGACCAAATTTTTTATCATTCCCATAAATCACTTTTTCATCGATCACCCAAGCATACTTAAATAATTAAACTTAATATTGTCACGAAATAATTGATTTTTCATTTAGACTACTAAGAGTAAATCCAACTCACCACGTAGCACTTTAAAGCTACTCGTGGGCCACCTCTTTGCCTTTCCCGATCTTCCTCGAATTTTCTCCCGATTGTTGACTACCAACACCTGACATAATATTGGAATTTAAATTTCTTATTATTTCTTCTTTTCTCCATAAACTACACAGTTTGAAAATTTTCTATTTTAACCTCCTGAAACTTTCATAAATGATAAAATAACATTACCTTATTACCTTCTGCTATTTTGATAGCTTCCCGAAATATTTTCGAAAATACTCTCAAAATCTTGTTCCTTCCACCTTTCTTTAAATTTCCAAGTGTTTTAAGAACACAGATGAAATATTTGGAACTAATCAAAAATTCTTTCGCGTTCCCTTCATAAACCTCTCGTACACATTATATAGGAGAGCTTGGCTACAAATTTCAGCAGCTCCCTCCTTCAATAGTCTCCATGAGATACCAAACAAACATAATGATAAAAAAAAAATCATCATCATTATGTTTTGTTTTCCACTTCCCATTAAACAACAAAAACCAATATATCAATTATCCCACTTAGAATTGTTCTCTCGGTGGCAGTAGGTATGCTGCCCCGAGTTACTGTTCCAAGTTGACTTTTTTTTTTTTTACTTTTCAACCTTGGTCTCCAAAAATCTTCATTCAGCCATTCAGGGATTTAACTCTTTGTCATATTGATAAAAATATACACTTACCCAACTTTTTAAAATACGGATATTACACAAACAGACGCAAAATCTCTTGCAGTGTATGAAAACAATTATAGACTAATTCTGTTAGGAACCAACGAAAATGGAATTCATTCCATTTTTTTTGTTTTTCAAATGAATTGAAAAATAATTAATTTAAAATAAATTTTTATGTTTGGCTTTCTTTTGTTAATTTGTATAATTTAATTAAATTTTTATGTTAAAATTTTTTTGAATAAATGAAGAATTCAAAAGAAGAGACAAAGAGGGAAATAGAGTATTTTGATTAACATAATTTTTTACTCTTCACTTCGTAAAAGTCATTTGTAGCTGAAGATTTCTTTAAGAAGCGTCTGCATGGTGCCATGTATCATATTTTATTTTTTCTCAATCAAAATGAAGTAGTTTTGGTTTTAAATTTATTTGGACTAGATAAAATGCAACCTATATAAGTCTTATAAAAACCCAATAATAACATTCAATTAGTAAAAATCCAAAGTAAAGCATCTAATCAAGTTAAATAGTATAACTTAAATTAAATCTTCAACAAATTCAATTAAAATATTAGGTATCAAACATAACCAATACTAAATGTTGATTGATTAAGCAAAAATACTCCATAGTTATTTATTTTATTCTTACAATAGCTCTTACAAATTGGATCTAAATTACCTCTTATATAATTAATTAGGAAACCAAAATTGATTAGGAATTATGGGTATCTACCTTCTTCGATTTGCTGCTTTTATTTTCCTTAATTGGTTGCGTGTTTCGTTCTTGTACACGATGGCTGTAACCAGAGTTTTATCATCAATGGCTGTGTTATTTACCCTAATGCGTAATATAAAAATCTATACATATAAATTTTAAAAGAAAAATATTTGACCCGGCCTGAATCCTACCTAATAGCTGAAATATTTTACTAGTCTAAAAGCACGTCAGACACGGTGGAGAACTCATCAGTTTTTTTTGTGACAATTGAAGTGTGAGTTCTTTCTTTTACTTTTCCTTTGCACTCCATTTTATTTTCATGTATATAATGATTTCTCAGTTTTCTCTTTTGCTTTTTTCTTTTGAAAAGTAAAGCAAAAGTTTTTGTTTTATTTGTATTTTCAGTTCATTGTTCAGTTATTGGCAAGGGCGGAGTCAAGAATTTTCACTTGAGGGGGCGTGTAGTATTATAGTTTTCTGACAGATTTTTTTACGGTCATTTATAAAAAATAATTATATGATAATCCAAATATTTTTATTACATAAAAACTATATTGCAACTTGTATAATATGAAGTTAGAAATGATTATTATGAGTATAAAATATATTACAAGATTTGTGGTCGTAAATCAAACATTTCCCTACACTACTGCACAAATCTGCTACAGAATATGAATCAGTCTTGGTTTGATTACAAGTTAGATCTTATTGAAGTTTTGGTTGACCAGTTGAATGCAATAAATAAGCATTTGTTTGAAAGTACCTCATTCACTTTAACTTGGATAGATTAGTAAGGTCCATTTTATTCATCACAGTAATACGGAGCACTATCATAACAAAATTAAATATGATCAAGGAAGCAAGAGAGGGAGAGGGGGGCAAACCTTGAAAGTATATTCTTAATGGTCCAAGAGTACATATTGGGTTAAGGAACTTTTGCTAGCTTTAGTGTGGCCATGGACAGCTACAACACAACTCCGCCCCATGTCACTGCTTTTGATGCTTAATTGTATGTTGAAGTGATTCTAAAATTTAGAGTAATAGTCGTAATGCACGAGATTAGTTTTAAAAAATTTACATAAAATTTGAGGGTTATTATTTTATAATAAAATTTAAAAATAATCTATTTTGAGTAAACATTAAAAATAATAATTATGATAGCTGATAATAAAAAGACTAGATAGTTATGTGATTATAAGTTGACTGTGTACCTTTGATAATGAGAGCCCATTTATATAGTGTCTTAAAGTAGAGTCCAATTAGGAAAGTGATTGATCACTAAGTATCATGATAAGATTGAGTTTATCTATAAGCTGGAGTGTCGTAGTAGTACTGGGACATTGGTGTGAATTACCATATGCCCTTTGCCAAGTGTGGTGATTTGATTGGTTGATCTGTTTGAGTCGTAAAATTACCCTTTTACCTTTAAAGGTTACCACGTGTGACAATATCATTGGATGAAGAATTTTCCCCTACACCAGATGCCCCCCACTTCATTGAGCGTAGTAATGCGGTCAAGAAAGTAGGTTGTTTGGAGTGATTTCTTTCTATGTCGTGCAATTCGGATCAAGTCTGACAATGTTTGGGTACCCGGGTACTTAAGAAGGAGAAAAATAGAAACTCGAATTTGTTCGAGCAGTGTTAGGAATAACGCAGGGCTGCCCTTTGAATGTCCCGCGCCTGGGGAGGATAAATAGCTGGGTGCTACTTTCTCGGAAGAGAATGTAAACTTTAAGGAGACCTCAAAGCTGGGTACTGCCTCATTGAAAAAGAAAGTAATGAGTTTGTGAAACACTGACTTAGGCTAAGTCCTTCGAAGAGAGGTAAGTGATGAATCCGAGTGATATAGACTTAAGCTGAGTTCTTCAAAGAGAGGTAAATAATGAATCCAAGTGATACAGACTTAAGTTGAATTCTTCAAAGTGAGGTAAATAATGAGTCCGAGTGAAATAGACTTGAGTTGAGCCCCTCGAAGCGAGGTAGGTAATGAGGCCGAGTGATACAGATTTTAGTTTAGTGTCTCGAAGAGAGGTAGATAATGAGTCAGAATGGTACAAACCTTGAGCTATGTTGTGAACTCCTCAGAGTTTTAAAAGATAAGTCCAAGGGACTCGACTTGGGGTGAAAAGGTCTGAGGAGGATACTTATGAATTGAACTCCTCGGAGTCGTGGAGTTAGGTTTGAGAGGGTAAGATATGTCGAATTTATTTCCTTAGACTTTTGGTGAAAAGGATTCGAGGGTTGAGATAGGTCGGCCCTATCTCCTTGAACTTTTGGTGGAAATGGCTTCGAGCAGTGAGATAGGTCAGCCCTATCTTCTCGGAGTTTTTGTGAAAAGGATTCGAAGGTTGAAATTGGTTGACCTTATCTTCTTGGACTTTTTTGTGAAAAAATGGTCCGAGAGCTGAGATATATCCACCTTATCTTCTCAAAATTTTGGGTAAAAAGGGTCCGAGAGATGAGATATGTTGGCCTTATCTCCTCGAAATCTTGGTGAAAAATGGTCCAATGGTTGAGATATGTCGGCCCTATCTCCTCGAACTTTTGGTGAAAAAGGGTATGAGCGCTGAGATAGGTCTGCCCTATCTTCTCAGACTTTTTATGAAAAGGGAAACAAAGGTTGTGAGAGGTCGGCTTTATCTCCTCGGACTTTTTATAAAATAGGTTCGAGGTGTGAGATTGGTCAAAGCATCCTTCTCGGAATTGAATGAAATGAATCTGAGGAGTGAGATTTCTCGGGGCTATGTAACGACCCATCCTGGGTTGGTCACCCTCGAGACGGTATCATCATATTTTGAAAATCTCAGCACGACACATATATGCAACAATGAAAATAAATAACACCAAAAGAGATTTTTACATCAAAGGTTCAACCTCAACAGGGGAGTTACATCAATCTGATCTTTAAATATTATATACAACGAAAAATGCATGCATATTTACAAATAAATTTTTATTTTATTTTCTCATTAGTCTGAGGATATTGACACATACGTGGCTTACAGAAAAATAATTTCATCTAACTCTCAACCCATCAGACTATTTGTCCTACTTACTACCTGAAATCATTGTACAATGAGGGATGAGCTTCATAAGCTCAGTGAATTAAATTTACTAGAAGTACTCAATCTGTATAAATAGTTTTTCAATATTAAATCAATTATATTTTACATAACTTGATAATAACATTCTATTATCACTACACATATCATAAGTCTCATTCTATATCAATCTCTTCCTCTTATTTATTGGTTCACCTCAAGACCATCAATTATCTTATAATTACCTCGTAATGAGGTTCACATCATAAAGTCTACCATTTAGATGGTTCTTATCACCATAACTATCTCTCTGTGAGACTAATCCGTCTATAAATATATTCACAATAACACACCACACATCAGCATTTCAATATTGCTAGCAATAATTAAAATAGATGCAATGCATGAATTATTATTATGGGAATGTCTTCCCACATGTCGACATATTTTTATTATCTTAGACCGACTACCTTCCTGGTTCTTTTCTTTACAGCTTATCCCAACTGTCACGGATTTATTTTCAGCATATACCGGTTGTCACGGTGTCCCTTTTATTTCCAGCCTATATTGGCTGTCACGATTTTTCAATTATATTGGCCCCTTCCCGCTTCTTTTCTTTTATTTAATGCATATGCATATGAACAATGATATGAAATATGCATCTGAACAATAAAATAAAAGAACAAACTTGAATTCAAATATCTAAATTGACTATCTTGATTTTTCTCAAATTATATAAAAATTTTCACTATATTCCTCTCATCATAGATCACATTAAATCATCCATCAAAGTTTGTCCAGATTCACTAAATTTCATCTCCTCATAATTCGTATCAAAATATCAACCATAGCTCATCAAGAATTTCACTTATCGCTTTTAGTATTAAATCAACTTATTATTCCAAAAGTTTTATTTCTCACCTAATAATTTTCTACATGTCCAAAATCCATCTCATACCTATCAATCAAATTTTTATCTACCACCAAAGCATAAGCTAATAATTTATTTAATATTATCACTAGATATTTCATTTTTATTTAGATTACTTAAAGTAAATCTAACTCACCACGTAGCACTTAAAGTTACCCATAGATCACCTCCTTGCCTTTCTCGTTCCTCTCAGAATTTTCCCTCGGTTGCTGATCATCAACACCTGACATATTATTTATATCAAGTTTCTAATTATTTTTCAATTCTTCATAAACCACACCCTTTGAAAATCTCCACTTTGAATTTCAGGAAATTTCATGAATGCTAAAATTTCAAAAATAAACACTACGTTATTACCTTCTGCTTTTCTGATAGCTTCTCGTGATTCTCTATGAGATTTAGTCATAAACCTCTTCAAAATTTTGCTCTTTCAACTTTTATTTGGGTCCCCAAGTGTTTAAGGAAATAAAGTAATTTGAATTGTAAAAGGAAGAAACAAACGGGATTTGGTATAAAAATCAATTTATAAACCTATTTAAGCGGTAATTGCCTCCACGTTATCCTTGCACTTGTAACACATGCATGCTTTCAATTTTCATTTGGTAGCAGGTGCTGCCACCTGCTGCAAGGTTTCTATGGTTTTTTTTAATAAAAAAAAACTTTTTTTTTCAATAAAAAAAAAAACTTTTTTTTTCTTTTCTCCTTCACGCTAGACCTGTCCAAATTTTTTGTTTTGTTTTCCATTTTCTTTGTAATTACGCCCTCACGCGTCCAATGTTTTTTCAAAAGAATTATTTTATTCAATACTAAATCCTTCACGTATATATATTATTTAAATTGCATGTCATATTTATTAAATTACTTCTTTGCCCTTACTTTACGATTACGGGTATTACAAATCTACCCACCTTTTAAAAAATGTCCCTGAAATTTCCTTACTTTACTCCAGAAACAAATGTTAATAATATTTCTTCATAATTGTTTCATGCTTTCACGTAATCTCTTCAACATCCTTATTCCACCACAGAGTTTGAACTAATGCAATTATTGTATTATACAAGACTTGTTCTTTTTGTCTAAAATCCTCACTGTTATTTGTATATAAGCCTAAACTTTCTCAAGAACCTCATAGGGTCCCACTTACCTCAGACTCAACTTTTTTTTCTTTTTGACCCTTAGCACACCTTTTCATGGAGATATTTTTTTCAATTCACCCAAACACCTACTTGAAACTTGAGAGGTATTCTCTTATTACTAGCATAGTTATTCGGTCTACCATGTGCTACTTTACGGTTCTCTCTAATCAATTTGATCATCTCAGTTGTTAACTCAATAAATGATGGATCAGATATATTTTTTTCTCCCATTTTTTCCCAACATATAGGAGTTCTACACCTCCTACCATACAATGTCTCAATCATTGCTATCCCAATATTAGTTTGATACTGATTATTATAAGTAACTTTAATCGATGGCATGTAGGCATCCCGACTTACTGAGAAACTCATCACATTTTCCCTTAACATATCTTCTAGTACTCGAAAATCCTTTCTGTCTGAGCATGAAAAATTATGTTTAATTGCAACTATGTATCTGTGGCTTTCTGAAAGCCTCTCCAAAACTAAGATGTAAATCTAGCATCTCTATTCGACACTATTCATGGTACTCCATACAACCTCACAATCTCAGCTACATCCCTCTTCAATCCTGACCATTAGAATTTCTGTCTCAATCCTCTATAAATCTTATTGTTACTTGGTTGCATCGAATCTACATCATCATATACATTTCTCAATATCTTCTTTCTCCACTCCGCATCATTGGGAAAAGAAATCCATGTTCCAATACCAAAATACCCTCATTTCAAATTTTTGAACTCATATTGCTTTCTAGTAAGCACTCAATGCTTAATCTTTTTTATCTCTTCATTTCTACCTTACATCTCTAAAGCATTTTACTAGGGATGATTGTACAACCATATTCATTAACCATGATCCTCTATCACTGACATTTAACTTCATTCTTATCTTTCTTAAATCTAACATCAATTTCACATCAAGACTCCCAATAACAGTTAAACTTCTTGTAGACTTTCTACTCAATGCATCAGCTATCACCTTCACATTTTCTAGATGATAGTGAATTGTACAATCATACTTACTAATCAACTCCATCCACCATATTTGCCTCAAATTCAACTCTCTCTGGGTAGGTAAGTATGTAAAACTCTTATAACCTGGTTACGCTCAAAGTATAATGCGGTAGTTGTAACACAGCTTTGGGGTGTCGATTCCACAGGGAGACAAGCAATCTACAAGGGAAAGTGTAAACCTTAACACAAACGATAAAATCCAAATGAGTAAATTTGAGTTTGATAATGTAAAGGAAATTGTGTAAATGTAATGAAGAATATAAATGATAGATAACAAGGTTCCAGGAATCCTCCCTAGGTTCGTTACCTTATTCCAATCTTGATTCAATTATTTTTATCTCGATTGCAAGTTTACATCCCAAACAAGCTATCGGCAAATATTCAATCAAAGCATATGAAAACCCTAATGTAATTGCTATGAAATACTCTTTACTTTCGATTCAAGCACACATGACCTATCCTATAGATTTATCAAGAAACAACAATATATCTCAATGACAATATCGCAGTAATGGACAAACCTAAAAGATAAATCTACTGGAATCAATCACATCCAAAAAACTTGACATAAGAAGAGCATGATTAGACTTATATGGAGGAGAAGGGTGCAATCACCGGATTAAGAAAATCTAAGATAAGAAGAACACAAAGTGCAGCTGTCACATGAATCTCAATTCTTCTTGTTTAAGCAAAGAGTAAATCATAAACAATGTTTTAGCAATAAATCCTTACAACTGAATCATGAATGGAAATAAGAACAACTACACCTAAGAATTCATCCTTTTGCCTTGCTTGGAGATTAGTTGGTCATGGGGCTCATGCTTGAACACCGTAATGTCGAGCTCTCTCCTCCGTTCTTTGTCTTCATAGATTTTATTCCCTTAAACCCTAAGTGATCTATTTATAATACAAAAGGTCCAAGGGTGTTTTAGGGTCTAAACAATCATTAAAGTCCTAATTAGGTCATAACTCGGAGAAAGGGATCGTGTGGGCGCCGCACCTCTCATTAGTGGGCTTTCTTCTTGCTTCTGGAGGCCACTCCTCTCATCAGTGGGCGCTGCAGCTCTCATCAGCGGGCTTTCTTCTTGCTTCTAGAGGCAGCACCTCTCATCAATCAGGGCCGTACCTCTCACTGAAGCTTCTTTCTTGCTCTTTTGGCTTGGTTCTGGAGGCCAGGCTTGGATATTTTTCAGGCCGCAGCGCACACATTCAAGGCTTAATTTTTCTTCATTTGCCTTTCACAACCATTCCTTCACTCCGGTATGCCTCGAGTCTTTATGCTTCAAGCAACGATAACTTTTCCTCCACTTTTGAACTTAAGGTACCTAAAAATGCACCAAAATAGATCAATGATCCAAGAATGAAACTTTAGAGTTGCTAACGTATAAAAGTGCAATTAAAACCTAGGTCAACCCTCAAATGCTAACAATTAAGTACTGTTAAGATGCATTTTATGACTCTCATCACAACCCCCAACTAGCTTATTGCTAGTCCTTAGCAATTCAAGCAAAAACAAGAGATGAATTCTACGGTAGGAATCAAAACAAAGTAAAGCAATGTTAGTGTTAAACTAGGAGCAATTCACCTTTTGTCTCAAAAATCATACATAACACACAGCTCATAGAATTGTTAAATATCAACCAAGTCTAAAAGTAATCTAAACATCAATCTTAAAATTGTTATCGACTCTTAACATCTATCTTACCATAATCCATTAATCCGAACACCCGGACGATTTTATGCATGACATTCATGAATACAAGTCTTAGCCTTTAAAATATTTAATTTGTGTGACATCAATCACAAAAACAAGTTCCATAGACTCACTTTTCAAATCACTCTCCAATATTGTAGAAAAATCACACTACATTGGATCAATAGGTCTTTATTAAGCTTGTAACATTAGGTGAAGGTAAAGGTCAAGAAAGAACGGGAAGTATTCAACAAGTAAAGGAACTCAGTCTCTTAGTTTTAAACACAGGCACTTTAAGCACTGGATAACCTTACTTCAATAGCCAACTCTTTCAACCATTTTTCGAGCATTTCTCTCAATTACCACTTTTTTCTTTTCTTCTTTCTTTGCCATAATTTAGTTCTTTTTTTTTTCTTTTTTTTTTTGCATAAGACCATTCACCTCCTTTTTCATTCTTTTCTTTTCCACAACCCCCAACTTATCCTCTTTAATGTACTTGGGTTATGGTAGTAATATACTTTTTTTTTTCCATATTTCTACCCTTATTCCTCTTAAGTGCTTCTCAACAAATGTGTATAACTAAGTTCTCTTAAAAGAAAGGTAAGGATAAAATATTTTTAGGCTCATAAAGGTAAATAAATGGGCCATTTTCAAGAAACAAAGCTTAAATTCTTTTTCAAGAAAAAGGCTCAAATGGGTGACTAACGATAAATATAGCAAGGGTAAGTTTGAAAGGCTCAAACGGTCCAAAAATGGCCTATATCATATCCTAAATAATGTGCATTCTAGGAGTTCACCTCAAGTGATTATCAAATAAATTCTAGAGCTTGTTAAGACCGCAAAAGTATTCACAAAACAATCACACATAAAACTTCTCTAAATGTTTTAGACTAATCATGCAATCTTACCACAAACTAGAGTCTTAAACCAAATGAAGATTGACACTTAAATTATTCTCAAACCACAGCAAGATTTAACTTCTTCTAAATGTTGTATGCTATCTCAATTAAGCTCATATCATTGACATGTGAATTAACTCTAAGGTTAACACAAAGCATGCTAAAAAAAAACAAAAAGGGAAAATGACACCAAGTAGTTCAATGAAAAAGAAATACGTTTCCTCCACCCCCAACTTAAAAATAACATTGACCTCAATGCGAAAGAAAAGGTAAATGAAACTCCCTTTGTAACCAAAAGTGCACAGAAGCTGAAAATTGTGCACCACTATTTGAACTGTGTGTATATTTGTCCCTGAAAAAGAAATATGAAGTTAATAATAAAAAACAACAAAATACTAATAATAAACAAGAAAAAGAAATAGAAAAACAATAAAAATAAAAGGATATGCTGTGGGGTGCCTCTCATGAGCGCTAAGTTTTACGTCTTCAGCCAGACGCTGCACCACTCTCACTGGTGGCCTCATTGTGGTGCTGAAGATGAGGCTCCATACTCAGTGGCCTCAGTGCTAGTCTTTTAGCAAGGAATACTTAAAGTCCACCATATGTGGCTCAAGTGTTCTTGGTGTTTCCCATTTACTATCGGTAGTAGGGTATTTGATTCCCGCATCCATGTGACTTCTCTCAAGCAACTCCTTAAAGCATGGTTTCCAAGATTTCTTAATAAATCCCTGTGACTTATCAAAAACATCAACAACATTAACGGAATAGGGATAAATTAAAGAATCATCGAACTCAAAATTATTAGGAGTGAATTCCAAAGGGTTAGAATTATCTTTAATTTACTCATCTTCTTCCTGTGGCTGCCTTAAGACTCGAAAAACATTTACCTTTAGAGTCATATTTCCAAATGATAATGTCATTAGGCCATTCCTACAATTAATGAGGGAATTGACGGTGGCGAGGAATGGTCTTCCAAGTATCAAAGGAATTTTTGACTTCGTGGTCACAGTACAAACGGTATCTAAAACCAAAAAGTCAATAGGATAGTAGAAATTATTAATTTGCAATAAAACATCTTCCACAATACCTCTTGGTTTTCTTACCAATCTATCCGCTAATTGAAGTACCACGGAGGTTGGTTTGATCTCACCTAGACCGAGCTGCAAGTACATGGAGTATGGCATGAGGTTCATATTAGCACCTAAATCTAGCAATGCTGGGCCACAAGATTTGTTTCCAATTTGGCAAGCCACCATTGGACAGCCCAGATCTTTATATTTGGGCAGTGTCTTGCTGTCAACTACGCACTTGCTTGCTCCGTTAAGAATGTTGTCTTCTTCACATTGTGCCTTCTCTTGAGTGTGCATAGATCCTTGATGATTTTAGCATAGTTGGGGATCTGTTTTATAACATAAAGAAGAGGGAGGTTAATTTTAACATGCTGAAGCTGTTCAAGGATCTCACCTTTTAATACTGAATTTCCCTCCTTAGGCTTAAGAAGTGCTTGAGGGAAAGGCACCGGTGGAGGATAATCATCATGGGCATCTTGTTCCTTGGGGGCTTTATCCTTGTTGTCATGGTATTAGGAATCAAGTGTGATGGTAGAGTGGGACCATCAATTTTCTTACCAATGCGGGTGATTATGGCATTAACCTCTCTAACATTTTGATTTTCAAGATCGGAGGTTTGTGCCATATGTTGTCCCCTTTGATTAGGTTGTGGCTGTGAAGGAAAACGACCTTGTTCTTAAACCATCATGAAACTAGTCAACTTGGTGAGTTGACTCTTTATCACCTTTTGTTCCTCTTTGATTGCTTATTGCTCCTCTAGCAACCGTTGATTATTTTGCCCTGTTCTTCCACACTTTTGGCATGTACTTGCGTAAATGACTTAAGCATATCTTCCAAAGGTAAAGATTGTTGAGGTGTATTAGATGAGGTTGCTTTCAGTTGCTATTGGGTACTAGAGTGGGGATGAGGTTGTATATCGGATCTCCAATGGGTGCTAGATTGGGCAGGAGGTTGCATATGAGATTTCAAACTAAAATTTGGGTGATTCTTCCAACTGGGATTGTAGGTGTTAGAGTAGGGTGAGTCTGGTTTCCTAAAGGGTATACCTACAGCATTACACTCTCCCTTCATCTCAAAATAAGCTAGACAATCCCTAGGTAGATGATCTACCCCATTACACATAAAACAAGGTTCATAGGACTCTACCCTAGCAACCAGTTCAGGGGCTCTACCATCCTTAGTTTTAAGGCTTCAATTTCCTTAGTTAGGACCTCTAAACGAGATTTAAGGCTATCATCTTCCTTAAGTTGATAAATTCCAGCAGGCTGATTTCTCCTAGTGCTTTCCATGGCATTTGGTCCTATCCAAGTGTGGGTTTTTTTCGATAGGTCATCTAGGAAATCTATAGCTTGGTCGGGATCTTTTTGAAGAAAATTCCCATTACACATCATTTCTATGAACTGCCTTTCTCTACTTAGAAGTCCATCATAGAAATAGATAACTACCCGCCAACTCTCATACCCATGGTGTGGACAAAAATTCAAAAGGTCTTTAAAACGTTCCCAAACTTGATATAAAGTTTCACTCTCCTTTTGTGCAAAGTTTGAGATTTGTCTCTTGAGGTTATTGGTCTTATGGATTGGGAAGTGCTTTTGGAAGAAAACTCGGGTCATCTCATCCTAACTACCTATAGACCTAGGCCTTAACGAGTATAGCTAAACCTTGATTTTTTCCTTAACTGAAAAATGGAAAATCGAAGTTTGACGGTGTCTACCATATCAGCCCTACCTTGAAAGGTTGCTACTACTTCCTCAAATTCCCTAATATGGATATAGGGGTTTTCATTCTCAAATCCATGGAAGGTTGGTAACAATTGGATCATTCCTGGCTTAAAATCAGGTTATTGAACATTAGGGGGGAACATGATACAGGATGGTGTGGCCGTTCGGCTAGGATGCAAGTACTCTTTAAGTGTCCTAGCAGCATTCTCATTGTTATTTTCGGTTACGTTAACAAAATCCTCTAAATTCTCTCTTGGGTGTGCGCTATGGTTTGATTTAGGCGAGGTTTCACTAACGGACGTGGAAGGAGAGGGTAACTCTATTTTAGGTCTTTTAATGAATCTACCTTGCGAATCTCTCAGTCTAAACATACACCAAAGGAATTAGAGGGAAACAAATAAAACAGGAAAATAAAAATTTTAAAAAAAATCAAAACAAAGAGCAATGAACGATATTACCGTCTTATCTCAAAGTTGACAATCTTCCTTGTACTTAAGTGCGTCTCCCCGACAATGGCGCCAAAATTTGATTACTCCCAAAGTATAACGCGGTAGTTGTAGCATAGCTTTGAGGTGTCGATTCCACAGGGAGACAAGCGATCTACAAGGGAAAGTGTAAACCTTAACACGAACGATAAAATCCAAATGAGTAAATCTGAGTTTGATAATGTAAAGGAAATTGTGGAAATGTAATGAAGAATATAAATGAGAGATAACAAGGTTCCGGGAATCCTCCCTAGGTTCGTTACCTTATTCCAATCTTGATTCAATTATTTTTATCTCGATTGCAAATTTCATATCCCAAACAAGTAATCGGCAAATATCCAATCAAAGCATATGAAAACCCTAATGTAATTGCTATAAAATACTCTTTGCTTTCGATTCAAGCACACATGACCTATCATATAGATTTATTAAGAAACGACAATATATCTCAATAACAATATCGCAATAATGGACAAACCTAAAAGATAAATCTATCAAAATCAATCACATCCAAACAACTCCAAACAACTTAACATAAGAAGAGCATGACTAGACTTATATAGAGGAGAAGGGTGCAATCATCAGATTAAGAAAATCTAAGATAAGAAGAACACAAAGTGCAGCTATCACATGAACCTTAATTCTTCTTGTTTAAGCAAAGAGTAAATCATAAACAATGTTTTAGCAATAAATCCTTACAACTAAATTAAGAATGGAAATAAGAACAACTACACCTAGGGATTCATCCTTTTGCCTTGCTTGGAGATTAGTTGGCCATGGGGCTCTTGCTTGAACACCGTAATGTCGAGCCCTCTCCTCCATTCTTCATCTTCATAGATTTTTTTCCCTTAAACCCTAAGTGATCTATTTATAATACAAAAGGTCCAAGGGTGTTTTAGGGTTTAAACAATCATTAAAGTCCTAATTAGGTCATAACTCGGAGAAAGGGATCGTGTAGGTGCCGCACCTATCATCAGTGAGCTTTCTTCTTACTTCTGGAGGCGGCACCTCTCATCAATGGGCACCGCACCTCTCATCAGTGGGCTTTCTTCTTTCTTCTGAAGGTCGCACCTCTCATCCATCAGGGCCGCACCTCTCAATTAAGCTTTTTTCTTACTCTTTTGGCTTGGTTCTGGAGGCCGAGGCTTGGATATTTTCAGGCCGCAGTGCACACACTCAAGGCTTGATTTTTCTTCGTTTGCCTTTCATAACCATGCCTTCACTCCGGTATGCCTTGAGTCTTTGTGCTTTAAGCAACGATAACTTTTCCTCATCTTTTGAACATAAGGTACTTGAAAATGCACCGAAATAGATCAATGATCCAAGAATGACACTTTAGAGTTGTTAACATATAAAAGTGCAATTAAAACCTAGGTCAACCCTAAAATGCTAACAATTAAGTACTGTTAAGATGCATTTTATGACTCTCATCATAACCCATGAATATCTCATAAGCGGCTCCATACAGATAATGTCTCCAATTTTTAAAGTAAACACTATAGCAGCCAACTCTAAGTCATAAGTAGGGTAATTTTCAGCATGAATTCTTCAGTTGCCTAGAAGTATGGGCCATAACTTTCCTTTGTTACATATATCCCAATCATTGATGTGACGTATCACTATACACAACAAATCCTTCATCACCAGAATGAAAAACAAATACTGGAGTTGTAGTCAATTTCTTCTTTAGTAATTGGAAAATTTTCTCACACTTTCCTCACCATACAAATCTCACCTTCTTCCTAGTTAGTGTATTCAACAGTATTACAATAATAGAAAAAATTCTGAAAAAAAAATCTTCTATAATAACCAGCTAATCCCAAGAAGATTATAATCTTAGTCACATTAGTTGGTCTCTCCCAACTTAACATTGTCTCTACCTTTTGTGAATCAACAGTTATGTTATTTCTTGATATTACATGTTCCAAGAAAGTAATTTCTCTCAGCCAAAAATTTACATTTAGAGAACTCTGCATATAATTTCTCTCTCACCAGAATCTCTAACACACTGTCTAATGTTTAACATGTTGTTCTTCCTTCTTAAAATATATCAGAAAGTCAAATACAACCATAAACTTGTTAAGATATAGTTTAAACACTCTATTCATCAAATTCCATTAATGTTTCTGGGACATTAGTCAATCCAAATGACATCACAAGAATCTTATGACCATAATGTGTCCCAAAAGCAGTCTTAGGCACGTCTCCCTTCTCTATCCTTAACTGGTGATAACTTGATCTCAAGTTTATCTTAAAAGACACTCTCACTCCCTGCACTGTTCAAACAATTTATTTACCCTGGGAAAAAGGTATTTGTTCTCATTCAACTATTTGTAGTCTATATACACTCTTATCATTCCATCTTCTTTCTTCACGAAAAATGCAGGGGCTCCCCAAATACATTAGGTCTGAAAAATTGTTTATCCAAAAATTCTTAAAATGGTACGTTCAACTCTCTCAATTCAGTTGGCATCATTATGTAGGGTGCTATTAAATATATGTGATGATCTTGGTATCACATCAATAGAGAAATTTAATCTCCCTACTTGGAGACAACCTAGAAAACTCATCAAAATTACATTAGAATAATCTTTCACCACTAAAATTTATCCTAACTACTGTTTTCCTTTTTAGAATCCATTATGTATGTCAAATACTCCTCACAACCCTTTTTCAGCCATCTCCTAGTGGTCAAAGCAAAATGAGATAGTTCGAGAGTATTTTATATTCTCTCTGAAAGTTACACTTCTCATGTCCATATCTTGAACATTACATTCTTTTGGAACAATAAACCATATTCAAAGATAGTAAATCAGCTTTAGATTCTCTATCACTGATACGAATCACACAACTCTTTTAAACATTTAGTTTTTCACTCTATCTCTAGGGGGAACTTTAACAAAAATATTTTACATCAAATAACTAATACATACTTCAATAGACTTCCTATGAATACTGGACGCAAAAGAATGGGTTGCACAAAGATCAACCAACATTGATATGTCCACCTTTCATATATAAAAAGTACCTCAAATTAAAACAATTATGGAATAAATATCATATCTGAATATATCTATAAAAAACTTCTGTCTATCAATCATACGTCAGATTACCACTTTCCCTTGGTGGCATACTTACCTCCTCTGCCATGACTCCTAGTTCCCATAACCTATCTCCCAAATCTATGGGTCCCACCAATTGTATTCTGAGCTACAGAAGCAATAGATTCCGCTTGCCTCTGACTCTGTACTTCAATTCCCTGTAACAAGGAACACCTCCTCTGGGTGGTCTCCTACCTTGCACACTCATACTGGTGCCACCTCTAGGTTCCTCAATTCTAGACCTCTTCTGTCAATTCCTCCTTCCTCTAATTTCCATCACATCCTTCTCAATCTGAAGTGCTATATCCACTATTCTGACATAATTCATATGCTTCATATAAGATAGTTTTGACAAATCTTAAAATATAGTTCATCTATGAACCTCCTACACTTCTTCACCTCTAGGTCTACCATTTCCGGTACAACTATTGACGAGACCACGAATTTACTATCATTCTGAGCCACAGTTTACACATTTGCCCCAAATAAATAAAATCTATATTCTTTTGGGCTCTAGAAGTATAAGGAAAGTATTTATCAAGAAAATCTTCCTTAAACCTATTCCAGGTTAAGGGTCTATCAACATCTGCGCTTACCCTGGAAAAATATCCTCCCACCATTCTAGGGCCTCTTTCTCTAACTTGAATGTAACAAAGGCGACCCTCTACCTGTCGGTCAGTGGTAAAATATCAAATAATCTCTCTACATGTTTTATCCATAACTCAGGCTTAAAAGGGTTTGCAAATCCTTTAAACAACAAAGCATTCAACTTAACAATCTCCCTGCATCTCATGCATAAACTCACTTTTCCCCTTTTTTAAACGTCTATCATTACTGGATTAACAACCTCAAACACTGCTCTAGCATGCTCATCAAGTCTATGCTATAAGCTATCAACACTATCATCTGTTACATTCATTTTCTCAAAAACATGTGTAAGAGCTTATCCTAGCTCATCTCTTTCAACTTCAGATTCTCTCACACCTTTACTAATATCAATTATACTGTCAACATGTTCTCTTCTAAGAACCACAGATTCAAACTCAACCTCGACTTGTCAAAATATTGGGGGCCTACCACGCCGTCATCAATAACTCTAACTCTAGCTCTAGCGTATCCACGTGTCATCCTCATACTATTAAAATATAATTTATTTTAATCTTCCACTTTCTTACTTTTTATGCAGTCTACAGAATCATAAAACCTAATGCTCTAATACCAAAATTGTAACGACCCATCCCAGGTTGGCCACCCCCGAGACGGTGTCATCACATTTTGAAAATCCCAGCACGACATATACATGCAACAATGAAAATAAATAACACCAAAAGATATTTTTACATCAATCCTCAACCTCAACAGGGGAGATCTTTAAACATTATATACAACGTAAAAAGCATGCATATTTACAAATAATTTTTTTTATTATTTTCTCATTAGTCTGAGGATGTTGACACGTACGTGGCTTACAGAAAAATGATTTCGTCTGACTCTCAACTCACCAGACTATTTGTCCTGCATGCTACCTGAAATCATTGTACAATGAGGGATGAGCTTCACGAGCTCAGTGAATTAAATTTACTAGAAGTACTCAATCTGTATAAGTAGTCTTTCAATATTAAATCAATTATATTTTACATAACTTGATAATAGCATTCTACTATCACTACACATATCATAAGTCTCATTCTATATCAATCGTTTCTTCTTATTTATTGATTCACCTCAAGACCATCAATTATCTCATAATTACCTCACAATGAGGTTCACATCATAAAGTCTACCATTTAGATGGTTCTTATCACTATAACTATCTCTCTATGAGACTCATCCGTCTATAAATAAATTCACAACAACACACCACACATCAGCATTTCAATAATACAAGCAATGATTAAAACAGATGCAATGCATGAATTATTATTATGGGAACATCTTCCCATATGTAGATATATTTTTATTATCTTAGATCGGTTGCATTCCCGGTTATTTTCTTTACAGCTTATCCTAGCTATCACAGATTTATTTTCAGCATATACCGACTATCACGGTGTCCCTTTTATTTCCAGCCTGTATTAACTGTCACGGTTTTTCAATTATACTGGCCTTTTTCTGGTTTTTTCTTTTATTTAATGCATATACATATGAACAATGATATGAAATATGCATCTGAACAATAACATAAAAGAACAAACTTGAATTCAAATATTTAAATTGGTTATCCTGATTTTTCTCGAATCATATAAAAATTTCATCTAAATTCCTCTCATCATAAATCATATCAAATCATCCATCAAAGTTTGTCCAGAGTCACTAAATTTCATCTCCTCATAATTCGTATCAAAACATCAACCATAGCTCATCAAGAATTTCAATTATTGCTTTTATTATTAAATCAACTTATTATTCCAAAAATACTATTTCTCACCTAATATTTTTCTATATGTCCAAAATTCATCTCATACCTATCAATCAAATTTTTATCTACTACCAAAGCATAAGCTAATAATTTATTTAATATTATCACTAGATATTTCAGTTTTATTTAGATTACTTAAAGTAAATCTAACTCACCATGTAGCACTTAAAGCTACCCGTGGATCACCTCCTTGCCTTTCCCATTCCTATCTGAAATTTCCCCTGGTTGTTGACCTTCAACACCTGACAAATTATTTATATCAAGTTTCTAATTATTTCTTCAATTCTTTATAAACCACACCCTTTAAAAATTCTCACTTTGAATTTCGAGAAATTTCATGAATGCTAAAAATTTAAAAATAAACACTATGGTATTTCTTTATGTTTCTCTAATAACTTCTCGTGATTCTCTATGAGATTTCGCTGTAAACTCCTTCAAAATTTTGCTATTTCAACTTTTCTTTGGCTCTCCAAGTGTTTAAGGAAATAGAGTAGTTTGAATTGTAAAAGAAGAAACCAAATGGGATTTGGTATAAAAATTATTTTATAAGCGGCAATTGTTGCATTTTCGCTGTTCACAAAATAAACAGCTCAACACCAAAATGCAACAAAGCCTCCATGTTATCCTTGCACTTGTAACACATGTATGCTTTCAATTTTCATCTGCCACGTTTCTGTGTTTTTTTTTAAAAAAAAAAACTTTTTTTTTCTCTTTCACGCTGGGCCTGTCCAAAAAAAATTTCCATTTTCTTTGTAATTACGTCCTCACGCGTCCATTTTTTTCAAAAGAATTTTTTTATTCAATACTAAATCCTTCACGTAAATATATTATTTTAATTTCATGTCATATTTATTAAATTATTTTTATACCCCTACTTTATGATTACGGGTATTGTAAGCTACCTTCTAGGAGTCAATGGAGAAACTAGACCGAGATCGAAGTAGTTTGGGGCTAACTCCTTGGAGTTAATGGACAAACTGTACCATGGTCAAACTAGCTCGGAGCTACCTCATCTGAGTTGATGGAGAAATTAGACCGAGGTCATAGTAGTGATGAGTGCCAAATATTGCATATTTTGGCCCCTTAATTTACATTTTTTAATTCTTTAGTTGTGTCCTATATGATATTTTGTGTTAGTTCTATGATTTTTAATGTTTTATAGGATTGCAAAGGAAATTAGGGATTTAATGTGAAAAAAAATGTAAAAGCTGGAATCTGCTGTTGTGATCGAGCACAAGAGACCTGTGATCGAGCGTAACAGCGCTCAAGTATTTATTTATATATTTAGCTTAGGAATTTGTTACTTTAAGTTGTTTTTTTACGTTATTTTACAGTTTTACAAGCACTTGGAAAGGAGTTTTACTAAATTGCCAGAATTGCCCGTACAAATCAGTCATTTTTACAGGTTAAACTGTATTGATTCAGGAAGAACCAAGAGATGAGCCATATATGCTTGGAAAGATCCAAATGTCTATTTTCTGGAGAATTTTACGGTTCATAAATATGATTTTTCTAGAGAAATTTATGGAGGTTTTAGTAGACAAAGGTCAGGCTGTGTGTGATTTCAGCATGGAAGAAGTGATTTTTGCGGATTAAACTGTAATGATTCAGGAAAAAATAAAAGATGAACCATATATGCTTGGAAAAATTCGGATGTCTATTTTCTGGATAATTTACGGCTCATAAATATAATTTTTCTAGAGAAAATTATGGCAGTTTTAGTAGATAAAAGTCAGGCTGTGCATGATTTCAGCGTGGGCAGAAGTTTTGAAGGGCATATGAAGGCTTAAATCCCACATTGGTTGGAAACACATTCTACATCCTACATCCCACATCGGTTGGAAACACAATGCACTCATGGAATTTCCCTATAAAAGCACCATTTCACTTCATCTTCAGGGGCAATCAGTGTGCAATCTGGAAGGTGTTGCTACCAAGGGGGAAAGCGCCGCACAACAGCTACAAGTGGAATTTTTCTATCCATGTATTGTCAGTTTTAATTTATTTCTTTTTAGTTTTAAAGTTTAATATTTAGCACTTTAATTATGGAATTTATTTTCATAATCATGGGAGGCTAAAACCTTCATCTAAGGTTGAAGATGAAGCCTCGCCATTGATTAGCATTATATTTTCATATATGTTATTCCGAAATTTTTGTATTGATGTTCTGTTTCAATTCAATTGTTTGAGTAAATTCTTATGATTGATTGTTTTGTTTATAAATTGTTCAATTGGATATTTCATGTGTTTCATCTGACAGATACAACGAATCATCCAAAGCAAATCGGATATCCATTATGATTCTAAAGTAAACGGATACATTGGATGATTTGGTTTAATTAGGGTATTCGTTGTGATTTGTATATCGATAGATTCATGGAATCATTTGATAAATTCTTTCTATATAGAACATGCATAGGATGTAATTGCTTGTCGGTTGTAGGAACAAAGTCAAGAAAATATGTGCTTTAATTTGGTGGGGTGGATTCAGAAACCTTAGTATTTTTACCATTTGTTTTAAATCAATTTAGTTTAGTTTATATTTTTTGCACGACACAGTTCAAAATTCAGAACTAGGTTAAAATAAGTTTAGTTTAGATAAAAATCTATTTTCATGACACAATTCCCTATGGATTCGACCTCGCACTTGCACATACTATATTGTAAATGACTCGTGCGCTTGCGAGTAATTTAAAACTCACAACAAGTAGCTCGGGGCTATCTCCTTGGGGTCGATGGAGAAACTAGATTGAGGTCGAAGTAGCTCAGGGCTACCAACTCTGAGTCAATGGAGAAACTGGACTGAGATTGAAGTAGCTCTAGGCTACCTCTTCGGAGTTGATGGAGAAACTAGACTACAGATGAAGTAGCTTGGGGCTACCTCTTAGGAGACGATGGAAAAACTAGATTGAGGTCAAGGTAACTCAAAACTATCTCCTCGAAATCGATGGAGAAACTGTACCGAGGTCAAAGTAGTTTGAGGTTACCTCCTCGAACTTTTACTGAAAGAGGGTTAAGGGTGAAGATGTTCGGGGCACTGTCCTCGGGCTTTTGCTGAAAGAGTATGAAGAGTAAGAGGTGCTCCGGGCATTCTTCTTGGTCTTTTGCTGAAAGAGTGCCCAGTGTGAAGATGCTCGAAGCACTCTTATCAGGCTATTATTGTAATAGATTAAAGGGTGAAGGTGCTCGGGGAACCCTCCTTAGGCTTTTATAGAAAGAGCACCGAGGGTGAAGGTGCTTAGAGTCCTGTCTTCAGACTTTTGCTGAAAGAGTGCCAAGGGTGAAAGTACTCAGGGCACCTTCCTCGATATTTTTCTGAAAAAAAACCGAGGGTGAAAGTGCTTGTGGCACTCTCCTCGAGCTTTCGCTGAAAGATTGTTGAGAGTGAAAGGTTCTCGGGGCACTCTCCTAGGGATTTTGTTGAAAGAGTGCTGAGAATGAGAGGTGCTTCAGGCACTCTCTTTAGACTTTTGCTGAAAGAGTGTCGAGGGTGAAAATGCTCAAGACACTCTCCTCTGTCTTTTGCTGAAAGAGTGCCGAGGGTGAGAGGTACTCGGGGCACTTTCCTCGTACTATTACTGAAAGAGTTATCAACGCTAAGGTGAGTGACCTTCAGAGGACAAGGTCCCATGGTTGGTTGTTATGCCACTCTCTGAGCCTAGATATAACTAAATCTTTGGCGCCTCGAGAGCAAAGACTTGTGCCTCATACATGAAAACTTGTTGCATTGAAGACGACGATTTTCGTGTGTCAGAGACGACAACTTTGGGGCGTCAAAGTTGACAGCTATGGTCATGACAACGAATTTAGATGCGTCAATGACAACGAATTTAGATGCGTTGGTGGCGACGAATTTAGATGTGTCATTAGCTGACAGCTTTGGATGTGTCATTAGCTGACAACTTTGGGGTTTTTCTTAGAAACATGGTGCTTATAACAGTTCAGTTGGTATGAAAACTTGATAATGCCTGAAGTATAGAAAGATAATACCTTACTATGAATGATCAAGATGTTGTTTAGCTGTTTGTACTCTGTTGGTTCGAGTTTGGGGTGTGTTAGAGGCCCTTTGATGAAGAAAAAACAATTTTTTGTGACTGTTTGTACGAAACTTGTCTAAGGAACTCAAATTTTTTAGATCGGTTCTTGAAAGAAAATGTTGAAAAACCTTGGGAACCAGATTAACCAGGTTAGAAACTAAGCTTGAGTTTGCTGAATCGGCTGGTCAAATATAAGTTAAAATTGATAGTTTATGAAGAAACCCATCTTTTAAATTCGAATCTTAAAATTTTGAACCTGACTTTGAAACAAGCATGCCTTAAAACCTTAGGAATCGATCTTGTTAGATCTGAAACTGAATCGGATATAGCTAAACTGTTTGGTCAAACTAACAAACCTTGTGGTCAAACCTACTAGAACCACTTAGTTTGAGTTAATTGAGATAGCACTGAGGTGACGCTGGCTTGGTGATAGATGGCGATGATGTGGCATCTAGTCGGTGCTGACAAGGCAAAAAAAGATTTGAGTGTAATTTTTAAAAATTTTAGGGATCCGAATATAATTTCCAAAAACATTAAGAGCTAGAATGCAATTTCTAGAAATTATAAGAGCTAGAATATATTTTCAGAGAATTTAAGGGTTATAATGTAATTTTTAGAAAGTTTTATGCTTTAGAATGTGATTTTTAAAAAGTTTAGAGGCTACAATGTGATTTCCAAAAAGTTTAAGGGTTAGAATATGATTTCCAAAAAGTTCAAGGGTTAGAATGCGATTTTCAAAAGTTTAAGGACTAGAATTTTATATTGAGAAAATAATAGGATCCAAATTCAATTTTTAAAAAGTCAAGGGGCCTGAATGAAATTTTTAGAAAGTTAATAGGTCAAAATGAAATTTTTACAAAATTATGGGTCTAGAAGGAATTTTTTGGAAAGTTAAGTGTTTAAATACAATATCTATAAATTTTTGGGGTTCAAATGGAATTTGCAAAAAGTTTGAGGGACTTGAGTGTAATTTCTAAAAGTTTAAGGCTAAAGAATAATTTTACAAAAAAATACAATACTATTCGAGCTTAGTTGGCTAAGCTGGGTGACGTGGTGCTAACATGGCTTTAACCGACCATTTATATGCTAACACGTGAAAAATTTACATTATCTTTATCCACCGAGCGTGCAACATGTGGCATAACTTATGAAATAAAGTGTTATTTCAATGTCCAATGAGAATTGGACATGTGGTGGTGATAGATTCTTTATTGTCCAATAAGAATCGAAAATGGGACAGTGGTATATCTAAATGAGTTTCTATACCGCCAGTTTGACCGGCGCATTCCGACCATCAGAGAGTCTGATGACCATGAAATTTTACCGGCATGTGCAGGGGAGGATGCTGATGCACGTCGTGGTGGTGATGTTGATTTTGATCAACGGATTTTGGCAGATCGATGGTTAAAATTACGTTTTTTCGACGGACTTTAGCAACTTCGATAGAGGATTTTTCGACGTCCAATCTCCGTGAAACTTTAAAGACATATAGATCGAAGGTCGATGAATCTTTTGGTTTGGTCTGATTTCATTATCGAAACACCAAATTTTTATAGATTTGATGGTAAGGATCCTTTTTTGGAAAATTTTAACTACTTCAATGGAGGATTTTCAGACATTCGATTATAGTGAAACTTTGTAGGGTGGAAGATTTTGAAGTGATGAACGTAGTGGTGCACTGCAATTGGATCGTTGACGCTTATATCATCGTGGATTTGTTGGTAAAGATCCAATTTTTTTTTTTTTTTTTTTTTTTTGTAATTTTTGGCCACAAGATGGAGAATTTTTCAACATCTTTTCATTGTGAAAATTGTAAACTAATAGATCCAATATCGACGAACTTGGTGGTGGAGTCGGTATGCGATGTTGACTGCCAAACTTTTACAAACCTAAAGAAGAAGATCTAGTTTTTGGAGATATTTGCGGATCAATGACTCATTTGTATAGGCATCTTTAGATAAGATTTTTGTCGTTTCCCACGGATGATGCTATTTCTTGATGCCAAAAATCTACCGGATGAGCTTAGGGACCCCTGCGCACATGAAATGCACGTAAACTAAAAGGTCCCCTGAGACTCTCCGATGCTCAAGTCAGTGATCTGAAAGAATAATATGATAATAAAAAGACTAGATAGCTATGTGATTATATGTTGTTTATGTACCTTTGATAGTGATAGCCCCTTTATATAGTGTCTTGGAGCAGAGTCCAATTAGGAAAGTGATTGATCACTAAGTATCATGATAAGATTGGGTTTATCCATAAGTTAGATTGTTTAAATAATATTTTAACCATAAGATGGAGTGTCGTAGTAGTATTGGGACATTGGTGTGAAATTACCATTATGCCCTTTTCCAAGTGTGGTGATTTAATTGGTTGATCTATCTGAGTCATGAAATTATCCTTTTGCCCTTAGAAGTTGCCACGTGTCATGATATCATTGGATGAGAAATTTTCCCCTATATCACATACAATATGTGCATACAAATGTAAATATTGAAGTAATGAATTTTAAATTCGAAAATATTAAATAATTAGATTAAAAATTAAGATCTTAATTCAAATCTAATTTATTAAGTAAACACATTAAGCAAATAAATACTATTTATTATAGATTTTTTTTATATACTCAACATAACTCGTGGGTACAAAACATAATTCTAGAAGTAACAACTTTGAAATTTAAGAATATAAAATAATTAAATATAAAATTAAGGTTTCAATATTATGTTAAATTTATTTGTAAACAAAAAATATGTTGTAATAGTTTTTATCAAAAATTAAAATAAAACATGTACTGAAAACCAAAATATTGCAATATTAAAATTTAATGTAGTAGCAAAACTTAAGAAAAAATATATTTATTGTGAAAGTTGTTATTTTCTCCTTTTATACTTTTATATTATAATTTCATAAATTCAACATATGAAAATAATTCTATTAGTTAAAAATGTAGTAATATTTATTTTAGGTTTTTGCAAGGTTTATAAGTTGACTCCTTTTTTTTAATTATAAAATATATATATACAAAAGTAACTCAATTAGTGTTCCTGAAAAACATAGTTCATAAAATTAATTAATCTTTATTACACTTCTATTCTATTAATGAGCTAAATTATTTTCTATTGCTCAATTGATTAGTTTTTATTTATATCTTAAAAGATCAGGCTGTAATTTTTGTTATATAAAATATTTTTATAAATAATTTAATTATGATGAGTGACTTTTTTCATTATCATAAAAATTAAGAACTATTTTATGAGAAAAACCTAATGTCAATTCTAACATAATCAAAACTTGATATAAAACCAATAGTATCCTCACTTAAAAAATATAAAAATAACTTTTTGCGTCCTTACACGCTCCACGTGTGTTTTGTTTCATTTTCTGATTAAGATTGTTTTTATTTATATAGTCTTTTTTTAGAGTAAAAAGTTTGATAATAAACAATTTGTATTCTTTAACATTCATTTTGTATGAAATAAGGGCTAGGTTAGGTACCCATGATAGGCGACTCGACCCGCCCATTTAACTTTGAACCAAAAGGTATACATGAAACCATGCAACTCTTGATTGAAACCAAGCAACTCTTAGTTAATTTCAACTACCCATAACTACTATCTCTCTGGTAGTATATATCAGGAAAAGACATAAAAGAAAAGGCTACTAGAAATATGAATTCTAGAGAGAGAAAGAGACAAAAGAGAGAGAACTTCCTTATGGGAGACAAAAAGGTTTGGGTTGTGATAAGAACGTGATTTCCTTCATTATGATTTCACGTCTGACCTCCGACGAGATTGAAACATAAAGAACTAGAGAAGAGTCCAAATACTAGAAGATTTCGAGTCGAATTGGTAAGTACCTGATATTCCGTTGTGTAACTCTTTTACATTGGTATCAGAGCAAGTGTTTACGTTCTTTGGATGTATATAGTCTCTATGAATATAATTGCATGTTTCAAATTGATAGAAAATGCAGGTAAATTTATAAAACCCTAAATAATGTAGTTTTAATGGTTGAAAATGGTAAATAGTTTATTTCTTTACTATATGTTGTAATTTTCTAGAATTGTGTAGTCCATAGTATGTAGATAAAATCTGGAAAATATTGTTTGCTAATTCTCGAAGACGAGAGAGAAAGTTGTAACCCTAATCTTAAGACCCAAAACTTTGAAAATTTGTTATAAATTGTACTTTCAAATTCATGACACAAGATTTATATGGTTGGAAAGAAAATCTCATAATGGTATATTGTATGCATTTGTTGGTTAACTATAGAGAAAGATAATCAACTCAAAAAATTTGGTCCTTTTTGGTATAAAAATGCAAGTTCGAAGGTTGAAGATGACCTCTAGACCAGTCCACTCCACACACCAAGAGAGACTGCATACACTCTCTTATTTTTCCGGTGATGAAATCCGTAAACGGAGACCACTATCGTAATCTCCACCACCAGACGAAGAGTGCGCTGTCGATTCGATCATCATCAAACATCGTTAAGGTGGTGCATGGCTTGCACATGCCACTGTTGCGACTGGACTAGTTTTGGGCAGGTCTGAAACATCGCCAACGTGTGGCGGTGCGTGGAGGCGATCGATAGTCTCTCTGGTGACCTTAAAAATTCCTTTTTTATCATAAAAATATTTATTTTTTTTCTATAATTTTTCAATACATTATTTTTTCATGGATTATTTAATATTAATTTTTGAACAAAAAATTATTTATTTATTTATTTTTTAAAAAAATTAAAATTAAAATTGTGCATTATTTGAGTGCGGCAAACTTAGTTTTGAGTATAATTTTGTTAATAGGGTTAATATCCAGTGGGAGATCATAAAAGCTCCTGGATTTCTATTTTTCTCTACAATTAAAATAGAATTCAATCCAAATTGCATGCACATAGATATGTTGTCATGTAAATGAATTTAATAATTGATTAAGTATCAATTTTAACATACTTACAAATTTTCTTTACTCTAAGATGTAGTGAACTTGTCTTATATTAGAGTTTCTTAATTATAAAAGGATCTAGAATCTACAATGAAGTTGCACATAGATGTAATGGCAAAGAAGTGAGATAAAGTTATAGTTGAAGATCTCATTGTTTCTAAATGCCTTATGGCTATAGTCTTGTTCGAGTCCTTTTGGATGATGAATAGGAAACTGTGAAGACTACTTTGAGGTAAGACCAAAGATTTATAAGGTCGCCAGTGAGTTGGAATTGGCAGAAGAGCATCTTCATTCAAGAATGAGGCATACTACTGTATTAACACAGTTATTCCAAATCTCTACAGTGCCAAACTTTTCAGTTTTTGTAGGATAAATGGATCCTTGGATGATTAAGATAGGAAACTGAGTAATAGATAATAAAAAATGTAAACCGTACTAGAAAGCTTGTGATATGTAAATAATTGTACAAATGAATCTAAGTTAGTGAAGTGAAACTTTGGCATTTCTTCTGTACATTTTATTTCATGATTAATATAATAAAGTGGTTTTTATTCTAGATTGATTTATTATGTTCATGATCATGCAATATGCATGTTATAAAATGTATTAAATATACATGAACTAAGTGGGAGTTCTAGGTTGATAGAGTTGAGATGAATTCTCACTTAGGATTTAAATTTTGCGTTGATTGGACTAAATTTATGATGATTGAACTTTTGTACATAGGAGATGATTGGGAGCATAGCGAACTTTCGATTTCGTGTCTTAAGTAAAATTATCATCGAATTAATTTGAATTAGCTACAAAATAAATGTGTGTGAATAAGGTAATGAGTGTGCTAGTATTTAATTAGTGATATGTCTCCATGTAGTTATTTAGACAATGGATTCGAATCCTAAGATTGTAAAGGCTGAGTTGGATGAGGATGAAAAACTGAATGGTGAAAAATTTGAAGTTTGGCACCAAAAGGTTCAGTATATCCTTGATGCACTAGCTGTTAAAGAAGTCATCAACTACACTATCAATGAACTTAAGCGAGGAACTTCTACTCACAATGATAGAGATCATAAAGCTTATGCATCACAGAAAATGAATGATAATGTTGCTTGCATGGTGATGCTAAGTAATATGCAAGATGATCTCGCATATGAGCATGTGAAGTATAACACTGCTCGGGAAATCTTTGCTTCTTTGAAAAATAAATACGGGGGATTCTCTGCCAAATTGAGGTGTCTCATTAGAAAATTTTGTGCCTTTGAAAAATGCATAGATAATTCAGTGAGGAAACACTTTATTGAGATAACAAACATGATAAAGACACTTAAAGCTGAAGGTTACCCTTTAACTAATGAACAAGAGGTTCATACAATAATTCAGTATCTGCCTAAGGAATGTGAGCACATTAAAGCTAATATGATGCATAATGCAAAACTTAAAAGTTTTTATGACATTGTGCGTCACCTGAAACTTGAAGATGATCATTTTGAGGCTGCTAAATATTCAGGTCAAGCTTGCGTTGTTGAATTCAACTTTTATAAAAGCTTTAGGCTTGAAGCATAAGAAAGGTAAAGAGAATGTTTTGGCACCCAAGAAGACAAAAAAGTGCAAGGGGGTAAGCGTGGTGGTAAGAAGGACAAAACCAAAATCAACTACTACAACTGTGGTGAGCCAGGCCACTTTACTCATGATTGCACTGAGTCGAATAAGGTATTACCCTACTTTATTTATTTTGTTAGTGCTTAACTTTCTAACTATATGTTGCTTACTAAATCTCATCCTCTGTGGATTGTAGACTCAGGACGGCCATGTTGTGTAGCTGGAGAACAAGGAGCATTGTGGGGTACCATCACATTTGACAAAATACACTTTGGATATATGTCAGGAGTTATTTAAGAGTTGAAGATAAAGTTTTTGACACTAATCAGCTAAGTTTGACTGGTGGTCAAACCCACTCCTACTAAAGTCGTATATGTACTTTAATTTGATGGAATTGGTTTTTGTGTTTAGTCCTTCTAAGTCTAGTTTTAATGTTATTTACTTTGGTGTGGGGTTGATGTATTGTAAGAACCAAACTTCTTTGTTGTGTTGATGTATTAAATGGTTCCAAAACATTTGGATTTGGTTTGTGTTTTGTAGTATAATCAGAATTGTGGTTGTTTTTTTTCCATATAATTGCATCTCCTTTCAGTGTAAACTGTTGATGCGAAAATATTTGGCAAGCTAGACTAGATCACATTGCGTGTGAATTTTTAAATGGTTTGACTAATGAAAGCATATTAGGCTCCCTCATTCATTTTATTATTGCTAATAAAACAACTAAGAACCATTTGATACAAAACTTAAAACTAAGATCCCATTGTTAGTAATTCATTTGGACTTTTGTGGTCTAGAAGAATTAATTTCAGACAATTTTGAAAGGGTTTTAGAAAAGAATTGTTCGTTCTTTAAAAAATTTCGCAACAAAACCTTGTTGCGAAGATATAAGATATGACATTATTATAAATGGTTAAATTATTGGCGCAATCTATCTCTATTGGGATTCATTGTTAATTGTTTCCTATATGCTTAACCACGAACCTTTTTTTTTATCAGTTACTTCTATTTAATTGACTATCAGTTATTTTTTTCTATTTAATTGCTTGTGTTCATGGCCATTCTTATAAGTTTGGGAAGTTGGGGTAAAAAACGTAGAGGTCTATCTTTAGTAGACACTGAGAACACTCCAAAAAGATGTGTTTATTGATAAACAAGTAACTGGAAGTTTGACTGAAGTTGATAGAAGCAATGTTCTAAAATCAATTTTTCCTCAAATAGGATTAGATCGATAAGTTTTTTTTCACTCTATGAGATGAAAGATCCTAATCATGTTAACATATCCAATCAATAAGATGAGGTTAACAAAGTTATTCCAAAACCTTATCAACCTAGTTGGAGAGATACATTGATTGGTGATTCTATTTGAGGTCTGTTTAAGGCTTACCTCTGGAATCATAGTTGTGTGGTAGCAACTGGAAAAAAGGGCCATTTGTATTTGCTGTGAGCTTAAGAGATAAGTTTTTAAAATCATCCCGAGAAAAGAAAATGGATTAAACACAATAGAGAAAATATTGGATTTTAGAGAAAACTAACCATGTTTGGGACTTAGTCAAACTCTTAGCTATTGCAGAGTAAATGAGAACAAGTGAGTTCTCAAGATCACCCAGAAAAAAATAAGTGAATGAATTTAGTGAGAGGTAGAAGGCATGTTTAGTGGCAAAAAACTATATCCTGCAAAGGGGTATAGCTTGTGAGGTTTATCTTTATTTACCCCATTCTAGTTATCATCACAAGTCTATGTGAGGTTTATCTTTATTTTCCCCATTCTAGTTATCATCATAAGTCAAAGCTTATGAAAGCACCGGATGGAATTTTGAGCTTATGAAAGCACCGGATGGACTTTTGAGCTTATGAAAGCACCGGATGAACTTTTGAGCTTATAAAAGCACTAGATGAACTTCTAAGCTTATGAAAGCCATGGATGAACTTCTAAGCTTATGAAAGCACTGGATGAACTTCTGAGCTTATGAAAGCACTAGATGAACTTCTGAGCTTATGAAAGCCATGGATGAACTTCTAAGCTTATGAAAGCACCAGATTGACTTATGAGCTTATGAAAGCACCACTTCTGAGATTATGAAAGCATTAGATGGACTAGATGAACATTAAGCTTACATTTCTCAATGGAGAACTAGATGACTAAATCTATATGAAACTACCCGTAGTTTTTATGTTAGAAGGCCAAGAGTGCAAAGTATGCTAACGCCAATTTTTTCATATATGGCCTGAAGTATTCATCAAAATAGTGATACCTAAGATTTCATCGAAATATGAAAACTTATGATTTTTCATGATCGATGAGAATCATTGTATATATGTGAAAGGTCCAAGGATAAATTTGGAAATTTATTATTCTATGTTGATGATTTATTGGCTAGAAAGAGAATGAGCTTGTCACCATTTAAGAATGGCTGTTCTTTCAATTTTAAAATAATTGATTTGGGAGAAGCTAATTATATATTTGATTTGAAGATCTATAGAGATCATTCACGAAATCTCTTAGCTCTATACAAAAGCCTTACACTAAGAAGATTCTTAAAAGGTTCAGTTTACATAATAGCAATCCCATTGACACCTTATATCTAAAGATGAAGGCTTAAACCTTGAATTATGCATGAAACTCCATAAAAGAAGAAAGAAATTAGAAAAGCTTTCTACTTTAGTACTAGTGAAAAGCCTATTATATGCCAGAGGCACACTATGTCTGATATTTGCTAAGCATTGGAGCTAATGATTAGTTATAAATAGGAAGAAGCATTAGATAATGATCAATAGGGATTCACATATACCTAAGAGCACTGCAAATGACTAGCGATGGAGGCTGAGATCATAGCATGATCTGCTACAATGAAGAATGTGGTATAGCTTAAAAGGTTCTTTGAAAACCTAGGAGTTGTCGCTAATGTTTTAGAATTAGTGATGGTCAACTTTGATAGTCAAGTTGATATTGCTTACATGTGGGATCCTTAATATCTTGGTGGGACCAAATATATTAATTATAAGAATAACTTACATTGGAGACAGTGTGGATCAAAAGAAAGTGGTCCAACAGTATATATTTACGCATTAGATAACTGAGTTAAATTTATCCCTAGAGATATGTTTTTGCATTACATTAAAAACTCTAGGTATGTGTATTGGTTAAATAAAAATCTATGTACTGGTATATTAATAAATTTACTGTTCCTTCCATGTATTTTATACATATGGATGTCTTATACATGTTGACACTAGCACAAACACACACATATGAAAGTATGTCACCAGAAAAAAGGTCGGCTTTCTCACACGAGCGATTGCCTCAGGCACTAAGATAGTGAGATGGAATGAGACTTTGTATACTATTCTGACACTAATGAAGCGAGATAAGTATATAATGAATGTGAAGAATTCATAAATAGTGTGCCTTATTAAAAGTTTCCTTGACTAGCTAAAGCTTAAAAACATAGACCAATCATGATCATCCCACGGTCATAGAAACCTGGATGAAAGTTGGATGCGAGCACTTATTAAGGCACTCAAAGGAGTGAGCTAATAAAGAACTCGAACTAGGTGCATGAGAGTATAAGGATGTAGATTGCGACTAGGCTAAGATCCATATAGTGGTATGCAATTTAAAAGGACATACACTCTTATCAAGACAGAGTAAACCACTATAGCATGTATTTCACACTACATGTGCTTAGTACGACCTTAAAGGGAAGTGAGTGAGTGAATCAATCCCTGTGTCCTCACTATGTGAGACGCAGAGGCTTATGTATATTAAAACCCCTAGCTAGTGCCCTATGTGACTTTCAACTATGTTCTCAAACGGATAGGCTGATGTTTGCTACTTTAGCATGTTTCTAACGGCAATGAAATAATTAGCCTTAGGGATAGGGCACCATGGTGTACACTAGTTCTGGGCAGCCTCCATGCTAGGTGTCGCGGCCTGGGAAGAGCTGGGCCGCGGCGTACAGTGGTGCGCACACATTTTCCAGCTTGTGTGCTGAGGCGCACACACTAGTGTGTCTTCTTTTTACTTGCTCCAAGGTGCTGCGCACACTTGTGTGCACTCCTTTAACATGTTGAACTTCACTCTTCCACCTCTTGTTTAAACCTTAACCATGTTTAAACCTTAGACAAATACCAACAATCTCTACCTTTATCTAAGCGTTTAAACTCGAACCATTGTGCAGAGAACTTCATGATCCAAATTCATCTTGAGTCATCAATCAACCGACTCCATTCCTAAGAAGTCCAAGGCAATAATTGGACCTTCTTAGAGGTAGAACCTTGGTGCCTAAATCTGCAGGACTTTCCTCCATGGCCTTCTTGTCAACATAAATGCATCCTTTCGTACCATTTTTCGGAATGTAATGATACCGATCATCCATATGCTTCGTCCCCTCATGGAACACCGGATTTCTCCACAAGTTTCATGCACTTTAGCTATCCGAAGACACCACCACCTGCTCTTTTAGGACCTCCCACTCATCCAACAACCCTTTGTACCCCATAGCCTCCTTTATGGCTTCTGTAGTCGCTATGCATTTTGCTCCGGTTGTTATGAGTGCTACCATCGGCTGCCACTGAGCCTTCAAGTACCTCAGCATCCACTTCATCTCAAGCCAATGATCTTTTCCAGGATTACTCACAAATTTGCTGAGAACACTAATTGCTCAAGAAACCCTTCAACTGGCTTCTCTCCTTTTCCCGGATGATTCTTATCCCAAGGATCTTTTGTGTAAGGCTAAGATCCTTCATCTCGAACTCCTCACTGAGTTGAGATGTAAACCTTTCCATCCTCTTCCTATTATTCTGAACCAACAACACATCAATGACATAGATGAGAATGCTCACCATTTTCTACACCTTGTGTCCAAATGAGAAAGTTTTTGTGAAATATATGTCTTATCTTCTCGTGAACCCATTCGCCACTAGCCTAGCCTTGTTCCGGACTTCATCTCCTGGAGGGTACCCTTCTTTGACCTTGTAAGTCCACTTACAATCCATAACTCTCTATTTTCCCGAAATGTGCACCAATTCCCAGAAGTTATTCTTCCTCAAAGAATCCATTTCTTCCTCTATAGCTAGCTTCCATCTTGGCGAATCCTTACATCCCATGGCATCAATGTAAGTCTTTTGTTCACTTATCTCTCCTTCTTTCCAAGGAGCTGTTGCATTTGTAGCATCCACAAACCCACATCTTGAAGGTGGTCTCACCTGCCTTCCATCCCTGTCCCTTATGAGCTGATAGTCATTCTGACTCGCTGCATCATCCTCTTCTAGTTCAGCCTCCTCACGAGTGTCCTGAGCTTGGCATTCATCAATGGGCTCTACCTGGTTCGAACCATCTTGCCTTCCTTGCTCTACCTGAACTGGATTTTTCTTGATGCTATGCTCCACAAATTTCGGACTGGTTTGCTCACTAGGCTCTGCAGGGTTAGTTTTCTCCAAGTAGGGAAGTAATAATTCATTAAAAATAACATCCCTACTTATAATGAGTTTCACGCCTTTCTTTTCTAAGGACCACAACCTATACCCCTTAGCCCCTTCCCCATATCCTAGAAACACACATTTTCTAGATCTTAGGCTAAGTTTATCATCTTTTTGATGTGCATACGCAGCACACCCAAAAGTTCTAAGGTTGTCCAACCCTGTCCCTTATGAGCTGATAGTCATTCTGACTCGCTGCATCATCCTCTTCTAGTTCAGCCTCCTCACGAGTGTCCTGAGCTTGGCATTCATCAATGGGCTTTACCTGGTTCGAACCATCTTGTCTTCCTTGCTCTACTTGAACTGGATTTTTCTTGATGCTATGCTCCACAAATTTCGGACTGGTTTGCTCACTAGCCTCTGCAGGGTTAGTTTTCTCCAAGTAGGGAAGTAATAATTCATTAAAAATAACATCCCTACTTATAATGAGTTTCACGCCTTTCTTTTCTAAGGACCACAACCTATACCCCTTAGCCCCTTCCCCATATCCTAGAAACACACATTTTCTAGATGTTGGGCTAAGTTTATCATCTTTTTGATGTGCATATGCAGCACGCCCAAAAGTTCTAAGGTTGTCCAACTCAGGGGGTTTCCCACTCCACATCTTTTCGGGAGTCTTATGGTACACAATCCTAGAGGGTGACTTATTCACTAAATACGCAGCAGTAGACACAACTTCCCCCCAAAAAACATTCAGGTAATCCGGATCCCATTAACATGCACCTAACCTTTTCTCTAAGGGTCTTATTCATCCTCTCAGCAACTCCAATTTGCTGAGGGGTTTTCATAACCGTTCTATGTCTTAGAATCCCATTTAACCTATAGAATTGATCAAGTTCCTTGTTAAAACATTCTAAGCCATTATCGGTTCTTAACACCTTAACTACTAACCATTTGAATCTCTACCAGCCTTTTCCACACCACTAACTTATTCAAAGCATCTGATTCATTTCTAACCAAATAAACCTAAACCTTTCTTGAATAATCATCAATTAAAGACAGAAAGTAAAAGTTACCTCCCTGTGTTGGTGTCCTTGCTGGTCCCCAAAGGTCCGAATGAATGTAGTCAAGAATGCCCTTAGAGTTACGCACTCTAGTGTTGAAGCTGACCCGGTGTTGCTTCCCAAGAATGCAACACTCACCGAAATCAAGTTCCTCTACTTTGTCACCACTAAGTAGGCCCTCTTCGCTCATATGTCCCAAGTGAGTGTGCCAAAGGGTTGTCTTGTCCATCTCAGCCATCAAGCTTGTTGCTTGCTGCTTGATCCTTGATTTCTGTCTCTCCGATCATCTCATAGAGTCCATCTTTTCTTGTTTCCTTGATCACTACCAAAGATCTCTTGGTCACCTTGATCTTTCCTCCCTCTATCTTGCATGTGTATCCCATGGAATCCAGCTGTCCCAATGAGATCAAATTCCTCCTCAAATCCGAGAGATACCTCACATTTTCTAGCAGCCTTGTGACTCCATCAAACATCCTCAATTGGATGTCTCCTATCCCCCTCACTTGGAAATAATTATCATTCCCTAAGAAAACCCTTTCATCATTTATTTCCTTGAAATTCTTGAACCAATTTCGGTAAGGGCACATGTGATGAGTGCACCCGGTATCCAAGATCCATTTCCCGCTGTCTTCTTACTCCTTGCTCACACTTGAGCACACAATAAGAACATCATCATCTTGTTGTTCTTCCTTGGTAACCGAAGCCTCTCCATTCTTGGTATGGCTTTTTCCCACATCCCTTATCATTTTCTTACAATCTTTCTTGACATGACCCTCCTTATGGTAGTAGTAGCAACTCTTATCTTCAAATCTCAGTTTAGAATGCACTCTCCCATGGCTTTTTCCTCTATCTCTATCCCGGTAGTAGCCATGTATGTTGTTGTGCACTTTCCCATGGCTCTCTCCTTTACCTCTGTCCCAGTAGTAGCCATGTATGTTGTTGTGCACTTTTCCATGGCTCTCTCCTCTACCTCTGTCCCAGTAGTAGCTATATATATTGTTGTGCACTCTCCCATGGCCCTCTCCTCTACCTCTGTCCCAGTAGTAGCCATGTATGTTGCTGTGCACTCTCGCATGGCTCTCTCCTCTACCTCTGCCCTGGTAGTGGCCATAGTTGTTGTCATACCGAGTTGTTGGCCTTCTTTTTATGAATAGCCTTTCGCCACTTGATGCACTCCTCATCATGGCATCAAAACTATCTTGCAACTCTTTCTTAGGATCAAATTTAAAGCAAAGATTTGTTTCCAAATATACCTCTTATTAGGGAGAGTCTTGGCAAGAAACAACTCATCTAGTTTCTTCCAAATTGTAGCTGAATCTTTCGAGTCTCCGCACTCCCTTGTGACATTATCTGACATGTGTAGGAAGATGGTGCTATATACCATCTTCTTTATCTCAATCCGCTGGTCCTCCTTGGTACTTACTGGAAAAGCGTCATCTTCTCCAATCGCCAAGTCCACCTTTTATTGCATAAGAACTGCCTTGATCTTCCGCTTCCAAAGGGAAAAATCTCCCTTTCCATCAAACTTCTCAATACCGAAATTTGAACCCATCTTGTGAAGAAGATCCCTTGATTTATGCAGCACCCACAAATGTTTTCCAACTTCTTCTAAACCTCAAGAACACAGATCAAAGATTAATCTCAATACCGTTCTTGAATTACCCTTAAGAACACGATCAGATCTTGATCTTTACTCCATTCTTGAATCACCCTCAAGAACACGATCAGATATTGATCTTAATTCCGTTCTTGATTTACCTCAAGAGCACGATCAGATATAGATCTTAACTCCATTTTTGAATCACCCAAGAAGTTGACCTCCGATTCTTGGAGTCTTCCTCCGACACCTTCTCTTCTTGCTCTGACACCCAGCTGTACAAGCTCTGATACCACTGTTGGAAATCACCTTGACAAGGTGCCCAGGTGGTGATCTTCCAAACACCCAAGTCTAGAATGACTTGTAGAAAAGAAATAGCAAACGTAGCAAAGAAGGAAGACAAGCAATTTGTTATCGAGGTTCGGCAATAGCCTACATCCCCGTGAGTTTCTCCGAACTCTCTACACTAAATCAATGGTTTTTACAACTTACAGCAATCCTATTTAAGAAACCACAAGTTCTTGAAAAACCAAGAAGAGAAGAAAGAAAGTGATAGAACTATTATAATGCTCTCTATCAAATCTATGCTACTTCTCTCTCTTTACAACCAGTCTCTCTACAATGATTCCCTCTTGTGTTTGTGTCTTTGCACTCTCACACCATTCTCTCATGAATGTCTATCACACACACACTTGTGTCTTGTATCACAATGTGTTTCACACCTTACTTTTTGAGATTGAACCTAGGTGACCCTTTATATAGTGCACCACTTCTTGTCCAATCTTGAGCCTCATTCTCCACCCTTAGATCTTGATGAGCAATCAACCTTAGCCCCTCATCAATCCTAAGTGATCCTGTGCATTTTGATCTTGCATCCACGCATTCAAAAAAAGGCTTAAAACCTAGCCTTGGTGTGCCTTCAGGCTGCGGCTTGGTCTTTTGGGCGCCTAAGCTTTGTCTGATGGTGGGAGAAAGAGCTTTTGGGCTCCTAGGCTCTCTTCTTACTCATAAACTCTTCACTTTGTTCTTTCAGAAGCACTCCTTCACTCCGATGTGCATGGAATCTTCGAGCTTTAAACAACGATTGCTTTTCCATCTCTTTTAACTCAAAGTACCTGAAAATGCACTGAAATGGATCAACAATCCAAGGATATCACTTTAGAGTTATTAACGTATAAAAGTGCAATTAAAACCGAGATCAACCCTAAAATGCTAACAATTAAGCACTGTTGAGGTGCATTTTATGGCTCTCATCACAACACCTACTAGCTTATTGCTAGTCCCTAGTAATTCAAACGAAAACAAGAAATGAATTCTACGGTAGGAAGCAAAACAAGTTAAAGCAATGCTAGTGTTAAACAAAGAGTAATTCACTTTTTGTCTCATAAATTGCACATAATACACAGCACATAGAATCATTAAATATCACTTAAGTCCAAAAGTAATACAAGTATCAATCTTGAAATCGTTATTGATTCTTATCATCCATCTTACCACAATCCATTAATCCGAACATCCGGATGATTTTATGCATAACATTCATGAATACAAGTCTTGGCCTCTAAAAACATAATAAATTGTGTGACATCAATCACATAAACAAGCTCCATAGGCTTATTTTTCAAATCACTCTCCAATATTGTAGAAAAATTACACTACATTGGATCAATAGGTCTTTAATAAGCTTGTAACATTAGGCTAAGATAAAGGTTAAGAAATAACGGGAAGGATTTAACAAGCAAAAGAACTCAATCATTAGTTTTAAACACAACCACTTTAAGTACTGGATAACCTTACTTCAACACCCAACTCTTTCAATCATTTTCATAAGAGCATTTCTCTCAGTAAGTCACCACTTTTCTTCTTCTTTCTTCTTTCTTCGCCATATTTCATTCTTTTTCTTTTGTATTTTTGGCATAAGACCATTTACCTCCTTTTTTTCCATTCTTTTCTTTTCTTTTTCCATAACCCCCAGCTTATCTCCTTTAATGTACTTGGGTTATGGTAGTAATATATTTTTTTGCATATATCCATCCTTACTCCTCTTGAGTGCTTCTCAACAAATGTGTACAACTAAGTTCTTTTAAAAGAAGGGTAAGGATAAATATATATATATATATATATTTTAGGCTCATAAAGATAAGCAAATGGGTTTTCGAAAGAAACAAGGCTCAAATTCTTTTTCAAGAAAATGGCTCAAACATGTGACTAGTGATAGATATTGCAAGGGTAAGTTTAAAAGGCTCAAACGGTCCAAAAATGACCTATATCATATCCTAAGTAGTGTGCATTCTAGGAATTCACCTCAAGTGATTATCAAATAAGTTTTAGAGCTTGTCGAGACCGCAAAAGTATTCACGAAACAATCACACATAAAACTTCTCTATATGCTTTAGACTAATCATGCAATCTTATCACAAACTAAAGTCTTAAACCAAATGAAGATTGATATTTAAATTATTCTCAAACTGAAGCAAGATTTAACTTCTTCTAAATGTTGTATGCTATATCAATTAAGCTTATATCATTCACATGTGAATTAACTCCAAGGCTAAAACAAAGTATAAAAAGGGAAGGTAACACCAAGCATTTAAAAAAAGAAATACGTTTCCTCCACCCCCAACTTAAAAATTGCATTGTCCTCAATGTTAAAGATAAAGTAAAGGAAACTCCCTTTGTAAGCACAAGTGCACAAACGCTGAAAATTGTGCACCACTATGTGAACTGCATGTCATTCTTCTTGTTGAAATTCTGATCTACAACATAGAACAACACAATAAAAAGAAAGCAACTGCGGTGTACCCTTTAAGATTCCTATCGTATGTTAGGTTAGCACATGAAATGGAGAGAAATAACTAAAAAAATGAAGTACGAAAAATAAAATAACGAAAAGGAAAACACACTAAATGTTAGTATAATTATCCGATAAGGAAAAAAAACAAAAGAAAAGTAAACAAACAAGAGATAGAACCCAAAACTAATCCTCTAAGTCCTTATCCACTTCTTCATTCCCTTCATACTCTTCACCTTCCTCTGGAGTTGGATCAAAAGATGAACCTAGATAGGGTGGAAAAGTAGGAAAGTAATCCATATTACAACCAGTAGTGGAGGCAAGGTGTTGGTACATTTGACCAAAAGCAGAGTATACCCTCGCTTGATAATCAGTCTTGACGATCAAACCTATTAAGCAACAGTTTCTAATGCTCATCAAAATGAATCTCTAAACACTCAAGGCTCTCGGCAACAGTGAAATGCCTAGAGGGGGGAGGAGGGGCAGCAATCACTACGCCCTCTCCCAGAGTTGGCAACCTTGAGGCTTTAATCTGAGTTAGCATGTCATCATCGATGGGTTTCTTGGGTTGCTGGGCCTCCTCATCAGGACTGTATTAGACTCCAGATCGGATGCACAATTGGGTGATTAAGGAAGGGAAGTATAATCCGAGCTTTTGTCTAACAGTGTGTATGATAGAATTATATATGACTTGGCCCACATCGATAGTCATGCCCATCAAAATTGCATAAATTAAAACAGCTCTCTCAACAGTTAGGTCACTATAGTGTGTAGCAGGCATCATCCACTGACATACAAAATATTGCCAAGCCCTAGCATTGGCAGTCAGAGAAGTACCGGGCAAAGTGACAGGGATATCACCTGTTATTTTCCATGTAGTGCTCAGAACACAGAGAGTATTGCAAATCTCTTCATAATTAATTTTAGACACATATGCGCTATACTCACTATGTTCGATGTCAGGTAACCCATAGAATCTATTTAAGGGAATGAGATGGTGGTCTTGTAAATGTACCCCAATTTCGATCAGTAATCATTCTAAATAAAGATGGGTTTCTCCTCTTTGTGATGTTGAATCCTTTCTCGGGAATGAGTTTTCCAGTTTGCATCATTCTAATATATCTCTTACTTGCCTCAAAACTAACAAATTTGGTCTCATCATACTCTTGTTGTTGCTTCCCCTAGGTCTCTTGGTCTAAGATGCCAAAATCAAATATATAGAATAATAGATTTAAGGCAAAATTAACCACCAAATAGCACAATTGAACAATAAATAGAAGAAATTGGTCTTACTTGATGTCCAAAGTTGGAGAGAAGAAAGACTACCCACCAACTTGAAGTTTTCTTGATGAACCCAAAATCTTCTTAGAACCAAGCTTGTGAGAGAGATTGCTAGCAAAATCTACAAAATTAGTAAGCAATTTAGCAAGAAATGATGTTAGAAACAAGAAATTTGTTAGTAAAAGGGAGTGGGTAAGTAAGGATTTGGAGCAAAGATGAGAGAGAAGTTAGTGTGCTAGGTTTTTGAAAAGAGAAATGAAGAAGAAAATGGCAGAATTTAGGGATTTAAAAGGCTAGGCACGAGTGGGCACTGCAGCGTGGCTTGAAGGGCACTGCAACACGCGAGATGGGCAAGTGTGCTAAGCGCTGTGTGCTGCAGCGCGCATGGGTAGGGGCGCGGCGTGAGGTGCTGGGCGAGAAGACATGGAGCTGGGCACTGGGGCGCATAATGGGCCGGGCCTAGGCGCGCACTACTGCTGGGCGCACATTGTTGTAGGCCACGGCACTGTGGGCCGGATTGAGGCATGTTGGGCCTGAAAAAAAAAAAAACTTGTTTGTTCCAAAAAATAAAAACAAAAAAATATATATAATTAGATTAAATAAAGCTAAAAACTAAAAATTAAACTGAAGATAAACATAACTAAAAATAAAACAAAATTAAAAACATACCTTTGTTGTGTGGTCAAAGTGAATAGACCGGATCCATAAGTGGAATGTCTTCCACTTTCGGATCTTGCCTATCGATTAAAATTTTAAGGCATTGACCATTGACTTTAAAGATCCGACCATCTTTAGTATCCTCAATTTCGACTGCTCCATTTTCAAAAACATTTTTCACTACAAAAGGACCAGTCCACCTCGAGCAAAGTTTTCCAAGATGCTTATGAAGTCTAGAATCGTATAAGAACACCCGATGATTAGTTTTAAATGTTTTCCTCAAAATGTTTTTATCATGGAATATTTTCATCTTAGCCTTATAGATTCTAGAGTTCTCATAAGCATCATTTCTTAACTCTTCTAACTCGGTCAACTGATATTTCCGAAGCTTACCCGCTTCTCCTATGTCAAAATTTAAAGACTTGATGGCCCAATAAGCTCGATGCTCGAGCTCTATAGGTAAATGGCAAGGCTTTCCAAAAACATACTGATAATGTGACATACCTAAGAGAGTTTTAAAAGTTGTATGGTATGCCTAAAGCACATCAACTAGTCTCAAAGACCAATCCTTACGATTCGGGTTGACTATTTTTTCTAAAATTTGTTTAATTTCCCTATTAGCAAGTTCTACATGTCCACTAGTCTGAGGATGGTATACAATAGAAATTTTATGTAACACCCCATATTTTCTCATCAAAGCTTCAAAAGAACGGTTACAAAAATATGTACCTCGATCACTAATTATAGCACGTGGTGTACCAAATCGAGATAACACATTTTCTTTGAGAAATTTAATTACCGTTCTATTATCATTGCTTCAGCAAGCTGCTGCCTCAACCAACTTTGATACAAAATCTATTGCCACAATAATATATTGGTATCCGAAGGAAGGAGGAATGGGTCCCATAAAATCAATGCCCCAACAATCAAATATTTCAATCACTAGAATTGGGTTTAAGGGCATCATATTACGATGAGACACGAATCCTAACTTCTGACACTTTTCACATGAGCGACAATATATGTTTGCATCTTTAAACAAGGTAGGGCAATAAAATTCACACTGCAAAATTTTTGCAGCGGTTTTTTTCATTGAAAAGTGGCCTCCACAAGCTTGGGAATGACAAAATTCCAAGACGCTGGCAATCTCTTCATTAGGGATGCAACGCCTTAGAATTTGGTCAGGCCAGTACTTGAAAAGATAGGGGTCATCCCAATAAAAGTTACGTACCTCACTTAAGAACTTCCTCTTGTCTTAAGCGCTCCAATCCTTTGGTATCTCACCAGTGGCCAAATAATTCATGATATGAGCAAACCATAATAGAGAAGTAATGGAGAGTAAATGCTCATTGGGAAAGTCATCCTTGATTGGCATGTCATCAGAGGTGTCCTCAAAAGTGAACCTTGATAGATGGTCAGCTACTATATTTTTTACTCCATTCTTGTCTTTGATGGTGATGTCAAATTCTTGTAGGAGTAGGATCCATCGTATTAGTCGTGCCTTATCATCCTTCTTTATAAGAAGATACTTGAGGGCTGCATGATATGTAAAAATAAGAATATGAGAATCAATTAAATAACGAAATTTATCCAAAGCAAATACTACAGCTAGCAACTCTTTTTCAGTGGTGGAGTAATTCATTTGAGCACTATTTAAAGTTTTACTAGCATAGTAAATTACAAAAGGGTTCCCCTCCCTTCGCTGTCCAAGAACAACACCTACAACATAGTCACTAGCATCACACATGATTTTAAAGGGTAAAGTCCAATCAGGTGACTGCATTATAGGTGCTGAAGTAAGCTTGCCAATCAGTGTTTTAAAGGCCTCTTGACAAGCTTGAGTCTACTCAAAGGGGGTATCTTTAACTAGGAGGGCACATAGTGGTCTAGATATGTTGGAAAAATTTTGTATGAACCTCCTATAAAAACTAGTATGATCAAGGAAAGATCTTACATCCTTTGCTGTCTTAGGGGTAGGTAATTTAAAGATTAAATCAATCTTAGATTGATCAACCTCTATTCCCTTAGAAGAGATAATATGCCCTAAGACAATACTGGATGGTACCATGAAATGGAATTTTTCTCAATTTAAGACTAATTCTTTCTCCTCACAACGAATCAACACTCTTTCCAAATTCATTAAGCATGCATCAAATGAATATCCAAAAATAGTTAGGTCATCCATGAAAACCTCCATGAAATTTTCAACCATGTCACTAAAAATGCTCATCATGCAACGTTGAAAAGTGGTAGGGGCATTACACAATCCACATGGCATTCTATGAAAAGCATAAGTGCCAAAGAGACAAGTGAAAGTGGTTTTATCTTGGTCTTCTAATGCAATTTCAATTTGATAATAACCAGAATAACCATCCAAGAAACAGTAAAAATGATGACCAACTACACACTCAAGAATTTGATCGATAAAGGGGAGTGGGAAGTGGTCTTTTCGGGTGGCAGCATTTAATTTTCTATAATCAATGCACATACACCACCCGGTCACAAGTTTGGTAGGGACTAACTCTCCTAGGTCATTCTTTACCACAGTGACTCCGGACTTTTTAGGAACGACTTGTGTAGGACTTACCTATTTACTATCAGCTATGGGATATATAATTCCCGCATCTAATAGTTTTAGCACTTCATTTTTCACCACTTCTTTCATAGTGGGGTTAAGCTTACGTTGAGGGTCTCTACGAGGATTAGTTCCTTCATCCAAATTTATTTTACGAGAACAGATCAGGGGACTAATTCCTTTCAAATCAGCCATGCTCCAACCTAAGGCTGATTTATGTGCATTTAAGGTTTGAATTAATTTCTTACCTTGGGTCTCAGATAATTCAGATGAGATAATAACAGGAAAAGTATCACCTGGACTGAGAAAGACATGCTTTAAACCCTTAGGTAATGGCTTTAATTCGACTTTAGGTGCTTCCACACTTGAGGGGATTTGTTTCTCACTTCTTTCGGGCAACTCCTCAAACTTTGGTTGCCATGCTTGAGCGCCATAATCCTGGGATTTATCAAAAATAGCACAAATATCAGTTTCATCATCAAATAAATCAATCTTAGAATTAATAAGAAAATTCTCAAGAGGATCATAATCATGAGCTATGGAAACTCTCTCATCGATGAGTGACTCGATCATATAAAGCTGATGGTTTTCGTCCTCATCTTCGGGCTGCTTTGCAACATTGAAAATATTCACTTCAAGGGTCATGTTTCCAAATGATAGCTTCATGAGTCCATTCCTACAATTTATTAGAGCATTTACAGTAGCAAGAAAAGGTCTACCCAAAATCAAAGGAATTTTAGAGTTAGTGTCAACAGCAAAAGTAGTATCAAGGATTAAGAAATCAACACGATAGTAAAATTTATCAATTTGAATCAAAACATCCTCTACCACACCCCGGGGTACTTTGACTGAATGATCAGCCAATTGTAATACCATAGTGGTTGGTTTGATTTCTCCTAAACCTAGCTTTAAGTAAATAGATAATGGCATTAGGTTTACACTAGCTCCTAAATCTAGCAAGGCTTGTCCAACTTCATGATTTCCAATGCTACATGCAATGGTTTGACAACCAGGATCCTTGTATTTTGGGGGAATTCTTTGCTCAATTAAAGCACTCACTTGCTCAGTTAGGAATGTTATTTTTTTTACATGGTGCTTCCTCTTAATTGTGCATAAATCCTTGAGAACCTTTGCATAGGTGGGAACTTGTTTAATCACAGGCAAAAGTGGTAGATTAAGTTTTACTTGCCTAATGTTTTCTAGGATTTCATTATTTGGCTCCAGATTTTTCTTGTTTGATTTTAAGGCTTGAGGGAATGGTGCCTTAACAGGGCTTTTGGTAACTTCAGGGTCCTTGGGTAATTCAGTGTCACTACTACCTTGACCCTTTTCCACATCCTCGGATTTGTTCGTTATTGGGATGTGAAGTGACTTACCACTTCTTGTCACAATGGCATTTACATTTTCCAGATTTGTTTGTGCCATGTATTAACCATGGAGTGTGGACTGAGCTTGGGAAGGGAACTTCCCTCGCTCAGTCACACTCAAGGAGCCCATTTAGACACTTGGCTCCTTATTTCTTTGTTTTCTTCCACAACCTGTGTGATTAATGTTTCACACCTTTGGTTTGTCTTACCCTATGCCTCTATAAAAACATGTAAAGTGTCTTCTAAAGAACTCTTAGAGGATGAGAGTGCATAATATGGTGAGGGTATATCCTAGGAGGTTGTGCAAGTTGCTGGTTTTCAGATTTCCAGCTGAAGTTGAGGTGATTTTGCAATCCCGGGTTATAGGTGTTAGAGAACGATGCAAGAGGCTTCTTGTACATGCCTGAGGCACTACATTGTTCCTCATACATCCCTCTCATATCAACGAATGTGGGCCACTCTTGAGCGGGATGATCTACCCCGCCACACACAAAACATGGTTCTGAAGATTTGGCATGATTAACCACGTGTGTTGGCTTTGAGCCCTTAGTCTTTAATGCATCTAACTCCCTAGTGAGCATCTCGACTTTAGCTTTCAGGTTTTCTTCCTCCCTAAGATGGTATATTCCACCACCACTAGGGTTTCCTATAGATCGTGACCTATTTGTGCTTTCAGTAACACTAAGTCCAGTCCAAGTGTGAGCTTTTTCAGCAAGCTCTTTTTGCAAGGTCTTTTTGCAGTCCAAGTTTGAGGTACTCTATGGCCTCATCAAGGTCTTTTTGCAGAAATTCACCATTACACATTATCTCTATAAATTGGCGCTCTCTATAGGTAAGTCCCTCATAAAAGTAGCTCACTAAGCGCCAAACCCATGGTGTGGACACATACTTAACAACTCGTTAAATTTCTCCCAAGACTGATACAAAGTCTTATTATCCTTTTGTGCAAAGGTGGAGATTTGTCTTTTTAAAGCATTGGTCTTATGTTGAAGGAATTATTTGTTGAAGAAGACCTGAGTCATCTCATTCCATGTCCCAATAGATCGTGGTCTCAACGAGTATAACCAACTCTTAGCTTTATCCTTCAAAGAGAAAGGAAAAAACTTGAGTCTCACGATATCATCAGTTGTATCTTGACTATGAAAAGTCGCAACTACTTCCTCAAACTCCCTAATATGTACATATGGGTTTTCATTTTCCAAGCCATGAAATGTAGGGAGTAATTGAATCATCCCTGTTTTAAAGTCTTGATGGCGAGTGTTGGCTGGAAACATAATGCATGATGGTGTGGTTGTTTGGCTAGGATGTAAATAATCTTTAAGTGTCCTAGCAACATTCTCATTCAGCCATGTTAACAAAGTTTTCTAAATTTTCGGTTGGGTGTACACTAGGGTTTGATCTAGGTGAGGTTTCACTAACGGACGTGGAAGGAAAGGGTATCTCTATTTCGGGTCCCTTAATGAACCTATCTCGCGAATCTCTCGATCTAAGCATACACCAACTGAGTTAAAAAGAAATAAATAAAACAGAACAAATAAAAGAAATCAAAAATCAAAAACTTAAAGAAAAGAACAATAGTACTGTCTTGTCTTAGAGTTGACAATCTTCCTTGTATGTAAGTGTGTTTCCCCATTAATGGCGCCAAAATTTGATTACGCCCAAAGTATAATGCGATAGTTGTAGCACAGCTTTGGGGTGTCGATTCCACAGGAAAACATGAACTACAAGGGCAAGTGTAAACTTAAATACAAAATGATAACAACAAATGAGTAAATCTGAGTTTTGATAATGAAATTGTGTGAGAAAGTTGTGTAAATAATATAATGGAGAAACAACAAGGTTCCGAGAATCCTCCCTTGGTTCGTTGCCTTATTCCAGTCTCAATTCAGTTGTCTTTATCTCAATTGCAAGTTTCACATCCTAAACAAGCAATCGACAAATATTCAATAAAGCACATTTATAAACCCTAATGTAATTTATATAACTTACTCTTTACTTTAAGGACGTATGACCTATCCAATAGATTTATCAAGAAACGACAATATATCTTTAATGACAATATTGCAGTAATGGACAAACCTAAAAGACAAATCTACCGGACTCAATCATACCAAAACAACGTCACATAAGAAAAACATGACTAGACTTATATGGAGAAGAAAGATATAATCACCGGATTAAGAGAAAAACCTTCTAATTAGATTGAAGAGTAAATTATTACAATGTTTAGCAATAAATCACAACTATAACTGAATCAATACTGGATAATAAGAACAACTACACCTAGAGATTCATCCTTTTGCCTTGCTTGGAGATTAGTGAGCCATGGAGCTCATGCTTGAACACTTGATGGGAGAATGTGGCAGCCTTGATGAGTTTCCCCGCCTTCAATGGATGTCCTTTTATCAAACCCTAAGTGATCTATTTATAGTACAAAAGTTCCAAGGGTGTTCTGGAGGTCTTCTGGGTGCCGCAGCCCTGCCTTGTGGGCGCCGCAGCTTGGGCTGGTGTTGTGCTAGTAGAGCTTCTAGGCGCCTAGGCTTTGTCTTATGGTGGGAGAGAGAGCTTCTGGGCACCTAGGCTTGGTCTTTTGGGCGCCTAAGCTCTTTTTTTACTCATAAACTCTTCATTTTGTTCTTTCGAAAGCACTCCTTCACTCCGATGTGCATGGAAACTTCGAGCTTTAAACAACGATTGCTTTTCCATCTCTTTTAACTCAAAGTACCTGAAAATGCACCGAAATAAATCAACAATCCAAGGATATCACTTTAGAGTTATTAACGTATAAAAGTGCAATTAAAACCGAGATCAACCCTAAAATACTAACAATTAAGCACTGTTGAGATGCATTTTATAGCTCTCATCAAGAACCGAGGTGGCTGAACGAAAAAGATGGGAGGCTAAAAAAAAGTATTTTTGCTGGGTTTGTCTTTTTCCCAAAGGTGATTTATCCATTATGGAAGGAATCATAAAATAGAGAAAACTTAATAAGTGTAGTGCAGATCACTTTAGATTTTGTTAAAGGTGTACTTGGTATTGCTTCATTGATTACGGCAACAATAATGTCACCAGTATGAGCATATAGTCGAGAAAGAGTTATGGTTTGAATCCTGTGGCTATATCTTTTATTGTTCTTTCCACCAAGTATTTTCCTAATTTGCTTTAATTTTCCTTATCTAATTCTTTCTTAGCTCTAACCTTGTGCCCTGTCATTACAACCTAATTAAAGACCTTTTTATCTTTGATTTTGGTGTTGATTACATTAGTGGAGAGGATTTCTGAAAATTGGAGTTATAGGGTTAAGTTTTGAGAGAATTCCTCGGGTTTCAGTTGTTCTACTTTTATCTGAGTTTGCAGGTAGTTTGGAGTTAAATTGACTATATCACACACACACACTCAAGGTCTTAGCTTTAGGTTGAAGTAATCTCTTAACTCTTGCTTAACAAATTGCTAAATTTTTTATTGATTTTCCTGCAATCCTTGATATTAAAAGAGTAAAATATTAGTAATGAAATCTAAATTCAGATCATGGCTTAGTGACTGATGAGATTTTTCTATGGGGTTATTTTATTTTATTTTTATTTGAGGACAAACAAAGTTTTAAGCTTGGGGATATTTGATACCTCGCATAATTTCCTATATTTTATCACTTCTTAACTTTAAACTTTACTATAGTTTTATTTATTTTTATTGGTTTTAGGCTTCATTGTTGTCATTAAATTTTATTTCAGATTTGAAGAAAAAGAATATCCAAATTTTTAGCAGCCTATCGTCTAGGGACTCTCTCTCTCTCATTTTTAAATGAATATTTTATTTGAATATAAGAGGTGCTAAAACAAAGGAGTCTGGGGGCAGCAGGGAACATTTTAAACTTCTAGAGTTTTTTTCACGCACACGGGGTCTTTTGCTTGGATTTTGGACGCATAGAAGGGGAAATTATTTTCTTTTTCATTTTGGAGGAAGAGGCTGCCGATTGCGAAGAGTATTTTTTCACTATGGATTTTCTTCTCTCAGAAAAATATGGTGAATTCGTTTATGTTGAATTTAATTTTTAGCATGAACTAAATTTTCTTTATTCTATTAAAACGATGTAATCTAGTTTCAAACTATGTTTGCTTTTCTATGATAATTTGAAGTAATTCTTTTTTATGTTTATCTGATTTATTCTGAGCTTATTGCTTCTAATTGATTGGCCATTAATTAGATGATTTTGATCTTGTGATTTGCTATTGAAAGAGGGAATTATAGGATAGAACTTGGATATTTCAGCATAGGTAAATAAAGAGATCGAAAGACTTATATGAACCTATGTAGTCTTAAAAATCATTGGTCTTAATGCTTTTTTGCTTTATTGATTTGCATACTCTTGTGTAAAATGATGAACAAGAATATTTCCAATTGACCATCGAAATAGGCTTTTGGATGAGTTTGGAGATTTTGCTAACAAAAAGAGAGAATTAAATTCAATTAGTTAGATGAGAAAAGCATAGTGAAGGATTAGGTGAAATCGATTTCCTAGAAGTTATTTTTCTCATTAATTTGACCTTCGAACAACAGTTTTCTTTTCCTTTTAATATTTTCGATTTTATTTCAAATTGCAATTACAAACAACCTTTGTCTCTTTTCTAAATAAAGTTGAGATTAGTATAATTTTGGTACTTGTCAAAAGTGAGTCACCAATCCCTGAGGATGATACTCTTCTCATCACTTTACTATAAAACTACGATACTGTGCACTTGCAGTTTAGCACCGATCAAGTATCCCTAACTGGTGCATAGTATTGAGCTCCCAAGTGCAGGTGTACTCGTAGGTCACACGACCCATTTGCCAGTATAAATTTCTCCAAAGGGAATTTGATGTTGAGGTTATCTCTATCTTTATTTATTGGGCGATGTCGAGCCCATCATGTGTGAATGGGAGATGTATGAAATAAAGGCCGGGTTGGGAACCACCCATGATGGGCGACCAGACCCGCTCGTTTAACTTTGAACTAAGAGGCATGCATAAAACCATGACATGAAAGAAAAGGTTACTGGAAAGATGAATTCTGGAGAAAGAAAGAGACAGAAGAGAGGGAACTTCCTTTAGGGAGACAAAAAGTTTCTTGGGTTATGACAAGAACATGATTTCTTTCATTGTGATTTCATGTCCAACCTCCAGCAAGATTGAAGCATAAAGAACTAGAGAGGAGTCCAAATACTAAAAGATTTCGGGTCAAATCGGTAAGTAACCGATATTCTGCTGTGTAACTCTTTTACACATTTTGATACACAAAACCCACGTGTGACCATGCATAAATGTCAAGCTTGTGATGACTTTCTATTATTTTTAAATATTTGGTTTGATTTAACATTCTTATTTTACACTTGAACAAAGTGTGAGGTGTTGATTAACAAAATATAAAATTAGTACTTCATCTTGATTAAAGTATAAAATCCAATTTCTATTAAACCCTCAATGTTTTAGTATTTAGTATCATAATTTCATTATGAACCCATTATATAAAATTATTTAATATGGTTCTAATCGTTACTTATATTATATGACTTTATAATTTGTAATTATTATTATAAAATATTTTATAAATAATTTTTAGTAAAACTAATTAAACAATTAAATTAAGAAGGATACTTTTAGTCATTATCATAAAAGAGAAAATAGATATTGATGGAGTCGAAGAAAAAGGATTACATGATTTTGAACCCTCTTTTTGGATAATTACGAAAAAAATGTCAAAAAGAGAAATTGCCAAAGTTCTTAAGAAAGAAACATCAAATGTTAAAATCAATTTAATTATTTCCCCTCCCTCCCTACCCTCACCCCCACCCCCTTACAAAAAAAATAAAATAAATAAAAACTTCTTTTGAGGGTTTTTTTATTGTCAGTTTTGAGAGAGACCAAAAGAGTTGGAAAATACGAATCCAAAACCCTACTCTATAAGCCCTTAATGTGAGTTGTAGGATTAAGCTTAACAAGTTTAATATGTCCCTCATAGAATTTCGAAAGAGCTCAAGATACACTACAATAGAAATGACAAAAGCTGGCACTTTTTTTAGCATATTTTGGCGCTTTAAAGTGCCGCAATATGCGATACCGGCGCTTATGGCAAGCGCCGGTATGTGTGGTGTCGTAGTGCCAATACCGGTGCTTAACGTAAGCGCCGAAATATGCATTTAAGCACCGCTATATTTCGGTGCTTCTATAGCGGCACTTCTAAGCGCCAGTATATGAAATTGGTTTCTGCATATTATGGCGCTTTTAAGCACCGGTATATGCTCAAAACCCATTTTCTTTCTGCACTAAATGCTCTACATCTCCCAGTTCCACCTCACCTCCTCGCCATTCTCCCTCATTTTGAAAGAGCATTTCAATTTGTTCCAAAGACTTACCTTTGTTTCTGGAATGCATGTATGCACAAAAGCAATGGAAACAGCTGAAATCACACAAAAGACAAAGAAAGTTCCTCCTACTATAAATGCCCGAGACACTGAAAGGAAGGACATAGCAACAACGCCACTGCTGACTCTACTCCCCACTGCTCACACAAATGCATCTATTTTACTAGGCATGGGACCATCTTTGCATTTGATAAGAGCCAAAAGATGCAAGTTTAAACAATTCAAGTATAAAAAATGCTAAAAGCATAAGGAAAAGAACCGCAAAAAGTAAAACAGGAAAAAGAGCGAGAGTGTGAGTGACCACCTTGCAAAAGTCTCCAAAATAGATGTTGAAAGAGAGGCTGAGCGGTAATGGAAAGCAGAGGAGCATAGCTAAAATCAAATGAATAAAGCCATATAGTCATTTAATTTAGTAATACATAACAGAAAATAGAAGAAAAAAATTACTTAGGAGGGTGCTTGGCTGTCGACGGTAGAACTGGTCTATGAGAGAAAAAGCAAAGAAAGGGAGATGAGAGAGAGACTTACTTGTAATGATGGTTTTCTTGCAGTGGAAGCTTAGCGTAGAGAAAAGAGAGAGTTTTAATCGAGGGAGGGAGTAGGGAGAAGGCGCGGCAGTGAGAAATTGGGCCTAAATGCGCATATCACCAGCTATTTTAACTCCTATTTCGACGCTTTAATGCGTCGTTTTATGAGAATCCCATTGCTTATTTCGGTGCTTCTAAGCGCCGCAATATACCGGCACTTAAAAGCACCAGAATATGATCAAAACCCATTTCATATTCTGGCACTTCCAAGAGCCGGAATATGAAATGGGTTTCGAGCATATACCGGCGCTTAAAAGTGCCGCAATATGCAGAAACCCATTTCATATTCCGGCTCTTGGAAGTACCGGAATATGAAATGGGTTTAGAGCATATACTGGCACTTAAAAACGCTGCAATATGCATAAACCCATTTCATGTTCTGGCTCTTGGAAGCGCCACAATATGAAATGGGTTTCGAGCATATACCAGTGCTTAAAAGCATCGCAATATGCAGAAACCCATTTCATATTCCGGTGCTTCCAAGAGCTAGAATATGAAATGGGTTTAGAGCATGTAGCATTGGAATATGAAATGGGTTTAGAGCATGTACCGGCACTTAAAAGCGTCGCAATATGCAGAAACCCATTTCATATTCTAGCTCTTGGAAGCGCCGGAATATGAAATGGGTTTTGAGCATATATCGGTGCTTAAAAACGCTGCAATATGCAGAAACCCATTTCATATTCTGGCTCTTGGAAGCGCCTGAATATGAAATGGGTTTACAGCATATACCGACACTTAAAAGCGCTGGTATATGCAGAAACTCGTTTCATATTCCGGCGCTTCCCAGCATATATCGACACTTAAAAGCGCCGCAATATGCAGAAACTCATTTCATATTTCGGCTCTTGGAAGCGCCGGAATATGAAATAGGTTTCTGCATATACTGGCGCTTAAAAGTGCCACAATATGCAGAAACTCATTTCATATTTCGGTTCTTGGAAGTGCCGAAATATGAAATGTGTTTAGAGCATATACCGACTCTTAAAAGCATCGCAATATGCAGAAACCCACCCATTTCATTTTTCGGCTCTTGGAAGCATTGGAATATGAAATGGGTTTAGAGCATATACCGGTGCTTAAGAGCACCGCAATATGCAAAAACCCATTTCATATTTTGGCTCTTGGAAGCACCGGAATATGAAATGGGTTTAGAGCATATACCGGCGCTTAAAGGCGCCGCAATATGCAGAAACTCATTTCATATTCCGGCTCTTGGAAGCACCGGAATATGAAATGGGTTTAGAGCATATATTGGCACTTAAAAGTGCCGCAATATGCAGAAACTCATTTCATATTCCGGCGCTTAATATGAAACGGGTTTTGATCATATTCTAGCGCTTTTAAGTGCTGGTATATTTCGACGCTTCTAGGCAATAGGATTCGCATATAATGGTGCTTTAAAGCACCGATATATGTTTTTTGAATATTGTAGTGCTTCATAGACGCGCTAGAAATAAAGTGCCTACGGATGATATATTGTGGCGCGTGTATGAAGCGTCGAAAATAAAGCGCCGGTAGGTGTCATTTATGTTATAGTGATAGAACTACGATCCTAGTGAAACGTTTCTCTGACTTGTTTAAGTTGGTCTTCTCTATTTAAAATGGTAATTATCATATTTAGAGCAAATTGATTTCCTTATGTAAGTTTATGATCGTCACAGTCAAAAAGCAATTGAGCAAGTTCATCGCCTTAGTTCACTTGATTTTAGATACGGTCGGCGAGGTTGCAAGTCTTTAAACTGCATGTGGATTGTTTGAATCTAATTTAATAGATTCAATAATTTTCTAGTTCAGTATGATATGGGAATTATGAGATTTGTTGAGTCCATATCCATAATACATGATAACAGTTAAGGAGGAGAAGAAAAAACAACAAAATCCAAAACAACAATCCTTCCTTTTCTAGCCAACAAATCAACAACATGATTAACTTATCTGAAAACATAGGTCAGTGAATATTAGGTGAAGAATCTAAGTAATAATCTGCAATCATAAACAAGAGACTCATGCAGATGATCTTTCGAAATATTATTAATAATCATCTTTAAAACAATTTGAACATCAAGCTCAATATGTAGACGTTGAATGAAAAGATCACGAGCTAAAATAAAGCCATTTCTCAAGGCCCATAATTCTGCAATCACACTAGAACCAAAACCAACATTGTTTTAAAAACACCTCTAATCCAATTATCTCTCGTCTCAAAGTAACCCACTACAGTAACTTGGATTACTAAAGGCAAAACCATCAATGATCAATTTGACCTAACCAATCTTAGGAGGTGACCAATAGATCAAAATCTCGTAAGATTGGTTTTTCAATCTTGGGAAAGGGAGGAGGTTGGCAAATTCACAAGTTCTAAAGAGATTAAGTGCGAATGAATGTTTGTTATCAAAGATAAATTTGTTTCTAAGCAAACTAAAGGTTTAAAATCCTGAAAAATAAAATAAAATAACAGTTCCAAGGAATATTATGAGAAAATGATTGAGAGAAAGCAAGGTTATTAAATAACAAAAAAAAAAAAAAAAAGCAATTTGTTAAAAGAAGGGATGAGAGGAAACAAACTTTCACTTCTTTTTAGGCGATTTAATTTACATTTATATTTTCTTCGATGGAATATATGTGAGACTTTGCATACATCATACATATGATACTTTTTCACTGACTTGATTTGCTGCTGCCACATGGTAGACCAAGTATATCCAAATGAGGAAAATTTCTTGATCGGTTGGGTTAACATGAAAAATAACATTATTAGTATATTTTTTAATTAATGTAAAATACAAACTTTAGATCCGAGTCAATAAAGTGTTGCACTCAAATGAGAGTGAAATAGTACAATGGAAGGTGATTTGTTGTGAAACTATTTGAGCTTCTGTTCAAAACTGTCACATTGGTGTTTCTTGGGCACTGATGAAAGGAGTAATGTATGAAGATTGAAGTTGAATTTGTGGTATTTGACACGAAATTTTCTGCAGATTCTAATGACGCTGGTTTTGTGGTATCTAAGCCTTTTATGGCTGGGATAGGTTATGGTATAGTTCAGAAAGTATAGCTGAGGTCTGGCTTTAGTATTGTAGTCCAACTGTTTGAAAGAATTAAAGTCCCCATTGGTTCTGCTGTAATCTTGTTATTATAAAAACAGAAAAAACAAAACATAAAAAAAAAAAAAAAAAAAAACCTATTTCATCCATTGCAATTCGAATAAAAATAACGCATTTTAAAACAAACAGCAAAACATACATAACAGTGTATTAATCAATGAAAACGAGTTATGCATGCACAAAATAAAAAAAAAATTTTGTTAGAGTATTTGTTTTCAAAACAAAGAGGCAGTCGACTGAGTTATTGTCTAATCTACAGTTGGGATAGAGAATTCTTTTTAGTCGATTAAGACAATGCCAGTCGATTGGATATCCAATACCTAATACAAAATTCCTCCAGAGATATTAATACAATTGACTGGGTTAATGTACATATGACTAAATGTTCGCGATTTTAAAATTTTAAAAATTTTGAATTTCCCATCATTTCTTACTAGAAAAATTAATATCCTTTCTTCACAGAGTTATCTCTTTTAGATATAACTCTTCACTTTCCTAATTGTTGGAAGTTTAAAAAAACTTTATAAATACTTTTAATAATTTTCAATTAACTAGCTTTAATTTTCACAACTTCTTTTCTTCTTTTTTTGGGAAATTTACAGTCGTTATTAATCATTTTTTTATAGATTCATGCTAGTGAGATATAATTAGTATTAACATGGAATAGAATAAAATAGGATTAAAGTGGTAATATTTTAATATTATGTTTGGTTCATGAAATTGCTAGATTGAGACTAAACTGATATAAAAAATCTAAGTACCAAAATACCCTAACACTATTCATCATCCTTAACAATATCTAATTTTTCACAAACCTTAAAATTTAATTATTATAATTATTATTCTAATAATAAGTTATTATTATTAAATCAGAATTTTTATCATCAAAATTATAATACATATTATTATAATTAATAATCATAACTATTATTATTAGTATTATAATAATTAATTATTGATATAATTATTATTATTATTATCATTATAATATTATTTAAATTATAAAAAAATAACATTATTGTCATTATTATTATAAATATATTTATATTATTATAGTTATAATAGCTACTATCATTATCATAATTATAATAATTATATTATCATCATTAAAAATTTATTACATTTATTATCATAATAATAATTATATTATTATTTTTATTATAATTTCTATTGATAGAGTAATAAATAATATTTTTTATTAAATTATTTTTTATCATCATAATTGTAATAATTATTATTCTAATTACCATAATAATATTTTTATAATTATAATTTATTAAGAATAATGATAATTATTATCATATTTATCAAAAAATAATTATTATCATAATAATTGATATTATTAATATAATTAATGTAATTATTATATTATTAATATAATTATTATTATTTTCATTATTATTATAATTATAAAAATACTATTAATATTTTTATTATTATAATTATGATAATAATAATAATAATAATTACTATAAAATTATAATAATTATAATAAAAATTATTATTGTAATTATTATGATAATTATTACTATAATATTATCATAAATAAGATTATAATATTATAATAATAATATTCATTATTATAGTTATTATAACAATATTACTATTATTTTAATAATATTTTTATTAATATTATAATAATTATAACAATTATTATTATTATTCAAGGGTATAAATGGTAACAAGAAAAAAATTTAGTCCCACATGCATGGGATGGATTCTATCTCATGAGAGGAGTTGAGACAAAAAATATGGGATTAAGATTAATTTTAGCACACCTTAATCTCACATGAATAATGAATCCTTCTAATTAAATGACTAATAACTATTCATGTGAGATTAAGTTAGCTCAATCCCACTTTAATCCTATCAACCAAACAACCCCTTAATGTATTCTATAGATTTGCTATCTGTAGTTCCTTGAGACTTTGTATATCTCAAAAGATATTTATTACTCATTAACAAATATCTTACAAAGTGATGATAAATAAAGTTTAAAAAAAAAACGATTTTTAATGAGCATCGAAATCTCAATTTGTTTTCCTTGATTTTTTTATTTTTAATCTTTGATTGTTAATTCATAAATTGAACCAACAAATTTCAATCTTTTTAAACTATCACTCAATTTTTACTAAATTATCACTCCTTTCAAAAATCATCAATGATTTTTAGGATTAAAAAAATTGTATATTTTGTTTTATGAGAGATTTGCATGTATCAACGCTCGTAGTACTACACCCAAAATACTTTGGCTTGACATTATTTAGCAGAACGCGGTTATAAGTGACGGCAACGTTGTATGTGGCGGCAAAGATGTACGAGGAAGATCAGACAAAATTTTGTTCTTTGAAAACATTGGTTTGACCGTTTCTTTGCCGATTACAATACCAAAGATTTGATTAGTTGGGTGTCGATTTATTATATAAAATAAATCGTGGCTACCACTTCGACAGAACTTGCAAGGATACGTTCTTTGATATATGTTTTACTTTATAAATTTCCTAATAACCTAATTGAGGTTGACGTCATGTCCAAGACAAACCGACCCTTATTAACATGAAATACTAAATCATATTACAACAAGATTCTACTACCACGGTAATATTATCGAAGTTGGAGGTAAGTTTTAATAGTTTCATATTTTTCACCTACCAGTTTCAATTTACTGTACGTATTTAGAATCAAACATAACATCAACTTATTTTGATTTTAAAAAGTTAAATTACTAATTTAGTCTTCAATAACTGTGGTTGGTTTTAATTTACTGTCCAATCATTAAACACTATAATTTTAAAACACAACGTTTTATTAAGTTATCAATATTAAATTTCTTTAATAACTCTGTTAAGAATAGTGAACAAAAATCAATTTTCAAAACCATATTTAAGCCATCATTTAACTTTAATTAATCGTATTATGCTATCTCAATTATATTAAAATCTTCATTTACTCGAAAATAAATGTGTTAAAGATGAAGAGAAGGAAAAATAAGATTTTTGTGGGATTTAAGTTTAAATATAATTGAGATGATTTTCACGTGACTTTCTATCACTTTCTATCCCGTTTTCCTAACGAATATAGCAAAAATGTCCAGCATTGATGACAAAATAAAATATTGAATCTTAAAATTTAAGTGTTTGATGATTGAAAAACAAATTGAAACCAACTCGAATCCTCATGAATCAAATTAGTAATAATGTTTTTATCATCTTGTCCTTCAAGATTTGCTTGTCCTTCAAATGCAATATGTTTACAAATCATTTCTAAAATGTTATTATTTGCCATTGTTTTTCTCAACTACTGTATGGAAAATATTGAGGAGGATTAACACATTTGTCAACAAAATGACCTATTGAGCTATATGCTCAACTTGTATCATTTGGACTAGCTTCTCAGAGATATTGATCTACTAGGAAACAAAAGCTAAACCCAAAAGAAAAAAAAGTTTTTAGAAAGAATCAAAAATTGAAAAATAAATTCTAAAAGAAAAAACTGAAATTTTTATCGATTTTTAGTTTGGCAATTCTTTTAACACAACTTTCATAAAATACAATACAACTTTTAACTTTATAACTATTCTATCAAAAAACTGTTTGAAAATCACTTTTAACAGCTCAAAATTGAAGCAGTAGTTAGGTCATCTTAGTTAGTGTAACCAAACTTTGAGAATGTGAACAAAATAATGACAAATCCATCTTCAAAATGAGATACATTACCTAACATACTTGATATTATTATAGGTATCATACCTTCTCAAATTAAGATCTGTTGAACTGTACCAGGAGGAGTATGTGAGAGAGAGGGACACACATCTAACTTACAATCTAAAACATTAATAAACCTCATGTTTCAACAAGTTGAATATAATTGAAAAGATGATTATTGTATAGCAACTTACAACTCAGTTTCAACAAACCAAGGGTGTGTCAGAAGCAAAACCAAAATAACAATAATTTATCAAGATTAAAATTTAGTTGAAGTGTCCTAAAATGAATGCAGTAGACAAAAAGGAAGAAAAAAAAAGCATAGCAAGCATTTCAAATAAACAAGTTAAGTTGCATCAACAGCAAAAGCAAAACAAGAGAGAGAGAGAGAGAGAGAGAGAGAGAAAATACAAGGCCATGTACCAATCCATAACAAAAATTCACACAATAAAGTAAAAAGTAATAATATTGACTCCCCCTACCACAGACATGACTAAAAGTAAATTAAGGGGGGAAAAGAGTTCCTATGAATATATAAAAGGAAAAAAAAAACGAGAAAAAATGAGAAAAAAGAATAAAGAAGAATTATTGGTTTTCAAAAGGACATGAACCCAAGAATAAACAAACAATGAAAGCACTATAGTAAGCATATGAATAAAATAGGATAATAATGAAAGATTCTCGATCGTTTTCTTAGTCCACTAATAGAGGTGATGGTGCAATTGAATCGATTCAAGCATGCTGGAAAAGACTCATCATCCAGATCATGGACTAGATGTATCTTGCTGTAAGCTGGAACCACATAGCTCCTCGATTTGTTTCGTGACCTCAGCCATTGAAGGGCGCTTGTCAGGGTATTGAGCAGTACAACTAACCGCGAGTTGTAAGAGCTGGACCATGTCGTCCTCTCTTTGGTACCTAACAAGCTCAAGATCAAACACCTCGGCTGTCCACTCCTGTTCAACCACAGATTGGACCCATCTGGGGAGGTCTACTCCTTCCTCATTCAACTGGGCATGGGTGGGTGACTTCCCTGTAAGTAACTCTAAAAGCAGTACACCAAAGCTATAAACATCAGCTTTTTGGGATATTTTCCGAGCATCAGTCACTTCAGGGGCACGATAGCCATCAATGCGATTGGGAGTCGAGGAGGGACTAACAACTTGAGCAAGACAGAAGTCTGATACTCGGGCTTCATAAGATTCAGATAGGAGGACATTTGATGACTTGATGTTTCCATGGGAGATTGCAGGGCCCCGAGAGTGGATATATGCAATCGCTCTGGCAGCTCCAAGGGAAATGCTAGCCCTGGTCTCCCAATTCAGAGGAGTCCTTCCGGCACCTCTGTTTCCTGTGGGCAAAAAATATAAAGAAACCGAAATATGATAAGGATCTTTACATGTCTAATTGTTCTTCTCTGTTTCTGTTCAGTAGCGGGTGTCTAAACTTTCTATTCGATAGTTTACATCCCATATACCAGAAACCGTTATACTGACGAGGCATTATTAAAGAGTCCAAATAAAATGTGCCAATCAACGAATATACTAGACCTTATTTCGTAGTTTTCGTTACTTAAAAAGAAAAGTAGATTCAGATTTGTAAGTCAGCAAAAACAGTCTCAACTGCAGTAATGCAAAGACAAACTAATTCTTCAATGCAATTATGAAACTTGCCAATAGTCAATACATTCAACATGTCTTAAATTATGAAAGAAAAAAACATATATCGAAATGAATATTGAAGACAAAACATTGAAACTCATGAAGACACTGGGTTTCTACATTGGTTCTTTGCATATATTTAATTTGATCCTAAGAGCTAAATGCGATCAATGAGAAACCAATAAGTAATCAAAGTTCTGAGTTTGAGTTCCAACAAACCAAGATCAGGGCATTAGGGGCAGTGCCTAATAAACATTTACTGTTTAAGCTTTCCATGATGAATACAAATGTGGAAATTTTAATACCTCATGATCTAGGTTATCCAGTGCAACTAAGATCAGAGTCAGACCCCTGCCTCCCTTCAAGAGCGCACAAGCGCGAACAAGATCATTATCAGCTTTGGATATTACATTTCCATGTAACTTCTAAATGCAGGTTCATCCTATAATCGTTTCTAATAAAATTACGCATAATAAATTTTCAAAGGGTATATGTAAAATGCATAGCTAGCAATGACAAACAAAATGCTCCCACACAATCTATAAATCCTTAGCCAATTTGAGACACCGAGAACAAGATAACTGAACATATAGAGAATTCAATTTCAAATGAACATGATACCATTCATTTGTTTCTCAAGATCAGCACTCAATTCTAATGCTAATATTGCATTACTTTACTCAATAATGAGGTAAGATATCTTTTATGATCATAGGGGCTGGGGAGATTTGAACTTGGGACCTCAAGGTGTGGTTACCAATTGGGCTACTTCCAAGCAAACAATAATGAGGAAAGATATCAGCATTGAATGACATATATTATAGCAAAAAACAATATGACATTATAACAACAACAAAATTAGATTGAATTATCAATTCTTTTTTAGATGAAATGGTGAATTATCATACGAATGACTCAAGCCATCAACATGAACGAAAGAGAAAGAACAGCAATTATAGCAACAAACCCAAAAGCCAAAACATAATGCAAAGAAAGTAAAAAAGAAAGCAAGAAATTCTCTTACCATGCAGAAGCGCAGACAAGCTTCCCCTGGGCATGTAATCATAAACAAGAAGCTTCTCATCCTTGTTAAAGTAGTAAGCCCTCAATAGGACCAAATTCTCCTGATTCATTGAACCCACCACCTCCATCTTCTCCTTGAATTCCTTCTCCGTTACCGTCACATCCTTCAATCTCTTCACAGCCACAACCAATCCAGCCTCAAAAGTTGCCTTATACGCCGTCCCAAACGTTCCCTTCCCCAACACCTCAGCAGAAGCCCTCAACAACTCTTCTAAATCAAACGCACCCATGGCGTTCCCGAAGAATATTAAACCTTTATTACAACCACTCATTTCAACCCCTGAAACTGGCCCAGAAATCCCACTCCTTTTATTTTCACTCTCTGCCTTCTCCCGGGGGACTACTTCAATTGGAGTCTGCTGGGCACTTGCAGGGACAATATCTTTTGACCCGATACTCTCATTTTTCTTTCTTCTACATAAAAAGATCAAAAGCACCAAAACCAAGAAGAAACCAATCATACACCCAATCACAATCCCTGCAATTGCTCCACCAGACAATTTGTTTCCACTCTCAGTCCCATTGCAAGAAGCCAAAGGTTTCCCACAAAGCGAATTCCCATCAAAAGCACTCCTTGGCATACCAGATAACCGTTTTGGGATCGACCCAGTTAACCCATTAAAGGATACATTGAATTGCTGAAGTGACAAATCAATATCTGGAATAGACCCAGTTAAGTTATTCTCTTCCAAATACAATGTAGCCAAACGGGTCAATTTATTTACATTCTTTGAAATTGGACCCGAAAAATTGTTCTTCGCAAGATTGAGCCTAATCAAATTCTGCAAAGAGAACAAGACCTCGGGGATTTCCCCAGAGAAGATATTGCCCTGCAAGTACAGATTCCGAAGGGAAACAAGATTGGAGAAGTCAGGTGGGATCAAGCCAGAAAGCGCATTGAAGCGGAGGGAGAGTGTCTGCAGCTGAGTCAGGTTGCCAATGGCGACGGGTAGCTGGCCCAAGAGGCCCATCCCGGGTAGGCGCAACTCGGTGACTCGGTCTTTGAAACAGTGAATGCCTACCCATGATGAGCATGGGTTCGCTGTTAAGTTCCAGAGAAGCGGACGACCACCTACTGCTGCACGGAGCGCCACCAGTGCAGCCTTGTCTGACGCTAGATCTGACTTCACAGAGAAGAAGAGTAGAATGAGTGTTGCAATGAGAATTTGGCTTTGTGGCGGCTTTGATTTTGGCTTCATTGTTTTTTGGTGAAGAGAAAAACGTAGAAAACACTCTGTTTTCTGTTATCTGTTATCTGTTATATCAGAGTTTTGTGTATGGACATTGGTTTTTGTGAATTCTTGAATTTTGTAGCTCCTTCTGTTCTTGTTGTTGTTGTTGCTATAGAGTATATAGGCTACAGTGATTGACAGACAGACTAGAAAGAGAGAGAAACTACTTGTTGGTTGAGAGAAATAGAGGGGACAGAGCTCGAAGTTCCTTGGTGTCTGTCTTATACTATTTTAAAACCTTACAAAGGAAGAGAAGCTTTTAGGTGAGTTGGCTTGGCTAGGTCTGTTTTGGACTTCTGTCTGGGAAGGGATACGGTGCTTTGCAATGTAAACAAAGGAAATGCACTCCCCTGAATGGCTAAATCGTAAGTTTCAAAGATAAGTAAACAAATAAATGAAGGTTCAAAATGGGTCCCAGTTATTAGACTAATCCAATAGAATTCCGGAGCTTTGTTGGCATGCGAGACTACACAATAATACAGAGTAATCTTCAAGCTGCTTTGTTGCACATTGTTTTATTTAGCAAAAAGGAATTTGCTAGCTGGATCATCATTTATAAGAGAGATTTAAGAGTATCTAATTATAATTATAAACTTTTATGTGGGGATCTCTATTTCTATGTTAAGAGAAAATAAAGAAGGAATTAAATGATGAAAATCTCCTATTATGGGAAATCTTAATGCAGTAGGCATAAAACAATCTTTTGTGAAAGCATTTTTAATTTTTGGTTTAATGTGAAAGCATTATTTTTCATAATGTGTGAGGTGGGCTGGAAACTACTTAGTTCACATTGCAACATGTTTTTTTTTTTTTAAGAGGAGTGTGATTCGATCTATTTGAAACTGAAATAAAACTCAAATTCACAGTGAGATTGAATGTCACCGTTAAGAGTGGACTCGAGTCGAATCAAGTTAAAATGCTAAAGTATTCGAGCTCGGTTTGACTTAAAATGAACAAGCTCGAGTTCTAATCGAGTTCGAAAATTAGGCTTAAGCTCGATCTCGATCAATTTTATGATGGCTCGAGTTTGATAACAAATGAACTTATTCGAGCCTAAACTCGAGCTTGAGTCTAAACTGCAATTTGTTAAACAAAAAATAAATATTAGTTTGAGCTTGAGCTCGAGCTCAAGCTCGATAGTAACTTATAGAACTGTTCGAGAGCCTTTTGATCATAACTTTAAGGTATTTGAGTTCGATTCGATAAGCTATTCGACTCTAACTTTCAAGTTCGAACTCGACCGAGCTGAGATTTGATCGAGCTCGATCTCGAATAGCTCAATAAAAGCTCGGCTTGAATTCAACTTTAATCATAAAGATAAATTTAAATTTAAATTTTTTTCATTTGATAATGTAATATTCAATCTCACTATAAACCTAACTTTGTTTCAACTTTCAAACGAAAGAGAGCCAAATCTTTTTCTTAGTACATAAGTTCTTTCAATGCCCACAAAGGGAAAAACAAAAGTATAAACAATATTCTTCAATTACAACTTTACCCTAAAAATGTCCGTGCATGATAATTCATTAAATATTTATCCTTCAAAAACTGCCATAAGAGATAATCAATGGACTAGTGAAATATTTTGGATGGCAAGAAAAAAAATTTGTATCTCCTTTCTTTAATTCGGTAAAAAAAAAAAACTTTGTAATCTACTCCTACTAATTAAGAACTTCCGTTGAAGTAGAAGATTTCCACCTAAAAGCTTCCACCCATTAAATTATTATCTACTCCAAAACTTATCTTAGCGACCATTTTTCCCTTTAATGCTGATATCTACGAGTTGAACTACAATATTGAAAAGTGAGTAATGAATATTTACTAATAAATTTTTACATATTTTGTAAATATCTATATGGTTTATGATTATGATCAATAGTATTGACAATAATGAACAATAATACAAAATTTAATTATGCCTAACAGTGAATATGGACTTTGAGCATATATATAAACATCTATGTGATTTACGACATCAAAAGAAATAAAGATACTTGAAAATTTCTGTCATTTTTTTTTGAAATTGATGTCCCTAAACAGTTAAAAATAATTATAAGTTATTAATTATTTTAAAAGTTAATGTTGATGGAAAAAACTGTTAATTATTTTTTTATATTTTAATACAAATTTTCATGTACAAACTGATCGAAAGATTAAAAGGTTTGCACGTGAAACCCAAACATAAAAAAACACAAATATGTGAAACTGAAAGAACAAAGAATTAATTGAAATATTAAATGAAAATGGTCATCCCCAAAATTTGAAACCTATACTTTGAGCTCTGATACTTCTAATACCATGATACTTCTAATACCATGTTAAGGGTGAGTTTAAGATTGTTATAGTGTTTTCAAAAGTACGGTGATAAAAGTGTTGTGCGACAATTACAATACAGTGTTTGGTAAATATTTACATATATTAAATTAGTTGTGAAAGCGTTAGAGTTATGTAAAATATATAAATTATACATAATAATAATAATAGTATCTCTATAGTTGAAAAGGACAATAAATAGTATTTTTTACGTATAAGAAAATTTCATTAAGTAAAATGACATTTTTTTAATTCTCTAATAGTCATTATTTTTTTTTCATCTTTCAAAACATAGTTTGTTTGCAGTACTTTAGGAGTAATTTTGAAAAATTTATATTTGTACCACAACTTTTACCGACTCAATTAATAATTAATTTTTACCAAACACAAAATTTAAGTTTGTGTGGCAATATTTCCAAAGCAAAAAATGTTTGGGTGAGAACAAGATTATTTTAAGTGTGATTGTACAAAATTGTTTATTTCTTTTATTGAACTACTTTTTTTTTTTTTTTTTTTTTTACAATCACACTTTAAAAAAAGTTTTACTTTGACCTTAACGATTTATACTCTAACAATATCGTTAATCTTAAAAATTTTATGGTGGAAAAAACTGATTATATCACTCAATTGTAATACCAAACACACTTTAAAAATAACGAAATTATTAATTATTTCGTAAATTTAACTTAATGAGAAAATATCCAATTATTTTTTATAAACTTTTAACAAAACCACTTGTCAACTTTAAAATGGATTATAAAAATCATCAATTTTCCAAAAATTCGTTCCATGTGGATTCCATTCCTTTTGTTTTAAAACCTAAAATTATTTGTTTGTAGGTCTACTCTTCTTTTGAGATGAGAAAATCACACCAATTAATATGTCCTATCATGTCAATTAAACAATAAATAATTTTAAATGCCTTTTGAAAAAGTTATATTTTGCATTAAATTTTATATAAAATAAAATATAACAAATCACTTCGGACAGAGGGAATAATCAATTAGGATCTATCATTTTTTATTTATATAATTTGGTTTCTATTTAAATAAGAAAATATTTTAAAAAATCATGTAAGATAAATTAATGGAACAATGCGACAACATTTCCAATGGTGGATCTAGGATCTGATTATTTTATTAACAATAAAATAATTATTTAAAAAGTAAAAATATTATTATTGCAACATAGAATAAAACATTTTTACAGAAACATTTACATTGAAGGTAGAAATATAAACAATATTTAGAGGAATAAATAGTAACCAAAGTAGTTACATGAGTTATATTTTTCTTTGACCCTCATATTTTTTATTTTAGATATGACATGACACGAAATAAGTGGGTTAATGTTAATTATAAATGAGTTTATGTCGTAATCGTGTCGATACAAAATTATCATATCGTGTTATGGGTCGACTCGTCAACCCGCGTTTATGACCCACGACTCATTATGACTGGTTTAACGAGTTTTTATTTTTTAAATGCAATAAATAAATTACAATTTTATTCCTATAATAATTACGTTACGTATGTTTAAAACTAAGATTATATTGGTCTATTAAAATTAAAGTTTAAAAAAAAAGTTAAATATATATTTGGATGATTGAATTGATTGTTATATTTTATGTTAGAGTACTCAATAATGTTAGTATATCAAGTTAGAAGCGAGTTGGTTCAAACGGGTTATGTTGTGTTAAACGAATCAGCTCGTGTCGTGTATAACACGACACGTTTAAACATGTTGTATTGTGTCGTTGTATCTAACACGACTCATTTATCAAACGGGTAATGTGTGTCTTGTCATATTACCCATTTTGTGTTATACCTAGCTTAAACACGACAGCCCAACCAGAATTGCCACCACTAATTTAGATTAGCATAAAATGAGACTAAAAATCATTTATTCATGATTATAATAGATATTACAATGAAGCATTACTAACCAAAAGTCTAAATAAAACTAAAAAAATTTCTAACAAAAAAAATCCAAAAGCACTAACATAAACAATTTTATTCTAATAAACAACCTCTACAGAAAACTAGCCAACTTGTGGATGACCAAAACTATCAAAACGAATCTTAGAAATGAGTCGACTTTTCAATGTAATTTTCTCATAAAGCACACAACAAAATAATGGAGTTACTTGTATTTATAAAGCCATGAAATTAAGAGGATAAATTCAAAGATAATTTTGTGATTATCCTTAATTACAATATTTGAATTAATTTAAATCATACTCCACATACTACTCAAAGATATAAAGGATAAATTTTGTTGTTAGAAGATTTATCCTAATCTTAAATTAGTCTTTGATTTACCTAGTGATTTCAATATGTAGTACTTATATCTTTAGATAATTCTTGAAGTGAAACTGTTTCACCTGCCTATGTTCTAGAAACTTTTTTCTTTTTTTTTCTTTTAATAGAAATAGTGATACAAAGAAATAAAATAGATAATGATGTAGCCCACGAAACCCTCATCCAGTAAGAAGCCCACATGTAGGCACTGGTGTCACCAATAGGACATTGACACGTGTTAAGCCTACTCAGCATTGTAAAACACACGTGGAGCAAACAATGAGTAGTCACCTCATCTAAGCGTGATTAGAGGGCCTAACCCCGTTGAAGCACGCGACTTACTAAACACGCAATTAAGACCTAACCCTTCAAAGCAGAGACGGCATGGGCAAGGCCATACCTCCCCCACGTGGGTAATACCTACTCGAAGGACTATAAGTAAACTGAGGTATGGGAGTTCATCATTCATTCACTCTTGCACAATCTGTACTAAAGTTGCTTTAGAATTAACCCTCGGCCTCGGCCTCTCTCAAGCCCTCGTTCTAATTTGAATGTCGGAATGCCCTCGAAAGTCTCCCCCTCCCCACCTTCCGAGGGTTCTTTAGTTCACCCCTGTTCATTTGTGCAGTACTCAAAAAGTCAACCCCGGTCCCTGGAAGCCAATACCACGTCAGCAACCGTTTTTCGGCATCAACAGATTGGCATCGTCCGTGGGAAACCATAATCTCTCGCTATATTAAAGGCGAAGAAGTATAGAAGAACTCATCTGTTGCAATGCCGCCGATAAGCAACACAAGAAAGACCGACAAGGGAGCCCCAATGGCATGCTCTGCTCCCATCTGAGGTAGTGCCCATAGCCAACAATCTAGACCAAGATTCCCTGCAATCCCTGAGCATGCAATCGCCGGATCGAGCAGACGGCCTCCCGTCAGAAACCAGCGCCCTCATCTCTCTGGGACCAACTCTCTTGATTACGAGGAAGTGGTCGCACATCCTCATGCTACCCCTGTGACCCAAGCCCAATTCAAAGAACTCTCCCGGATGATAGCTGACTTGGCGGCCTAAGTCCGAGGCGAAGACAAGCAACCCTCCTTTTCTCCCCACCAAGCTCCTGAGCAAGCGAAATCATCTGATAGAGATGATTCGACCTACAACCAGCCCATGACTGAGCCTTCGCTGCATTGCAACCGATCCAAGGAAAGCTTCTCCTCCAAAAGTAACTTCAACCTAGACAGACGATTTGAGGAGATGGAAGAGAAAATAGACTTGGCCCTAAAACACAAAAGTCTTAGTATCTTGGATGAGCTTAGCATCCAAGACCCTTCTGTTCACAGAAGACATCCTCAAGACTCCACTCCCTCTTAACTTCAGAATGCCACAAGTCAGGATGTACGACGATTTAGGGGACCCTCTAGTCCATTTACAGCATTACAAGACGACTATGATGCTGCACCGACATTAAGAAGGCCGCAGGTACTTGGTACTCGCGTCTAAGGCCAAGAAGCATTAGCAATTTCAGAGAACTCAATTATGTCTTTGCTTCGCACTTCCTCAGCAGCAAGGGACCGAAGAAGACCTCAGAGAGCCTGTTCAACATTATCCAACATCGTGGAGAGAGGCTCTGAGCCTACATATCCAGGTTCAATACAGCTGCATGGGAAATCCTTGACCTCGACCCCAATGTCCAAATGATGGCATTTAAGAATGGGCTGAGGTATGGGATCTTCAGCTCCAAGCTCACCCAACACCCACCCAAGAACATGAACGAGGTTTTGGCTCAAGCAGAGAAGTATATGTTGGCAGAAGACGACTAGGCATTCAGGAGAGAAAGAGAAGGAAAAACAGAGAGGAAGAGAAAGGACATCGACCTACAGAGAGGGGCAGTCAAAAGACCTCACCAAGAAAACAGGTACAAACCCCACCCTCAACTCGATGACTTCACCCCCTTTAATGCATTTAGGACCAACGTCCTCATGTAGCTTCAAGATAAGTTAGTCCTCTAGTGGCCACCCAAGATGCCGCACCTCGGCGGGGATCAAAGACAATGGTGTCGGTTTTACAAAAATTACGGCCACGATAGTAAAGAGTGCCATACCCTAAAAGAATAGATTGAGGCCCTCATCAGCCGGGGGCACTTGAAGGAGTTTACAAGGTCCTAGAGAAGAGAAATGCCCACCCAGCCAAGGAGAGACTCCGGGCATCCCCATCTCTAACAATAAGAGCAGCGAGACCCTCAGCGAGACTCTAGAACCGAGCAGGAAGCGTCCGATCAAAAGAACCAAGAGATGGCAACTACGACCCGAATCATCAAGACGATATGTGGAGGCCCTGCCGCCAGAGGGAGCTTGAGGCAGGGCGATAAGGCTTATGCCAGAACCGTGGCTTCTGTCAACGGGCCTCATAAACGAAGGAAGTCAGGGCTAGTTATATCTTTTACGGAAGACGACTTGGAAGGTGTATAGAATCCTCATGATGATGCAGTAGTAGTCTCCCTCTTAGTGGGCAATCATGAAGTATGGTGTATTTTGATTGACAACGGGAGCTCGATGGATATATTATTCTATGACGCCTTCCAGCGTTTGAAGTTGAAGGATAAGCGTTTAGAGCCGGCCCCGACCCCCCTCTATGGTTTTGGTGGATCCCCTGTATTTGCGAAAGGAAGCATAATCCTCCATGTTACTGTAGGAATAGCACCACGGACGACCACTGTACAAACCACCTTCTTGGTAGTCATGCAGCTCTCTTCTTACAATGTGATCCTCGGCCGACCTACCCTTAACAAGCTAAAGGTCATTGTCTCCACTTATCATTTGAAAGTTAAACTCCCCACCAACGAGAGAGTAGGGGTAGTAAAAAGAGACCAACGGGCTTCTCAGTCCTGCTATCTGAGTGCCATTAAGGAAGGGAAGAAGACCGAAGCCCTGCCCCTCGAAGTGGAAGACCTCAGAGATAAAAGGAAGACTCCAAGAGAGCAGCCCGTAGAAGAGCTAACTTCGGTGCCCCTCGGAGAGGACCCCTCCCGAACCATTCAAATAGGGTCAAATCTCCCCAAAAGTCACAGAGAAGAGCTTCTCTCCATCCTCAAGAAAAACTAGGACTTGTTTTCTTGGTCAGTATCGGACATGCCTGGGATTGACCCCAAAACTATTGAGCACCGCTTGAGCGTAGATCTAAAACATAGACCAGTGATTCAGAAAAAGAGGAATTTTACCCCAGAATGTCAAGTCACCATCAAGGCCGAAGTAGATAAGTTACTTGAAGCCGGCTTCGTCCGAGAAGCGAAATACCCCGAGTGGATATCCAACGTGGTGATGGTTAGAAAGGCCAGTGACAAGTGGCGAATCTACATCGACTTCACCAATCTAAACAAAACCTGCCCCAATGATAGCTTTCCCCTTCTATGGGTCGATCAGCTGGTGGATACTACCTCAGGGCATGAACTTCTCTCCTTCATGGATACATACTCCTACTACAACCAGATCTTTATGTACGGACCCGACCAAGATAAGACTGCTTTTATCACCGATCAGGGGCTGTATTACTATAAGGTTATGCCCATTGGGCTCAAGAACGCCTGTGCAATATATCAAAGGCTGATCAACAAGATCTTCAGAGATCAGATCGGGCGAAACATGGAGATCTATGTGGATGATATGTTGGTAAAAAGTACGGAGGCACGAAGCCATAGCTTCAACTTGGAAGAAGTGTTTGAGATACTGCACAAGCATAAGATAAGGTTGAACCCGACAAAATGTGCGTTTGGAGTAACAAGGGGAAAACTCTTGGGATTCATGGTCACCCAAAGAGGAATAAAGGCCAATACAGAAAAGATAAAAGCCATCATTGATATGACTCCCTCTAGGTCTGTAAAAGAGGTACAGTGGCTCACCGGGCGAATAGCAGCCTTGAGTTGCTTCATGTCCAAATCTGCATAAAGGTGTTTGGCGTTCTTCAAAGCCATCAGGAAGGTGAAAGATTTCTCTTGGTCAGAAAGTTGCCAGGAGGAATTTGTAGAATTAAAGAAATATTTAAGCTCACCCCTCTCTTAACCAAGCCACTCCCGGGTGAAGAACTGTTTTTGTACTTGTCTGTTGGGCAAAGTACAGTGGCCTCCGTCCTAATTCGAGAAGAGGAAGACATTCAAAAACCTATCTATTATGTCAGCAGGATCCTCCATGAAGCGGAGGCAAGATATCCTGCTATAGAGAAGGTAGCTTATGCCCTCATAATAGCCACATGAAAGCTCCAACCATATTTCTAGGCGCACACAACCGTCCTTCTGACTGACCAACCCTTAAAGCAAGTCCTGCACAACCCCAGCATTTCCGGGAGAATGGTAAAATGGTCAGTGGAACTTGAGGAGTTCGATATCCGCTACCGCCCTCGACATGCCATCAAAGGTCAGGCATTGGCCGACTTCATCATCGAAATAACCCTCTCAACTGATCCAGGCGAGGGAATAGAACTGGTATCTGACGAACCGTCTCCAGGGTGGACCCTCAATGTAGACGGTTATTCAAATATCGTGGGAAATGGAGCAGGACTCATCCTCTGCAGCCCCGACGGCTTCATGGTTGAATACACCTTAAGGTTTGAATTCAATACCTCCAACAACGCCTTGTGTAAGTAACATGAACTTTTAAAATCCTTATTCATTGCAAAAATGTGTTTTTATTATAAGCTTACTCATGAACTATCATCAAGTTTTCTGTGTAACCCAAGTTTTTTTTAAATATGAATGCTAAATTTATTTTTGTTGTTTTTCATTTAGTTTTTAGTTTCGTATTGCTAAGGGACTAGCAATATGTAAGTTTGGGGGTGTGATAAATGCTTAAATAGTCATATTTAAGCCCCTTAATTTACTCTTGTTAGGCTCTTTGTGTATACATTTCAGTAGATTCTACTTCATTTTCGTGTTTTCTGTGTTTTCCATAGGTTTTTGAAGAAAAGAAGACATTTTGGAGCTTTAAGGAATAAAAAGCAAAGATCTGTGCACCAGCAAGGTGCGCTCGAGCGCACCTCTCTTGTAATCAAGCGTACACAGGCTCGAGTGCACACTTGCGCTCGAATGTAGCCCACATAGCTCGAGTGCACACACACTAGAGGTGGTAGAGCTAGATTTGGAAAAAAGTCTCCAGACCTCAAATAGGAAATTAGGGTTTCGGGGCACCCTTAGAGCCCTATATATAGCCTTGTAAAACACAGAAAACACACATTTCAATAACTTTTTGATTACCTTTTGTTTTTGGCTTGAAGTTGTAGGCTAGGAGAGGAATTGACAACTCATTTCCCTAGTTTTCTTCGGGTTTTATTTTTCTGTTTTTTTATTATTATGGTTATAATGTTTAGTTTAACTAGCATGTGTAACTAAACTCTTATAGGGCTCGATTGAAGCCCTAATTATGCTTTTCCACATATATATATATATATATATATTCATTGATTACCTTTACTTAGAGCCATGTTATAATGCTTAACTTGATTAATACTTGTTTGTATTTAAATTTCTCATATGTGTGTGTCTGATCAACTTATGCATGTGGTATGGATTTTTTAGTTGAATCAATTTGGATGACCGAGTCCTGGGTTCAACAATAGTAACAAAAGATATCCACACTAGATTCTTGGGTTAATCAACATGGGAAACTAGGAGCGGACCAAGCCCTAGGTCCTGTGTGGTTGCCGATCTCCACAACCCTTATGCTCTCTTAAGGAACAACTCAGTATACACCCATGCTAAATCCCTTAAGAGAGAGAAAAGTTATAGTATACACCATGCCTAACTCGTTGCTTAGGGAGATTAATAGCCTAAGGTGTGGACCAAGCCCTCAGGTTGGCAACCATTAGGTATTCATAATAAGGCTAGAGCATTGGCACCTTACTTAGTGGGAAAGTGTAATTAGTGGTGGATATCACAGCCCTATGTTCTTATTATTATTAACTCACACTTTACATTTATTGCTCTTTTTTACTTTGAGAAACTAATTCTAAATCAAAGTTTACCAATCCCTGTGGAAATGATCTCGCACTTGCATACTACGCTACCATTAACCTTGTGCACTTGCAAGTAAAACAAGTACGATTATTCGCTTATTAATTTAGGTGGATAATTGCACAACAAAGCATGCGACCCCTGACACACGCGACTTACTAAACACGCAATCAAGACCTAACCCTTCAGAGCGGAGACGGCATGGGCAAGGCCCTACCTCCCCCACGTGGGCAATACCTACTAGTAGGACTATAAGTAAACTGAGGTACGCAAGTTCATCATTCATTCACTCTTGCACAATCTGTACTAAAGTTGCTTTAGAATTAACCCTTGGCCTCGGTCTCTCTCAAGCCCTCGTTCTAATTTGAACGTCGGAGTGCCCTCGAAAGTCTAGCCCTCCCCTCCTTCCGAGGGTTCGCCTGTTCATTTGTGCAGTACTCAAAAAGTCAACCCCGGTCCCTGGAAGTCAATACCACGTTAGCAACCATTTTTCGGCATCAAACGCTTGGACTTGGAAAAATTTGGGTGAGTGTATACAAAGCAGCTTATATGCTCGACCAAATTTCTCCAAGTCCGAGCGTATAAGCTACTTGTCATACTCTCGGCCTAGATTCTCCAAGTTCAAGCGTATGAGCTATTTTATATATGTTCAGCCAAATTTTTCCAAGTCCGAGCGTATAAGCTGCTTGTCATACGCTCGGCCTAGATTCTCCAAGTCCGAGCGTATGAGCTGCTTTGCATACGCTCGGCCTAGATTCTCCAAGTCCGAGTGTATGAGCTGCTTTGCATACGCTCGGCCTAGATTCTCCAAGTCCGAGCGTATGAGCTGCTTTGCATACGCTCGGCCTAGATTCTCCAAGTCCAAGTGTATGAGCTGCTTTGTATACGCTCGACCAAATTTCTCCTAGTCCGAGCGTATGAGCTGCTTGTCATACGCTCGGCCTAGATTCTCCAAGTTTGAGTGTATGAGCTGCTTGTCATACGCTCGGTCTAAACTCTCTAAGTCCGAGCGTATGAGCTGCTTGTCATACGCTCAGCTTAGATTCTCCAAGTCCGAGTATATGAGCTGCTTTGCATACACTCGGCTAAAATTCTCCAAGTCTGAGCGTATGAGCTGCTTTGCATACGCTCAGCCAAATTTCTCCAAGTCTGAGCGTATGAGCTGCTTATCATACGCTCGGCTTAGATTCTCCAAGTCCGAGCGTATGAGTTGCTTGTTATACACTCGACCTAGATTCTCCAAGTCCGAGTGTATGAGTTGTTTTGCATACGTTCGGCTAAATTTCTCCTAGTTCGAATGTATGAGCTGCTTGTCATACGCTCGGCCTAGATTCTCGAAGTTCAAGTGTATGAGCTGCTTGTCATACACTCGGCCTAGACTCTCCAAGTCCGAGCGTATGAGCTGCTTGTCATACGCTCGGCCTATATTCTCCAAGTCCGAGCGTATGAGCTGCTTTGCATACGCTAGGCTAAATTTCTCCAAGTCCGAGCTTATGAGCTGCTTATCATACGCTCGGCCTAGATTCTCCAAGTCTGAGTGTATGAGCTGCTTGTCATACGCTCGGCCTAGATTCTCCAAGTCCGAGTGTATGAGATGTTTGTCATACGCTCGGCCTAGATTCTCCAAGTCCGAGCATATGAGCTACTTTGCATACGCTCGGCCAAAATTCTCCAAGTCCGGGCGTATGAGCTGCTTGTTATATGCTCGGTCTAGATTCTCCAAGTCCGAGTGTATGAGCTGGTTGTCATATGCTCGGCCAAGATTCTCCAAGTCTGATCATATGAGCTGCTTGTCATACGCTCGGCCTAGATTCTCAAAGTCCGAGCGTATGAGCTACTCTGCATACGCTCAGCCAAAAATCTCCCTATCCGAAGCCCCATCCCATTTTTCCAACAAAAAAAAATCACAAGTATAAACACTTGACCACGGCACGAACATCACGTTTTACTTCCTTGAGGCACGAGTACCTGAGAAAGTGGGGGGCCTGTGATGTAGCCTGCGAAACCCTCATCCAGTAAGAAGTCCACACGTAGGCACTTGTGTCACCAATAGGACATTGACACGTGTCAAGCCTACTCAGCATTGTAAGACACACGTGGAGCAAAAAATGAGTAGTCACCTCATGTAGGCGTGATTAGCGGGCCTAACCCCACTAAAGTACACAACCTTTGACACACACGACTTACTAAACACGCAATCAAGACCTAACCCTTTAGAGCAGAGACAGCATGGGCAAGGCCATACCTCCCCTACGTGGGCAATACCTACTAGGAGGACTATAAGTAAACTGAGGTATTGGAGTTCATTATTCATTCATTCTTGCATAATCTATACTAAAGTTGCTTTAGAATTAACCCTTGGCCTCGGCCTCTCTCAAGCCCTCGTTCTAATTTGAACATCGGAGTGCCCTCGGAAGTCTCCCCTTCCCCTCCTTCCGAGGGTTCTTTAGTTCACCCCTGTTCATTTGTGCAGTACTAAAAAAGTCAACCCTGGTCCCTGGAAGTCAATACCACGTCAAGAACCATTTTTCGGAATCAACAGATGGTAAGCGATACTAGAAATTTTCATTTTGGCAACAAATGTAGACTGTACAGTTGTAATATCTGATATTTATGCCCGTTTATTATTATGTTGTCTTCTTATAATATCTTAAACTATATGATCTCATAATATATAATTAAATATATTTCACTTACCATTTCTTTAATGCGTCAGTAGTGTATAGGGTTTAACTTCAAATCTTTTTTTAAATGATTAATTTGAAAAAAAACAATCATAACTGTTTACCTATTATTAATAATTATTATTCTCATGAATTTGTAGGTTTTATTTAATACTTGACCCTTTTTTATTGCATGCATGCGATAGAAGAAAAGAATGATCAAGACTATTACCTCAGGGAAAGATGTTCGGTCAAGATTTCTAAATATGGGATTAACGGTACAAGTGAGAGCAAAAGCACAAGAGCGTCTAATTTCAAAAATACTAAAATCGAGAACATTTTCAAAATTTATTTGGATTCTTTTATAAATGAAATCTAGTTCAATTCATTTGAAAATGAAATACGAATTCATTTGTAAATGAATTTTAATTTTAGTTCATTTGAAAATGAATTGAATTATATACTTGAGTTCACACCAAACTGTTGTTTCATTAAATCCTCAATTTTATTGACTACAAATTACTCCTAGGTGTCTTCAAGCTAAAAAGGTATTGGTCCACTACCATTAGATGTTCCTTCACCAAAACAAACAAATAGATTATGATACAGCGATTATCCAGTTTCCAATCTAAAAATAGTTTCACACAATATAAAGATCTTTTTTTCCATTTTCTTCATAAAAGAGGAACTTAAATTTAGACAAAATCTCAATTAATATCATGCAAAATATCAAGCAATCAACAAACAAACTAGCAAAATAAAATCGGATCTTTCGGGGGCAATCTTCCTTGCATTCTCTCTTTAATCCACCCTTGAGAATTATGAAAGTTGAAGCCTAATGTATATATTATTAGTAGCATAAAAATTAGTATGGAAAGACTCACATAGAACACATACATAAATTGATGAGATTTGAGAGAAAAGAAACCAATGTTTTAATCTTTTATATTGATTAATTACTCACTTAATGTGCCAGCCTTTATATAGACTTCTCAAATATAATTACTAGTAGAATTTGGATTAATAATAAAATAAACTAATCACCCCCACTAGGAATAGACTAAACAAACCTACTAAAATTAATCCATCAAATTCTAATTGGTTTTATAATTCTAATATTGCCTCCCTTAAACCAAGTCTTCAAGCTTGAACATTCCCATCATCTTCTTAAGTGGCTTTCTTCTTCTTCTTCTTAACATAATGTGGCTTTTGCTTATATCATTTGGCTACTAACCACATTTTCAAATGATCCACCTCTCCACTAGGCTTGTAGTTAGTCTTGAACACCCATTTGACTCCAATTTTCTTCTTATCAATTGAAAGAGTATTGAGCTCCAAAGTGTTATTTTTCTCAATTAAATGAATTTCTTCATCCATAGCATGAACTCATCGATCATCACAAGAAAATTTCTCATACGTCAAAGGATCACAGTCTACAAACAGAGCAAAATTTATCATGTCTTCATCATCAACTGAATCAGTTTCATTACTAACCACATAGTCCTGAAAACGCATAGGCAAATGACGTCGAAACTATGGACGGCTAGATGAATATGTAGGTGTGAGCAACACATTCCATGAAGATGGAAAATTAGTAGGCTATAAAGTTTGATCTTCAATTTTTCCCTTTACTTCATCAATAATCGGTAACCACAATGATTCATTTCTTCCAGCAGATCAATCCCAAATACCTTGCTCATCAAAAGTGATATTGCAACTCATAATCACTTTGCTTGTTTTCAGATTATTCTTTTCTTTTAGTAGACCAATCAAATGTTGGGCTTTCAATGAATCCAAGATTCATGCAAGGTTTTACCATAAACATATTTTGTAGGGAACCTATTCAAAACATAGATAGCACAAGATACACCATTTACCCAAAAAAATTTAGACAAAGTTTTGTTATGCATCACATATAACCATATCCATGATTGTCATGCTTTTCCTCTCTGCTACTTCGTTTTGTTGAGTAGTGTACCTAGCAATCAATTGATGCTCAATCCCATGTTTCCTAAAAAAATCAACATAGAAAATATATTTGGTCCCTCTATCAATTATCAAAATTTTAATAGAATGCCTACTAGATTGTTCAATATAAGCCAAAAAAAAAATTTAAATGCATCACAAGTTTCAGATTTATTTTTCAAAAAATAAACCCCTACTAAAATCATCAATAGAAGTAAGAAAATATATGTTACCTCCATTAGATAGAACATCCACTGTGCATAAATCGGAATGTATAAGTTCAAGTAGTTTTCTGACTCTCCAAGCTTTCCCTTTTGTAAAGGCATCTTTATGCTTTTTACCAAAACACAAGACTCAAACTCTATTTGACATATCAATAAATAGTAAACCCAAAACCAAATTTCTACTAGCAAGAAATTTATACTACCAAAATTCAAGTATCCAAAAGGCATATGTTAAAGCCAACTATCATCAACAACCACCGAGCTAAAGTAAGGTAAATTCTCACAATTAATATTCAATGAAAACATGAGATTTTAAGTCATACTTACCTTTGATATTAGTCCTTTTTCATCATCGTTCATAATATAGCTTTATCTGTTGATATACACATCATGACCTTTTCTCTACAAGTTGGTAACACTCAAGAGATTTTGAAAAATACTTCGCACATAGAAAACCTCAAAAATAGAATTGAGAGACCCATTCTTCAATTGTATTCTAATCTTGCCTATTCCTATAACTGGTATTTTTGTATTATTTTCAAGAGTCACCTCAAAATGATAGGGCTCATCTAATTTTGAAAACATCTTTTTTTTGCCACACATGTAATCACTGCAATCCCTATCTAAGAAAAAATTATTCTTCTTTTCTTTCTTTTTCTTATGGCTCATCAATAACAAAGTTTCAGCAATATTACCACTATTGTCTGCAACTTTAGCATGTTACTCCCTATTATTTGTTCTTCTAGGGCAACATTCATGTTAATAATGCCTATATCTCTTACAGTTTTGATATTCAATATGATATTTACACCCATTCTAAGAATTCCAATACCTTTTGCACTTGTGACACTAAATATTAGAATTTTCGTGATTTAGATTTGAGTTCGTGGCTTTTTCTTGTCCTTAGCTCAGCCTAAAATTTCTACTTCCTTTTCTTTCGTTGCTTTGACCTCTCTGAATTGATTATAACTTATTTGACGAGTCATATTTTTCTTTCTTTAAGCTCAACTGATCCTATAAAGTTTCTTTAATTTTTGCCTTTGATTTTTCATTCAAGTGTTGAAAAAACTCTAAGGATTCTTGTAAATCATCAGCAGTCATTGCATTGATATATTTGGATTCCTTAATAGCTACCACAACATGCTTAAATCACATTGTCAAGGTTCGAAGAATTTTTTCTACAACCTACACATCTTTGACAGCTTTGTCGTTAGCTTTCATTTCGTTAACAAGAGCTTGTGTTCGCATAAAATAATCAACAATGCTTTCATTATTTTTCATCTAATGAAGTTAAATTTATCTACATAGAGTCTACAACACATCTTTTTTTACCTTATTTTCACCCTTATAGGAATTGATTAAAATATCACATGTTGCTCTTGTTGATTTAGCATGCATAATTTTCTTAAAAACTGACAATTCCACAACTTCAAAAATATAATGTTGGACTTCTTTATTTTCGCACAAGCTCGATTCAATTCTTTTTTTTTTTTATGTTGTTGTTAGTTGTGTCTCATCCTTTGATTCGGTAACTCCATTCTATACGACATCCAAAGTTTCTATGTAATCACAGAAAGTTTCCATCTTAATTTTCCACTTTTCGAAATCTTTTTTCCCATCAAATTTGAACACATGGCATTTGACATATTTTGTAATCGAACCTATTATTTTTTTCACCTAGCTCTAATACAAAATGTTAACAGCAGAAAAATTAGGAAGAAAAGAATCACATAGAACACACACAAATTGATGAGATTTGAGAGAAGAAGGACCAATAAATCTTTTATTGATTGATTACTCACTTACTGTGCCAATCTTTATATAAGTTTCTCAAATACAATTACTAGTAGAATGTGGATTACTATTAAAATAAACTAAATACTATCACTAGGAAGAGACTAAACAAACCTACTAGAAGTAATCTATCAAATCCTAAATTGTTTATAATTCTAACATATATATACAATGCATGTATACTGTTAAGAGAAATCGTTATCTCAAAGAAAATAAATATTCTCTTTTTTAGAATCCAAAAAAAAAAATATTCTTAAGTACCTATCATCTAAGGATATCATTAGATTTGATTTCTTAAATTAATCAATTAAATTCTTTCTTTATTTTTTAAAATAAAAAAGAAGTTAAACCCAAGTAGAATAGAATAGAATAAACTCATTAAATAAGTCCAACAATGGTATCCATATCGTGGAAAAGGCGAGAGAGTTTGCGGCTTTTAAAGCAACGGGCCAACCCCTTTCATGTGAGGCACCTTTTAAAGGGAAAACCCACTTGGGGGCCGAAATGAACAATACCATATGTGTACACTATGAAACTCTAAGGCCTCAACATTAACGTTGTCTGTAGGAACCCCTTGGTTGTACACAACAGAAAGCTCCCTCGATTAGGGGCTTCAGTTGTGGTAAAAAATAAGGTGAGGAGAACTTTCCATTCCACATCGTTAAGGAGTTGAGAGATCTTGCAGCTTATAAAGCAACAGGCCAACCTCTTCCATGTAAGACGCCTTTTAAAGGGCAAAACTACATCACCCATCGACTAAAATGGATAATACCTCGACTAGGGGGCTTCTGTTGTGGTATAATTAAGGAAGGGGAACTTCCCATCCCACATCATTGAGGAATCATGAGAGCTTGTTACTTATAAAGCAATGGACTAACCATTTCCATACCACATGGACGCAATGCAAACTCTTAAGCCGTAACAATTATTTTCTAAAAATCAAGCTGATTTGAAAAGATTCATGGGAAACTTCCAAAGTGATAGTATTAAATTTCAAATATGTAATATTATTGGTTAAAAGGTTTTTATCCATAGTTACCAGAAAGTGCTCTGGTTTGTGGTACAAATACTAGAACATGATATTTTACCCACCGTGTACGCGGTACATTGAAGGTACATAGACTTAAATGGTTTATTATGTGTAAGTACATGTGCGAATAAAATTTGGATACCATATGTATTTATGAGTAAAATTTAAATAGAGTTGCGTGCATAATAAAAGTTATGAAGAATTTTATTGGAAGGCAAAAGTCAATTTATTTATCATAAAATTATGATACAAGCAGAATCCAAGATATCTAAACAAAGCTGCTTAGAGAAGAAACACCCTATGATCCAAATGAAACCAACCGAGACATCTCTATCTTCCTACAAAAAATATCAAAACACCCATAAATTAAACAAAGCTTTTAGGCTATCGATAACACACTGAAAACCAGAAAATTACAACACATAAGGTGGGAGAAGATAGAGCCATCTGCATCTCACCTAAAAAAATCAACACAAGATATGCAGCAATAAAAGTTAAGAAGCTAAAATGAGTTTAATTTGACAAGATAGTAAATTCGATAGACTAATAATAGTTAAATGAAAAAATAGACATAATATTAGAAAACATAAATTTAAAAAATAAAATATAAGCATTTTCTTTTTCTGTTATTATATTATTATATCATATTTGGTAAAATAAGTATTATTGAATATTATGATTAAGGCATAGGCATATTTGTCTCATTTTCTCTCATAGCCAATTCCTGATAATTCAGAACTAGCAATTTTTTTAGGGAAGAGAAGAATGCAAATTTCTACTTTGAACTGTCAATTTCAATCCAAAAAAGTAGCCAAACAATAACATTATAAGGAATTCGTTCAGCTGAATTTACCGTTGGAATGGAATTGGATATCCCACCAAACCAAAAGTGTCATCCATAAAATACCAATATTGTAATACCCGTATTCATAAAGAAATGGTAAAGAAGTAATTCAATAAATACGATATGGAGTTAAAATAATATAAATATGAAAATTTTAATTTTTATAAAACAATTTTTTAAAAAAATTAACGTCCAGACAAAGGCAAAAGAAAAAGAAAAAGGAAAAAAAAAACATGGCAACAAGTGTTGCCATCTGTTGCCAAAAGAGAAGTGTAATGCTGCAAGAAATATATAGTGATAATATTAGAATAAATTATTAACTTATTGTTTGGTGGTAGATGAAAAATTGGTTGATAGGAATAATAGACGTGTAGAAAATTATTATATGAGAAGTAATATTATTATAATAATGAGTAAATTTAATATTAAAGGTGATAAATGAAATTCATGACGAGCTATGATTGACGATTTGATATGATTTATGAGGAGAAGAATTTAGTGAAATTTTTCAAATAGTAATTTGAGAATAATTAGGATAGCTAATTTAAATGTCAGAATACATGCTTGTTTTTATTATTCATATCATTATTCATATGCATATGCATGAAATAAAAGAACTGGGAGGGTAGTCGGTCTAAATGAAAATAAAAGAACCGAGAAGGCAGCCAGTTTAAATGAAAATAAAAGAACCGGGAAGGCAGCCAATCTAAATGAGAATAAAAGAACCGAGAAGGCAGCCGGTCCAAATGAGAATGAAAGAACTGGGAAGGTAGTCGGTCTAAGATAAAAACATGTCGACATGTGGGAAGACATTCCTAATAATAATAACATTTAAATTCATGCATTGCATTTACTTTAAATTTTGATTGTTATTGCTTAAGATCTTAAAGTGCTATTCATGATTGTAGATTTATTGATAGATGAATGAGTCTCACAGAGAGACAATTATACTAAGGAAGAAATATGAAATATTATACGATGAGAATTGTTTGAGTGAGTTATTATATGTTATGAACCTCATAATGAGGTAAATGATAATGTTGAATTGAGAATTTAAAAATGATTGAATATATGATTGAAAGACTGAAATGTCCGATGAGTAACTTAAGAAGAGATTGTGTAATATGGGAATTATGAAATTGATTAGTGATTACAGAATATTGTTATTAAATTATTTGAGGAAAAATATAAATGAATATCGGAAGATTTTTTAGATGTAATTGAATTATAAGATGTAACTGGGAGTATATAATTGAATACTTCTAGTAAATTTAATTCACTGAGCTTGTGAGGCTCACTCCTTATTGTACAATGATTTCAGGTAGCAGGCAAGACAGATAGTTTGGTGAGTTGAGATTCAGACAAAATCATTATCTGTAAGCCACGTGTATGTCTATATCCTCAGACTAATGAAAAAATAAAATAAAAATTTATTTGTAAATATTCATACATATTACGTTGTATATAATGTTTAAGTCAAAATCAAAATGATATATCTCCCCTGTTGAGGGTTGAGGATTGATGTAAAAATTTTAGCTGGTATTATTTTTATTATTGCATATATGCATTTGTTGACCCTCACCTATATTTTAATGATGACAAAATACAACTCTTATTATACTAACAGTGCTATCTAAGTGTATTAAGCAATAAAAGCATTCAGCCAAGGATCAAGGTGCAAGAACTTAACCCGAATCAAACACAAAGTCAAGATAGAAGATCTAGTATAGGGACAAGGTATTTAAACAAGTTGTAAATCTCACTTGTTCAGGTAAAAAGCTTGTCTTATGGCTCCTTTTGAAAAAGCTTTTCTACAGAACTTTTCAATCAAACGTTTTTAAGTTAAAAACATTTCAAAACATAAAAACTGGGTTGATAAGCAACCCAGTCGACTGGGTATTTATACTAGAAGACTGGTATATGGGATAGTGTGTCCCAAGTCAACTAGGTGCTTCATACCAGTCGACTAGTATATTGGACAGACTATCCCCAATCGACTGGTAAGAACCACCCAGTCAATTGGCACCTTCAGCAGCCTTAAAAAAATGGGATTTTTAACCTGACCTAGTCGATTGGTACTAAGACCCAATCGACTGGTACTAAGACCCAGTCGACTCATAGTTCAAAAAATATGACCGTTGAGACGGGAGATTTCAACACAAATCGCACCAAAACGTACCAGAACAGTACAAAGCGGGCATATTACAACAAGGCTATATAAACCCACTCTATTAAGTATTTCAAACAGAAGAGATTACACACACAATCAAGTTTTTACTTATTGATACACAAAAGCTTTGAAATATTCATTGTTGAGCCATTCTTCAAGCTTTACCTTGAAAGAGAGATATTATTCAGTTATATAAGCTTTCATTGTTGTCTCTCTACTATTTACTTTACAGAATTTATTGTAAAGGGATTAGCTTTTGAGAGGAAGGGATTGATTGTAAGGTTTGTGCAATACCTGTGAAGTTGCACGACTAAGTTTCTTAGTGGATTACTTCAAGGAGGTTCCTTGAAGAGAGTGGACGTAGGGTCGGAACGAATCCGATATTGAGAACCACTATAAACTGAGTTTGCATCCTCTATTCCTTAAACTTTTTTGATCACAGCACATTATTTGTTTACATGCTTATGGGTTTATCTGTTTTTATAAACTTGTGTTTAATTAGCAAAAGTTTTTAAAAACCCAATTCACCCCTCTCTTGGATTGAAACCTCAGTCTACAATTGGTATCCGAGCCTCGTTCTCAATTTTAGGCTTAATATCCTTGAGTTGATCCGATGACAGCAAATAGCTATTCTGAGGGACACTCGTACACTAGGCCTCTTTTGTTCAATGGCTCCAACTATAACTATTGAAAAAATATGATGAAAATCTTTGTCGAAGGATAAGATTATAATCTATGAGTCATTGAAGAGGGACCGAGAATTCCATCAAAGGAAATAACTATTGGAGAAATCAATTATACAATGCCTAAACTCAAAACTGAGTACAATGATGAGGATTATAGAATGATGTCTTTCAATAGTAGAGCCACAAGTATTTTATATTGTGCTTTAGATATATCTGAATACAATAAAATCTCTGCATGTGTTTCGACTAAGGAGATATGGATAAATTACAAGTTACATATGAAGGAACTAGTGAGGTTAAAAAATCAAAAATCTATATACTAGTATCTGAATATGAATCTTTTAGAATGTCTCCTAACGAAACAATTTCTCAAATGCACTCATGTTTCACAACTATTGTTAATGGTTTGAAGCTTCTTGGAAGGAACATTGAGGAGTTTGAACTAACAAGAAAAATCTTAAGATCTTTGCTACCCACTTGGAAAGCAAAGAAGACGGCCATCACAGAGGCTAAAGATCTCGACAAACTTGATGTTGAGACACTTCTTGGGTCATTATTGACATTTGAGATGGAAGAAATAAATTCCATTGTCAATAATGATGAGAATAAGAAAAAAGTGATTGCTTTCAAAGCCTCTACATGCAACAGAGAAAAGGAATCAGAAGAAGAATGGGAGATCAGCGAAGAAGATGGTGAGATGGCTTTAATCACTAAATGGTTTCATAGGTTCTTGAAGATAAGCAAGAAACCTTACACAAAGGATCCCACTTCAAAAAGGGAACCATTTGTGTGCTATAGATGCAAAAAGCTCGGTCACATCAAGACCGATTGTATGGTAACAAGCAAACCATACAGGAACTTCAAGAAGAAAGCTATAATAATAACCACTTGGAGTGATGACGAAGAAGAGGACTCCTCAGATAAAGAAATCGGATATGAGGAAATTGCCAACTTATGTCTTATGGCAATCGATGATGAAAATGAGGTATTATCTTCTCCTTCTTCTAAAAATAACATTGTTAGTAGTAATGAAGAATTGTTAGAAGTCATAAATGAAATGCATAATGAATTGAAGAAATTCGATTCTAAGAACTCAACTCTTAAGAAAGAGATGTCATCTCTTTCTAAAGAAATGATAAGTCTAAGAGAAGAAAAAGATAAACTATCAACATTACTTTATGATTCTTCTTAAGATTTCCTAAAAGATGAAAATGAAAACTTAAAGAATAAGATATTAGAATTGAATGGCACAATATCTAGACTCATGCTTGGAAAAGAAAAGCTTAATGAAGTGCTTTCTTGCCAAAGATTAAGTGGAAGAAAATCCGGGTTAGGATACTCTCCATTAGGCAAGCAAAAATCAAAAGAGAGCTTGTTCATAAAAGCATCATGTGTGAATGAAGCATCTACTTCAAAGATAACTAGCAAAGTCAAAAACATACCCTCAATAAATGCTAGCAAGTTTAGAAATGCTAATTCTAATGCATATACAAGAATGAAACATCCCAGAAATACTTATGCTTTTATGTATGCTCATTCAAGAAATACTTATACACATCCTAGGAATAACCATCATGTGCATCCTAGAAACAACATGTATAATCAAAACTTGCACACTGCACAAGCATATCCTAGGAATTACTATCATGGTTATTCTAGAAATAATATGCATACTCATGAAAATGCTAGCATGTTTCCTAGAAATCATCTTCATACATTCTCTGAAAAATGACATGCATATTGATATTCCTCACAATAGAAGCATGTATCCTAGGAACTCATATCCTAAGCATTATAGGCATGCATGACTAAATCATCCTAGAAATTTCAATAACTATCATCTTAGGATTGTGCATCATCAACATGTCTATAGAACACCATATGCTGTTAAGAAAATATGGATCCCAAAAGGAACTATATTTTCAAGGACTAACCCCAAATGACCCAAGAAATTTTGGGTACCTAAAAATGCCATTGTGTATCATTGTGTGATGTAGATATGTCTCCTGTTGTATGTTTATCTACCTAAATAAATAAGCATATAATCGAACTTGTTTTACTTGCAAGTGCACAAGGTCTATAGTAGCATAGTGTGCAAGTGTGAGATCATTTCCATAAAGATTGGTGAATTTTGATTTAGAATTAATTTCAAAAAGTAAAATAGATAGAAGTAAATATTGGGTTTAAATAATAATGATAAAGGCATAGGGACTTGATATCCACCACTAATCATGCTACCCCCAACAAAACAATATGCCAATGCTCTACTCATGCTATGAATGCCTAATGGTTGTCAACCTAAGGGCTTGGTCCATTTCTTAGGCTATTGATCTCCCTAAGTAACGAGTTAGGCATGGTGTATACTCTAACTCTTTTCTCTCTTAAGGGATTCAACATGGTGTATACTAAGTTGTTCCTTAAGAGAGTATAGGATCTGTGGAAATCGACAACCACATGAGACCTAGGGCTTGGTCAGCACCCGGTTTCCCATGTTGATTAACCCAAGAATCCGATGTGGATATCTTTTGTTACTATTGTTGAACCCAGGACTCGGTCATCCAAATTGATTCAACTAACTAATCCATACCACATGCATACTATAGACTGAGGTTTCAACCCAATAGGGGGGATGAATTGGGTTTTTAAAACTTTCGCAGAATAAATACAAGTTTATAAAAACATATAACCAACAAGCAATTAAACAAGTAATATGCTGTAAATAAAGAGTTTAAGGAGTAAAGAATGCAAACTTAGTTTATAGTGGTTCAACAATATCGGATTCGTTCCGACCCTACGTCCACTCTCTTCAAGGAACCTCCTTGAAGTAATCCACTAAGAAACTTAGTCGTGCAACTTCACGGGTGTTGCACAAACTGAACATAAGCAACTTACGGGTGTTGCTCAAACCATACAATCCCCTTCCTCTCGGAAGTAATCCCTTTACAATAAAAGCTGTAAAGTAAATGGTAGAGAGACAGCAAATGAAAGCTTATACAACTGAATAATGTCTCTCTTTCAAAGTAAAGCTTGAAGAATGGCTCAACATGAGTATTTCAAAGCTTTTTAAGTTTCAAAGAATGAATGACTTGATTGTGTGTGTTTTTCTTTTTTTGAATGTCTTCTCCTCCTTGTTGAATGTTGAATTGAGTGGGTTTATATAGCCATGAATTAATATGGCCGTTAGACTTTAATTTGAAATGTTTGTGCCTTTAAAATCTCAGATTTCGAGTCCCAACGGTCATATTTTTGAACTTCCAGTCGATTGGGTCCTCTTTAAAAATCACATTTTTAATGCTACAGTGTTACTAGTCGACTGGGTATGACTTACCAGTCGACTGGGAACCTTTTGCCTGTTTTACCAGTCGACTGGTACTATTCACCCGGTCGATTGGGTCACTATTTGTGCGCTGCTACAGTGTTTTCAAGATGAACAGTGTTTTCAGCATCAATTTTCTTCATATCTCTTTATTCGTTTTAGATTTTTGAGTTCCAAAAAATCTCCTAATTGAATCAAACTTTCTTGCACATTAAACACATGAGTTAAACACTTTAAAAGTGTTTTGTTATCATCAAAATTAATCTAATCAATTTCTTGATTAAAACGTTTTTGATGATGACAAAACATATTACAGATTTAAGCATAATGTGTATGCAAGATATATGAAGAATGATATATTACAAATGCCCAAGTAATTTTAAGTATTGAGCCCAAGAATTTATTTGCATTTAATAAAATCACATGGATATTTTATATCTTCAATTAATTAAGACTATATAATAAAATACAATGCAAATATAATTAGCTCCTAACAATTGAAATGCTTACAAAGAGTATCTTAGGATTCAAACCTATAATTTATCTCTATTGTCTTTGAAGTTGCATTTAAATTATTCTCATTGAATTTGATCTTTTGGAGAGCTTATTGACTTTTGAGATCATCAACTTTGATTCACCAATTTCTACAATCTTGATCTCCTTTGATGTATAAGCACTATTAACAATCTGTATTACTTAAGTAATATTCATTAGTGCTTAATTAAGATTTTTATCACTATTGAAATTATTTAGGGTCAACACATACGTTGATCAGACACACACATATAAGGAATTTAAATAAAAACAGGCATTAATCAAGTTAAGAATCACAGCATAAATATTGCAAAAGCGCCAATACTGAATTATTGGTTAAACATAATTAGGGCTTTAATCAAGCCCTTACTAGGGTTTAGTTACACATGCTAGTAATGCTAAACATATTCATAAAGTAAAAATAAATGGGAATGAGTAAACTCGAGAGAAGAGTCGTCAATTCTCCTCCAAAGCTTACAACTTCAAGCTAAATCAAAAGGTAAAATCCCAAGTAATCAAAAAGTATGTTTTCTGTGTTTTACAAGTCTATATATAGGGTTCTAAGGGAGCCCTGAAACCCTAATTTCCAATTTGAGAACCGAAGACTTCTTTCCAAAACTGGCTCTGCCGCCTCTCTGTGCGTGTGTGCTCGATCGCGAGCTTCTGCACTCGAGTGCATGGGTGCACTCGAGCCTTTTAAGTGTGCGCATGAGTGCCTGTGCAGTTGATCACAAGAGAGGTGCATTCGAGCGCACCTTGCTGGTTTGTAGATCTTCACTTTTTGTTCCTTAGAGCTTCAAAATGTCTTCTTTTCTTCAAAGACCTATGAAAAACATAGAAAACACGAAAATGAAGTAGAATTTACTAAAATAGATAAGTAAAGAGTCTAATAAGTGTAAATTAAGAGGCTTAAATATGACTATTTAAGCACTTATCACACCCCCAAACTTACATATTGCTAGTCCCTTAGCAATACTAAACGAAAGACTATGTAAAAACAAAATCAAAGATAAATTCATTCTTCATGATATCCAAAAATTTGGGTTACACATAAAACCCGATGACTGTTCATGAGTAAGCTTATAATAAAAACACATTTTTGCAATGAATAAGGATTTTAAAAGTTCATGTTACTTACCTAAGGTTGGTTTAAGGCATCGCAAGTTTGATTTGGTGTGTGGTGAATTAGCACATAGAAGATGGAGCTTCCAAATAATTCTAATGTATAGTGTTTCGGTGTCCAAACCTTCATCGAATTCCTTTTCAGACAGAACAAAACTGGCATAGTTTTTATTTTTTTTCTTTTTTTTTTCTTTCACCATGATATTTTTGTCATGTTAAGTTCCATTAAGCTTTCTAATTGACCCTTGTAGCAAGTGTTTAGTCAATGACTCCCAAACCAAATGGTTTTAGGGTATTAGGTGTAAAGACACCCCTAAAGACTAACTAACTCGAGTCAAAAAGGCTACGGAACTAACAGGTCTTAATGTTGCTAAGTGAAATTCTCACATTTTGACGTGAACACTCACTGCTTACTGAGGCAAGAGGTCCAGTTACTCAGTGAAAATTTTTATGATCATTAAATGCTTAATTCCCACCTTTTGACATGAATACTCACTGCTTATTGAGGCAAGAGGTCTAGTTACTCAGTGGAAAGTGTATTTAATGATCATTAGGAGCATTTTATTTTCTCTTTTTACATGATGGACATTTTTCTTTATTTTTGTATGCCAAAGTGTTCTTCTAACAAGTTATCCGATTATAGTTAGGTCATGGAAATATATACATAAAAATTAAATGTCATACCCCACACAATTGCGTGCTAATGTGCTCGTATCAGATCTAGATCAAACTTGTGAATTCTTAAGTGCCTTGAGGTAGGTAATTAAACTTTTTAAAATTTTTATTACTAGGCTATATGTTCTAGATTTTAAGCTTACTAATGAAATTTTATCATGTTTGTTTTAAATCAACCAAAATTTTCAACACAAAGTGATCATGCATTTATCTTTAAAACAAAAACTTGAGGCATAGTGTGTGCATGTGTGTGCAAGTGTCTCTCTCTACCCCTAAACTTAATATGCACATTGTCCCCAATGTGTGAGTGACATGGAAAGATCTGACCTGGGAGCTGGAGAACTAGACTGCTGGCATGACATAAATAAGAAAAGAAAAATACGATAATGAAAAGGATATGTTGTGGGGTGCCTCCCACGAGCGCTAAGTTTTACATCTTCAGCCAAACAGGGTATCCTCTCACTGTTGGTCATCAGGTGGTGCAGTCGAAGAAGTATCAGGGTAGGAGTTAGGCGATCGAGGATGGCCTGTAGTGTCGCATCCTGTCGTGCAAACAGTACCTCCAAACTATCTATCCATTGATGAATCAGTCGGGTCGCCTCCCTGTCCTCCCGGTGGATGTCGGATAGCTCACAACGAAAGGAGGATAACTCCTTAGAAGGTGCTGGTACTCTGTGAACCCCATGTCTAGCTGGTCTTCCTCTCATGTAGGGCTCACTGCCGGGTGCTCGGTGTCCATCAGATCATCTGCCACTGGCTCATCAATAGGAACATGCTCTCGGGGTCCTCGGGGCATGTGGGACTGGCTGAGGCTCCATTGGGCCCTCCCGAAGAACAGATGGTCGTTGACTGGTGTGTCGATAGAGGAGCCCTTGATCCTCTTTTTCTTAAAGATGTGGCTGAGTAGGAAGGGAAAAAAGAGCCCCCATGCATTAGCCGTGGTGGTCTGACGGCTATGCACATGGCCCTAGAACTTGTGCATCTGACTCCATATGATGACTAGTATGGAATACCAGTGACCCTGATGAAAGGCATAGAGGGCTTGTATGAACTAATCCCTCCTCTGAGTCTTGTGCCCCAAGGGGCACACATTACACTAGAGGATAGAGTCCACGAGCCACAGGCGGGGAGGCAACTTCGACCAGCTCCCCTCATTATTGTGTCGGTCTGTATACTGGCCCGCATATATATCCTCGATGATGTGGGGTAGAGGAAACGGGTCTGGCTACTCCTCCATATGGCTATCCTCTGAAGGGGACTCATTATAGCAGTGGAGGGCGGTGGCGATATCAGCAGTGGTCAGCTCTATGAATCTGCCCTGGACTGAGGAGGATAGGATCTCTGGTCGGGTGCAGTCATAGGTCAGGTTCTTGTAGAAGCTGACCACGAATCTAGTGTAGGCCGTCAAACAGACCGGCTTGAATAGCCGCTTGAGACTCCAGGCCTTAAACTTTTGGACCGCCCATCTCGTGGTGTCCAAGCTCTTAAAATCCCCATCGATGTTGAATGTAGTCTCGAACAGGATTTTGCACTGCTTGAAACTAGGCTGTGTGGAATGGGAGCGGCTGCTGGAGGCTTGGGAACTGGATGCCATTTGCTTAAGTGTAAAAGTGCAACTTCTGGTGTGAGTGCACTCGATCTTAGTGAATGCTACGCTCGATCGCACAGATTGAGGTACACTCGATCATAAAGGCCTAGTGCTCAATCGCACTCGATCAGGCAACTGGTCGAACAGTTTCTATGCGACAGAAACTTGAAACTGTAGAAGTCACACTAACTCGATCCCAACCTCCTGTAAATATGAAACAACACAACCAAAAGAACCAAAACATAAGGTAAATACATAATAGAAGGAATTATAAATCAAGAATCGTCTATGATGGTGTGTAGCTACTTAGAAACAAAAATGGATATACCTTGTGTTCTTAGGAGGGGAGTAGTTGTGCAATAAGGAAGGATGAGGTATTGTGCTGGTGGTAGGGTTGTTTACGGTAGTGAGGTTGTGATGTGTGGAGTGCTAGAGGTGAGAGGGAGGTTTGAAGCGAATTTTTGTGTAGGGCGAGGGTAAGTGCAACAGACAGGAATAGGAAGTGCACTGGAGTGTAAGGTGAGGAAATAAGGTTTATGAGTGAAGTGTGAATAAAAACCCTCGCGTGTCTTCTCTATCTCGAATGCGCTTAAGTGTGTGGTGAAGTGTGCTCGATCGCACTTATGGGGGGGTTATGCCCTCGCGTGCTCTAGAGCTCAAGGTGAAGGTGCGCTCGAGCACACTGTGCGGTGTGCTTAAGCGCAAAGCAACATGTATAGAAAAATTAAATCTTACCAAGATTAAAATAATAAGTTTAGAACTATACAACCATATTGTATTTTAGTGGCCTCAGAACCACTAATCTTGATAGAGGCACTTGAGCTATAGGTTTGTGAAAGTGGGAATTGCTCAAGTGCTCTCTATAGTAGCTTCAGTGCTACTCTCTTTGAAGGGCGCACTTAGAGCCCTCCTCATGTGGTTCAAGTGCTCTCGACAACTACTTTATCTCCAATTGTTGTGCCTGGACAATAGAAGAGAGAAAAGTAGTATTAGTAGGTTCAGGAGGTTCAACTGGAGGAATAAACTTACTTGGATGCTTTGGTGCAGCCTTAAGGGGGTGCATAGCTTTATTGATGTCCTTAATCACATTTTCATATTCTAGCCTGATCTCTAATCTTGTGACACTGTGTTTGAGGGTAGTCTCCAATAGATCAATGTGATGGACCTGAAAAACTTGCTCAACAACACCTTGCATCAAGCTTATATTAGAACATTCCATATCAGTTTCGGGTGAATTTATTGTATCAAATATTTTAAATTTTATCTCCTCACTATTTAACTTCATAGTGACAATACCCTTTTTTACACAAATATTTATATCATCAATTATCATAAAAGGGTCTTCCTAAGATTATGGATAAAGGTAACGACATAGGACATTCTTCCATATCCAATACAATAAAATTCGCAGGTAAAATAAATTTACCTACTTTCACCAAAACATCCTCAAGAATGCCTCTTGGTCATTTGATGCTTCTGTCAGCCAGTTGCAAAGTGATGGATGTTGGTTGAAGCTCCCCCAAACCTAGTGTCTCGAATATACTGTATGGCAGCAGATTGACACTCGCCCCTAGATCCAATAGTGCATGCTCAAATAGCTGGTCATCTATCCTGCAAGGAATAGTAAAACTACCCGGATCTTTTAGCTTTGCTGGTAGTTTTCCTAATAGCACAACACTTACCTCTTCAGTCAAGGCTACTATCTCATGCTCCTGAAACTTCATTTTATTAGTGCAACAATATTTCAAAAATTTAGCATATGCAGGAATTTGTGTAATTGCATCTAATAAAGGAATGTTTATTTATACTTTTCTCAAGATTTCAAAAATGTCAATCAATTTAGTCTCTTTCTTAGGTTTTACTAACCTTTGAGGGAAGGTTGGTGCATTCACCTTGTCCATCTCACTTACCTTAGATGTGGATGCTTTATCTGGAGATGCTTGTGCAGGCTTATCGACGCCTATGATCTTTCCACTTCTTAGGGTTGTCACAGCATTCAGTTGTTGGTGTCCTCTTGGATTAGGTATTGGTTGGGCTGGAAGCTCTCCTTGCTTTCTGCTACTTAGTTATTTGGCCAGTTGCCCCATTTGTACCTCTAGTCCTTGAATGGCTTGTTCATGTTTTGCAATGGTTTGTCTCATCTCAGTTCGAAATTATCTTGTTTCTGCAATGAATTGTTCTTGCGAATTCATCAGCTGTTGGTGTTGGGATACCAACTACTGTTGCTGAGTTTCCAGTTGCCTCACAAGACTCTCTAGGTCATTTTTCTTTGTTTCGGAAACTGAGTGGGCTGCTGGTTGGGAGTTCCTTTACTGCCCTTCACTGTTCTAATTGTTGCTCCAAGAAAAGTTTGGGTGATTCCGCCATCTAGGGTTGTAGGTGTTTGCTGTTTGGTCCCACAAAATTTGCTTGCTCAGAGTCTACAGATGAATAGAAGGGATATGTCTCAGTATTATGATCAAATTGGGAACATATCACACATACCTGGAGTGGTGTAGCTGGTGGATTAGGTGATGCATTCTAAGCGGCCATGGCTTTAACTAGCATATCTAATTTCCTCTCCACAGCAGCTATATGTGTAGAAGATCCTCCATTTAGGTTCACCTCATACATACCTTTGCTCTTGGTTATATGTCTACCTCGAGAGGAGAACTGCTGGGTGTGTTAACTTAAGGTTTCGAATAGCTCCATGGCTTCTTCGCTGCTTTTCTCCATCAGTACTCCTCCACAACCTGAATCCACAATACTTTTATTAGTATCACTTAAACCCTCATAGAAAGCTTGCACCATTTCATCTTGAGGTAGGTTGTGATGTGGGCATTTGAGTAACAGCTCGATGAAATGTCCCCATGCCTCAAAGAATAGGTCTCCATCCTTTTGTTGGAAAGACCAAATCTCCTCCCTCATTTGCCTTGTCTTTTAGGCTGGGAAAAATTTCCTTAGGAATTTGCTGGCCAACTCCTCCCAAGTGTGGATAGAAACTGCAGGAAATGAATTGTACCATAGTTTATCGTTATCTTTTAAGGAAAAAGGGAAAAGAATTAACCTGATTCCTTCTTGGTCTAAGCCTCGGATGTGCTGGAATTTGCAAAGATCAAAGAACTCTCGAAGGTGTAAGTGTGGATCCTCATTAGGTGTACCCCTAAAGTGAGTCAATGCACTGAGTATCTACGGAGATATGTAGTAGTTGCCTTTCGCCTCGGGTTGATAAGCAATGCAAGATGGCTGATCGAGATTCCATGGGATGAAGGATTGCTTCATCAGTTTTCGCTCAGGTGGCTGTTGATTTTCGATCTGTTCCACCATTGGTGCTTCCTCCTCAATTTTTCCTTCTACCTCTTCGAAGTTGTCTCTAAGCCTTTGTCGGATGGTCTGCTCAAGCTTGGTATCGAGGGGAAAGAACGTTGGATGTCTGGATCGAAGCTCGTGCATGAATCGAAAACAATTGCTTTAGTGCAGCAGTTCAACACTGCTGTCCGGGTAACTCTCTGCCTCAAGTACGCTCGATCGCACAAAGGGGTGCGCTTGATCACAAGTGGTAAAGGAGAGTTGCTGGAGTACCTAAAACAGAGAACGAAAAAGATATAGATTAGGTTTTTCGATGAAACAAAAATGAAGGTGAAAAACAGAAACTTGAAATTTGAGATTATTGATAAAAATAAAGCAGAATAAATAAAAATTACTAAACTAAACGAAAATAATTCTAGAAAGAAATTTAGTGCAATCCCCAGAAACGGTGCCAAAAACTTGTTGTACGTTTATCTATCTAAATAAATAAGCAAATAATCGAACTTGTTTTACTTGCAAGTGCACAAGGTCTACAGTAGCATAGTGTGCAAGTGCGAGATCATTTCCACAAGGATTGGTGAATTTCGATTTAGAATTAATTTCACAAAGTAAAAAATAGATAGAAGTAAATAATAACGATAATGGCGTAGGGACTTGATATCCACCACTAATCATGCTACCCCAACAAAACAATATGCCAATGCTCTACTCATGCTATGAATGCCTAATGGTTGTCAACCTAAGGGCTTGGTCCACTCCTTAGGCTATTGATCTCTTTATGCAACGAGTTAGGCATGGTGTATACTCTAACTCTTTTCTCTCTTAAAGGATTCAGCATGGTGTATACTGAGTTCCTTAAGAGAGCATAGGATCTGTGGAAATCGACAACCACATGAGACCTAGGGCTTGGTCCGCACCTGGTTTTCCATGTTGATTAGCCCAAGAATCCAGTGTGGATATCTTTTATTACTATTGTTGAACCCATGACTCAGTCATCCAAACTGATTCAACTAACTAATCCATACCACATGCATACGTTGATCAGACACACACATATAAGGAATTTAAATAAAAACAGGCATTAATTAAGTTAAGAATCACAGCATAAATATTGCAAAGGCGCCAATATTGAATTATTGGTTAAATATAATTAGGGCTTCTATCAAGCCCTTACTAGGGTTTAGTTACACATGCTAGTAATGCTAAACATATTCATAAAGTAAAAATAAAGGGGAAAGAGTAAACCCGAGAGAAGAGTCGTCAATTCTCCTCTAAATCTTACAACTTCAAGCTAAATCAAAAGGTAAAATCCCAAGTAATCAAAAAGTATGTTTTCTGTGTTTTACAAGTCTATATATAGGGTTCTAAGGGAGCCCCGAAACCCTAATTTCTAATTTGAGAACCGAAGACTTCTTTCCAAAACTGGCTCTGTCGCCTCTCTGTTAGTGTGCACTCCATCGCGAGCTTCTGCGCTCGAGTGCATGGGTGTGCGCTCGAGCACACCTTGCTGGTTTGCAGATCTTCACTTTTGTTCCTTAGAGCTTCAAAATGTCTTATTTTCTTCAAAGACCTATGAAAAACACAGAAAACACGAAAATGAAGTAGAATTTACTAAAATAGATAAGCAAAGAGTCTAACAAGTGTAAATTAAGGGGATTAAATATGACTATTTAAGCACTTATCATCTCCACACCCAGGAAAAAGGTAACTGTTGGTACCTTGATAGTGATTGCTCAAAGCACATGACCGGTGATAAAAGTGTATTCACGTAGCTAACTCTAAGAGATGGTGGACTTGTCACCATTGGAGACAACACAAAAAGAAAGATCATTGGGCATGGAAAAGTTGGTAATGATTTATCAACCATAGATAATTTATTGCTAGTACAAGGCCTTAAGCCAAATTTACTAAGCATTAGTCAACTATGTGACAAAGACAATAAAGTCGCATTTGAAACCTCTCATTGTCTAGTTATAGACATCAAGAGTAACAAGATCAAATTTGTTGGCCATAGACATGAAAATGTCTATATAGTTGATTTAAAATCCTTGCATTCCAAAAATGAAAAATGTTTTCTCACATTTAGTGAAAATCCATGGCTATGGCATAGAAAGCTTGGTCATGTGAACATGAATTTGCTTAAAATCATTTCTAGAAAAGATTTAGTCATTGGACTTCCCAAAATCAATTTTGAAAAAAACAAAGTATGTGATGCTTATCAAATGGGAAAACAAACTAGGATTTCTTTTAAATCAAAGAATGTAGTCTCAACTACTAGACCATTGGAAATTTTGCATATGGACTTATTTGGTCCAATAAGTACCATTAGTCTAGGTGGCCATCAATATGCTCTTGTTATTATTGATAACTATTCAAGATATACCTTTGTTATTTTTATTGCTTATAAGGATGAAGCTTACAAAGGATTTGAAAACTTTTGCAAAAAGGTTCAAAATGAAAAAAGAATTTGTATTTCAAGCATTAGAAGTGATCATGAAAAAGAATTTGAAAACCAAAGTTTTTCAAAATTTTATGATGAAAATGGAATTGATCACAACTTTTCAGCTCCTAGAACTCCTCAACAAAATGAAGTTGTTGAGAGGAAAAATAGAGCTCTAGAAGAATTTGCAAGAACAATGCTTTGTGAAAATAGTTTACCAAAATATTTTTGGGCTGAAGCAGTAAATATTTCTTGCTATATCTTGAATAGAATTTTAATTAGGCCTATGCTTGATGAAACTCCGTATGAATATGGAAAGTTAGAAAGCCTAATATCTCCTATTTTCGTACATTTGGTTGTAAATGCTTTATCCTAAATAACAATAAAACTAACTTGGGTAAATTTGACTTTAATACCGATGAAGGGATATTTTTAAGATATTCAACCACTAGTAAGGCTTATAGAGTCTTCAATAAGAGAACTCTAGTGGTAGAAGAATCCGTACGTGTAACTATTGATGAGTCTAACCCAATTAGTAGTAGAGAAGTTTCTTTCAATGATGATGTAGATTTTATTCCGAGAACAGAATCACCTACTCTCATTGTTGACCCAAAGGAGAATCCGTCTCAAACAAATGAAGAGATGGAAACTCTCAAATTGGACCAACCATCTAAAAGCCGACAAGAGGACAGTCTTCCCAAAGATTGGAGGTATGTAAATTATCATCCGATTGATCAAGTGATTAGTGATCCTTCATAAGGAGTAAGAACTCGTTCCTCTATTAGAAATATTTTCAATTATGTAGCTTATTTGTCTCAAATAGAACCTAAAACTTTTATAGAAGCTAAAAAGGATAATGATTGGATAACTGCCATGCAAGAAGAAATAAATCAATTTGAAAGAAACAATGTTTGGATCTAGTTCCTAGACCTAAGAATCATACAATTATAGGAACTGAATGGGTATTTAGAAATAAGATGGATGAAAATGGAATAGTGACTAGAAACAAGGCTAGACTAGTTGCTAAGGGATATAATCAAGAAGAAGGAATAGACTTTGATTAGACCTATGCTCCCGTAGCTAGATTAGAAGCTATTCGAATATTATTAGCTTTTGCATGCTTTAATAAGTTTAAATTATTTCAAATGGATGTAAAGAGTGCTTTCTTAAATGGCTTTATAGAGGAAGAGGTTTATGTTGAGCAACCTCTTGGATTTGAGAATCCTAGTCTTCCAAATCATGTCTACAAGCTTTCTAAAGCTCTATATGGGTTGACGCAAGCTCGAAGAGCATGGTATGTAAGACTAAGTAAATTTTTAATTGACAATAATTTTGTAAGAGGTAAAGTAGACACAATCCTCTTCACAAAAGTGCTACTAATAAATCTATGGGTCAAGAGTTTGCTAAGTGCATGCAAGGTGAATTTGAAATAAGCATGATGGGAGAGCTTACCTACTTTCTTGGACTTCAAATCAAACAATTGAAAGAAGGAATCTTCATCAATCAATCAAAATACACTAAGGACCTGCTAAAGAGGTTCGGGATGGAAAGCTCAAAGCCACTTGGTACACCTATGAGCACATCTACAAAACTTGATCTTGATGAAGGAGGTAAGTGTGTAGATACTAAATACTATAGAAGCATGAGAGAAGCTTTACTTTATTTGACTGCAAGTAGACCTAATATAATGTTTAGTGTATGCATGTGTGCTAGATTTCAAGTTAATCCTAAGGAATCACATGTAGTTGCAATAAAAAGGATCCTTAGATATCTACAAGGAACTCAAACCCTAAGATTATGATACTTTAGAGATTCATCTTTTGAGCTTGTAGGATATTCAGATGCTGATTTTGCTGGGTGTAGGTTAGATAGAAAAAGAACAAGTGGAACATGCCAAATCTTAGGTGCAATGTTAACCTCTTGGTTTTCCAAGAAACAAAACTCCGTTGCACTATCAACCGCCAAGGCGGAATACGTAGCAGTTGGAAGTTGTTGTGCCCAATTGTTGTGGATGAAACAACAACTAGAAGACTATGGCATGAACTTTAAAAGTATCCCAATATATTGTGATAATACTAGTGCTATCAACCTAACCAAGAACCCTATTCAGCACTCTAGAACTAAACACATAGAAATTAGACATCACTTCTTAAGAGACCATGCTCAAAAAGGTGATATAAGACTATAATTCATACCTTCAGAAGATCAAATAGCTTACATTCTTACAAAACCTCTAAGTGAAGCAATTTTTTGCAAAATAAGACTGTCAATATGATTGTTAGATTATGATAAACTGTATGTTTGATTGTTTCATCATTCATCATTTTGCATATTTGACATCTAGTGAAAGAGTATTAAACCTTATTTAATTACTCCCTCACTCAAGATGGCATAGATAAACAAATTTCGTGCTAAGACTCAAGACTGAAAATTTTCTTAAGGGTCCAATCAACTGGTAAGTCTATCCCAGTCGACTGGTAAATCTCTGCCAAAATTCTCAGTCGATTGGTAACATTATACCAGTCGACTAGTACATCAAGATCTTGTTTGGAGCCATTTTTTGAAATTCAGTTATCAACCCAGTCGACTGGTATGAACTACCCAGTCAACTGGTATATCTCTGCTAGTTTACCCAGTCGACTGGTATCCCTACCCAGTCGACTGGTATGAGGAATTTTTCAAATCTGTAATAATCCCAATCGACTGGTTCCTTGACCTCAGTCGACTAGTATCGTGATTCTATATATAGTCTCTTTATTTTTTTTCTAGATTATTACGCCATTTTAAAACCCTAAGCTTTCTCTCTCTACAAAATCTCATCATTTTGATCAAAAAACCTTCAAAACACTTCCTAAACTTCTCGACTTACTCATCCACGCCATCCATTTCAACTTTTTACTGTTGAAATCTCCAATTTCCACTCAAAACCCTTTTTTTTTTTTACCAAAAACTCTTTTTCTTCCAAAATATCCGATAGAATCCGTATAAAAATCACCATTAGGGGACCACATGCGCCTACTAGGCCAAGGTCCACCAAATCCATGGCTTCGGATTCCTGATGAAAGGGCATGGTGGGCTCATCAAGTAAGAAGCCCAGAACAGAGCTTAACAACTTTCTGTTCTCCAGCTCGATGGTAAAAGACAGGTATACATCAGTTATCTACTATAAGAAAATCATGACGGGCAGATTCGTCGACTTCGAATCTATTTGTCATGGTAATGTCGATATATTACCTGTTTTTGATGCCATACACTTGACCCCACTGGTCAAGATTCATGAAAAATATTACCCGAGACTGATTCACCAGTTCTGTGCGAACTTGGTGAAACCCAGTCCACTGGCTTTGAGGTTTAGAACCAGTGTAATGGGTGTGGAGTTTGAGGTCAACACTGACCTCTTGATGAGTATCTTGAGGATGCTTGTAGGAGGGATCCAATAGAGTCTGGACGAATGGCCAGACAATTTCAAGTATGAGGAGCATGTCAGATAGTTAGAGGTGACCCTAACTATGTGTTTCGACCCACTACATTTCACACATGTAGTGACATGCCCCTTGACTCGAAATTGTTCAACTTAATTGTGAGTTGGACCATCTACCTGATACTCAAGAGTCGGGGCTATCTATCTAAGATAGATATTGTATTGATTTGGTGCCTTAAAACTGGGCACCATTTCAATAACTACCCTCTACTGCTCGCCAACATGATAAATGGTGAAGTGAGTGACTTTGGATGCCTTCCCTACTGGATGCTCATCATACTCATCCTCCAGTACTTTTAGGTGCCTCTCCCTACCTCCGAGGCTCAAGACATCAGCCTTAAGGACATCATCAACGTCTCCTCATTGAAGAAGATGGGATGCACAGTCTGAGACGGCTTTATCTTCTCCAAGGCTAGGAAACACATTCGGATAGGAAAGGACGAGAGCAGTGATGATGAGGACGAGGGTTTGGATGCTGCTGCTACTGCTGCTATGGATATGGATGACTGAGCATCTCCTATGGGTGACTCGAGTGCTAGTCAGGTTGGTTATAGTGATCTTCTTCAGGCTATCACGAGCCTCCAGCTGACCATGCAGTCCAACTTCCAGAGTTTGAGCTCTACAGTCGACACCATGCATCACGACCTCCGCTCTCTCCGAGATGACTTTGAGTTGCACCGTGAGCATACCAAGGGCTCTCTGGCTGAGCTTCAGGATCTCTATCATGGAAGCTCTGACTCTCTTGCTCCTTGAGTCATTTTTCTATCTTTCTTTTGATGTACATTTTGATGTAGTTTTTCATTGTTCTTAGTACAGACATATTTTCATATTTTAATGTATTTTGAACTTCTGTTTCGGCTCTACGAAGCCTGTACTGTATAGACTGATGATATATATGACTATTGTTTTTGCTTAGACTTAGTTAATATACTTGTTTTACACTTTCGCAATATGGTTACATGCTTTATATCGTTTTATATTTGGATAAATGCTTTAAACTGTTTTTGCATGTATGAAAACTTTCGATTCTTTTCGGGAAGGCTTCTAAACTCCAAATGATGCCAAATATTTTTATGAAAGTTTTTTTATGCATGCTCTTCATATATATGGTATCTATATAGCTTATTTTTTGGTTTACTACCCTCATTTCTGCTGTTGTCAAAACATGAGAGAAAAATGAGAAAATGAGAAAACTAACTATAAACTCAAAATAGTGCATAGATTTAGGGGGAGCATTGCTCCAAAGAACTTGGTGTATGATTTTATATATTGAGATGATTGGTTGGGTCACATATAAATTGTTCTTTATCTTTTTACAGGTTGGTTTTATTAAAAAAACAGAGGAGACTCTGCCTGATTTTTTTCAAAAAATTTAACACTTAGTTTTTAAAACTGTTTTCTCTCATTAGTTTTGTCATCATAAAAAAAAAGTGGAGATTGTTGACCCTCACTTATATTTTAATGATGACAAAACACAACTCTTATTATACTAACAGTGCTATCTAAGTGTATTAAGCAATAAAAACATTCAGCCAAGGATCAAGGTGCAAGAACTCAACCCGAATCAAACACCAAGTCAAGATAGAAGATCTAGTATAGGGACAAGGTATTTAAAAAAGTTGTAAATCTCACTTGTTCAAGTAAAAATCTTGTCTTATGGCTCCTTTTGAAAAAGTTTTTCTATAGAACTTTTCAATCAAATGTTTTTAAGTTAAAAACATTTCAAAACATAAAAACTGGGTTGATAAGCAACCCAATCGACTAGATACTTATACCAGAAGACTGGTATATGGGACAGTGTGTCCCCAGTCGACTGGATGCTTAATTACATTCAAACTAACACTTGGTTATTGTGTATAGCTGAGGTGTCGATCCCACGAGGAAAAGCAAACTACAAGAGAAGATCTAAACTTTAATACGAAACGATAAAATCCAAATGAGTAAATATGAGTTTGATAATGAAATAGAGTGAAGGAGTTTTGTAATTATAATGGAGAATATAATAAGGCAGCAACAAGGTTCTGGGAATCTTCCTTAGGTTCGTTTCCTTATTCCAATCTCGATTTAGTTGTTTTTATCTTGATTTTAAGTTTCACATCCCAAACAAGTAATCGGTGTATATTCAATCAAAGCACATATAAACCCTAATGTAATTGCTATGAAGTACTCTTTGATTTCGATTCAAGCACACATAACCTATCCTATAGATTTATCAAGAAATGACAATATATCTTAATGACAATATAACAGTAATGGACAAACCTAAAAGATAAGTTTACCGGACTCAATCACATCCAAACAACTTGACATAAGAAGAGCTTGACTAGACTTATATGGAGAAGCATGCAATCACTAGATTAAGAAAATCTAAGAGAAGAAGAACATAAAGTGCAGCTGTCACATGAACCTAAATTCTTCTTGTTTAATCAAAGAATAACTCATAAACAATGTTTTAATAATAAATCCTTACAACTGAATCAAGAATGAAAATAAGAACAACTATTTCTAAGGATTCATCCCTTTGCCTTCTTGGAGATTAGTTGGCCATGGGGCTCATGCTTGAACACCGTAATGTCAAGCTATCTTCTTAGTTTCCAGCCTTCATGGATGCCCCTTTATCAAACCCTAAGTGATCTATTTATAATACAAAAGGTTCTAGGGTATTTTCAGGTCTAAACTATCATTAGGAAACAGAAGTTTGTGTGCGCGCCGCACCTTAGCCTTTCCAGGCCGCGACGCACACCTTTGATCTTGGCTTTCTGGAGTGCTGGATGTCACGGTGCCCCTGGACCAAGGCCGCGGCACCTAGCTCTGCTTGGATTTGTGGAGGCTTCTAGAGGCCGCGGTGCCCCTGGTCCAGGCCGCGGCGCACACTGGTTGTCTTGACTTCTCTTCATTTTGTCCTTCCGCAACCACTCCAACACTTTGTTATGCATGGAATCTTCATGCTTTAAACAATGATAGCTTTTCCATCTCTTTTAGACTCAAAGTACCTGAAAATGCACTGAAATAGATCAATGATCCAAGAATATCACTTTAGAGTTATTAAGGTATAAAAGTGTAATTCAAACCTTGATAAACCCTAAAATGATAACAAATAAGTACTGTTACAATGCATTTTATGACTCTTATCAGTGCAGTAGGGTATGTGTTTCCTGCATCCATGTGACTTCTCTAAAACAACTCCTCAAAGCATGATTGCCATGATTTCTTAATAAATCCCCGTGACTTATCAAAAACATCAAAAACATTAACGACATGGGGATAAATTGAAGAATCATCAAACTCAAAATTATTAGGAGTAAATTTCAAAGAGTTAGAATTATCTTTAATGTACTCATCCTCTTCATGTGGCTGCCTTAAGACTCGAAAAACATTTACTTCTAGAGTCATATTTCCAAATGATAATGTTATTAGGCCATTCCTACAATTAATTAGGGCATTAGCAGTGGCAAAGGATGGTCTTCCAAGTATCAAAGGAATTTTTGACTCTGTGTTCACAGCAGAAACGATATCCAAAACCAAAAAGTCAACAGGATAGTAGAAATTATTAATTTGCAACAAAACATCTTCCACAATACCTCTTGGTTTTCTTACCGATCTATCCGCTAATTGAAGTACCACAGAGGTTGGTTTGATCTCACCTAGACCGAGCTGCAAGTACATGGAGTATGGCATGAGGTTCGCACTAGCACCCAAATCTAACAATACTTGGCCACAAGATTTGTTTCCAATTTGGCAAGCCACCATTGGATAGCCTGGATCTTTATATTTGGGCGGTGTCTTGTTGTCAACTATTGCACTTGCTTGCTCCGTTAAGAATGTTGTCTTCTTCACATTGTGCTTCTTCTTGAGTGTGTATAGATCTTTGATGACTTTAGCATAGTTGGGGACCAGTTTTATGACATGAAGAAGAGGGAGGTTAATTTTAACATGCTGAAGTTGTTCAAGAATCTCATCTTTTAATGCTGAATTTCTCTCCTTAGGCTTAAGGAGTGCTTGAGGGAAAGGCACCGATGGAGAATAATCATCATGGGCCTCTTGTTCCTTGGGGTCTCCATCCTTGTTGCTCACGGTGTTAGGAATTAAGTTTAGTGGTAGAGTGGGTCCATCAATTTTCTTACTACTACGGGTGATTATGGCATTAACCTCTTTAACATTTTGATTTTTAGGATTGGAGGTTTGTGCCATATATTGTCCCCTTGGATTAGGTTGTGGCTGTGAAGGAAAACAACCTTGCTCTTGAATCGTCAAGAAACTAGTCAACTTGGTGAGTTGACTCTTTATCACCTTATGTTCGTCTTTGATCGCTTGTTGCTCATCTAGCAACCGTTGATTTATCTTGCCTTGCTCTTCCACACCCTTAGCATGTACTTGCATAAATGACTTAAACATATCTTCCAAAGGTAAAGATTGTTAAGGTATGTTAGATGAGGTTGCTTCCAGTTGCCATTGGGTACTAGAGTGGGGATGAGGTTGTATATCGGATCTTCAATGGGTGCTAGATTGGGTAGAAGGTTGCAGATCGGATCTCCCACTAAAATTAGGGTGATTCTTCCAACCAGGATTTTAGGTGTTAGAGTAGGTTGAGTCTGGTTTCCTAAAAGGTATACCTACAGCATTACACTCTCCCTTCATCTCAAAATAAGCTAGAAAATCGTTAGGTACATGATCTACCCCATTACACATGAAACAAGGTTCGTGGGACTCTACCCTAGCAACCGATTCAGGGGCTCTAGCATCCTTGGTTTTTAAGGCTTTAATTTCCTTAGTTAGGATCTCTAAACGGGCTTTAAGGTTATCCTCTTCCTTAAGTTGATAAATCTCAGCGGGTTGATTTCTCCTAGTACTTTCCATGGCATTCGGTCATGTCCACTTGTGGGCTTTTTCTGATAGTTCATCTAGAAAATCTATAGCTTTGTCGGGATCTTTTTGAAGAAAATCCCCATTACACATCATTTCTATGAACTGCCTCTCCCTACTTATAAGTCCATCATAGAAGTAGCTAACTACCCGTCAGCTCTCAAACCCATGGTGTGGACAAGAATTCAAATGATCTTTGAAACATTCCTAAACTTGATATAAGGTTTCACTCTCATTTTGTGCAAAGTTTAAGATTTGTCTCTTGAGGTTATTGGTCTTATGGGTTGGGAAGTGATGAGTGCCAAATATTGCATATTTTGGCCACTTAATTTACACTTGTTAGCTTAGGATTTTGTTACTTTGAGTTGTTTTCGTTGTTTTTCAGGTTTACAAGCACTGGGAAAGGAGTTTCACTAAAATTGCCAGAATTGCCTGTACAGATTAGTCATTTTTGTGGATTTTACTGTAGTGATTCAGGAAGAACTAAGAGATGAGTCATATATTCTTGGAAAGATCCGGAAGTCTATTTTCTGAGGAATTTTACAGCTCATAAAAATGATTTTTCTAGAGAAAATTATGGCAATTTTAGTAGACAAGGGTTAAGCTGAAGATGTCTAGTGCGCTCGAGCGCACCAGACTTGCGATCGATCGCAAGTGCACACTCGCACATCCCACATCGGTTAAAAATGTTTTGCAGTGAGCCAGTATGTGCTTGAGAGAACCAGACTACGATCGAGCGCACTAGGGCAGTATCCCACATCGAATTTGAAACATATTGTACTCCAGGAATTCCCCTATAAAAGCCTCATCTCACTTCATCATTCGGTGTGCAATCCGAAAGACTTCTGCTAGCCTTTTGGTGGATCTCAAAGGCTTTACTACCACGAAGAGAAGCGCCGCCCAACAACAAGTGGAATTTCTCCCCATGTATGGTTAGTTTTTAATTTACTGCTTTTGTTAGTTTTAAAGTTTAATGTTTAGCACTGTTATTGTGAACTTTAGTTTCATGATTATGAGTGGCTAAAATCTTCAGCTAAGGTTGAAGATTAAGCCTCGCCGTTGTTTGGCATAATATTTTCAGATTTGTTTATACAATTCTGATGTTTTTTAGTATAAATGTTCTGTTCAATTATTTGAGTAAAATTTTATGATTGATTGCGTTTAAATTGTTTTGTGGGATATTCTGTGTGTTTCATCTGATGGATACATCGAATCGTTTTTGATTAAATTGGATATCCTTTGTGATTTGTTAAAAGTGGATACATTGGATTGTTTTGGTTTAATTGGGATATTTGTTGTGATTTGTTTAAAGTTGGATTCATGGAATGTTTTGATAGATTATTTTTATATAGAATATGAAGATATATGCTTTACTTTGGTGGGGTGGATTCAGAAACCATAGTGTTTTTATCATTAGTCTTTAAATCAATTTAGTTTAGTTTATATTTGTTTTGCAAAAGACAATTCAAAACTTGGAACTAGGTTAAAATAGGCTTAGTTTAGATAAAAATATTTTCACAATGCAATTCCCTATGGATTCGACCTCGCGCTTGCACAACACTATATTGCAGACGACTCGTGCGCTTGCGAGTAGTTTAAAACTCACAACACGAAATGCTTTTGGAAGAAAACTCCTGTCATTTCATCCCAACTACCTATGGACCTAGGCCTTAACGAGTACAGCCAAACCTTGGCCTTTTCTTTAAGTGAAAAAGAGAAAAACCTAAGTTTGATGGTGTCTACCATATCAGCCCTACCTTGAAAGGTTGCTACTACTTCCTCAAATTCCCTAATATGGATATAGGGGTTTTCATTCTCAAACCCATGGAAGGTTGGTAGCAATTGGATCATGCCCAGCTTAAAATCATGTTGTTAAACATTATGGGGGAACATGATACAGGATGGTGTGGCCGTTCGGCTAGGGTGCAAGTAGTCTTTAAGTGTCCTAGTAACATTTTCATTATGATTTTCGGTCATGTTAACAAAATCCTCTAAATTCTCTCTTGGGTGTGCACTATGGTTTGATCTAGGTGAGGTTTCACTAACGGACGTGGAAGGAGAGGGTAACTCTATTTCAGGTCTTTTAATGATTCTACCTCGCGAATCTCTTAGTCTAAGCTTACACCAAAGGAATTAGAGGGAAACAAATAAAACAGAAAAATAAAATTAGAAAATCAAAACAAAGAGCAAAGAACGATATTACCGTCTTGTCTCAACATTGACAATCTTCCTTGTACTTTAAGCGCGTTTCCCCAGTAACGGTGCCAAAATTTGATTATGCTCAAACTAACACGCGGTTATTGTGTATAGCTGAGGTGTCGATCCCACGAGGAAAAGCGAACTACAAGAGAAGATCTAAACTTTAATATGAAATGATAAAATCCAAAGGAATAAATCTGAGTTTGATAATGAAATAGTGTGAAGGAGTTGTGTAATTATAATGGAGAATATAATAAGGAAGCAACAAGGTTCCTGGAATCCTCCCTAGGTTCGTTGCCTTATTCTAATCTCGATTCAATTGTTTTTATCTCGATTACAAGTTTCACATCCCAAACAAGTAATCAGTGTATATTCAATCAAAGCACATGTAAACCCTAATGTAATTGCTATGAAGTACTCTTTGATTTCGATTCAAGCACGCATAACTTATCCTATAGATTTATCAAGAAACAACAATATATCTTAATGACAATATCGCAGTAATGGACAAACCTAAAAGATAAGTCTACCGGACTCAATCACATCCAAACAACTTGACATAAAAAGAGCTTGACTAGACTTATATGAAGAAGAAGCATGCAATCACTGGATTAAGAAAATCTAATATAAGAAGAACATAAAGTGCAACTGTCACATGAACCTAAATTCTTCTTGTTTAATCAAAGAATAACTCATAAACAATGTTTTAACAATAAATCCTTACAACTGAATCAAGAATGAAAATAAGAACAACTACACCTAGGGATTCATCCTTTTGCCTTGATTGGAGATTAGTTGGCCATGGGGCTCATGCTTGAACACTATAATGTTAAACTCTCTCCTTAGTTTCCAACCTTCATGGTTGCGCCTTTATCAAACACTAAGTGATCTATTTATAATACAAAAGGTTCTAAGGTATTTTCAGGTCTAAACTATCATTAAAACCCTAATTAGGAAACAGGGGTTCATGTGTGTGTCGCACCTCAGCCTTTCCAGGCCGCGGTGCACACTTTTGATCTTGGTATTGTGGAGTGCTGGAGGCCGCGGCACCTATCTCTGCTTGGATTTTTGGAGTCTTCTAGAGGCCGCGGCGCACACCGGTTGTCTTGACTTCTCTTCATTTTGTCCTTCCGCAACCACTCCGACACTCTATTATGCATGGAATCTTCGTGCTTTAAACAATGATAGCTATTCCATCTCCTTTAGACTCAAAGTACCTGAAAATGCACCGAAATAGATCAATGATCCAAGAATATCACTTTAGAGTTATTAAGGTATAAAATTGTAATTCAAACCTTTATCAACCCTAAAATGCTAACAAATAAGTACTGTTATGATGCATTTTATGACTCTCATCAGTGCTTCATACCAGTTGACTGGTAAGAACCACCCAGTCGATTGGTACCTTCAACAGCCTTAAAAAATGAGAATTTTAACTTGACCCAGTCGACTGGTACTAAGACCCAGTCGACTGGTAGTTAAAAAAATATGATCGTTGAGATGCGAGATTTAAGCACAAATTGTACCAAAACGTACCAAAATAGTACAAAGTGGGCATATTACAACAAGACTATCTAAACCCACTCTATTGAGTATTTCAAACAGAAGAGATTATATACACAATCAAGTTTTTACTCATCGATACACAAAAGCTTTGAAATATTCATTGTTGAGCCATTCTTCAAGATTTACCTTGAAAGAGAGATATTATTTAATTGTATAAGCTTTCATTATTGTCTCTCCACTATTTACTTTACAGTATTTATTATAAAGGGATTAGCTTTCGAGAGGATTGTAAGGTTTGTGCAACACCCGTAAAGTTGCACGACTAAGTTTCTTAGTGGATTACTTCAAGGAGGTTCCTTGAAGAGAGTGGACGTAGGGTCGGAACGAATTCGATATTGCCGAACCACTATAAACTGAGTTCGCATCCTCTATTCCTTAAATTCTTTTGATTACAACATATTATTTTTTTACATGCTTGTGGGTTTATCTATTTTTTTTTAAACTTGTGTTTAATTAGCAAAAGTTTTTAAAAACCCAATTCACCCCCCTCTTGGGTTGAAACCTCAATCTACAGTGTCATACTGGGATTTTCAAAATGTGACAACACTGTCTTGGGGGTGGCCAACCCGGAACGAGTCATTACAATTTTGGTATCAAAGCATTAGATTTTATGATTCTGTAGACTTCATGAGAACTTAAAGAAGTGGAAGATCTAAATAAACTATATTTTAATGCTGAGTTTGAGGATAACAAGTGGACATGCTAGAGCTAGAGGTAGAATTCAAAATCAGAGAGGACGTGGTAGACTACCCAATATTTAGAAGAACTGAAGCAGAAGAGGAAGTTGAGTCTATGGTTCTTGCGAGGGAACATATTGATAGTGCAGTTGGTACATAGAGTTGGGAGAGAATCTGAGGTTAGAAAGGATGATTTGAGAAAAGCTCTTAATCGTGTTATAGAAAGGATGAATGCAGCTGAAGAAAAGGTTGATAATCTGTAGAGGAGATTAGAGGAAATTGGTAGAGTAGAACTTGATATGGTGAGACGAGGTGCCTATGAAAGAGAAGGTGTGTTTGCACATGAGATGCAAGAGGATTGTTTTGTGATATTTATTAAGTTTAAACCCCAGTCTTTTAGAGGATTTGTAAATTCTATGAAAGCTGAGTAGTGGATTAGACATGTTGAGAAATATTTTGAAGTCCTCCCAGTGACATATAGACAGAAGGTTGCTTTTGCTTCATTTATGCTGGAATGTGAGGTTTCACAATGGTGGGAAGATATTCTGCCTAGGGTGAGTACACAGCTGGAACAACCTTTAACTTAGAGTAAGTTTAAGGATGAGTTCTTTGCGAAATACTTTCCAAATACATTTCGTACCCAGTAAGAGAGAGATTTTATTCACTTAAGGCAGAGTACCTTATCTGTGGCAGAGTATGATAGTAGATTTATAGCTCTGTTAAGGTTATTACCTGAGTTAGTGAATACGGAGGAGAGGAAATGCAAATTATTTTTAGATGGGTTACACTACGAAATTCGATCTAAACTCTCTTGCATGGGCATAGGGAATTATACTATACTGGTGGATAAAGCATTACAAATTGAGAAAGTTTTGATAGAGTTTAGAGGTATGAGAGATTGGCTAAAGAGGTATAGATTTGAGGGACCTAGAGGTGGTAGCAGTATGGTGTACAGGGCGAGTGACCACCCTAGATGGGGTGTTCCTTGTCACAAGGAACTGTAGTGCAAAGTCAGAGGCAAGCAGAATCTGTTGCTTCTGTAGCTCAGAGTAATACCGGTGAGACCCGTAGATTTGGGAGACAGGCTATGGGAATTGGGAGTTATGGTAGAGGAGTAAGTATGCCACCAAGGGGAAGTGGTAATCTGATGTATGATCGAGAGTCGAGGGTTTGCTTTAGATGTAATCAGATGGGGTATCTGTCTCAGAAATTCCCTACGCATGTATATTTTGTATATGGTGAAGGATGACATGTTGCTGTAGATTGTCTAGTGGGAAAATCTGTTGACGTAGGCATTGGAAGTGTTGGAAGAAGACTGGTGGAGAAAGGTGGTGGATCAGGGAGTGTACGGGGCAGAGGTCGAGGATCACTAGGTGAGAGAGGACGTGGCAGCCAGTTTCAGTCCAAAGATAGCAGAGTCTATACATTGACCCAACAGGATGCACAAGACACTCCTGATGTTGTTATGGTTATGATATCTATCCTTGGTAGGCCTGCTAGATTATTGATTGATCCTAGTGCAACATATTTTTTTGCATTTAGTATTTATATGAAATCTATTGATGTTAGTGTTAATCCTTTGATGCATGCGATTATTGTTGAGGTTCCTTTTAGAGATAGGGTTATTATCAGGACAATTTATCGAGGTTATATGATTAATATTATTGATAGAGAATTTGAAGTTGATTTATTGCCTTTAGATATGACAAATTTTGGTTTAATTCTGGGGATGAATTGGTTATCTGCATATCATGCTTGGGTAGATTGTTTTAGGAAAAATGTGGTGTTCAAGATACTCGGACAAAAGGAGTTTAATTTTCAGGGAGAACGTAAGATACTTGCTAACTGTCTTATTTCTGTCTTAACTGCTAGTAAATAGTTGAAGAAAGGTTGTGAGGGGTATTTGGCATATATGGTGGATTCTAGCAAGGAAAGTAGGAAGTTAGAAGAATCTTGGTAGTGAAAGATTTTTCTTACGTATTCATTGAGGAGTTGTCTGGTATGCCTCCCAATAGGGAGATTGAGTTTTCTATTGAAGTGATTCCAGAAGTAGTCTATAGCACCTTATAGAATGGAACCAGCTGAATTGAGAGAGTTAAAAGTCCAGTTTCAGGAGTTACTAGATAAACAATTTATTCGACCTAGTTTGTCACCTTGGGGAGCCACTGTGTTGTTTGTCAAGAAGAAGGATGGGACAATGAGATTTTGTATTGATTATAGACAATTGAATAAGATTACCATTAAGAATAGATATCCTTTTCCAAGGATAGATGATTTGTTCGAACAGTTACAGGGAGCTAGGGTGTTTCCTAAGATAGACCTGAGATTAGGTTATCATCAATTGAGGATAAAGGAGAGGGACGTGCCTAAAACTGCTTTTAGGACACGTTATGGCCATCATGAGTTTCTAGTCATGTCATTTGGGTTGACTAATGCTCCTGCAGCATTCATGGATCTAATGAATCGGGTGTTTAAACCATTCTTGGATAGATTTGTGATTATGTTTATTGATGATATTCTGGTATATTCCAAGAATGAAGAGGAACATATGCAGCATTTAGAGATAGTGTTGGAAATTCTTAGGAGAAAGAAATTATATGCAAAGTTCTCTAAGTGTGAGTTTTGGTTGAGTGAAATATCTTTCTTGGGGCATGTTATGCCGGGAGAGGGAATAACAGTTGACCCACAGAAAGTAGAAGCAATGTTGAATTGGGAAGACTCACTAGTGTAACTGAAGTTAGAAGCTTTTTGGGGTTGGCTGGTTATTATAGGAGATTCATTCAAAAAATTTCTATGATTGCTGGACCATTGACTAAATTGACCAGGAAGAACGTGAAGTTTAGGTGCTCAGAGGAATGTGAAAGAAGTTTCCAACTGTTGAAAGAAAAATTGACTACTGCCCTAGTATTAGTGCTTCTTTCTGGTGATGAAGGATTTGTGGTATATAGTGACGCATAACATCAGGGGTTGGGATATGTGTTGATGCAACATGGGAAAGTTATAGCTTATGCATCTAGGCAATTGAAGAACCATGAGAGGAATTACCAGACCCATGATTTAGAATTTGTTGCCATAGTTTTTACTTTGAAGATTTGGAGACATCATCTATATGGAGCCATTGTAAAATTTTTACTATCATAAAAGCTTGACGCATTTACCGACCCCGAAGGAGTTCAATTTGAGGCAGAAGAGGTGGATGAATTTGATTAGTGATTATGATTGTACAATTCATTATCATTCAAGAAAGGGTAATGTAGTAGCTGATGCATTGAGTAGAAAAACTACAAGGAGATTAGCTGCTATTGGGAGTTATAATACTAGCTTGATGATAGAATTAAGAAGAATGAGGATGCAGTCGAGTGTCAATGATATAGGAGTATTGATGGCAAATATGGTGGTACAATCTTCTATTATTGATCATTTATTACAGATGCAGGGTAGAGATGATGGGATAGAGAAGATTAGACGGGAAGTGTTGAGTGGAAAGCCAACTGAGTTTAGAATTAGAGAAGATGGTATGGTGGTATTGGGGCATAGAGCTTGTGTTCCTAATAATGTGGAGATAAGAAATGAGATACTAAGGGAGGCTCATGATTCTGTATATTCCATGCACCTGGGTAATAATAAGTTGTACAGGGGATTGAGACAAAATTATTGGTGGTCAGGAATGAAGAAGGATGTAGTGGAACATATTTCTAAATGTTTGAATTGTTAGCAAGTGATGTCTGATAATAGACATCCAGTAGGTTTATTGCAATCTCTTCCAGTACCTGAGTAGCCATAGGAAAATGTGAGTATGAATTTTGTCGTTGGTTTTCCCCATACCCAGAGAGGACATGACACTGTATGGGTTATAGTGGATAGATTTTCTAAGTCTTCACATTTTCTTATTATTAAAACTACCTGGAGTCCTAAAAAGTTGGCTGAATTGTATGTAGCACATATAGTAAAATTACATGGAGTACCTTTGAGCATTGTATCAGATAAAGATTCTAGATTTACCTCTAGATTTTGGAGAGGTTTTCAAGAAGCTATGGGTACACAATTGCAGTTTAGTACAGCTTTTCATCCACAAATTGATGGGCAGACAGAGAGAATCACTAGAATACTAGAAGATATGTTGAGGGCAAGTGTATTGAGTTTCTCAGTGAGCTGGGATGATTATTTGCTTATTATCAAGTTTGCATACAATAATTAGTATCAAACTAGTATTGGGATGGCACCATTTGAGGCTTTATATGATAGGAGGTATATAACTCCAGTATGCTGGGGAGAAGTTGGAGAGAGAAAGATATTTTGTCTAGAAATGATAGATTTGACTACTGAGAGGATCAAACTGGTTAGTGAGAACCTTAGAGCAGCACAGAACATACAGAAGGGATATACTGATAAAAGAAGACGACCTCTCGAGTTTCAAGTTGGTGATTGGGTATTTTTGAAGATATCTCCGTGGAAGGGTGTTTTGAGGTTTAAAAAGAAGGGAAAGTTGAGCCCGAGATTTGTGGGGCTATATGAGGTGATTAAGAGAATCGGACCAGTAGCATATTGATTGGATTTGCCCCCAGAGTTAAAGCAATTACATAAATTGTTTCATATGTCACCGTTGAGAAAGTACTTACATGATGAATCCCATAGTATCTCGAATCAGGCAATAGAACTTCAGGAAGATTTGACTTTTATGCAAGTACTAGTCAGAATTCTAGATAGAAAGGAACAAGTCTTGTGCAATAAATTCATTCCTTTGATTTGAATATTATGGCGGAACAAAAATGTCGAAGAAGTCACTTGGGAGCATGAAGCAAGAATGAGGAAAGAATACCCCCAACTCTTTCATGAATTAGGTAAGGAAAATTCAGGGACAAAATTATTGTAAGGTAAGTAGAATTGTAATACCTGTATTCGTAAAGAAATGGTAAAAGACATGGATTTAAAATAATAATATATATGTGAAAGATTTAATTTTTATAAAACAATTTTAAAAAAATGGCATCCAGACAAAGGCAAAAGAAAAAGAAAAAGGAAAAAAAAAACGTGGCAACAGGTGTTGCCACAAGAAAAAGGAAAAAAAAAAACGTCACCTGTCACCAAAAGAGAAGTGTAATGCTGCATGTAAGACAACATTACAAAATCGTCGCAAAGCATGGGGGGTTGTTTATTTTATTAATTACTTACCCAATCCGGTTTGGTTTTCCTTTAACTACGATTCAAATTACTCTCTTTCTTTAAATACTTGGGGACCGAAAGAAAGGTTGAAAGAGTAAAATTTTGAAGAGGTTTACGAGATAATTTTATAGAAAATCATGAGAAACTCTAAGAAAAACAAAAGGTAATGACGTGAAGTTTCTTTTTGAAATCTAGCATACATGAAATTTCTCGGAATTCAAAGTTAGAATTTTCAAAGAGTGTGAATTATGGAAGAATTGAAGAATAAATTAGAAATTTAATATAGATATTATGTCAGGTGTTGATGATCAGCAACCAGGGGAAATTACTGAGAGGAGCAGGAAATGCAAGGAGGTGATCCACGGGTAGCTCTAAGTACTACGTGGTGAGTTAGATTTACTTTAACTAATCAAGATAAATATGAATTATAGTGTGATAATATTAGAATAAATTATTAACTTATTGTTTGGTGGTAGATGAAAAATTGGTTGATAGGTATGATAGGAATGATAGATGTGTAGAAAATTATTATATGAGAAGTAATATTATTAGAATAATGAGTCGATTTAATATTAAAGGTGAGAAATAAAATTCTTGACGAGCTATGGTTGATGATTTGATATGATTTATGAGGAGAAGAATTTAGTGAAATTTTTCAAATAATAATTTGAGAATAATCAAGATAGCTAATTTAAATGTTTGAATTCATGCTTGTTTTTATTATTCATATGCATATGAATGAAATAAAAGAACCGGGAGGGCAGTCGATCTAAATGAAAATAAAATAACAGGGAAGACAGCCGGTCTAAATGAAAATGAAAGAACCGGGAAGGCAACCGGTCTAAGACAAAAACATGTCGACATGTGGGTTGACATTCCCAATAATAATAACATTTAAATTCATGCATTGCATTTGCTTTAAATGTTGATTGTTATTGTTTAAGATATTAAAGTGATATTCATGATTGTACATTTATTTATAGATGAATGAGTCTCAGAGAGAGACAATTATGCTAAGGAAGAAATATGAAATATGATATGATGAGAATTGTTTGAGTGAGTTATTATATGTTATGAACCTCATAATGAGATAAATAATAATGTTGAACTGAGAATTTAGAGATGATTAAATATATGATTGAAAGATTGAAATGTCTGATGAATAACTTAAGAAGAGATTGTGTAATAGGGGAATTATGAAATTGATTAGTGATTACAGAATATTGTTATTAAATTATTTGAGGAAAAAATGAATGAATATCAGAAGATTTTTTAGAAATACTTGAATTATAAGATGTAACTAGGAGTATATAATCGAATACTTCTAACAAATTTAATTCACTGAGCTTGTGAAGCTCACTCCTCATTATACAATGATTTAGGTAGTAGGCAAGACATATAGTTTGGTGAGTTGAGGTTCAGATGAAATCATTATCTGTAAGCCACGTGCTTGTCCATATCCTCAGACTAATGAGAAAATAAAATAAAAATTTATTTGTTAATATTCATGCATATTACGTTGTATATAATGTTTAAGTCAAGATCAGAATGATGTATCTTCCTTGTTAAGGGTTGAAGATTGATGTAAAAATTTATGTTGGTATTATTTTTATTGTTGCATATATGTATCGTTATGAGATTTTCAAAATGTGACAACACCGTCTTGAAGGTGGCCAACCTGGGATGGGTCGTTACAAATATGCACCCACATTTTTACTTGCTACACTCACCCCACATTTTAACTTAATATCCAATAGTACGCTACTATCTAGGGATGGCAAAATAATTCATCTTTGGTGAAGTTTCGAAATTCTTTGAGCCGTCGGGAATGGATATGAATGAGATTTTATCCCCATGGGAATGAGGAAGAAGATTTTTAAAAACCTGTGGTCTGAACGGGGATGGGACAACCTCTTTGCCTTCATCCACCAACAAACCAACTGTTTTATTAATCTTCAATTATAACTTTAGGAATAGCAAAGTTGTCAGACTCTCACCCCAAAGTCTCAATACAACATAAGCTCTTAACCTAACTCTAATTGTAAGTTCCCTCTCTACTTGACAACCCAAAACTCCAATACACCCAAAGCTCTCATCTTAGCTCTAGTAGTAAACCCCTCTAGTTTACAATGTATATTGAAATTATGAGTGTGCCTCAAACCTTCTTTGGGACCCCTTTTATATACAGGATATTTTCCTATTACTATTAGGAAAAGAACAACAACATCATTGTAGACTATACTACTACTTGTACAATCAACAATCTAATAGGAAATTACTATTATTCCTACTAGAACAAAGAACTACAAAATAGGAAATAACTTTTCCCAAAACAATTAGAATTTTTTCTAGTGAGGAAATTGAACCAAAATCCTAACACCCTCAAATTTTTGTTTTATTTTTTAATATGAGAGATGATATGTACTTGGATTTGTGGGGTGTAGAAATGATATAGTGTTTATACTTTGTATTGAACATTTATTTTATTTTTTAAAAAAATTGGGTTAATAGAGAATCTCCGGTTTTTAATGAAAAATCTTTGTTTTTGTTTATAAATAGGGACAAGGAAAGGGATGAAGATTGAGATTTTCGAAAATTTTCGAGGAGACGTGGACTAAGGACAAAATGAAATCTTTGATCGGGATGAGAATGGAGATATGGATGAAAAGTATTTTTGTAAACAAGGATTGAGACAAAGATAACACTCTTCGCTTCAAATTCGTCCCGTTGTCATCCCTACTACCATCTATAATAAAATTAAAATTAACAAAAAAATCTTTGCTATTCATGAGATGATTGTGAATATGTAACATGTGTGGAAGCTCAAAAAAGTTGCATATATGTGTCAATTCTTACATATTAACCAAAAAAAAAAACTAAAGTATTTCTTGCTTTACCCTTTTTATTTTTATTTGTATTTTTTTAAAATAACTCTTTTGAAACTTGAAGATTTAAAAAGCGTCTGCCATGTGTGGGAGATGATGAACTTGTCAACCACCTGGAAAAAGGACCGGAGACCAGCTGTTTCAGGATACAATTTAGCTGGAAGCCGGCATTGATCTCCCTAATGCATGTTTTATTGATTTAAAGGTCCTACCTTCCGTTTTAATGCTTAAACAATTCTCCTTAAATTATATTTTATTTAAAAATAAGGAAAAAAATTGATACAACTTTAAAGTTTTATAAACTTTTTAATTTACTTTTTAGGTTATAATTTATATTTATTGAATTTTCAACTTTATAAATTGTTATAATGTATATTTTTATCAATTCGGTAAAACTCCCTGTTAAATCACGCGTATAGATCATGCGTGAGCTATCACTAAAAGCAAAATTATCCCAAGTATTTTTTTTATGAGTATCTAATTCTTTTATTTTTTTCAATTTCCACTAATAAAATAATACCGAAGGATTAAATTATGTAGCCTGTAGTCTTCCGGATATAAATAATAATACTTGATCTTGTCGGTCCACTACAGATAGTGATTGCTCAATGAAGCACACTGCCAGTCTGTTAGAAGAAGGATTATGAACAATAAAAAAATAATCACAGTGACAGTAATTTACCAAAACTAGTAAAAGCTATCAAAATAATGTGATCTATACTCATTAATGAAAAGAAAAAAAAATGAGGAACAGAAAAATTACTAAATAACAGATCATGGGATGCATAATCCTGGTATTATTTTTCCTTTAATTTGTGTTCCTTTATGTATCAAAATATTTCAATCTTGTAAAATCTTGTCGTTTAGTTTTCATTTTTTTATTAGCTCACCATTTTTTTGCAACAATAGAAAATAAAGTTTTGGGTTCAATTCGCTTTAAAGACAATGTATTGAGTGGGGAACGCAGTACGGGTAATTGTGGTTCTCTTCATATGCATTTATTGGTGGAAATGGCCATTCGTGTCTGTCCTAATACCAGATCAAGTAACAATTGTTAGTGTAACCCGCTTACTATTGTGGGTGAGAGAATCAATAGTTTTCACCCACATATTTTATTTTTCCCTAAAAATTCTTTTAAACCTATTTTTTAAATATAAATTTGTGCATATAATCATATTATTATTTTTTAAAAAAAAGTTTTGTGTTGTTTTCTAACAACAAACTAACTGTCATGCTCATATTATCAAATATTAAAAATAAAACAAACCAACCAACCCTAAATTTTTTGGAAGGAGAGAGGCAATGAATGGTTACAAGAGTGGGTGAATGTGAAACCCTAAAATTTTTCAAGGGACTTTTTTTATAGATTGGGTAGGATTGCAAATATACAAATTAATTAAAGATATAATTGGCATTTCATAATGGCGAGTGAATACAAGTGAACGTACAAATGGGTAAAACACTGGATCCGCAATCCTTTCCCTCTCATTGTAGTCGATAATTTTCATATCTACATCCATCTGTCACGACCTACGTGAGACCTGCGTGTTCGAGGGTTTCTTAGTACACTTTGTGATTATAATGTACAACATTGTATTGCACATGCACTCCATGGTAGTACCTTGTACTTTCGTACTACACTTGTAGTATACTTGTACTATCGTACTATACTTATACTACACTTTTAGTACAGTAAGATTGTGACACTTGGCAAGATGTTAGCCATAGATGTAAGAGAGCTCCCCCTATATAAAGGGACCTCTCTCTCACTTGTAAATCATTCATTCATTCAAGCAATAGCAAGCTCTCAAGCTTTGTCTCATATTCTCTCTCTTGTGTTGGCTATTTTCTTTGAGTGGGTCTAGCTTCGAGGGCGATTCTCTTGAGAGGAAGGCTGACTTAGGCATTCTACGGAGGTGTTTCCGAGCTTAAGGCCGCACGGTTAGCAACTTAAGTTTGCAGCCCGTGACAAATGGTATCAGAGCCAAAGTTCAACGAGACTTTTGAAGAGATGGCAACCGTTTCCGATGCTAGCAACCTAGCTCATAATGGTTATAAGACCCGAGGGAGGGCAGCTAAGAAGGCTAGTTCAAAGGATATGATATCAAGCATGGATACCCGCTTGGCTAAGGTGGAGTTAGTCGTGGGGGAAATGCGGAAGAGGTTCGAGGATACTAATGGTAGCATCGAGGAGTTAAACTCCATGAGGAAGGATCTCTAAGGAGCGATGCAAGGTGCCCTCAACGAGGCCGTAGACGTGCTCACGCAGAAGAATGACACCCTTGAGGCAGTGGTTGTGTCCATGCGGGAAGAGATGGAAGAGCTCAAGCGGGAGCTCTTAGCTTGCAAAGCAGTTGTCGGAAGTGGCATACTTGCTATGATACCCAGTCATAGGGTGGATGTGCCGAAACCAAAGGAGTTTAAAGGCATCTGAGCGGCAAAGGATGTAGACAACTTTCTTTGGGTGATGGAGCAATATTTTCGTGGGATGAACATCATGGAGGACGTAACCAAGCTAAATACAGCCTCTATGTATCTTGTTGATATTGCTTTATTATGGTGGCGACGTAGGTGTGCGGGTACTGCCATGGTTACGTGGGAAGAATTCCATAGGGAATTCCGCTAATAGTTCTATCCAGAGTATGCGAAAGATGAGGCATGAGCTACACTGCGAAGGCTCACCCAACGTGGGGATGTACGAGAGTATGTGCGGGAGTTTTTGGAACTCATACTCCAAATTTCTGATCTTGGAGAGAGGGTGGCTCTTTTCTCCTTCATGGATGGCCTCAAACCATGGGCCAAGCAAGAGTTGCAAAGAAGAGGTGTCCAAGACCTCACCCGAGCCATGTCTGTGGCAGAATCTTTCGTAGAGTTCAAGAAATAAGAGAAGTTTGACTCCTCCAAGAACAAGGGCAAAGGTGGGGGAGACAGAGACAAGCATCAGAAGGGTGGTCCGGGGAAACCACCCATTCACAAGTGGAAATACGCCAAAGAAGGGGACAGAAAGAATGAGCCATTAGCATGCTTCTTATGTGAAGGTCTTCATCGGGTACGGGATTGCCCGAAACGAACCAAGATCTCTGCCATTGCCAGAGAAGAGGGGGAAACCGAGAGAGATACCCTCAAGCTTAGCTCTATCATGCTCAGCTCGATCAAAGTCAAAAGGTTTGGCAAGCGAAAATGGCTCATGTTTACAGACATCATGGTGGCTGGCACCAAGGTTAATGCTTTTGTAGACACTGGGCCTTTCGATCTCTTTGTGTTTGAGAAAATGTCTAAGAGATTACACCTCGAGGTGGAGAAAAGAAACGGATGTATAAAGACAGTCAATTCCAAAGAAGTCCTGACAATGGGTGTAGCACAAGGGGTGGAGCTACAACTAGGAGATTGGAAAGGCAAAGAAACTCTTGAGGTAATCCCACTTGATGATTATGACTTTGTAATTGGGTTAAATTTCCTTGATTGGATTAATGCCTTGCTAGTACCATTTGCAAACTGTTTGTGCATCCTTAATTCTCAATGCCAATGTCTCGTGCCGATAAGATGAGATTCTAGCCAAGCTAACCGAGTTTTATCGGCAATCCAACTAGTCAAGGGGGTGAGAAGGGATGAAGTCACCTACTTGGCCACCTTGAAACTGGAGGAGGTCCTAGAGTCCAAGGAAGAGACTCCTCTTGAGGTACTTGAGCTGTTAGAGTCATTTGTTGATGTGATGCCCCCGGAGTTACCCAAGAAACTCCCACCTAAGAGAGAAGTGGATCATAAGATCGAGCTGGTATCTACTGCCCAACCACCAGCCAAGGCTCCATACCAAATGTCGCCTCCCGAGCTTGAGGAATTGAGGAGACAACTTAAGGAGTTGGTTGATGCAGGATTCGTGCGACCTTCTAAGGCACTCTACGGTGCACTGGTTTTGTTCCAACGGAAGCACGATGGTTCGATGAGGATGTACATCGATTATAGAGCCCTCAACAAGGTCATAGTGAAGAACAAGTACCCCATCCCACTCATTGCAGACTTGTTTGATCAACTTGGGGATGCCAGATGGTTCACCAAGCTAGATTTGAGATCGGGGTACTACCAAGTCCGGATAGTTGAGCGGGATGAGCCAAAGACAGCATGTGTCACTCGCTATGGTTCTTACGAATTTCTTGTGATGCCTTTTGGACTCACCAGTGCTCCAGCAACTTTCTACACTCTAATGAACAAGGTACTCCAACCCTTTCTAGATTGCTTTGTGGTTGTTTACCTTGACGATATTGTTATCTATAGTCGATCTCTAGAGGAGCATGTGGGACACTTGAGACAGGTATTCCAAGTTCTAAGAGAGAAAGAGCTCTGTGTGAAGAAAGAGAAGTGCTCATTCGCCCAACATGAGGTTCCATTCCTTGGTCACATAGTAGGTGGAGGAAAGATTCGGATGGATGGGGGCAATATTCAGGTTATCGTTGATTAGAGGCCACCAACCAAGGTTACCGAGTTGAGATCATTCCTTGGGTTGGTGAACTATTATCGACGTTTCATCAGAGGCTACTCAACCATCACCACACCCTTGACTGATATGCTCAAGAAGGGGAGAGTGCGGGAATGTAGTTCAGTATGTCAGGGGGCCTTTGAGCAGTTGAAATGAGCAATCACAGAAGAGCCAATCCTAGCCCTACCGAATCACAGCAAGCCTTATGAGGTCCACACGGATGCATTCGACTTTGCCATTGGATGGGTCCTGATGCAAGATGGTCATCCGATTGCTTTTGAGAATCGAAAGCTCAACGAGACCGAACGGCGATACATGGTTCAAGAGAAAGAGATGACAGCCGTGGTTCATTGCTCGCACACATGGAGGCACTATCTTTTGGGGTCTAAGTTTGTGGTGAAGACCTATAATGTGGCCACAAGCTACTTTCATACTCAGATGAAGCTTTCTCCCAAGCAAGCTCGATGGCAAGATTTCCTTGCCGAGTTTGATTTTGTGTTGGAATACAAGCCAGGGAAGACCAACATAGTTGTAGATGCACTAAGCCAAAAGGTAGAGTTTGCTGCCATTAGCCGACCACAGGGGTCCTTGGTGGATCGCATTAAGGAGGGATTGTCCCATGACCTGACCGCCAAGTCTTTGATGGAGTATGCCACAAAGAGGAAGACAAGGAGGTTCTGATTAGAGGGAGACTTGCTCTATACCAAGGGGAATCGGTTATATGTGCCACTTCATGGGAAGTTGCAGAAAGAGGTGATGCAAGAGTGCCACGATTCAAAGTGGGCTGGTCACCCGGGTGTGCACCGCACTCTAGAACTTGTGGAGGAACGGTACAACTGGCCACACTTGAGAGATGACATTGAGGTCTATGTGAAGACTTGTCTTGTGTGTTAACAAGACAAAGTAGAGCAAAAGTCACTTGGGGGTCTCTTGAAGCCGTTGCCAATTCTGGAGCATCCATGGGAGAGTCTGTCCATGGATTTCATTATTGGGTTACCCAAGAGTGATGGATTTGGGAGCATCATGGTTGTGGTGGACCGGTTTTTCGATGTATGAGACTTTTATTCCGGCTACCAAAGAGTGTCAAACAGAGGAGGCAGCTCGATTGTTTCTCAAGCATGTGGTGAAGTATTGGGGTGTACCACAGTCCATTGTTAGTGATCGGGATGGACGGTTCACGGGACGGTTCTAGACAGAATTGTTCAAGTTGCTCGGATCGGATCTAAACTTCTCCACTAGTATCCAACCCCAAACCGACTAACAGACTGAGAGGGTGAATGCTTTGTTGGAGACATACCTCCGACACTATGTGAGTGCCTTGCAACGAGATTGGCCGAAGTTACTAGATGTGGCTCAGTTTTCCTATAATTTACAAAGGAGTTAGGCCACCAACCAAAGTGCCTTTGAGATTGTGATGGGACAGCAGCCTCACACTCCGAGTACTATTGCTGTGGGATATACGGGGTCAACTCCAGCAACCTATAAGTTTGCCAAGGCGTGGCAAGAGCAAACCAACTTGGCTCGAGTTTGCCTACATAAGGCAGCCAAGCGTTCCAAGAAGTGGGCTGATCGTAAGAGACGGGATGCGCAGTACCAAGTGGGGGATTTTGTGCTTGTGAAGCTACATTTGGTACTTCGCACCAAGGGGATCCATAAAGCATTGGTGTGCATATATGAGAGGCCTTTCAGAGTTTTTCGGAGGGTAGGCAATGTGACCTACAAACTTGAGCTACCATCCAAACTCAAGGTGCACCCGATCTTCCTTGTGAGTACGTTGATACCATTCCATGAAGACCAAGATATGAGGGGCCTCTCAAGCTGTCTCATATTCTCGCTCTTGTGTTGGCTATTTTCTTTGAGTGGGTCTAACTTCGATGACGATTCTCTTGAGAGGAAAGCTGACTTAAACATTTCACGAAAGTGTTTCCGAACCTAATACTGCACGATTAACAACTTAAGCTTGCAACCTGTAACACATCCACGATCCACGATCTTTATAACGATGGTCTTTATAACTCGATCCAATCGAATCAAATGAATAGGATTTTGGATAAGATTTTTGAGCCATCCATTGGTTATTGTCATCCTAAATTTTGAAGCCAAAAGTCAAAGGCTCTTGAATTTATTTGGACTTAAAAAGAATGATTTGGCGCCGAACGAGTTTAGGTATGTAACATTAATAGGCCTAGTCAGCTTTGTTCAAAACTGCTTGGGTCGCCAAAAAATATATGGGTTGGCTTGATTCGGACAATTTGAAAATGTGTAGATTTAAATAATTTGAGTTAACAAAATCATGGGCAAAAAAATTTCTCATTTCTTAAATAATGAGCCCAAAACCCTTTTAAGCCCAATCCAGATTTAAAAGAAATAAAAACAACCAATTTTAATTGCCCAAAATTAATAACACGGGCTCAATTTTCATTCCAACTTCTAATAATCAGGTTATCTATACATACAAAATTGTTTCAAGTCACTTCAGGATTTGAATCCTCTGTGTTGTTGAATTCACTCTATCTTGTGATGTTTATGAATGTGAAATTATGTTCAAGTCATTTATTTTAATGAGATAATTCAATTTTATCACTGTATCTTGCATACCATACATGAGCTCACATACATCTTTTATTCTCGAAGGATATTTCAGTTCAAACTACTTCGACTTCAAGAGTTTATTAGAGCTTAGAGCTTGCTAGTGATGTTGATATTTCGCACTTTAGATGGCTTTGGGGTTGCATCTTTTGGTACAACAATTGTGAGGACACCATTCTCAACTTGAGCCTTAATCTGTTCTACTTTCACATTTTCTGGCAATTCAATTTCCCGAGAAAATTCTCCTTTTGCTGTACCTCTCTCAGCTACATGCCAAACAGCGTCCTTTGCCTGATGCTCCTCTTTAACACCCTCTCCCTTTATGTGCAAAATGTTGCCTTCTCCTATCTGCACCTTTATGTCCTCTTTCTTATATCCTGTCCACCCAAAAAAAAAATTGTTCGGTCAAGAAAACCCATTAAAAGATCCCAACTTCAAGTTCTGTATTGCAGTTGGAGATGATTTTTTCTTAATTCATAAAACCATCAACATAAATTACACAATAAAGAAAAACCGATCAAAGTTCAACTCCTAATATGTTAGAATCACAACCTTTGAGAGTAGAGAGAAATTGCTTACCACTCACTGACATAATTGCTGAAATAAGAATAGCCCATTAAAATTCAACTCCAAATAAGTTAAATTTCGACTGACACATAATTGGCTTTTAGTTAATCTTAAATACCCCTATTAAAATTGAACACTAATCAATCTAAAATTTAGTGGAAAATAGGTTGAAATGTTTGCTGAACGTTAAAGGGACATAAAATAAACCATGGGGAGTGGTACCTGGGACATTGATCTTGAAGATGTGACCGTTGGGGGATTCGAGCCAATCCATCAAGGCCGTTGATCCGGACCACTCGCGGAAGATCGGAGGGCTCCAAAATAGGCGTCTAAAAGGGTAACCAAAAGTACCATCAGCCATTGCTATTCGACCTTTACTGATTTTTTGAAGTGTGCGTGTTGTAGTTTAGACTGGCAATCGCGATAGCGGCGAAGGAGGGGGGAAGGACGGGGGTTAATAAATGTGTTTCTAAGAGAATCCAGAATGTTCTCTGGGACTTATCTCTTCCACTTAAATTAAAAAAAAAAATGGACTCATCTCTCCCGTATTTTGTACTTGTCTAGAACTTTGGAGAAGCCGAGTAATGATATGCTGCGATGAGTACCTAAGAGTGATCCGTCTTTAATTGATCAACACCGTTCAGTATCATGAAAATAAAACTATCTCTCGGCTATATATATATATATGTGTGAAGTTTGTGAAATTTTCTAAAAGATTTTCAATTTTATAATAATAAAATTAATGAATTTTAAAGCTGTAAAAATATATATTTTGATAAATTTTAAAATATGATTTAAGTTTTAGTTTTTTATAAAAAATTTATAAGTTAAATTATATATTAAAGTAATAATTTTCATTTGAAATTTCATGTAATTAATCTATTACATAAGTTTTATTAAACAGTAAAATTCAATCTAAGATTCTATTTTTAAAAAGAACTTCACAAACTCCAAATAAAGAATTCTATTGTTTTTCCAATTTTTGATATTATTTAAAGAAAATAACACACGAAAGAGAAAGACAACTGTACACTCACTCAATAGTTACAAAAGAATATTCAACTACTCTTATTGTCAACGTCTATATTCTTAGAAATTCTTGCATAACACCGGTCAATGAAAAGATACATTGATAAGTACGAGAAGAGAGAGCAAGAGAGAGATTTTATTTTCATATAATAGTTGAAATATCTTTTTGCCATGTACTTTTTATAGACCAAACTAAAGAAGAGTATACTGGGAGTATTGTTAATTGAGATGGGTTAAACCGACGAAACAACAACAGCCCAACGCCAAGAAACCCCTAACAACTCCCATTGTTGGAAGTCTTTCTCGACAAGCCAATCAATATAATTATTGGTTAATGTGTCTAATGTAGCAATGCCAATCTCAGCCAATGATCTCCTTACAAGAAGAGATAACACTGTTGTGAGTTTTAAATTATTCGCAAGCGCACGAATCGTTTGCAATATAGTGTGTGCAAGTGCGAGGTCGAATCCACAGGGAATTGCGTTGTGAAAATATAATTTTATCTAAACTAACCTTATTTTAACCTAGTTCCGAATTTTGAATTGTATTGTGCAAAGAAATATAAACTTAAACTAAATTGTTTTAAATCAAATGATAAATAGACTAAGGTTTCTGAATCCACCCCACCAAAGTAAAGCATATATTTTCATGTTCTATATAAAAGTAATAAAAAAATTCCATGAATCTAACTTTAAACAAAAAAACAACGAATATCCCAATTAAACCAAAAGCATCCAATGTATCCGCTTTTAACAAATTACAAAGGAAATCCAATTTAATCAAAAACGATTCGATGTATCCATCAGATGAAACACAAAGAATATCCAATTTGACAATTAAAAGCAATCAATCATAAGATCTACTCAAATAATTGAACAGAACATTTATACTAAAAACATCAGAATTGTTATGCACAAATCTGAAAATATAATGCTAAACAAAGGAAAGGCTTCATCTTCAACCTTAGCTGAAGATTTTAGCCTCTTATAATTATGAAACTAAAGCTCACAATACAAGTGCTAAACATTAAACTTTAAAACCAAATAAAAAGAAATAAATTACTATACATGGGAGAAATTCCACACGCTGTTGGGTGGCACTTCCCCTCGTGGTAGCAAAGCCTTTGGGATCCACCAGAATGCTAGCAGACGTCCACCGGATTACACCAAATGGCCCAGGAATTGCATACCGAATGATGAAGTGAGATGGTGCTTTTATAGGGGGAGTTCCGGAGCACAATGAGTTGCAAATTCGATGTGGGATACTGCCCGAGTGAGCTCGATCGCAGATTGGTGCGATCGATCGCATGTCTTGTGTGCACGATTGCATGTGCACTCGATCGCGTGTCTGATGCGCTCGATCGCAGGTGCACTGCACTGCAAAGATTTCGATGTGGGATGTTGACCATGCGCTCGTTCATAGGTAGGTGCGCTCGATCGCATGTCTCGTGCGATCGATCGCACTAGGCATCCTCAGCTTTTGCTCTTGAAGCTTGACATCTTCCAAAATGCTTCATTTTCTCCACAAACCTATAAAAATACACAAAACATAGAAAAGACATAAAATAAAGTGAAATAATACAAATTAAGAGCTTAACACATATAATTTAAGGGCTTAAATGTGCAATATTTAAAACTCATCAAATACCCCCAAACTTATATTTTGCTAGTCCCTTAGCAAAACAAAATAAAAAACTAAATGAAAAACAAAGATCATAAAGATAAGTTCAATACTCATGGTATCCAAAAATTTAAGGAGCACTCAAAATCATGAAATTCGTTCATGAGCAAGCTTAAAAAATCTAACTCCTCTTCACAATGAATAAGAATTTAAAACCCAATTACTTACAAGAGACATGCTAAGACATCACAAGCTTGAATCAGTGTAAAGTGAAGTAGCATATACTGATGAGGTTTTTAAATAAGATCAATGTACAATGTTTCCACATCTCAAGATTCACAGAATTTCTCATCGGAATGAACAACGATGGCATAGTTTTATTTTATTTTTCTCTTATTATTTTTCTTTTTTTTAATAAGGCTCTGCTATGTTTAGTTCCGTTAAACTTTCTAATTGACCCATGTAGCGAGTGTTAAGTCAATGACTCCCAAACCAGATGGTTTTAGGGCATTAGGTGTAAAGATACCCCTAAAGACTTACTAACTCGAGTCAAGAAAGCTACGAAACTAAACTGTCCTTAATGCTACCAAGCAAAATTTCCATCTTTTGACGTGAACACTCACTGCTTACTAAGGCAAGAGGTCCAGTTACTCAGCAAAAAATTTTGCAATGATCATTATGAATAAAATTTTCACCTTTTGACGTGAACACTCACTGCTTACTGAGGCAAGAGGTCCAGTTACTCAGTGGAAAGTTTATTGATGATGGTCATTTTTTTTTAAATTTTTTTTATGCCCAAATGTTTATCCAACAAGTTATCCCGTTTCAGTTAAGATAAGAAACATACACATTAACATCACATGTCATACCTCACACAAATATCTGCTAACGTGCACGTTTTAGATTAGATCAAACATGTGAATTCTCGAATGCCTAAAGTAAGTAACTAAAGTTTAAACTCTATCATCAGATCATGTGTTCAGAGTTTTAAACTCACCAACGAAATCACATCACAATTTTTCAGATCAACCAAAATTTTCAGACGAACATGAACATACATTTATCTTCACTAAAAAAAAAAAAAAAATAACAACAACAAATTAGGACAAAGTGTGTGCAATATGTCTCCCATACCCCCAAACTTAAATTACACATTGACCCCAATGTGTGAATAATATGGAAAGAGCTGACCTGGGATATGGAGAACTATCTGGACTGGTATGGCTCATAGCATAACCCCAAACTTGAACTGAAGTACGCGTTGTCCCTGAAAAATAAAGACTGGAAAACAAAAAAAAAATACTAGAAACAAACATTAATCATAAATATATAAAATAATAAATAAACAGAAAATATAAGCTGTGGAGTGCCTCCCATGAGTGCTAAGTTTAAAGTCTTCAGCCAGACTCTCTATAGTAGACGATATTCAATCTGAGTAAATAGGATCCTCCAACAATATCGTCTCAATGTCCGGACTCCTCAACTCCAAGAATGGTTTTAGCCTCTGTCTATTTACCTTGAAAGTGTTACCATTCTTTGGATCCTCAATCTTGATGGCCCCATGAGGAAAAACCGACCGAATAATAAATGGGCCTGTCCATCGAGATTTGAGCTTGCCTGGAAAAAGATGCAGGCGTGAGTTGTAAAGAAGAACTCTTTGACCAGGCTTAAAAGCTCATCTCAAAATGTTTTGGTCATGAGTCTTCTTCATTTGTGCCTTGTATGACCGTGCACACTCATATGCATCATTCCGCAGCTCCTCTAATTCATTGAGTTAGAGCTTCCTTTGTGAGCCAACCTTAGAAAGATTGAAGTTCAGCTGCTTAATAGCCCAATACGCACGATACTCCAATTCTACCGGAAGGTGACATGCCTTTTCGTACACAATACGATAGGGGGACATAACAATTGGCATCTTGAAGGCTGTCCGATATGCCCATAGTGCATCAGTCAATTGCAGAGACTAATCATTTCTGCTAGGATTCACAGTTTTCTCCAAAATTTGCTTGATCTCGCGATTGGAAATTTCCACTTGGCCACTCGTCTGAGGATGATACGGGGTGGCAACCTTGTGTGTGATGAAATACTTCTTCATCAATTGCTTAAAAATCCAGTTGTAAAAGTGCTTACCTCCGTCACTTATGATTGCTCAAGGCGTACCAAAACGAGCAAAGATAGTGTCCTTCAAAAACTGGACCATAACTCTGTGGTCATTGGTCTTGCATGCAACGACCTCCACCCATTTGGACAGATAGTCCACAGCAACTAGAATGTACAGGTAGCCAAAGGAGTTTAGGAACGGTCCCATAAAATCAATACCCCACACATCAAAAATCTCAACAATCAAGATAGGGTTGAAGGGCATCATATTCCTCCTAGAAAGACTCCCTAGCTTTTGACAATGCTCACAAGATACACAGTAGGTGTGAGAGTCTCGGAATAGGGTAGGCCAATAGAATTCACACTGCAAAATCTTCGCAGCGGTCTTTTTAGCACTGAAATGGCCTCCACAAGCATGATCATGACAAAAGGCGATGACATTAGATTGGTCATGCTCAGGAATACACCTTATGATGATCTGATCGGGACAATACTTGAATAGGTAAGGATCATCCCAGAAAAAATGTTTAACCATGGCCAAAAACTTTGATTTATCTTGTCGCCCCCAATGTAAAGGCATTTGACCGGTGACAAGATAGTTCACTATATCAGTAAACCATGGAGTGGGATTGTGAGCAATGTGCATCAACTGCTCATTAGGAAAGGTCTCAGAAATGGAAGTGGCTGCCTCAGTGAAATCCACAATCAATCTAGAAAAATGGTCCGCCACCACATTTTTGGAATCTTTCTTATCCTGAATCTCTATGTCGAACTCTTGAAGTAGCAAGATCCATCGGATGAGACAAGATTTAGCATATTTTTTAGAGAAAAGATACTTCAATGCTGCATGGTCTGAGTAGATAATGACTTTAGATCCTAACAAGTAGGATTGGAACTTGTCTAATGCAAAAACGATTGCTAGCAACTCCTTCTCAGTGGTAGAGTAATTGAGTTGTGTGTCGTTTAGAGTTTGACTTGCATAATAGATAACATGAGGAAGTTTATCAATACACTGCCCCAAAACAACTCCAACAGCATAGTCTGATGCGTCACACATAATCTCAAAAGGCACACCCCAGTTAGGTGGCTGAATAATGGGTGTGGACTTCAGAATCTTCTTCAGATCCCTAAATGCTTTCTTACAGTCTTCATCAAATAAAAATGGGGCATCCTTCAGTAATAACTTGCACAAGGGCTTGGTGATTTTGCTGAAATTCTGGATAAATCGCCTGTAGAAGCCTGCATGGCCCAGAAAAGATCGAACCTCCTTCACTGTACGTAGGGGTGGAAGATTGGAAATTAGGTCCACCTTCACTTTTTTGACCTTAATCCCCTAATGAGATACGACATACCCCAGTACAATACCATGCTTAACCATAAAATGACACTTCTCCCAATTAAGCACCAGGTTCTTCTCCTTGCACCGCACTAAAACCAAAGTGAGATGGTGCAGATACTCCTCAAATGTTGAACCGAAGACGGAGAAGTCGTCCATGAAAATCTCTAAGAACCACTTTACCATGTCAGAGAATATGTTGACCATGCACCGCTGAAAAGTAGCGGGTGCATTACATAACCCAAAGGGCATGCGACGGTAGGCGAATATCCCAAAAGGACAGGTAAACGTCGTCTTCTCCTGATCTTCGGGGTCTACGGGGACCTGGTTATATCCAAAATAACCATCCAAAAAGCAATAATACTTGTGCCCAGCCAAACACTCCACCATCTGATCAATAAATGGGAGTGGAAAATGATCATTCCTTGTGGCAGCATTCAGTTTACGGTAGTCTATACACACTCTCCATCTTGATTGCACACGAGTTGGAACCAACTCGTCGTCCTCATTCTTCACTACCGTCACTCCAAGCTGCTTGGGCACGATATAAATCGGGCTCACCCACTTGCTAACAGTGATTGGATAATTGATCACTACATCAAACAGCTTTATCACTTTAATCCTCACAACCTCTTGCATAGCTGGGTTGAGTCTTCTTTGTGGCTCCCTTGATGGCTTGACATTCTCTTCCAAACGTAACTTAGGCATCACCATCGAGGGGCTCATTCCTTTGACATCCTCAATAGTCCAGCTGATAGCTTCTTTATGCTCTCTTAAAACGTCCAATAATTTATCCTATGGAGCATCAACCAAATCTGAAGCTATAATCATAGGCAAAGAATATGCTGGACCTAGGAACTTATACTTAAGATTGTCTGGTAAAGGCTTAAGTTCCTTCTTGGGGGGTTCAGGTGTTGTGGTCTCCTCCGTTTCACTGCTCTTCTGAGGAGCAGACTCTAAAGTAGCATTTGCTTGCTCAAGTAACATATCCAAATCCAAATCTTCTCCAAACTGAGTAAAGTATGCCTCTAAAGGGTCCTCAATGCTTGATTCACCCACAATCTCCTCTGTCTTGCTGCTCTCCAAATGAGCATACTCCAAGATAGCAGTTGTTTGCTCAAGTAGCTTATCCAAATCCAAATCCTCTCCAAACTGAGCAAAACATGCCTCCAGACTGTTCTCAGATTCCCCTCCTTTCTTGGGTGTTTGTAATCTCTCAGGATAAGGCACTTTAGGTACAAATGACCTAGAGAGATCCTTAATAATAGGTGTGGCTGTAGATGTCTCATCATCTCTCTTCTCCTTGTTGCCGCTTTTTAGCCCTTGTTGCATAGCAGGGTTCTTTTCCACTTGATTGTCCACTTGTCTTCCATACCTCAATGTGACAATCGTTTGCACTTGTTCCTGCCCGTGCATAGGAGTTGATGAATTTCCAACCGCAAACTGTTCCTTCGGGTTAGGCACATGTTGACTAAGGAACTTTCCATTCTCTCCTTCACCCAAGTGACTTACGATTTGACCCATTTGATTCTCTATCTTAGAAATCGCTTAGGTGTTTACTATTTACGCACTCCTTACTTCGCTTATGGCTTGGCCGATCATCTTCCTGAAATCATTGAGGGCGTCCTCCAATGACCGTGAAACCGACACTGGTGCTTTAGTGGGAGCTTGGTAAGCGGGTGATGGTGCTGAATGGGCTGAGAGACCATAACTTGGAACTGGTGGAGGAAATTCGGGAGGGTATTGATTGTGAGCATGATAAGGGGCTCCTCCCTGATGCATCAATTGGTTCTCTGTCCATGAAAAATCAGGGTGGTTCCGCCACCCTGGATTGTACGTCTCGGAGTAAGATCTATTTGATTGCCACCAATAGTCATTGAAAGCATTTATTTGTTCCATAGGATACTCGACAAAAGCCGGCGTAGATGGACAATTCTGTGCTAAATGCATAGGACTAGCACAGATGGACTGGCCGGCCATCTTCATGAAATCCTTGAGGGCATCCTCTAAAGACTGTGAAACCGGTGTTGGATTCATCCACATTTTTTTTAAATTTTTTTTATATATCTATAATTTTTTTTATTGGCCAATGCAAATAAAAACAAATAAAATTGCAAAAAAAAAAAAATCAAACAAAAAATGCTAACTAACTAGTAGAAAAATAAAATTAATTCAGACAAAAATTTAATTTTCACAAACCAAACAAATCATCGGCAACGGCGCCAAAAACTTGTTGTGAGTTTTAAATTACTCGCAAGCGCACAAATCGTTTGCAATATAATGTGTGCATGTGCGAGGTCGAATCCACAGGGAATTGCGTTGTGAAAATATAATTTTATCTAAACTAACCTTATCTTAACCTAGTTCCGAATTTTGAATTGTATTGTGCAAAGAAATATAAACTTAAACTAAATTGTTTTAAAGCAAATGATAAATAGATTAAGGTTTCTGAATCCACCCCACTAATGTAAAGCATATATTTTCATGTTCTATATAAAAGTAATCAAAAAATTCTATGAATCCAACTTTAAACAAAAAACAACGAATATCCCAATTAAACCAAAAGCATCCAATGTATCCGCTTTTAACAAATCACAAAGGAAATCCAATTTAATCGAAAATGATTCGATGTATCCATCAGATGAAACACAAGGAATATCTAATTTAGCAATTAAAAGAAATCAATCATAAGATCTACTCAAATAATTGAACAGAACATTTATACTAAAAACATCAGAATTGTTATTCGCAAATCTGAAAATATAATGCTAAACAAAGGAAAGGCTTCATCTTCAACCTTAGCTGAAGATTTTAGCCTCTCATAATTATGAAACTAAAGCTCACAATACAAGTGCTAAACATTAAACTTTAAAACTAAATAAAAAGAAATAAATTACTATATATGGGAGAAATTCCACACGCTGTTGGGCGACGCTTCCCTTCTTGGTAGCAAAGCCTTCAGGATCCACCAGAATGCTAGCAGACGTCCACCGGATGACATTAAATGGCCCAGGAATTGCACACCGAATGATGAAGTGAGATGGTGCTTTTATAAGGGGAGTCCCGGAGCACAATGGGTTGCAGATTCGATGTGGGATACTGCCAGAGTGCGCTCGATCGCAGATTAGTGTGATCGATCGCATGTCTTGTGTGCACGATCGCATGTGCGCTCGATCGCATGTCTGATGCGCTCGATCGCAGGTGCACTGCACTGCAAAGATTTCGATGTGGGATGTTGACCATGCACTCATTCGTAGGTAGGTGCGCTCGAGCGCAAGTGCGCTCAATCGCATGTCTCGTGCGATCGATCGCACTAGGCATCCTCAGCTTTTGCTCTTGAAGCTTGACATCCCCCAAAATGCTTCATTTTCTCCACAAACCTATAAAAATACACAAAACACAGAAAAGACATAAAATAAAGTGAAATAATACAAACTAAGAGCTTAACACATAATTTAAGGGCTTAAATATGCAATATTTAAGACTCATCAAGCACCATAATTAGGATCATTGGGAAGCACTGATTTAAAGACTTTATCAACAACAAGCTGAGAATCGGACTCCACTTTTACCCTTCTAAACCCCATAGACCATGCTAAAATGACTCCTTGATACACAACCCATAACTCTTGCGTAAGCACATACACATTTTCGATATTACCAGAATATCCCGTTATCCATTCACCATTCTTATCTCTTAAGATACCACCAAATCCATCTTTATGATTAGCTTTGCATGCGACTGCCATCTGAGTTGATTTTGATCCAACCATGGAGAGGATGAAGCTAACCTATAAGTTATCTATGAAGTTGTCCTCAAAGACGCATTTATTGCGCCAACTCCAGATTAAACGACTAGTCTATGGAAAGAAAGCTCCCCATATATTATTCCTAGTCTCTTCGACAATTACTAGTGAATAATTCCACCAAATCCAATCTTTCAGAGCCAGGGAGAAGAATTTATATCGTAAAGCGCGTTGTAGAAGTAATTTGGAAAGACCATATATTAGAAACTACAGGGCAATCTCTCAAGATATGGATTGAAGTCTTAGGAGATGTTTGGATTAAAGGGTAGTAGTCATTTCCAGTGAGACCTCTCTTGACTCGATTCACATTTGTATGAAATTTATAGTGGGTAGTCAGCCAAAGATGAAATTTGAATAGAGGATGGCATTGCGCTTTCCATATTTTTTTTCAAACCTTGTTTAGTAGGTAAGTGGGCAAGGGACAACATCTCATAGGTTATCTTGGTCATGTAGGAGCTGGAAGGGGACCCATTCCATTCAATAGCGTCTTGGACAAGCTAATTGGGGTTGGCCAATAGAGGCTGCTCCAAAATATGACCAGGAAGGAATTAGTTGAGAGTTTAGTAATCCCATTACCTAAGGCCAACCAAATAGGTTGCGACAGATATGGTGACAAATTAGAAATAGCAAAATTCTTCAATGGTTGGTCTAGCATCCAAACATCTTGCCAAAATTTGGTATTTTGTCTGTTGTGCACATGATTTTTAATACCCATACTCAATACCTCAGTGCCATTAAGGATACCTTTTCAAGTGTAAAACTAGAGCCTTTTTTGGTGACACTTAGAAGGTATTTTCCATGCAAATATTTAGTTTTTACAACCTTTATCCAAAAACTCTGATCATTAGACAAAATCTTCCATCCGAGTTTACCAAGCAAAAGATTGGTTGACATGCCTCATATCCTGAAGCCCCAATCCACCAAGATATTTCCTTTGGCACACTTGATCCCACCTGACCATGTGCAGTCTCCTTTTTTCAGTGGTATAGTCTACATAGTGTTTATAGGAATAACTGAAGTAACTGCCTTGGCGAGAACAACACGACCAACCATAGATAATTGATTAGCTTTCCATCCGGTGAGCTTAGTTCTAACTTTGTCCAAGATATCCTTATATGTATCTCTGGTAACCCTACCATGAAGAATAGGAACACCCAAATAACGATCAAGATCTTTTGTCAATCCAATGCCATTTTTCGTGCTCAGCTCCTTTGCTAAATGCCTTGAGATATTAGCTGAAGCAAATAATTTGGATTTGGAGTGATTAACCTCCTACCCCGAATTAGCACATAACATATAAAGACACTGGTTTATCACTTCAATTTGTTTTATAGAGGCCTCCTAAAGGCATGAGGTCATCGACGAGAAAGATATGAGAAACAATCTATTTGGGGAGGAGGGATGAGAGTTTGACACGTGGCAATATAAGGAAGATTTTGTGCTGTTTGTATTTTAGTCTCAATCTTTGAAATGTTTTCAATTGCAGCCCAACTTTTTTTTCAAATACCTTTATAATATGTTTTGACATTTCAGATAAATTTTTAGTTTATTAAAATTAAAAAATGACCAGAATTGATTATTTTATTTAAAAATATGCCTAACAATTTTTCTTTCTTATATATTTAAGTTCTTACAAAAAAATTAAATTCTAATTTTAAAAAAATAATTCCTAATTATTTATTGATTAACTTTAATTACAAATTTTCAAAATAGAACTGTGTTAATGGCATGGATATAATATTTTTTGATCTCGTAAGTTGTAATAAAATTATTTACTATTTTAAAGGAAACAACTTTTGTACACTTTTTTAGGTTATAACTTAAACTTCATTTAATAAGAGTAATATTTTTAAGATTAAATCTATTTTACACCTTTCACATATTTAATTTTCTCATAAAGTTATTTATTATTTTAGTTATGAAAATTTAATCGAATATCATATTATGTACTTATATATTTTAAAAATTCACTATAACTCCAACTTCAGTTCCGATTGAACCAAATTTTGCATAAATTTTTACTAATATATTCCAGACAATGATAAATTGAAAACAAATCAATTATTTCCATGTGGCTATCAATTATAACCACAATATTTTTTTATTACTTTAAATTTTACTACATCAACCCCCTGATTCAATTTACTGCCGACGCTTTGGAGTTTTTTCCCCTCAAAATAGGATTCTTAAAAAACTTAATTCCCTAAATAGGGTTGTTTTAATCTTATTTATTAAAATAAGGTATTTTGTGCCACATTATAAAAAAAAAGGAAATAATTTATACTAGTGGTCCTTATAATTTGACATTAGAAAATAAATTACTCATTCTTCTTAGTCTCATTTCCTTCATCTAGCTACATCCATTGGAAAATAAAAAAGTTTATTCAGCAAATTAACTAAATAATTAACGAACTTAAATCATAAAAAAAGCTTAACATTGTGATTTTCTCAATTAAGTATCTTGATTGTGTCATCCCTATTAGCTTCAATCATGTATAAATATGAAAATTCCTGTCTGTTTGTTTTATTTTTTTACTGCCAATTGAACTGAAATATTGAACTAAATTGTATAAACTCCAAAGTTTTCAATTTTATTTGGATATGAAGTTTGTCATATGCTTTGCATCCCAAGGTCGCTATGAGATTATATCTAAAACCATGGCGGCATATATTGCCATCAATTGATTTAAACTTAAAGATAGATCAAGAATCTTCTCATAAAAGCCTATAATTCGCATACCTATATGGATCCATCCCTGTAGCAGATCAAGTTGGATGAGATATTTTGTTGTTATCAGTTAATTAAGCGTGATGTGTTTCGATAAGAGGGAGAAGTTTTGAATGAGGTTTAATAATTGAGCACACATATTTAACTCGTTTCCTTACTTTTCAAGCAGTTCAGTTTTAGCTTGACATGGAAGACAAAAAAAAAAGCAATTGATACCCACCGTATGCTGCCATGGCTTTAGATATGATCTCGTAGTGACTATGGGATGCAACGCATATGATAAACTTCATATCTAAATAAAACTGAAATTTTGGAGTTTAAACGATTCAGTTCAATATTTTAATTCAATTGACAGTAAAAAAATAAAACAAACAAATAGAGGTTTGCATATTTATACATGATTGAAGTTAAGAGGGATGACACAATCAAGGTACTTAATTGAGAAGATCACGATGTTCAATTTTTTGATGATTTAAGTTCGTTATTATTTAATTAATTTTCTGAATGAATTTTTTTTATTATTTTCCAATAGATATAGCTAAAGGAAAGAGATGGGGTTAAGAAGCAAGAGTAATTTATTTTCCAATGTCAAATTATAAGGATCATTAGTGTAATTTATTTTTTTATTTGATGATGTGACACAAAATACCATATTTAAAAAAATAAAATTAAAACAACCCTATTTAAGAAATTAAGATTTTTAAAAATCTCATTTTAAGAAAAAACTCTTAACACTTTGTTAGTCCTTATCTTTACTAATATAAAAGCAAGAATCTGATAGGAGAAGTTTTCTATCGGCAAAAGTGTCTTGGTTAATTTGCTAAATGTGTTTTTTTTTTTTATTTTATTTTTCATATGGATGTAGTTAGAAGAAGGAAACGGGTTTAAGAAGAAGGGGTAATTTATTTTTTAATGTCAAATTATAAAGATAATTAGTGTAATTTATTTATTTTTATTTGATGATGTGATACAAAATACCAAATTTTAAAAAATAAAATTAAAACAAACCTATTTAAAGATTTAAGATTTTTAAAAATCTCATTTTAAGAAAAAACTAACACTTTGTTAGTCCTTATCCTTACTAATATAAAAGCGAGAATATAATAAAAGAAGTTTTCTATCGGCAAAAGTGTCTTATATAAACGATGTCGTATCAGTGAGCAACTTACATACCGAATCAAACACAACTTATATACTAAATCTAACAATTTTTTCTCCCTCTATTCTTTCATAGGTTGTAAATTTCGTTATGTTTCGGTAGAGACGGCTGAAACATTTCAGTTTCAATAAGAATTACTATTATATTCCGTTTCGATTTGTTTTGTCATGTTTCAATCTTTTTGATATGTTTCAGTTGACATAGACTGAAGCATCTTATTTCAATTGAAACATAATAATATTACATAATTTTTTTTTATTTTCTTTTTCTATTAGTTTAAATTTATTTTTACATGATATATATTTTTTTGATAATGACACATTTAATTAAGTTTAAAAAGTTTGATAATACTATTGATAAACATTTTTACTTAATGTTGCTTTGAATTAATAGATCTTAAAAAACATGAACTTGATGTTATTTTGTGTTAGTATTTGAAATTTGAATTATAATTATGATTTAGTTTTGGTTAATTCAATGTTTTTATCATCTTATGTTTGAATAATAATGATTTTATTATGATATCATGATATATATCTTTAATTATATATTAGTTTTTAAAAGATATATAATTTAACAAGAATTTATTAAAAAGTATTCTCAAATCCAAAACGAGCCATTGAAATAAACTAAAATCAAAATATCATATTTTAACAGTTTGTCTGACTTCGGAATTTACAATTTTGCTTCTTCTTGCTCTCCTTCACGCACCACGTTCAAGCGATCGATGAGCAAATGATCCTTCGACAACATCACCACTTAGACGAAGAATTAAAAGAAAAATTTGTTCTAAATTTGCCTCTCAATATGTGTAAAACCACTCAACCTTGCCGTTAATTACAGCCACACATCACGGTGGTTATATCTGTCATTGGTCACGGAAGACTGCTTAGTGTTCCTATCTCGCAATAACTTCGACATTATGTAATCGAATTTGTGGCGATTTTCAGGAGTGTCTGTTCATTTTCCCTACTGGTTTATCGCTGATAACAAATTGGGGTTTGTTGATTTTCATTACTCCTCTATAATTCCTACTTCAATTTTCATAAATGTTCACAACAAATATGCTGGTTAGATCATGGTTTTCTTTTTCTTTTTAGGTTTGGCTTAATATCTCTCTCTCTCAATGTGTAAAGAATTTGGTATTCTGTATGAAAAGGGAAATAGAAATTTCCTTTGCTGTATACTTTTTGTGTATGATAGAATTATGGATTTTTTTTTCACAGCTTTCTTCTTTGGTTTAATTTGCTGCAATTTGCATTTTACGTATAGGCACTATGCGAAGCATAGATTATATTACTAGCTTAGCTTAGTTTATGTTTGCTACTCTTTGTATGCGCTTGCATAATTTGTGGAATACAATGTGTTAGCTATATCTCATGCATATAATTACACCCTTTTAACTCTTATTTGGTTATTGAGAAAATGATAGAAATGATAAGAAAATTGAATTTCCACCTTAAAGATATCATTATACAACTACTTCCGTTGGTGATATTTGTTTTCTTTTTATTTTTCTTTGTTTCCACATAAATCAAACCTTCATTTTGTTATGGAAGTTAAAGTTTCCTTTTATTTGACCCTTTTAAAGTTTAAGGTGGGGATCTTGATGCAACATTGGATTTGTTTAGGACGATGAAGAGGAGAAATATTATTACTTAGAAATCAATGATAATGGGGTTTGTTCAAGCTGGTCGAGAAAAGGAGGCCTTAGAGTTCTTTTATCAAATGTAAATTTTAAACGATGGTATGGTCAGACCGGATAAGATTATCATATCTAGTGTGCTTTCAGCTTGTGTTTATCTTGGCTCGATTATTGATAATGGAAAGTGGGTGCATAGCTACTTGACAGGAAGAGTATCTTCATCTTTTAAAACTCGTTCTCAAATTCTCAATCTGAATCTCCATGTTATAGCATTGGAGGAAGACTATGGTAGCATGAAATAAGGGACCATCTTAGAGAACTTCGAATTCTCTGTTAAATTAAATAAACAATCATGTGTTTTGTCACTGTCAATCATGCTTAATATTTCTCTCTCTCTTCAAAAATTTAAAACATTAGATCTGGTCTAGCCCTCCTCTCTTTCCGTAGAGAATTTGGTTCTCTGTGCAAGACAGAGAAATTTCCCTTGTGGGAAACCAACTGCCTTCTCTCATTCTGCTTCTTTTATCCATTGCCAATAAAATCTCTCTCTCTCTCTCAAATGATTTTCTCTTCTGATAGTGAGCAAACTAGGATACTCAGCGGCAGTCCACTTTGACAGAGCTGTTGAACGGATTCTTATTTTTGCTTTCGTGTTTTTTTTTCCTCCTATAGAAATGATGCTCTTGCCGATAATTTTACATCAATTTCCATATCATGTTCCTATCGACTATTTTTCTTTCTTTTCTCTGTACATTATTGTAGGTTCATTTTTTTTCATTGTTTCTCTTTTACATTAATGTGATTTAACTGCCATTCTTGGGCTAAATTTTGTACAGTTCAGTTTTTTTTTGTAAGTGTTGGAACATTAAATTATCAAATATATTTGCAATATAACCTTTCTAACACAATTTTTTTCCTAATAAAATAAAGAAAACATTTCTAACACAATGGAGATGCCAATTATGGATTGTGATTAATCGGCTAGAGGTCAAAATTAGTTCCATTTCTGGGTTGCAGGTTCAAATGCTGTCCTTTTAAACATTTTGGATTAGGTTCAAACATAATTGAAATATAAGCTTCTATTAATCAATAATACAAGAGTTTGGCTTAGAGTTTACTATCCAACAAGTGTTGTTGTGCTAGTGCAAGTTTTTGTTTATAATGCACCTGGAGGGAAAAAAACCCTAGCTGTTATGTTTCTCTAGCTTGCCGCCCTTGAGGGTGGCTGGTTGGTCTCTCCATGGTTGCCCCGCATGGCCTCCCACTGCGAGGTGGAGGGCGATCACTCCTGCCCAAACGCCCCATTCCCAACCCGAGCATTGCTTCTTCTTCTTCAACCCTACCTTTGGCCGTAAACACTTCTAACCCTATCTAATACAAACCTTGCGGCCACCATCGACCCCTCCCCTGCATCTCCTGCAAACCCTAAAGCTTCAGCTGCAAACCCTAACGCTTCAGCTGCAAACACTCAGAAATCTTGTGCCCATATATTATCTGACGTTGATCCTTTGGCCAGCAATCTTTCTTTTACAAGAATGATTATTTCTAGAAAGCCTTTGCCAGATTTGATTCCTCTAAACCATCAAAAGTCAATGGTGAACCAGCGTTTGCGATGTCTTATGGAATTTGCGAAAGCCTTTACGTCGTTTGCCAATACTGTAATCCTTAAATTTTATGTAGGTATGCTTGCCATGAATCCAATCAGGAAGTATATCTTATCGTGGAATTTATAGCATGATCTAGTCGTGGGGATGCTAGATCCAAGACATGTTATGGTCCGGCTTGAGTCGCAGGACAACTTAGTCACAGCTTGGACTCATGGTAACAGACAGATTGATAATACACTGTATAGGTTATTCAAGTGGCCTGAGTTCAATACTAGGAAAGAAATGACTCATTTTGCTGTTTAGGTACGGTTACCGAGGTTACCTCTGCCTTGTTTTCACTTATCAGTGTTAAAAGGGATTGCCAATTCCTTTGCGAGGTTCTTAAAGATAGATGACAAGACCTTGACTCTCGAACATCCAAGTTGTGCTTGATTGTGTGTTGAGATCGACCTCACTCTTCTTCATCCAGACCGTGTTTGGATTGAAATAGGTAAGATGAAGGGTTATGGCATAAGATTTTGTTTAAAGGACGTATGGATTTTTGCATGCATTGTTCTTTACAGGGACATAGCATTGCAGCCTGTTGAAAATTGGCAGGGCAGGCCGGTGCTACCAGGCATCAACATGGACATGTAGTAAACGTAGGGCATCCTACTTTTGGATCAAGCGAAAATCAGGGCCAAGCCCAAAAACGGCTAACCTAGTCCAAGCCAAGGGCTGCAAACGAGCCCGAAATAAGGCTAAGGAGGTTGCCTCCTTTGAAGACCCAAATAGACCTTCAACTTCAGTACAGATTGGGCCATATGAAGATGGTCAGGCAAGAACATCAATTGAAGTTGTTGATTTGAAGAAGGTCCAAAACAATTCTGCCCTAGCCCAGCAAGATCAAGGGCAAGTTGAGGCGGACTTCAAGCTTGATACAGTTACTGGTGCAATTGGGCCAAGTGCAATACGTAATCAAACCCAAGTGGAAATAGTGTCCCACAACCTAGATGTACTTCTCCCTACGTTGGTTCCTATCCCAACACTAGGACAATCTGCCTTGGTGGAATACTTAAACATGCTTGCACAGAAGAGTGAGGACCAGGGTCCTAATCAGTTGCAAGCTATTCAGACACAACTAGAAACGAAAGAACCGTCTTCAAGACAAGAAACATGTGTGCTCTCAAGGCAATGCACACTTATTGGTAAGGAAGATCCAAAACGGGAGGACGCAAGAATGGTCTAAGGATAGGTAAGTCCTAATGGGCCTTAATCTATTGGGCCAACAATTGAATTACCAGTGTAATACCGAGCCCAAAAGTAGAGGGCGTAGTTGAAAGAGTGGAGACAATGCTCAGGGCTGGAAGCTCTAGTCTCAAAAGGAAAAACTCAAAGATAGCTCACAACAAGGCCAAAGAGGTTACTGATTTTGAGACATAAGTAATGAAAGAGTTAGGTAAGCACTGCCTGAAAAAATCAAATTTGATTTTTTTACAATACAAAGACAATTGTATGTTAATATCTCTGTTAGTTCGACCTACTTGACTAATAATATTTTGGATAGTACTTTTTGAAGAAAAAATGAAGAGAATTTTGCCGCATGTCTCACTTCTTTCTAGCATAGGATGAGAAATGAGGCAAAAAAGAAGAAAGGTGAGCAAGTTAGAAAGACTCAACAAAATAAATACTTTGTTGTTTGGCATTAGTCCTCGTGTATTTGGGAGTGTGCACGGTAGGGTAGCATTGTGCACCCTATTAGTGTTGCTATTTAGGATCATTTTGATCATTTGATAGTTGTATTTTGTTACCTGATAAAGGTTTAGGTTTTCTATGTATTAAGATGTGTAAGGCCAAAGGTCTTTATCTCTTTTGTGCCCCTTAAGTTTCTTTTTGATTTTTGAATAAAAGTACTTTATTAAAAAAAAAGAAATATAAGGGTGTGTTTAGTTTTAGAAACATGACAGTTTTCTATTTTCATTTTCATCAAAAACAAAAACAAGCATTAAAAATGTGTTTGGTCATTGAAAATAAAAATTGTTTTCTAGAAAATAAAATTGTAAACATCAATTCAGAAAAAAAAATAAAAATTGTTTTGACTGTTTTTAGCCAAAAAGACTAAAAACACAGGTTTAAGATTGATAAGTGTCTATTTTTACGTTACCCATAAGTCCACCCGGGTTCAAGTCTCACGTTCACAGATTTTATCACTTGTATAAACATTTTTTTTTCTCTTTTTTTCACTCAGTGTCGTTCACTTTCCTCTCTGTTCACTCACTTTCTCCATGGCTCTCTAAAGTCCTAGAAAATCGATTGAAGAATTTCTCACTCAAGGTAATACTTTATCTATTGGATTATAGATATTTCTTTATAGGCATTATCATTTACCCTTTATCTGGTCATTCTCAAACCCAACAAAATCAATCTGTCTTGATTTTTTTTTTGAATTAGAGAATCGGTTGCTAGGGATTTGTTTATAGCTTATGATCCTCCACTCAAGGTAATACTCAAAGTGTTGTTATAAAGTTATGTGTTTTTTTTTTTTTTTTTGAATTATTGAATTGGTTGCTAGGGATCTTTTTATCGCTTATGATACTCGAATTTAAGTATCCCTTATAAAAAATCATGGGTATTGAATTGTAATTAGAATTTCTATACAAACATACCTTATCTGTTGATGGTTGTTTTTTCATGCTTAATTTCTCATACGAATATTTCTAGAAATCTTATCAATGGTTATTATAAGGAAAAATAATTTTTCTTTTTCTTGATTGATATTATTGCAGTTTCGATTAAATTCTTGTTTAATCTTGATCTATCTTTTCTTGAAGGAATTAAAATAAATTGATACTTTACCTGAGATTTGTGTATTTTTTTTTGCTTTTCCTGTTATAGTTGCAAATTAATTGTATTTGTGAGTAGGAAATAGATTTAATTTACCAGAGAAGTTTTATATAGCTTTTGTTGCAAAATAATTGCTTGTCTAATTAGTTATGATCATGGAAACTTTATGCTATGGTTGTGAGATAGTTCTATTAGATTGTAAAGAAAGCGAATTGGCTTCATCACTGATGTTTATTTACTTTCTTTGGGTGCCTAAGCATATTTCTTTTTCATCTTTCATCAAATCCTAAATATTTTTTTGATCACGTATCAAGTTTAAATGGGGAGCACATAATTGATTACTTTATATTAGTTGGTAATAATTTTGTTTTTGGTGCCTGTTTCCTTGTAGTTTTAAGAGTTTCAAATTATTTAGTTTCTTGTTGAGTAATCTTTTGACAAAGAGGTCAAGTAAGTATCAAAATGATATAATTGTTGTATCTTGGTTATGTTATGTAAGAAGGAAATCGAGCATATAAGGTTCTTGGGCAAAATATAGATGGTATCTTAAGTACTAGAAATTTTTGACAAGTTTGCAAATTTGCGTGGTGATTAATTTTTTTTGGATGATTATCATAGCATTGTAAAAAATTATCTTAAGTTGAATATGTATTTACCATATGTTTTGGTTTCAGTGACAAGTCACCTTATTTGGGTGCTATTGTAAGTCAGTGACTTGGCTTTGAAACTTACACAATTGTTTTGGTTATATCACTTTATGTTTTCATGGTCTATGATTGACATTCATTAATTGTCTAAGTAGGTTTCATTTCATTAATATAAAAGGAAGTAAAGAAAGAGAACATTTTATGATCATTATAATGAGATCTAGCTGGTCTTAATAAATGCACCCTTGCTTTACTCATGTCATTTCAACATTGATTGGTTTAAGTATGCATTAACATTATGTTTCGATATTTCTTAATGTAAATGTATATTTTCCTAATGTAAATAATATTAGGAAGTTCTAGTTTATTGTAAATAGGAAATCTTAGTCCTATTAGGACACTCTAGTGTACCTTAATCCTATTAGGACACTCTTCTATACATACTCTCTATGTATGAACTTCTAAAATTGCAATATTATGCAGTCAGAAAATTACAAACCCTAAATTCTCTTTAGTCCTTACATGGTATCAAAGCATCTAATGTCCTAAACCTAAAAAGCCTACAACCATGGAATATATTTCTTCTACTTCTCCTGAAAATCCTACCCAAACTCTCCCTAACTCTATTGAAAATAACCCTGAAAATATTTTCTCTTTTACAACCGGCACTATGTCTGCCATCACTAACGTTGTACAACACCAAATTGCTGGCATCAATGCTGACTTCGTCCGGTCGGTACATCAACAGCCACAAATCAACACAGCCACCTATGCTCTTCAAATCAATACAACCACATATCAAGTACCTTGCGTTACTACTGACATCATCCAACCGATATCCAGCACAGCCACCCCTACTCCTCACATCACCTACCCTACACCCATAAATCAAGCATCCTATGTTACCTACACTATAACCACTAATCATGCTCCTGTATTTACCCTAATCCACTCACCAGGTCATTCTTTCCTTTTCTCCCTTCACGTTCCATCAACAACCCATTCCACTACTATACCTTATTTTCCTTTATCCCCCATGCACGCGCAATACTATGCCATCACTCTCAGTTTCTCTCATAACCAACAGATTGCCCTCTCCCTTATTAACCCACCAACCCCTCATACTATCCGTAATCTCTTTTTTTTTTTTTCGCTCCTAGCATCATCTACCTCGTCAATCTAAAACTAGATAACCATAATTATGTCCTCTAGCGCTCCTAATTTCTCCCAGTCCTCACAAGATATGACCTTATTTGCTATATTAATGAAACTTTCCCTTATCCCTCCCAATATTATTTATCTAGTGATGGCATCACCACCTTTAATCTTGCTTTTAAAATTTGGCTCTGTATGGATCAGTGCCTTCTTCTAGATTAACGTTACCCTTACTTCGGATGTACTCCAAGACGTCCATGATTTTTATACCTCTCGAGATGTCTGGATGGCATTGGACCATCGTTACCTTGATCAGTCCAATGCCAATTAGTTTGACATTCGTTTAAAGCTTCGTAAACATACTAAAGATGGCAAGTATATGGAACAATATCTCCGGGACCTCAAAGCCATCGCTGATTCTTTTGCTACCATCAATTCCCCATTCTCCACCAAAGACCTCATATCCTATGCATTAATAGGTCTACCTTCCGATTATGAAAGTTTTATCACTACAGTCACCAACACCAACATCACCCTTACCTTTGATAGTTTGCGTACCAAGTTGCTCCTCCAATAACAACACCTCAAGCATCTACGGGTCACTTCTCAGCTTTCTGACCCTCCTACAGCCCTTGCTACCACCACTACCTATAGAGCTTCTCATGATCGTGGCAAGGGTCGCTTAGGCTATTAGAACTGTGGCCGGGGTCGTGGCCATAATTTTGGTTATGGTAAATCCTCTCAGCATGGTTCAGGAACTGATCAGTCATCTCACTCTTCTCTTATATTTAATTGATCTTATAGTACTTCCTCTTTGTTGACCCGTATTTCATTTTAATAATGACCAAACACTACTCTAATTGCACTAACAGTTTTATCTAAGTGTTTAAGCAGTAAAAGCATTCAGTACGGAAACAAGATGCAAGAACTCAATGCGATTCAGACACTAAAACAAGACAAAAGATTTAGAATAGGCATTAAGGTAATTGAAGCAATTGTAAATCTCTTATGTTCAATTACATAGCTTGATCTGTGGCTCAATTTACAAATGACTTTGACAAAACTAAAAATACAAAAATTTTCTAAGTCAAAAACTATTTTTCCAAAGAAAAACTGGGTTGTCCTACAACCCAGTCGACTGGGTCCCTATACCAATCAACTGGGATATAGGATATAAAGTTCCCAGTCGACTAGTGTTTAGGACCTAATCGATTGGTACTCTCCCTTGGCCTAAAAAGTGAAAATTCTTCACTTGACCCAGTCGACTAGTACAAGGACCCAGTCGACTGGTAATTCAAAAATATAACCGTTTGAGATGCGAGACTTGAGCATTTAATGTCCCAAACCTACCAAGTATATTTCAAATGGTCATATTGATTCAAGGTTATATAAACCCATTTCAATGAGCATTTTAAAAAAAAAAAAATAACACATTCAATTTACAAGATAGCTCATTAATTCTCAAAAGCTTTGAAAAATTTATTGTTGAGTCATTCTTCAAGCTTGTTCTTGAAAGAGAGATATTGTTCATTTGTAAAAGCACTTATTGCTATCTCTCCACTATTTAATTCACAATAAATTTTATTTATTGTAAAGGGAAAAGTTGGTATAACTCTTAGAGTGTTTAGAATTAAACACTTCATTGTAGCTTCCGTGAGGAAGAGATCGGTTGTAAGGTTTGTTCAACACTCGTGAAGTTGTATGACTAAATTTTTAGTGGATTACTTCAAGGAGGTTCCTTGAAGAGAGTGGATGTAGGGTTGGAAGGAATCTGATATTGCCGAACCACTATAAACAGAGTTTGCACTTTCTCTTCCTTAAACACTTTACTTTCAAGCATATTATTTGATTGTGTGTTTTGTGTATTTAACTGTTTAAAAACTTGCAAGTTATTCAGCAAAATGTTTTCAAACCCAATTCACCTCCCTCTTGGGTTTGAACCTCAGTCTACAATTGTTATCAGAGCTTCGTACTCAATTTCAGGCTTAAAATCCTTGAGTTGATCCGATGGCATCAAATAGCTATACCGAAGAGCATTCCTATACTAGGCCTTCTTTGTTCAATGGCTCCAACTTAGACTACTGGAAAAATAGAATGAAAATATTTGTCAAATGACATGATTACAATCTACTGAGAGTCATTGAGGAAGGACCTAGAATTCCTACAAAGAAAATAATTATTGGAGAAATCAATCATACAATGCCTAAACTCAAAACTGAGTTCAATGAAGAGGATTGTAGAATGATGTCTCTAAATAGTAGAGCCATTAGTATTTTACATTGTGCTTTAGATATCTCTGACTATAACAAAGTTTATGCATGTGCTTCGACTAAGGAGATTTGGGACAAACTACAAGTCACATATGAGGGCACTAACGAAGTTAAAATATCAAAAAATCTATATGCTAGTATCTAAGTATGAATCTTTCACTCCTAGCGAAACAATTTCTCAGATGCACTTACGTTTCACCACTACTGTTAACGACTTAAAGCTTATTGGCAGGAACAGTGAGGAGTTTGAACTAATAAGGAAGATCTTAAGGTCTTTGCCATCCACTTGGAAAGTAAAGAAGACGACCATCACAGAGGGCAAAGATCTTGACAAACTTGATGTTGAAACACTTCTAGGATCACTATTGACATACAAGATGGAGGAAATGAATCCCGTTGTCAATGATGATGAGAAGAAGAAAAAAATGATTTATCTCAAGGCCTCTACAAGTAAAAAAGAGGAAGAAAAAGAAGAGGAGAATAAGAGCAGCGAAAATGATGGTGATATGTCTTTAATGTAATACCCGTAACCATAAAGTAAGGGTAAAAAAGTAATTTAATAAATATAATATGAAATTAAAATAATATATTTACGCGAAGGATTTAGTATCGAATAAAATAATTCTTTTGAAAAAAAAAATGGACGCATGGGGGCGTAGTTACAAAAAAAAAAATAACTGGAAATGTCCAGTATGAAAAGAAGCAAAAAGAAAAAAAAAATTTCTTAAAAAAAAAATAGTCAAAACGTGGCAGCCCACCTACTGCCAAAATATTGAAGGAATGGTGCATGTTCTCCACGTTTTTGAAACGTGGAGGCTTGTTAAATGTTGAGTAAAGTTACAGATTGGTATATATATACATTTATAAATCGTAAATTATACTTACCATTTCGTTTAGTTTCTTTTAATTATATGTCTTCTTTATACACTTGGGGACTGAAAGAAAGGTTGAAAGAGAAAACTGTTGAATGGATTTGTTGCAGAATTTCTTAGAGAATCACGAGAAGCTATCAGAAAAACATAAGGTGATAATGTAGTGTTTATTTTTGAATTTTCAGCGTACATGAAATTTCCCGGAATTCAAAGTGGGAATTTTCAAAGGGTTTGGCTTATGAAGAATTGAAGAATAAATTAGAAATTTAATATAAATATTGTGTCAAGTGTAGACGATCAGTAACCGGGGGAAATTTCTGAGAGGAACAGGAAAGGCAAAGAGGTGATTGATGAACGAATATTTGTCCTAGTATTTTTTTTTAATGTTTCTCAAGTATTTATTTATATGTTTAGCTTAGGAATTTGTTACTTTAAGTTATTTTTCATTGTTTTACAGGTTCACAAGCACTTGAAAATGAGTTTCACTAAATTGTCAGAATTGCCCGCACAGATCAGTCATTTTTGCAGATTAAACTGTATTGATTCAAGAAGAACCAGGAGATGAGGCATATATACTTGGAAAGATCCAGATGTCTATTTTTTGGATAATTTTATGGCTCATAAATATGATTTTTCTAGAGAAAGTTATGGCAATTTTAGTAGATAAAGGTCAGGCTGTTCGTGATTTCAGCGTGGTAGAAGTGATTTTTGCGAATTAAACTGTATTGATTCAAGGAGAACCATGAGATGAGCCATATATTCTTGGAAAGATCTGGATGTCTACTTTCTGGAGAATTTTACGGCTCATAAATATGATTTTTCTAGAGAAAGTTATTGCAGTTTTAGCAAAATCGGGTCTGGACAACAGCAGAAGCACACGGCTTGAACAGAAACCCTAGTGTGACTTTTCTGTCTACAAAGCCATCTTCATACAGCTATATATGAGAATTTTAAACTCAGAGAAAAAGGGGAGATGACTGCAGCTTTTTTGGAGAGATATTATTAAGAGGAGTTTTGGGAGATTGAAGGAGGAGACGGTTTCTTTCATTAAGACGACTTATTAAGAGATTGAAGACGACGATCAATCGCTTCAAGACTTTGAGGATTCATCTTGTAATTCATGGAAGAAATTCTATTTTTTCTCCTTTTGTCCTTCAATATGCTTGTGACCCTAGTATTTGAATTCTGTGATTGGGATTTAAACATGAGCGGCTGAACGCATTGTTGGGCGTTTGGCATAGCTGCCTTAATTGTTTTGGATATTTTGGTGGATTTAGTTTTATGAAATTTTCAAAATTATTTCTTATTCAATATTTTTCATATCTTTGATCATTGCTTGTGGATTGGCCATCTATTATTGATAGTCAAGGTTAATATTTGAGATTAGGTTGAGAACAAATCATCTAGACCTAATTAAGCTTTCTTGAATAGGAATTTAAATTAGGATTCAAATCAAATTATGATTTAGGGGGTTACGTTTTCCTTATACTTAATTTAACTAATTAATTGATAAACACGATCCATGGGATTTAATTAATTAGTTATAAATTGAGAATAAACACGATCAATGACATTCTCTAGTCTTAGCGGAAATACCAATAGTCTTGAATGTTGATTAATTCTTTATATTCACCAAATGTTCCAATTCGTTATTGGACAACAAGCTAAACTCCCAAATGCTCTCATTAATTATACTCATCTCTTCATAATTCGTTTTGTTTAATTTACTTAATTGTTTTTATTTCAATTTTCTCTTCACCAATCTTTTAATTAGAGTGTTTGGAATTTAATTTCAGAGTTTGTTCAAGTAATTTTAAGAAAGTAATTTATGATTTAAACCATTGTAATTCCTTGAGAGATCAACCTCGAGAGTAAGCTCATCACAATACTACTTGTGATTCGTGCACTTGCGAGCATTTAAAATTTGCACATCAAGTTTTTGGCGCCATTGCCGGGGAATTGGCGTTTAATTCTTTAGTTATTTTCTTTGTTTTTATTTTTATCTTTATTTTATTTCTTTTCTTTCTTTTAGGAATAATTTTTTTTATTTCTTTTATTTCGTCAAATTTTATTTATTTTTTGATTTAAATTGGCATTAATTTGTTTTTTGATTTTCGCTCTCTTGATTCCTGGTAGCTTAATTTTTCTTTTGTTGTCTTCAAGTACATGCACGGTAGAAGATCTCAAGGGAGAAATCTAGTGCCAGCAATAGACAACATCCATAGGCTAAAGGAGACGTTACAGCCTACGGAAGAAGAAGAAGGGTTGAGGGAATAGAAAAAGAGGAGCCTGAAAGGATGGAAAGAGCTGAAAGACAAATTATGATGGAGGAGTATACAAGGCCGATCATCGGCACTTCCACATCTTGCATCCAATTGGGGGAAGCTGCATGGAATTATGAGATAAAAAATATCTAGTTTAGCATGCTCTCTTCATTCTACAGAATTCTAAATGAAGACCCATTAACCTTCATAAGGGATTTCTATGCAATAGTGCAGGCTTTTCCTCTACAGGGGCTGAATGAAGATCAACTCAAGATGATATACTTCCCCTACACATTAAAAGATAGAGCAAAATCATGGTTAATGACTCTTCCACTCGGTTCTTTGACTATATGGGAAGTAGTTTACAATCGGTTCATGAACAAATTCTACTCCCATCAGAAGACCACTGAGTTGAGAACTAAGATTGCCACGTTCTCACAAATGGAGGAAGAACCCTTCCATGAAGCATGGGACAGGTTCAAGATGCTTCTAATCTAGTGTCCCCACTATCATTACCCATTGCAGCTACAAAATCAATTCTTCTATGATGGATTGACACAACAGAGTCAATATACGGTTGATAACGCTGCTGGTGGAGCCATAAGAGAAAAAACTGCTGAGGAGCTTTGCGAGCTATATGAGATGTTGGGTGCTAATTCCCAACAAAAGAGTGTAAGAGGAAAGAGAGTTAGGGTTAATGAATTGAGCTCCAACAATGATATGGCAATGCAACTTGCAGAGTTGACCAAACAAGTCAAACTTCTCACTACCACAAACACGCCCAATCATGAGGTATGTGGAGTTTGTGGGGGTTTTTAGTCATGATACTAACACTTGTTTTTTGTCTTATGAGTATTATGTAGGAAATGAACAAGAACAAGTTAATACAATGGAGTCTTACCAACCTAGGCTGAGGAATGATCCATATTCTAACACCTACAACCTTGGGTGGAGAAATCATCCCAATTTCTCCCGGAAGACTAACAATGCTCCGATATATGCTCAAAGTTCAAGATCGGTTCAATATCAAAACCAAGTTTCACCACCGAATCAGCCTAGAAATCCAACTTTGGAGGAGAACTTGAGTGCTTTTATTCAAGTTAGCAAAGAGAACCATGAGAGACATAGCCAAAGGTTGGATTCCTTAGAGACATCAATGAAGAGGGTGGAAGTACAAGTTGGGCAACTTGTGGAACAATTGTAAGTACATCAAAAAGGAAAGTTGCCTGGCCAACTTGAGCAAGCAAAGGCTATCACAGTGCCACGAGTGGTAAAATTCTTAACAACAATTCCGATGATAAAATTTCTTATAACTTGCCACGTGATGCAGGAAAATAAATTGAGAAGCAAAATGAGCATGACGCTCCTAAAGGAAATCCAGCTGAAGATCCACAATCTTCTTAAACATCTGAGGAGAGCAAGGAGAATGAGCCATCTTCCTTTATGACACTACACAAGGCGACCGAGCCTTACAGGCCTCCTATTCCTTATCCAAGCCGTCTGAAGGATGTTAAACAGGATAAGCAATTTTATGATATTTTTGACATGCTTTCTAAAGTGAATATTAATTTGCTTCTTTTGGATGTTATTAGGAATATGCCATCATATGTGAAATTATTTAAGGAACTTAACACCAAAAAGAGGAAATACGAGAAGAATGAGAAAGTGATGGTGTCAAAAGTTGCTAGTGCGGTGCTCTAACAAAGCTTGCCACCTAAGCTGAAAGATCCCAGAAGTTTTATCATCAACATCACAATGGGAAACAAGAAGGTCGGCAAAGCAATGCTAGACTTAGGAGCAAGTATAAATCTCATGCCATACTCGATATACTTGCAACTAGGTTTGAGGGAGCTTAAGTCAACAACTATGTCCCTTTAACTCGCTGACAGGTTAGTTAAATATCCTAAGGGAATAGTTGATGATATATTGGTACAGGTAGACAAAATGATTGTGCCTGTGGATTTCGTGGTATTGGAGATGGAAAGAACCCCATTTAAGGACAATGAGCACACAATTCTTCTTGGTAGATCATTTATGGCCACAACCAAGACTATTATTGATGTTCATAATGGGAGGTTAACGATGACAGTCTTGGGAGAGACTGTACAATTTAAAGTGTTTGATTCTCTAACCACTCATTCTTCTATTTCCACTAACGATGAGTGTTCTTTTATTGATTGTGTGGACTCACTTGTTTATGACACTTATTTGTAGACAAAAATAAAAGACAAGCTTGAAGTTGCTCTTACAACTGAGAGAGTAGAGGAAACACTAGAAGAGATTCGTGATGAAGCCTATGAGAATTCAAAGATCTACAAAGAATGCACTAAGCGTTACCATGACTAAAGCCTTATTCATAAGTCTCTTTATCCTGGAATGAAAGTTCTTTTGTTTAACACTCATTTCAAATTATTTCCAGGAAAACTGAAGTCAAGATGGTGCAGACCGTTTTCGGTAGTCAACATTTTTTCTCATGGAGCGGTAGAGTTGCTGAACCCAAAGAATCAAGTGACATTCAAGGTCAACGGGTATCGTGAGAAGCCTTACTTGGAAGGAGTCCATGAGAAGGGTGTTGTTGAGTGCATTGAGGTGCACGATCCTGAATAAGTTTAACCAACGTCTTGCTAAGACGTTAAAGAAAGCACTCGGTGGGAGGTAACCCACCCATTTAATAGAGTATGTTTTATGTTATTTCATTTTCACTGTTCCCTTTTAAATGTTTTTCTAAACACGTGTTTGATTTCATACATTGAGGACAATGTTTAGTTTATGTTTGGTGGTGTAATTAGAACTTTTTGAGACAAAATTTTCATGCTACAATTTGTTTTATGGTTTGTAAGCAAGTCTTTTATACGCATTGATTTTAGTTTCTTTAACATTGACAAGTTGTTGTGAGGATTAATGCATATTCATATTCCATATACCGTGCTCTTGATGTTGATACTGAGATAAACGTAGATCTAATGATTGAGAATCAAATAGTGGAGACTACCTAGTGAGTTACTTGAGCCATAAGTGTTTTATTCTGAGAGTTAGTTTCTTGGTACTCTTAAACACTCTTCGTTATGACCTTAATTGTCAGATGATCTCTATAGGCTTTGCATTGAATGCTAGGATTATATAACTCACTTGAAGTATCGTGTTGTGTATTCTCATTATTTTAGTTGAATGACTTGAGTAAGAAGTTTGAGTATGTGCCTATCGTTACACGTCTTAGTTGCCACTGTCTCTGGAGAAAACTCCAAATTCCTATTTCTCAAAAAAAAAGAGAAAAAAAGACTTGAGATATTTCAAGGGTTTTGAAGTCGCTCTTATAAAGAGTTGAAAAGAAAGAGCTTTGGTGTAAATCAAGTTCGGCCAACCACGCCCATCTATGCAGAGGTTCATACTCAATATGTTTTACTTGAGGTGTTTGGCTAGGATATGATATAGGCGATGTGATAGCTTTGCAAAACTAACATTTGATTCCTTTCATGAGATCTATTTTGCGAACATATGAGCGTTCTTTAATGATATCCATATTCATATGTGAATTTATATTTGAAATTTCTTGTTTACATAACTTCTATTCGCATATGCTTGATGAGTGTTTGAAACCTAGGTTCGGTGTGCTTAATGAGTGAATCTTGTGAGGCTTAGAATCGAAGCGAATTTTGATTCTTGACGTTATATTTGGGGGTAATTGACGTGAGGTGTTTTGAGCATTGGAATATGGATGTGCGATGTGTACTTGATTTGAGCAATGAATTGTGTAGTGTTGAGACTGTGAACATAATTGTGCATAAAATATCTAGATATGGTCATAATAAGAATTAAGGCATGAGGATTTTGTCGATTTAAGTTTTTAGGTTTGTTTTGTTTATATTTTCTTTTAGTTTTGCTTAAGGACTAGCAAAATCTAGGTTTAGGGTTATTTGATGAATAAATATTTGTCCTAGTATTTTTTTATTTTTATTTTTTATGTTTTTCAAGTATTTATTTATATGTTTAGCTTAGGAATTTGTTACTTTGAGTTGTTTTTCATTGTTTTATAGGTTCACAAGCACTTGGAAAGGAGTTTCACTAAATTGCTAGAATTGCCCGTACAGATCAATCATTTTTGTAAATTAAACTGTATTGATTCAGGAAGAACCAAGAGATAAGCCATATATCTTTGGAAAGATTCGGATGTCTATTTTTTGGAAAATTTTACGGCTCGTAAATATGATTTTTTTGGAGAAAGTTATGGCAGTTTTAGTAGACAAAGGTCATGTTGTGCGTGATTTCAGCATGGCAGAAGTGATTTTTTAGGATTAAAATGTATTGATTCAGGAAGAACCAAGAGATGAGCTATATATACTTGGAAAGATCCGAATGTCTATTTTCTAGAGATTTTTACGGCTCGTAAATATAATTTTTTTTACAGCAAGTTATGGCAGTTTTAGCATAACCGGGCCTGGACAACAACAGAACTAGGCCTAGACAGTAGCAGAAGCACACGGCCCGAATAGAAACCCTAGGGCAACTTTTCTGTCTACAAAGCCTTCTCCATATAGCTATATATAGAAATTTTAGACTCAAAGAAAAGGGGGAGACGACTGCTGTTATTTTAGAGAGATATTATCAAGAGGAGTTTTGGGAGATTGAAGGAGGAGACGGTTTCTTTCATCAAAACAGCTTATCAAGAGATTGAAGACAATGATCAATCGCTTCAAAACTTTGAGGATTCATCTTATAATTCAGGGAAGAAATTCTATCTTTGCTCCTTTTGTCCTTCAATATGCTTGTAACCCTAGTATTTGAATTCTATGATTGGGATTTAAACATGAGCGGTTGAACGCATTGTTGGGCGTTTGGCTTAGCTGCCTTGATTGTTTTGGATATTTTGGTGGATTTAGTTTTATGAAATTTTCAAGATTATTTCTTATTCAATATTCTTCATACCTTTGATTATTGCTTGTGGATTGGCCATCTATTATTGATAGTCAAGGTTAATATTTGAGATTAGGTTGAGGACAAATCATCTAAACCTAATTAAGCTTTCTTGAATAAGAATTTAAATCATGATTCAAATCAAATTGTGATTTAAAGAGTTGCATTTTCCTTTTACTTAATTTAACTAATTAATTGATGAACACGATCCATGAGATTTAATTAATTAGTTATAAATTTAGAATAAACACGATCAATGGCATTCTCTAATCTTAGCGGAAATACCAATAGTCTTGGATGTTGATTAATTCTTTATATTAACCAAATGTTCTAATTCATGATTGGACAGCAAGCTAAACTCCCAATTGTTCTCATTGATTATACTTATCTCTTCATAATTCGTTTTGTTTAATTTACTTAATTCTTTTTATTTCAATTTTCTCTTCACAAATCTTTTAATTAAAGTGTTTGGGATTTAATTTTAGAGTTTGTTTTAGTAATTTTAAGAAGGTAATTTATGATTTAAACCACTGAAATTCCTTGAGATATCGACCTCGAGAGTAAACTCATCGCAATACTACTTGTGATTCGTGCACTTGCGAGCATTTAAAATTTGGACATCAGTAATCCACAAGTAGTTTTAAGTGCTAAGTGGTGCGCTAGATTTACTTTAAGTAATCTAAATAAAAAAATGAAATTATCTAGTGATAATATTAAATAAATTATTATCTTATGCTTTGGTGGTAGATAAAAATTTGATTGATAGATATGATATGAATTTTGCTCACGTAGAAAATTATTATGTGTAAAGAAATATTATTAGAATAATGAGTTGATTTAATAATGATGATGATAAATAAATTCTTGATGAGCTATGGTTGATGTTTTGATAATAATTCCGAGGAGATGAAAATTAGTGGATCTTGATAAGCTAAGATGGATGATATGATGTGATTTATGATGAGAGGAATTTAGTGAAATTTTTTTGTGATAATTTGAGGAAAGACAGGATAGTTAAATTTAAATATTTGAATTCATGTTTGTTTGTTTTTATGTTATTGTCTAGATGCATATTTCATATCATTGTTCATATGCATATGTATTAAATAAAAGAAAAGAACTGGGAAGGCAGTCGATCTAATGAAAATGAAAGAACCAGAAAGGCAGCCGGTCTAATGAAAATGAAAGAACCGGGAAGGCAGCCAGTGTAATGAGAATAAAAGAACCAGGAAGGCCACCGGTCTAAATGAGAATAAAAGAACTGGGAATGCAGCCAGTCTAAATGAGAAAGAAAAGAACCGGGAAGGTAGTCGGTCTAAGATAATAAAAATATGTCGACATATGGGAAGACATTCGCTAATGATAATTCATGCATTGCACTGTTTTAATTATTGCTTGCATTATTGAAATGCTGATGTGTGGTGTGTTATTGTGAATTTATTTATACATGGATGAGTCTTACAGAGAGACAGTTATGGTGATAAGAACCATCTAAATGGTAGAATTTTTGCTGTGAACCTCATTACAAGGTAATTATGAGAAAATTGATGGTCTTGAGGTGAACCAATATATAAGAAGAAGAGATTGATAGAGAATGAGACATATGATTTGTGTAGTAATAGTAGAATGCTATTATCAAGTTATGTGAGATATAATTGATTAAATATTGAAAAACCATTTATACAAATTGAGTACTTATAGTAAATTTAATTCATTGAGCTTGTGAAGCTCATCCCTCATTGTACAATGTTTTCAGGTAGCAGGCAGGACAGATAATTTGAGGAGTTGTGGTTCAGACGAATCATTTTCTGTAAGCCACGTACTTGTCAACATCCTCAGACTAATGAAAAAATAAAATAAAAATTTATTTATAAATTTTCATGGATTTTACGTTGTATATAATGTTAAAGTTAATATCAGATTTATGTATCTCCCCTGTTGAGGGTTGAGGATTGATGTAAAAGAATTTATGTTACTATTATTTTTATTTGTTGCATATGTGTCGTGTTGGGATTTTCAAAATGTTATGACGTCATCTCAGGGGTGGCCAACCCGAGATGGGTTGTTACAATTTTGGTATTAGAGAATTAGGTTTTATGATTCTGTGACTGCATAAAAAGAAAGAAAGTGAAAGATTAAAATAAATTATATTTTAATGAACAGTTTGAGGATGATACGTGGACGCACTAGAGCTAGAGTTAGAGTTGTTGATTTGAGAAGGCGTGGTAGGCCCCCAATATTTTTTACAAGTCGAGGTTGAGTCTGAATCTGTGGTTCCTAGAAGGGAATGTGTTGATAGTATGACTGATTTTAGTAATATAATTGATATTAGCAAAGGTATGAGATAATCTGAAGTTGAAAAAGATGAGCTAAGATAAGCTCTTGCACATGCTCTTGAGAAGCGAAGGTAATAGATGATAGAGCTGATAGCCTATAACATAGACGTGATGAACAGGCCAGAGCAATGCTTGAGGTTGTTAATCTAGTAATGGTAGACGTTTAAAAAGGGGGAAATTGAGTTTACGCATGAGATGCAGAGAGATTGTTAAGTTGAATGCTTTGTTGTTTAAGGGATCTATGAATTCTTTTAAGCCTGAGTTTTGGGAGAAACATAGAGAGAGATTTATTTGGTATTTTACCAGTAACTGACAGGCAAATGGTTGCCTTTGCTTCATTTGAGTTAGAAGGAGAAGCTTTAAAATGATGAGAGGATATTCTTCATAGGGTAAGCACAAATATTGATAGACTTGTAACCTGGAATAGGTTTAAGGAGATTTTCCATGATAAATACTTTTCTTAGACCTTTAAAGCCCAACAAGATGGAGATTTTATTTATTTGAGATAAGTGGGTTGATTGTGGCTCAGTATAATAGGAGATTTGTGGCTTTGTCAAGGTTTGTACCGAAAATGGTAGACCTAGAGGAGAAGAAGTGTAAGAGGTTCATAAATGAACTATGTTTTAAGATTTGATTCAAAACTATCATACATGAGGCATGTGAATTATGTCAGATTGGTAAATATAACACTCCAGATTGAGAAAGATGTGATAGAAATTAGAAGTAGGAGGAACTGGGAGAAGAGGTCTAGATTTGAGGAACTCAGAGGTGGTACCAGTATGAGTGTACAGGGTGGAAACCACCCAGATAAGGCGTTCCTTGTCATAAGGAACTAAAGTACAAGAATCAGAGGCAAGCAGAATCTGTTACTTCTGTAGCTCAGAATATTATCGGTGAGACCCTTAGATTTGGGAGACAGGTTATGGAACTAGGAGTCATGGCAGAGGAAGTAAGTATACCACCAAGGGGAAGTGATAATCTGATGTATGATTGAGAGACAGAAGTTTGTTATAGATATATTCAAATAAGATATTTATCCTAGAATTGTCAAAATTTGAAGTGCATTATGTGAGGAGAAAGTGGACATATCAATGTTGGGTGATTTTTGTGCAACCTATTCTTTTGCATCCAGTATTCATATGAAGTCTATTTAAGTATGTATTAGTTCTTTGATGCAAAATATTTTTGTTGAAAGTTCCCACTAGAGATAGAGTGATAATCATAAATGTTTACAAGTGTGGTGTAATTTGTATCAGTGATAGAGAATCTGAAGCTGATTTATTATCTTTGAATATAATATAATTTTGAGAATGAATTGGTTGTCGACGTATTACACTAGGGCTGATTGTTCTAGAAAGAAGGTAGTGTTTAAGATATGGACATGAGGAGTGTAACTTTCAGAGAGAACATAAAATACTCTCGAACTATCTCATTTTGCTTTGACCACTAGGAGATGGTTGAAGAAGGGTTTTGAGGAGTCTTTGGCATATATAATGGATTCTAAAAGGAGAAATAGGAAGTTAGATATAAATCGTAGTAGTGAAAGATTATGCTAATGTAATTCTTGATGAGTTGTCTAGGTTGCCTCCAAGTAGGGAGATTAAATTCTCTATTGATGTGATACCAGGATCATTACATATATTGAATAGCACCCTACAGAGTGGCACCCATTGAGTTAAGAGAATTAAAACTTCAATAATTTTTAGATAAACAATTTATTGGACCTAATGTATTTGGGGAGCCCCTGTGTTGTTCGTGAAGGAGGAAGATGGAACGATGAGATTGTGTATAGACTACAAATAGTTGAATAAGAACAAATATATTTTACCCAGGATAAATGGATTGTTTGAGCAGTTGCAAGGAGTGAGAGTATTTTCTAAGATAAACTTGAGATCAAGTTATCACCAATTGAGGATAGAGAAGGGAGACGTGCCTAAGACTACTTTTGGGACATGTTATGGCCATAAGCTTTTTGTGATGTCATTTGGATTAACTAATGTTCTAGAAACATTCATGGACTTGATGAATAGAATGTTTTAAACTATATCTTAACAAGTTTATGGCTGTATTTGATTTTCTGATATAATCTAATAAGGAAGAACAACATGTGAAACATTAGACAATGTGTTGGATTTTCTGAGGAGAGAGAAATTATATGCAAAGTTCTCTAAGTGTAAGTGTTGGTTGAATGAAATAACTTTCTTGGAACATGTAATATCGAGAAAGAACATAACAATTGATCCACAAAAGGTAGAGGCAATGTTAAGTTGGAAGAGACCAACTAATGTGATTGAGATTATAATCTTCTTAGGGTTAGCTGGTTGCTTTCATAATTTTTCTATTATTGAAATACTGTTGAATAGACTGACTAGGAAAGATGTGAGATTTGTATGGTGAGGGAAGTGTGAGAAAAATTTCCAATTACTAAAGGGAAAATTGACTACAGCTCCAGTATTGGTGTTTCCTTCTGCTGATGAAGGATTTGTAGTGTATAGTGATACGTCACATCAATGATTGGGATATGTGTAACATAGGGAAGCTGTGGCCCATACTTTTAGAAAATTGAATATTCATGATAGAAATTTCTCTACTCATGACTTAGAGTTGGCTGTTATAGTGTTTACTTTAAAGATTGGAGATATCATCTATATGGAACCACTTGTAAGATATTCATGGATTATAAGAGTTCAACGTATCTACCGTCCTAGAGAGAGTTAAATTTGAGGCAAAGATGGTGGATGGAGTTGATTAATAACTATGATTGTACAATTCACTATCATCTAGAAAATGCGAAGGTGATAGCTGATGCATTGAGTAGAAAGTCTACAAGAAGGTTAACTGCTATGGAGAGTCCTGATGTGAAATTGATGATATATTTAAAAGAGATAAGAATGAAGTTAAATATCAGTGGTAGAGGATCATGGTTAATGAATATGGTTGTATAGTCATCCATAGTAAAATATTTTAGAGATGCAAGGTAGAGATAAAGAGATAGAAAATATTTAGCATTGAGTGCTTATTAGAAAGCATTTGAGTTCAAAATTTGAAATGAGGGTATTTTGGTATTGGAACATGGAAATTGTGTTCCCAATGACGTGGAGTTGAGAAAGAAGATATTGAGAAAGGTATATGATGATGTAGATTCGATGTAACCAAGTAACAATAAGATGTATAGAAGATTGAGGCAAAAAATTCGGATGGTCAGGATTGAAGAGGGGTGTAGCTGAGATTGTGAGGTTGTATGGAGTACTGTTGAGCATAGTGTCAAATAGAGATGCTAGATTTACATCTTAGTTTTGGAGAGGCTTTAAGAAGGCCACGGGTACACAGTTACAATTTAATATAATTTTTCATGCTCAGATAGAAAGGATTATTAAAAGATATGTTAAGGGCAAATGTGATGAGTTTCTCAGTAAATCGGATGCTTACATGCCATCGATTGAAGTTACTTATAATAATCAGTATCAAACTAGTATTGAGATGGCATCGATTAAGACATTGTATGGTAGGAGATTTAGAACTCCAGTATGTTGGGAAGAAATGGGAAAGAGAAAAATATCTGGTCCATTAATTATTAAGTTAACAACTGAGAAGATCAAATTGGTTAGAGAGAACCGTAAAGCAGCACAAAGTAGACCGAATAGCTATGCAGATACTAAGAGAAGATCTATTAAATTTCAAGTAGTTGATTCGGCGTAATTAAAAATATCTCCATGAAAAGGTGTGTTGAGGATCAAAAAGAAAGAAAAGTTGAGTCTGAGGTAAGTGGGACCCTATGAGGTCGTAGAGGAAGTTGGGCTAGTTTTGAGTAACCTGGATTTGCCTCCAGAATTAAAACATTTATATAATGTATTTCATGTTTCGCTTTTAAGAAAGTGTTTATGTGATGAATATTAAAATATTTCGAGCTAAGCTATAGAAATTCAGAAAGATTGGGCTTATATACAAGCACCATAAAGAATTTTAGACAAAAAGAACAAGTTTTGTGAAATAAAATAATTACATTAGTTCAAGTTCTGTGACGGAATAAGGATGTTGAAGAGATTACGTAAAAGCATGAGACAGTTATGAAGAAGTATTATTCACTTTTGTTCTGGAGTTAGGCAAGAAAATTTCGGGGACAAAATTTTTATAAGGTGGGTAGAATTGTAATACCCGTAATCGTAAAGTAAAGGTAAAAAAATAATTTAATAAATATGACATGAAATTAAAATAATATATTTACGCGAAGGATTTAGTATTGCATAAAATAATTCTTTTGAAAAAAATATGGACGCGTGGGGGTGTAGTTACAAAAAAAATCTGGACGTGTCCAGTATGAAAAGAAGCAAAAAGAAAAAGAAAAAAATAAAAAAAAAGTTTTCTTTAAAAAAAAATGGTCGAAACGTGACAGCCCACTTGCTGCCAAAATATTGAAGGAATGGTGTATGTCCTCCACGTTTTTGAAACGTGGAGGCTTGTTAAATGCTGAGTAAAGTTACAGATTGGTATATATATACATTTATATGAAATCGTAAATTATACTTACCAATTCGTTTAGTTTCCTATCATTATGTGTTTTTTTTACACACTTGGAGACCAAAAGAAAGGTTGAAAGAGCAAAATTTTGAAGAGGTTTACTGCGGAATTTCTTAGAGAATCACGAGAAGCTATCAGAAAAACATAAGGTAATAACGTAATGTTTATTTTTGAATTTTTAGCGTACATGAAATTTCTCGGAATTCAAAGTGGGAATTTTCAAAGGGTGTGGTTTATGAAGAATTGAAGAATAAATTAGAAATTTAATATAAATATTATGTAAGGTGTTTACGATCAACAACCAGGAAAAATTTCTGAGAGGAACGGGAAAGGCAAGGAGGTGATCCACGGGTAGCTTTAAGTGCTAAGTGGTGAGTTAGATTTACTTTAAGTAATCTAGATAAAAATGAAATATCTAGTTATAATATTAAAATAAATTATTAGCTTATGCTTCGGTGGTAGATGAAAAATTGATTGATAGGTATGATATGAATATTGGGCATGTAGAAAATTATTATGTGAGAAGTAATATTATTAGAATAATGAGTCGATTTAATAATGATGGTGATAAATAAAATTCTTGACAAGTTATGGTTGATAAATTGATGTGATATATGAGGAGAATAAATTAGTGAAATTGATCAACTAGAAATTTGAGGAAAGAAATGATAGCTAAATTAAATATTTGAATTCATGTTTATTTTTATATTATTGTTCATATGCATATTTAATATTATTGCTCATATGCATGTGTATAAAATAAAAGAACCGAGAGGAGGTCGGTCTAATTGAAAAACCGTTACAGCCGGTATATGCTAGAAAAAGAGGAAAACTATGACAACCGGTATGCTAGAAAAAAAAATGAAATTATCTAGTGAAAATATTAAATAAATTATTAGCTTATGCTTTGGTGGTAGATAAAAATTTGATTGATAGGTATGATATGAATTTTGGTCACGTAGAAAATTAAGATATTATTAGAATAATGAGTTGATTTAATAATGATGGTAATAAATAAATTCTTGATGAGCTATGGTTAATGTTTTGATATGAATTATGAGGAGATGAAAATTAGTGGATCTTGACAAGCTAAGATGGATGATTTGATGTGATTTATGATGAGAGAAATTTAGTAAAAAATTTTATAATAATTTCAAGAAAGACAAGATAGCTAAATTTAAATATTTGAATTCATGTTTGTCTGTTTGTTTTTTTTTTGTTTTTTTTTATGTTATTGTTCAAAATGCATATTTCATATCATTGTTCATAAGCATATACATTAAATAAAAAAAAAGAATCGAAAAGGCAGCCGGTCTAATGAAAATGAAAGAACCAGGAAGGTAACCGATCTAAATGAGAAAGAAAAGAACCGGGAAGGCAATCAGTCTAAGATAATAAAAACATGTCGACATGTGGGAAGATGTTCCCTAATAATAATTCATGCATTGCATCTGTTTTAATTATTGCTTGCATTATTGAAATGCTGATGTGTGGTATGTTATTTTGAATTTATTTATACATGGATGAGTCTCACAGAGAGACAGTTATGGTGATAAGAACCATATAAATAGTATACTTTTTGCTGTGAACCTCATTACGAGGTAATTATGTGAAAATTGATGGTCTTGAGGTAAACCAATATATAAGAAGAAAAGATTGATAAAGAATGAACATATGATATGTGTAGTAATAGTAGAATGCTATTATCAAGTTATATGAGATATAATTGATTAAATATTGAAAGACAATTTATACAAATTGAGTACTTATAGTAAATTTAATTCACTGAGCTTGTGAAGCTCACTCCTTATTGTACAATGTTTTCAGGTAGCAAGTATGATAGATAATTTGATGAGTTGTGGTTCAGACGAATTATTTTCTATAAGCCACGTACGTGTCAACATCTTCAGACCAATGAGAAAATAAAATAAAAATTTATTTGTAAATTTTCATGCATTTTATGTTGTATATAATGTTAAAGTTAATATTAGATTTATGTATCTCCAATATTGAGGGTTGAGGATTGATGTAAAAGAATTTCTGTTAGTATTATTTTTATTTGTTTCATATATGTGTCATGCTGGTTTTCAAAATGTGGTGACACTGTCTCGGGGGTGGCCAACTCGGGATGGGTCGTTACACTTAATCACCAAAAGGTTTCACAAGTTCTTGAGAAAGAGCAAGAAACCTTACACAATGGATTCCACTCCAAAAAGGGAACCTCTTGTGTGTTACGGTTGCAACAAGCCTGGTCACTTCAAGGTTGATTGTACAACAATAAGCAAACCATATAAGAGCTTAAAAAAGAAAGCTATAATTGCAACCACATGGAGTGATGATGAAGAGGAAGAAACTTCAGACAATGAAGTTGGATACGAGGAGATTGCTAGCCTATGCTTAATGGAAATCGATGATGGGAAGGAGGTATCAACTTCTTCCCCTTCTAATAATAACATTGCTAGTTGTAGTGAAGAGTTAATTGAAGTTATAAATGAGATGCATGAAGAATTGAAGAAATTAAATTTTAGGAATATCATACTCAGAAAGGAAGTCTCATCTCTTTCCAAAGAGATAAAATACTTAAAAAAAAGAAAAAGAAAAACTATCTTCCATGCTTTATGATTCTTCAAAAGATTTTCTAAAAAATGAAAATGAAAATTTAAAGAAGAAAATATTGGAATTGAATAGCACCATATCTAGACTTGAGCTTGGAAAAGAAAAGCTAGATGAAGTGCTATCTAGCCAAAGGTTAAATGGAGGAAAATCTGGCTTGGGTTATTCTCCATTAGACAAGCAAAAGTCTAAAGAGACTTTGTTCATGAAAACAGCATGTTTGAATGAAGCCTCCACTTCCAAAACCTCTAGCTAGATTAAAAGTACTTATTCAATATATACTAGTAGGTTTAAGAATGCAAATTTAAATTCTAATGCATATACTAGAGTTAAGCATCCTAGAAATACTCATGAATATATGTATGCTCACTCAAGAAATGAATATGCTAGGAATAATCATTCAAGGAATGTACATACTAGAAATACATATCCTAGGAACTATAATTATTCATATCCTAGAGATAATGTGTATGCTCATAACTTGCACACTACACATGAACATCCTAGGAATTACCATCATTTGTATTCTAGAAATAATATGTATGCTCACACCACAAGTGCACATCCTAGGCTACCATCATACATTTCCTAGTGATAATATGCATGTTCATAAATTTAATCATAGAATCATGTATCCTAGGAATGCTTATCGAAGGAACTATAGACATGCACAATTAAGAAATCCTAGAAATTTCAATAACTATTATCCTAGGATTATGCATCGTCAACATGTCTATAATTATAGAGCACCTTATAATGTTAAGAAGGTATGGGTCCCTAAAGGAACCGTATTTTCTATAACTAACCCCAAAGGACCTAAGAAATTTTGGGTACCTAAGAGTGCAATTGTGTATCCTAGTGTAATGTAGATATGTCTCCACACCAAGGAAAAAAAGTAATTATTTGTACCTTGATAGTGGATGCTCAAAGCACATGACCAGTGATCAAAGTATGTTCAAAGAGCTAACTCTAAGGGATGGCAGATATGTCACCATTGGAGATAACACAAAGATAATGATCATCGGGCATGAAAGAGTTGGTAATGATTTCTCAACTATTATGTATTATATGTGTAAGGCCTTAAGCCAAATTTTCTTAGTATTAGTCAACTATGTGACAAAGGCAACAAAATCATATTTGAAACCTATCTTTGTCTAGTTATAGACATCAAGAGTAATAATATCAAGTTTGTTGGCCATAGACACAAAAATGTCTATATAGTTGATTTAAAATCTTTGCATTCGGAAAATGAAAAATGTTTTCCTACATTTAGTGAAAACCCATGGCTATGGCATAGAAGACTTGGCCATGTGAATATGGATTTTCTTAAAATTATTTCAAGAAAAGATTTAGTCATTAGACTTCCAAAAATCAAATTTGAAAAAGACAAGGTGTGTAATGCTTGTCAAATGGGAAAACAAACTAGAATTTCTTTCAAATTAAACAATATAGTCTCAATTACTATACCATTGAAACTTTTACATATGGACTTGTTTGGTCCAATAAGTACAATAAGTCTAGGTGGCCATCAATATGCTCTTGTTATTGTTGATGACTATTCAAGATATACCTTTGTTATTTTTATTGCTTACAAGGATGAAGCTTACAAAGGATTTGTGAACTTTTGTAAAAATGTTCAAAATGAAAAAGTAATTTTTACTTCTAGTATAAGAAGTGATCATGGAAAAGAATTTGAAAACCAAAGTTTTTCAAAATTTTGTGATGAAAATAGAATTTATCACAATTTTTCAGCTCTTAGAAATCCTCAACAAAATTGAGTTGTTGAGAGGAAAAATAGAGTTCTAGAAAAATTTGCAAGAAAAATGTTTTGTGAAAATAGTTTGCCAAAACATTTTTGCGCGGAAGCCATAAGTAATTCTTACCATGTTTTAAATAGAGTATTAATTAGGCATATGCTAAATAAAACTCCATATAAATTATGGAAAGGTAGAAAGCCTAATATCTCTTATTTTCGTGCCTTTAGTTGAAAATGCTTTATCTTAAATAAAAATAAAACTAACTTGGGTAAATTTGACTTAAAGACCGATGATGGGATATTCCTAGGATATTAGTAAAGCTTATAGAGTTTTTAACAAAAGAACTCTAGTGGTTGAAGAATCCGTACATATAGCCTTTGATGAGTCTAACCCAATTAGTAATAGAGTAGTTTCTTTCAATGATGATACAGATTTTAGTCCAAGAATGGAAACACCTACTCCTATTGTTAAACCAAAGGAGAGCCAACCTAAAACAAGTCAAGAGGTAGATTCTCTCAATCTTGGTCAACCATATGCAAGTCAACAAGAGGATAGTCTTCCCAAAGATTAGAGGTATGTGAATTATCATCCAATCGATCAAGTGATTGGTAATCCTTCACAAGGGGTAAGAACTCGTTCCACTATTAGAAATATTTGCAATTGTGTAGCTTATTTATATCAAGTAGAACCTAAGACATTTGTAGAAGCCGAGAAAGATGTTGATTGGATAAATGCTATGCAAGAAGAAATAAATCAATTTGAAAGAAACAAAGTATGGAATCTAGTTCCTAGGCCAAAGAATCACACTATAATAGGAACTAAAATGTTATTTAGAAATAAGATGGATGAAAATGGCATAGTAACTAGGAACAAGGCTAGACTAGTTGCTAAGGGATATAATCATGAAGAATGAATAGATTTTGACGAGACCTATGCTCCCGTAGCTAGATAATAAGCTATTGGTATGGTATTAGCCTTTGCTTGCTTTAATAAGTTTAAGATATTTCAAATGGATGTAAAAAGCACTTTTTTAAATGACTTTATAGAAGAAGAGGTGTATGTTGAGCAACCTCTTGGATTTGAAAATCCTAGTCTTCCAAACCATGTTTATAAGCTTTCTAAATATCTCTATAGGTTGAAGCAAGCTCCAAGAGCATGGTATGAAAGACTAAGTTTTTGCTTGAAAATGATTTTTATGAGAGGAAAAATAGACATAACTCTCTTCACAAAATCACAAAAATGACACACTACTAGTCCAAATATATGTTGATGATATTATATTTGGTGCTACTAATGAATCTATGTGTTAAGAGTTTGCTAAGTGCATGCAAGATGAATTTGAAATAAGCATGATGGGAGAGCTTACTTACATTCTTGGACTTTAAATCAAACAATTGAAAGAAGACATCCTCATCAATTAATGAAAGTACACCAAGGACCTATTAAAGAGGTTCGGGATGGAAAGCTCAAAGTTAATTGGCACTCCTATGAGCACCTCTACAAAACTTGACCTAGATGAAGGAGGTAAGTGTGTAGATACTAAAACTTATAAAAGCATGATATGAACTTTACTTTATTTAACTGCAAGTAGACCTGATATACTGTTCAATATATGCATATGTGCTAGATTTCAAGCTAATACTAAGGAATCACATGTAATTGTAGTAAAAAGAATCCTTAGATATCTATAAGAGACTCAAAACCTAAGGTTATGGTATTATAGAAAATCAACGTTTGAGCTTGTAGGATATTTGGATGCTGATTTTGCGGGTTGTAGACTAGATAGAAAATGCACTAGTGGAGCATGCCAATTTTTAGGTACAATGTTAACCTCTTGGTTTTTCAAGAAACAAAATTCGGTTGCACTATCAACCGTCGAAGCGGAATATGTAGCAGTCGGAAGTTGTTGTGCGCAAGTGTTGTGGATGAAACAACAATTGGAAGACTATGGCATGAACTTTAAAGATATACCAATTCATTGTGATAACGCTAGTTCTATCAACTTGACTAAAAACCCTATTCAACATTCTAGAACCAAACACATAGAAATAAGACATCACTTTATAAGAAACCATGCTAAAAAAGGTGATATTTGACTAGAATTCATTCCTTTAGAAGATCAAATAGCTGATATTCTTACAAAACCCTTAAGTGAAGATGGCTTTTGCAAGATTAGACTATTGATGGGCCTGATAGACTACAATAAAATGTTTGTTTGATTGCATCAACATTCATCATATTCATATTTAACATCTACTAAATGAATATTAACTCTTATTTAATATATCTCTCACTCGAGATGGCATAGATAAACAATTTCATGCTAAAATTGCAAGATAGAACTCAAAATTTTAAACTTTTTTGAAAGACCTAGTCGACTAGTAAATTGACCCCATTCGACTGGTATCCCACTGCCCATTTTACCAATCAACTGGTATAAAGCATCCATTTGACTAGTACTACAAGACATTGTTTGGAGCCAAAATTTGAAATTTTGGTGGCATACACAGTCAACTGGTGTTTCTCTGTCGGTTTATCTAGTCGACTGGATCCTTCATAATTTAGAGAATTTTTGACATACCGCCATTGGAGAACCTCATGCGCCTACAAGACCTTGGTCTACAAAATATTCGGCATTGAATGCTAAGGGAAAGAGGGTTACTGGTTCATCGAGCAAAAAGGCACGGATTGAGCTCGATGACTCGCTCTTTTGGAGCCCCACAGCTAAAAGTAGGTATAACTCTGTCATACGCCACAAAAAGATCATGATGGGTGGATTCTTTGATTTTGATTCTATTCGTCATGCAAACTTTGATATTTTACCTACTTTCGAGGCGATACAGTTGACACCACTTGTCAACACTCACCAAAAATATTACCCTCGCCTAATTCACCAATTTTATGCTAACCTGGTTAAACCGAGTTCATTGGCTCTTAGGTTTAAAACCAGTGTCATAGTTGTAGAATTCAAGGTGAATACTGACCTACTGGTTAATATTTTGAGGATCCCTGTAAGAGGGGTCCAATGGAGTCTGGATAGATAGCCATACAACTTTGATTACAAGGAGGCATGCCAGATTGTTAAGGGTGACCCTAACTACATCTTTTGGCCCACTACATTTCACCAATGTAGTGATATACCCCTTGACTTAAAGTTGTTCAACCTCATTGTGAGTTGGACCATCCACCTGAGACTCGGGATTTGGGGCTATCTTTCTAAGATAGACGTGGTATTGATTTGGTGTCTCAAAACAAGACATCATTTCAATATCTACCTCGTACAACTCGCCAACATGATTAATGGTGAAGCTAGTAACTCCAGGTGCCTTCCATACCAGATGCTTATCACCTTGATCCTCCAGCATTTCTGAGTCCCCTTACACACCTCAGAGGCTCAGGACATCGGCCCCAAGACATCATCAATGTCTTTTCTCTAAAGAAGATGGGGTGCACTATCCGAGATGGGATGATCTACTCCAAGGCCGAGAGGAACATTAGGATTGGAGAGGGTGATAGCAGCGAGGAGGATGACGAGGTTCCTGGTGATGCAGGTCCTTCCACTGCTATGGACACAGACGCACGAGCACCTAGTCCACAGTACGATGGCTCTAGTGCTGGTCAGGTTGGATACGATGATATACTTTAAGCTATGGTGAACCTCCAAATGTCCATGCAGTCCGTGTTCCAAAGCTTGAGCTCTTCTATCGATCACATGCATCGTGACCTCTGCACACTCTGAGACGATTTCGAGTTACATCGGGAGAACACATAGGGCTCTTTGGCTGAACTTCGAGATCTTCTTCGAGACTGCTCTAATTCCCCTGCTCCCTGAGCTTTTTGTTTTACCTCATTGTTATGTTCATATATAGCTCCATAGATACTTAGCACGGACATCCTTTTTATTCACATACATTCATATGCCTATACTCGATATTCAGACAGCTTCCAAAACTTATAATGTATGGATGTTTGTATATAGATGCTTATTTTTAGTTATTTAGCTTTTAGCTCATATACATGCTTTACTTATAAGCTATATGGTTGCTTAGTTTGAGTACTTTTTGCTCCCTTATATGCTTTAACTGCTTATACTAGTGTGGAAATGTCTGATGCTTCCCGGGAAATCTTACTAATTCTGAATCATGCCTAGTTTTTGCAAATAGTTTATTTTTTTACCGTATTAGTTATGGTGTTTATTTTTCTTATTTTTGGAGTTTACACCCTCTTTTATGCTGTTGTCAAAACGGGGGAGAAAAAGGAAAAAAATCAATGTATAAGAGAAAATTGTATGTAAACTTATAATAGAACATATATTTAGGGGGAGTATTGCTTCGAACATGTTGACAATTGTAACACTGTCTTGCATTGATTGGTTGGGTTGATATAATTGTATTTAAGCTGCATTTGAATGCTAAACAGGTTGGTTTTAATCCCAAAAACAATAGAGACTCTGCCCAAATTTTTCTAAAAACCAACACATAGTTTTTAAAACTGTTTTTTCTCTCTTTAGTTTTGTCATCATCAAAAAGGGGGAGATTGTTGACCCATATTTGATTTTAATAATGACAAAACACTACTCTAATAGCACTAATAGTTTTATCTAAGTGTTTAAACGGTAAAAACATTCAGTATGGAAACAAGATGCAAGAACTGAACGTGATTCAGACACCAAAACAAGACAAAAGATCTAGAATAGACATTAAAGTAATTGAAACAATTGTAAATCTCTTATGTTCAATTAAATAGCTTGATCTGCAGCTCAATTACAAATGACTTTGAAAAAACTAAAAATATAAAAAGTTTCTAAGTCAAAAATTGTATTTCAAAAGGAAAACTAGGTTGAAGGAAAATCTAGTCAACTGGTCCCTATACCAGTCGACTGGTGTTGAAGACCCAGTCAACTGGTAACTTCACACCAGTTGACTGGTACTCTCCCTTGGCCTAAAAAGTGAAAATTCTTCAGTTGACCCAATCAACTTGTCCAAGGACCTAGTCGACTAGTAATTCAAAAATTTGACAGTTTAAGACACGAAACTTGAGCATTTAATGCCCCAAACCTACCAAGTTTATGTCAAACAGTCATATTGATTCAAGGCTATATAAATGTAATTCAATGAGCATTTAAAAAAAAAGAACACATTTAATCACAAGATAACTCATTAATTCTCAAAAGCTACGAAAAATTTATTGTTAAGCCACTATTCAAGCTTATTCTTGAAAGAAAGATATTGTTCATTTGTAAAAGCACTTATTGTTGTCTCTCTACCATTTACTTTAAAGCAAATTTCATTTATTGTAAAAGGAAAGAGTTGGTGTAACACATAGACTGTTTAGGATGAAACACTTCATTGTAGCTTCAAAGAGGAAGAGATCGGTTGTAAGGTTTGTACAACACCCGTGAAGTTGTATGACTAAAGTTTTAGTGGATTACTTCAAGGAGGTTCCTTGAAGAGAGTGGACGTATGATCGGAAGGAATCCGATATTGTCGAACCACTATAAACGGAGTTTGTACTTTCTATTCCTTAAACTCTTTACTTTCAAGCATATTATTTGATTGGGTGTTTTGTGTATTTAACTATTTAAAAACTTTAAAGTTAATCAGCAAAAGTTTTTAAAACCCAATTCACCCCCTCTTAGGTTTGAACCTCGGTTTACACTCTTATAGTCATGAAGGTTTATTGGGACCGCATCTTGAAGCCTCCTCCACGCCGTGTCAAATTTTTCATACCCCTGGTCCCCTTACCTTAACTTGTCCTCATCAGTTCAATCATATTATTGTCTCTCATGACTTACTTAATTCATTTGCCACAATGTCACTTGGTGAGTCTAATTTCGCTGAGTAGTACTCTGATATGGCCGCCGCAGGTCACATGACTCCTCAGTCAGGTATACTTACTGACCTTACACACTATTTTGGAAAAACTAAAATTTTGATTGGTAATGGACAATTGCTTGATATTAATAATGTTGGCTCTACTTTCTTGAGCACCTTCGCTAAACCTCTTCACCTTAAAAATTTCTTGCATGTCCATAATTATCTCACAACTTATTTTCTGTTAAACATTTATGTTATGATAACAACTGTTCTAGCTAACTTCGATGCCTCTCATATTATTAATAAGTACAAGAGTACGGGTAGAACTCTTCTTAAATCCTCCAGTGATAGTGATCTCTACCCCTTTCCACATTATTTGGTCACTTTCTCTCCTTTAGCACTGGTCCCTCATCAAGTCTCTGGTGATGTTTAGCATTGTAGGCTCGATCATTTAGATCCCCATGCGTTTTCTCTTTTTCAAACTTGCAAGAATATTTCTTTATCTTCTAAATATTATGGTTTTTGTTCAAAGTGTTAATTAAGCAAGTCTAAACATTTACCTTTTGGTTTTGTTTACCATTGTATTGTCCAACCTTTAGCTTTAATACATTATGATGTTTAGCAGTCTCCTATTTTATCAAATTTGAGTTATCGCTATTATGTTATTTTTGTGGATGATTTTTCTTGTTATTCTTGGATTTTTCCTATGTGTAAAAAATATGAAGTCTTTCAACACTTTTGTGCTTTTAAAGCTTTTGCTGAAAATTAGTTTTCTACCAAAATAATTTTTTTTAAAGTGATGGTGGTACAGAAATTAATCAAACGCCTTTTAAACAATTTTTTGCTCACCATGGTATTGCTTTTCAAATGTCTTGCCCGGACACCTGATGAGTGCCAAATATTGCATATTTTGGCCCCTTAATTTACATTTGTTAGCTTAGGAATTTGTTACTTTGAGTTGTTTTTTTCGTTGTTTTACAAGTTTACAAGCACTTGGAAAGGAGTTTCACTAAATTGCCAGGATTGCCCGTACAGATCAGTCATTTTTACGGATTAAACTGTATTGATTCAGGAAGAACAAGGAGATGAGCCATATAGGCTTGGAAAGATCCAGATGTCTATTTTCTAAGGAATTTTACGGCTCATAAACATGATTTTTCTAGAGAAAGTTATGGCAGTTTTAGTAGACAAAGGTCAGGCTGTGCTTGATTTCAGCGTGGGCAGAAGTTTTGAAGGGCATGTGAAGGCTTAAATCTCATATCCAAGATCGGTTGGAAACACATTCTACATCCCACATCCCACATTAGATTGGAAATACATTGCACTCATGGAGTTCCGCTATAAAAGCCACATTTCACTTCATCAAAAAGGTGTGCAATCTCGAAGGCTTTGCTACCAGGGGGTGCAATTTGGAGGATTTTGCTACCAATCAAGGGAAACACCGCACAACAGCTGTGGGTGGAGTTTCTGTTTCTATGTATTGTTAGTTTTAATTTATTTCTTTTAAGTTTTAAAGTTTAATGTTTAGCACTTTAATGTTTGCTCTAATTTTTCCCTTGAGATTTTTGTTGTCCATTATATTTATGGGTGATTAAATTCTCAAGTGAGGCTAGGGATGAACTTACACAGTAGATGGTTTTTTTGTTTATTTTTTTATTCATGTATTTGATTTTCAATTACTAAACCTCTTTTGTTTATCATTCTCAATTCATTGGTGATGTTTTCTTCTCCGAATAATCGTATAATTTATTCTGTTTATGGATTCAGTCATGCTTTCTCTATTCTTTGATTATGTTTGGATCAATTATTTATCTATATTGATTTAATTCTTTGCTGCAATATCGCTTCCTGAGTATATTGTTGTTGTTAGATTTTCTTAATAGTGATAATAATTTACGCATTTTAAAGTGGTGAATGATTTTTCAAAGGGTTACATTTGATTTAATCTTGGTTTATAAATCTACACCTTCCGATTAGGAATTTTGGGAATTGAGTTCCCAATTGAGTTATTCAATGAATTAAGAATAATTAAAATACTAGATTTGTGCAAGAGATTCCCGATGCTTTACTGTTTGTCAAATTTGAGTACTTTCTCCGTTAATCACTTTACTTCACATTAATTTGCATTTAAAATTAATATTTGTTCTCCATTAATCATTTGATATTTTTCTTTAGTTTATTTGTTCCTTCTACTATTCTTTTAATTTGTCTATCTGTGGAATCGACACCCCAAAGCTGTGCTACAACTACCATATTATTCTTTGGGCATAATCAAATTTTGGTGCCGTTGTCGGGGAGACGGTAGAAGAATTGCTAGATAGTTTTTCTTTTCTGCAGTTTGTAAAGGTGGTAACTTCGTTCCTTCTTTCAGCTTGCTCCATTATTTTTTTTCTTTTTCCCTTCTTTCTTTTTGTAGTATTTTTTTTTACTATTTTGTTACCTTGCATGCACAGATATAGAGACGCCTTAGGTAGATTTGCTTGTAAGCTTGTGCTAGAGCCAGAATCAAACTTTTTAAATCCTTTACTTAACAATCCATCTAGTCCTGAAGAAATGAGTGAACACGGAGATCAGCCCACTAGGACCCTTTAGGATTACCTTCACCCTACATGCATAGCCACACCATCATGCATCATGTTTCCAGCTAATACTCACCAAAACAGGGATTATACAGTTACTCCCTACGTTTCATGGCTTGGAAAATGAAAATACATATGTGCACATTAGGGAGTTTGAGGAAGTAGTTGCGACTTTTCATAGTCAAAATGCAATTGATGACATTGTGAGACTTAAGTTCTTTCCTTTCTCTTTGAAGGATAGAGCTAAGAGTTGGTTATACTCACTGAGACCACGATCTATTGGGTCATGGAATGAGATAACTCAGGTTTTCTTTAATAAATACTTTCCCCAGCATAAGACCAACACTTTAAAAAGGCAAATCTCCACCTTCGCACAAAAGGACAGTGAGACTTTGTGTCAGTCTTGGGAGAGATTTAAGGAGTTGTTGAGCATGTGTCCTCACCATGGGTATGAGAATTAGTGCTTAGTGTGCTATTTTTATGAGGGACTTACACCTAGAGAGTGCCAATTTGTGGAGATGATGTGTAATTGTGAGTTCTTACAGAAAGATCCTGATGAGGCCATAGAATACCTCAATGAGCTTGCTGAAAAAGCTCACACTTGGACTGGACCTAGTGCTACTGAAAGCACAAATAGGTCACGACCTACAGGAAACCCAAATGGTGGTGGAATTTACCATCTTAGAGAAGAGGATAACCTAAAGGCTAAGGTCGAGATGCTCACTAGGGAGCTAGATGTGTTAAAGACTAAAGACTTAAAGCCAACACACGTAGATAATCATGCAGAGTCTTTTGGACCATGTTTTATGTGTATCGGGGTAGATCATCTCACCCAAGAGTGTCCCATATTTGCTGAGATGAGAGGGATGTATGAGGAACAATCTAATGCCTTAGGTATGTACAAGAAGTCTTTTTCACCTTTCTCTGATACCTATAATCCGGGGTGGCGCAATCACTCCAATTTTAGCTGGAAGCTGAAAACTAGCCACCTGCACAACCCCCTAGATCATATCCTGCACCATATCATGCACCTGCATCTTCTAGGAGTCCATTAGAAGACACTTTGCATGCTTTTATTGAAGCACATGGTAAGACTAACCAAAGATGTGAATCGTTGATTATCCAGATTATTGAAGAAAATAAGGAGACTAAGAGCTAAGTGTCCAAATTGATAAGCTCATTGAGTGTGAATGAGTGAGGTAAGTTTCCATCTCAAGCTTAGTCTATACCTCGTGGTCAACACATAGCACAAGAGAATTTGAAGGATGTGAATGCCATTATGACACGAAGTGGTAAGTCATTACATATTCCAACAACGAACAAATCAAAGGATGTGGAAAAGGGTCAAGATAGTAATGATGTCGAGCTGCCCAAGGAACATGAGGTGACAAAGAGTCCTGTTAAGGTACCATTCCCTAAAGCTTTAAAATCAAGCAAGCAAACTCTAAATACAAACAATGATATCCTAGAGAATCTAAGGCAAGTAAAAATCAATCTTCCTCTTTTGCACGTGATTAAACAAGTTCCTACTTATGCAAAAGTTCTCAAGGATTTGTGTACAGTTAAAAGGAAACACCATGTGAAGAAGATAGTGTTCCTGACAAAGCAAGTTAGTTCTATAATTGAGCAGCGGATTCCTCCCAAGTACAAAGATCCTGGTTGTCCAACCATTGCATGCAGCATTGGAAATCATGAGGTTGGGCAGGCTTTGCTAGATTTAGGAGCTAGCGTAAATCTGATGCCATATTCTATTTATTTGCAGTTGAGGTTAGGAGAAATCAAACCAACCACTGTGGTATTGCAATTGTCTGACTGTTTAGTCAAAATACCCTGGGGTGTGGTAGAGGATGTTCTAATTCAAATTGACAAATTTTATTATCCTGTTGATTTCCTAATCCTTGACACTAGCTCTGTTGTTGATACTACTTCTAAGATTCCTTTGATTTTAGGCAGATCGTTCCTTGCCACTGCTAATGCTCTTATTAATTGCAGGAATGGGCTCATGAAGTTGTCTTGTAGAAACATGACCCTCGAGGTGAATATATTCCATATTGCAAAACAGCCAGAAGATGATGACGAGAGCCACTAGGCATACATGATTGACTCACTCATGGATAGGGTGAGTTTCTATAGCTCATGATTTTGATCCCCTTAAGTATTTTCTTGTTAATTTTGAGTTTGATTCTATCAGTGATCCATCTGATGTAGTTGATATTTGTGCTATTTTTGATAGAACTCAGGATTATGGCACTCGGGCATGGCAACTGAAGTTTGAGGAGTTGCCTTAGAGAAGTGCAAAACAAACTCCTTCAAGTGTGGAAACACCCAAAGTGGAATTGAAACCTCTGCCTAAGGGTTTAAAGCATGTTTTCCTTGGTCCAGTTGACACTTTTCCTGTTAGAGTCTGGCTGAAGACATAAAACTTAGTGCTTAGGGGAGGCACCCCACAGCATATCCTTTTGTTTTTATTGTTTTTCATATTGATTGTTACTGTTCATTTTTAATATTTTTTGTTTTCCAGTATTACTTTAGTATTTATTTTTCAGGGACAACGTGTGCATCAGTCCAACTAGTTCAACTAGTTTGGGGGTGTGCTATGAGCTATGCCAGTCCAACTAGTTCTCTATCTCCCAGGTCAGCTCTTTCCATGTTATTTACACATTGGGAACATTGTGTACTTTAAGTTTGAGGGTATGGGAGACACATTCACACACACTTTGTCCCAGTTTCTTTTATATATTATTGAAAAGATAAATGCATGTTCATAATTGTTTTGAAATTTTGGTTGATCTAAACGAATACTGTGATGTGATGTCATTGGTGAGCTTAAAATCTTGAACACATCATTTGATAATAGAGTTTTAAAATTTTGTTACTTACTTTAGGCATTTGAGAATTCACATGTTTGATATAATCTGACACGAGCACATTAACACAAAATAGTGTGAGGTATGACCTGTGATTTTAATGTGTATGTTTCCATGACTTAACTGAAACTGGATGACTTGTTGGATAAACACTTTGGCATAGAAAAGTATAAAAAAAATTTGCACAAAAAGAGAAAAATGCTCATGATGATCATTAATAAACTTTCCACTGAGTAACAGGACGTCTTGCCTCAGTAAGCAGTGAGTGTTCACGTCAAAAGGTGAGAATTTTATTCGTAATGATCATTGAGAAACTTTCCACTGAGTAATTGGACCTCTTGACTCAGTAAGCAGTGAGTGTTCACATCAAAATGTGGGAATTTTGGTTGGTAGCATTAAGACCAGTTTAGTTTCGTAGCCTTTTTGACTCGAGCTAGTAAGTCCTTAAGGGTGTCTTTACACCTAATGCCCTAAAACCATCTGGTTTGGGAGTCATTGACTCAATACTCGCTACATGAGTCAATTAGAAAGTTTAAGGGAACTAAACATAGCAGAGCCTTATAATAAAAGAGAGAAGAAAATAAAACTATGCCATTGTTGTTCATTCTGATGAGAAATTCTGTGAATCTTGAGACATGGAGACATTGCACATTGAAGTTATTTGGAAGCCTCATCTTTATATGCTAATTCATTTTACACTGAGTCAGACTTGTGATGCCTTAGCTTGCCTTTTGTAAGTAATTAGATTTTAAAATTCCTATTCATTGCGAAGATGGGTTTATATTTTAAGCTTGCTCATGAATGAATATCATGGTTTTGTGCACAACTTAAATTTTTGGACACCACGAATGATGGATTTATCTTCGCGTTCTTTGTTTTTCATTTAGTTTTTATTTTTATTTTGTTTTGCTAAGGGACTTGCACAGCAGATAGTATTTTTGTTTATTTTTTTATTCATGTATTTGATTTTCAATTACTAAACCTCTTTTGTTTTATCATTCTCAATTCATTGGTGATGTTTTCTTCTCCGAATAATCGCATAATTTATTCTGTTTATGGATTCAGTCATGCTTTCTCTATTGAATGGATTAGCTCTTTGATTACGTTTGGATCAATTATTTATCTATATTGGTTTAATTCTTTGCTACAATATCGCTTCCTGAGTATATTGTCGTCGTTGGATTTTCTCAATAGTGATAATAATTTACGTATTTTAAAAGTGGTGAATGATTTTTCAAAGGGTTACATTTGGTTTAATCTTGGTTTATAAATCTACACCTTCTGATTGGGTATTTTGGGACTTGAGTTCCTAATTGAGTTATACAATGAATTAAGAATAATTAAAATACCAGATTTGTACAAGGGATTCCCGATGCTTTACTATTTGTCAAATTTGAGTACTTTCTCCGTTAGTTACTTTGCTTCACTTTAATTTGCATTTAAAATTAATTTTTGTTCTCCATTAATCATTTGGTATTTTTCTTTAGTTTATTTGTTCCTTCTACTATTCTTTTGATTTGTCTCTCTGTGGAATCGACACCCCAAGCTGTACTACAACTACCACGTTATTCTTTGGGCGTAACAACACCCTTCAACAAAATAGTGTCATTGAACGTAAGCATAGACATATTAATGAAATGGCACGCATCCTTTTAATTCACTCATATCTTCTTGAATCTTTTTGGATGCTACATATACTGCACTTTACATCATCAATCGTCTACCTACTTCTGTTTTGCAAAATCAAGCTCCTTATACAAAATTGTTTTCTAAATCTCTTGATTATTCCACCTTTCATGTCTTTGGGTGTGCTTTCTACCTTAACCTCACTACCAATGCTCCCCAGAAACTCACACCTAGATCCAAACAATGTGTCTTCCTAGGCTATACTTAAAATTATAAAGTATATAGGTGCCTAGATCCAACCACTGGTCATGTCTATACCAATCATCATGTTATCTTCCATGAACTATCTTTTCCCTATCCTACTCTCGTTGCACTTGTCCTTTCCCCAACAGCTAATCACACTACCAATCCTCCACTTGTACTTACTACTGTCGAACCCTTACATCAACCTTCTCACTCCCCACCTGTGTCTCCCATCACTCCTATTCCTAGTCTCTTTGTTCCTAGTCTTCCTTTCCCACCACTAGTTCCCATTGCTTCGATGCCTCCAACTTCAACCTCTACCCCTGTAGCCCCCCTTTCCTCTCGTGTCAACCAACCTTCTCAACCAATGTCTACTCCATTGATGTCTCATTTATCTGAATCTTCAGCACCAATATCAATTTTTTCCAAACCATTTATCCTTCTCCCTCCCGAACCAGACGCTCTTCCTACTTCAATTCTTCCTCCACCATTTGTCACTGCCCCTTGTCATCCCATGATCACTCGTTCTAAATCTAGTATTCGCAAACCCAAACAATTACTTTCTTTTTCTATAACTACCCAGCAAACTGAACCAACATGTTTTCTTCTAGAAAATAAAGATCCCGAGTGGCAGTCCGCCATGTCTGACAAATTTAATTCTTTTTTAACTAACCACACTTGGGATCTAGGTCCACATAATCCAATAAAAAATTTAGTTGGGTGTAAGTGGATTTACAGGATTAAATATCAAGCTGATGGGTCTGTGGAGCACTACAAAGCGAGGTTGGTTGCTTAGGGATTCTACCAACAACCAAGTATTGACTATCATGAAACCTTTAGTCCCGCTGTTAAACCTATTACTATACTAATTGTTTTATCCTTAGTCCTTTCTTATTCGTGGGTGATTAGACAATTAGATGTTAAGAATTCTTTTCTTCATGGTTATCTTATTGAAGTTGTGTACATGAAACAACCTCTTGGTTTTGTTGATACCTTTCATCCCACTTATGTCTGTAAATTACGCAAAGTCATCTATGGTTTGCAATAGGCTCTTAAGGCTTGGTTTCACTGCTTCAATTCTTTCCTTTTTTTCTCTTGGTTTTTTTTACAGTCGGGCAGACACTTCAATGTTTATTCTCGCGTTATCTCATGGTCTTCTTATCTTACTACTATATGTTGATGACATTATCCTCACCGGTAATAATTTTACTATTCTTTTTCATTTTATTTACACTTTATCTAACCAATTTGCTATGAAAGATCTTGGTGATCTTCATTATTTTCTTGGAATTGAAGTTGTTTGTTGTCCTACAGGTTTGTTTCTTTCTCAAACTAAATGCACCAAAAGCCTTTTACTTAAATTTTCTACATCTTCTGCTAAACCAGTTAAAAATCTTCTACCTTCCCAAACAGCACCTTCATAACACGAGGGTGAACTACTAGCATGTCCCTATAAATTTAGGAATATAGTTAGTGGTCTTCAGTGCTTAACCATTACACGATCTGATACTACATATGTTGTTAATCTAGTTAGTTAGTTTTTGCATGCTCTCCGCATGGCTCATTTTCAACTTGTTAAATGTATTTTTCAATATTTATGTGGTACTACTAATCATGTGTTACTTCTTGCTTCTGCAAAGGATTTTTCTCTTTCTTACTATGTAGATGTCGACTGGGCCAGCTACCCTGATAGTCATCGATCCACCACAGGTTATGCTATCTTCCTTGGACAAAATCTTATTTCTTGGAAAGCAAATAAACAACCTACTGTGTCTCGTTCCAGCACCGAATCTGAATATCGATCCCTTGCCTATGACATAGCTGAGACCTACTAGATTCGCTAACTTCTTTATGACTTACACGTGTTCTTAACTCGTCCAGTTTGAGTGTATTGTGATAACATTGGTGTCAATTATCTTACCGCTAATCTAATATTCCATGCTCGTACCAAGCATATTAAGATAGATTTTCATTTTGTTCAAGAAAAAGTAGCCCAAGGAGATATTCGAATCCGATATATTCCTACTAAGGCACAAATTGCAGATATTTCACCAAAGAATTGTCATCACCTTGGTTTCTTCAACATAAAACCAATCTTTTTGTGGTTTCACCCCATTCGGATTGAGAGGGCGTGTAAATGTATATATTCCTAATGTAAATAATATTAGGAAATTCTAGTCTATAGTAAATAGGAAAACCTAATCCTATTAAGACACTCTAGTGTACCCTAATCCTATTAAGACACTTTTTTGTACATACTCTATATATATGAGCTTCTACTACTGCAACATTATGCAGTTAGAAAATTACAAACCCTAAATTCTCTTTAGACTTTACACTTAGCTGCTAGGTTGTTTTATGGTGTTGATAAGAAATAATTAATTTGGTGGCTCAATTACAAAATCATAACAAACATGATGCTTTGTTTTGTTACTTTTTGAGGCTTATGGATCCATCTAATTTGTTTATTCTTTTGTTGCTTTTTAGTATTCTAGAGACTGGTCATTATAATTCATAAAAGGGAATGACAAGGGAAAAACAGAGTAGTACTATAACAAATCTTGAAAATGGAAGCTCTTCAAGTATGTTGATGTAATTATGAGACGAAATTTAATTAGAATTTAATGATTTTGTATGATGTTTAAAGTTGAGATATGGAATCTAGGCATGGCCTTATTGTTCCGAACTTCTTGAAATGAGGGTAAAAATGAGCGTGCGTAAAATTACTAGTGCATAATTGAAATTATTCCATACATATTTAGAGTCTATGAATAGCCACTTTCCTAGTCCCATCTTAATTCAACTGAAATTTCTATAATGTATTTTAATTCTTCTAGTTTTATTGGTGATATTGCCTGCTCTATTACTTCATTTATTTGTTGATTTTTTGGATTCATTTCTTTGTTACAAAGTATTAGAGAGAAAGAAATGAGTACAACAGAGAAATGAATCAATAAAGAGATTTATTGGGTTTAGGTTGAGAAGAATTAGGAGATAGATGCTCTAAAATAACTCTCTAATGTCTTAAAAAATACTAATATGTTTCCTAAGATTATTCAGGAGCTGAAAATATAGGATTAGATTTGAGTGTTTGGAGAGTGAGGAAAATAAATATGTGGTGTTAAAGATATATACAACTAAATCATATATAAAAGGTTATATATGTCTTAATACTTAGTAAATATAGTAACTTCCTAAACTTTTCATAAACAAGTATTTGATTTGCTGTTTGATAGCTTGCATACATCATGAAAAAAAATAGTTTAAGATTAGCATGGTAAAGTAGGAAGAAAATAGTGCAGGAAAAAAGAAGAAGCTGGGTAATGAGTAATTTATGCCTCAAGTGTATTCTAAATTTTTTTATTGGTTTACTTTCATTAGATGAGAGGAAAAGGGAAAGCTTATGATGATGCTAAGGATTGGTCAGGACAAAACAAGTTTGCATTTATCCAAATTTTAGTTAAGAATGTGAGAGTTGGATTATTGCAAGGATCTACTTTTAAGAAAGAAGTGTGGTTAGAAATTGATAATAAGTTATCAAAACAAATTAGAGAACATTAAGGCATCGACAAGTTGAAGAGTAAATTCAATTGGTTACGTACTAAATATTAAATGTTCTCTGAAGTACTTAGACATACTGGAACTAAACGGATTGGGGTTGGAGATAATTACATTGTTTCAGCTCTAGAGCATGTATAGAAAAACTTTATTAAAGTATAAGTTAACACAGATTTTTGTTATTTTTTTTTCAATTATATTGGAAATCCAATTCTAGATTCATGTAACTTAATGATGTATTTTCATCTATTGCAGAAGAATAAAGATTATAAAAAATCTTGTAAAATACCGTGTGAGCATTATGGGATGCTTAGGAGATATTTAACACTACTACAACAACTGATAAACTTCAACAATCATCCACTCAAGATCCACTTCCCAATGATGAAGCGAGCCGTTTGGAAAAGAAATTTTTAGCCGGTTCAATGCATATTGTTTGGATGATGATATGGAAAACGAAGGTGATAACGAGAAAAAAATATGGTAAAAGGCATCGAACTGATAACACTAAATTGAGCATCATTCGAAGAAGGATTCGAGATTGGATAAGTTGGATAGTTTTCTAGACAATTAGGCATCTAGTTTAGAAGTACATGATGCCATTTCTAGGGCAAAAGTTGAAATGAATAAGTCTCAAAGTTGTAATTCAATTAGTTATGTTTCTGAAACTTACTATATTGAAGAGTGCATTGATATGTTAGACAGTATGAATGGTGTCTCCAAAGCCTTATACAATAAGGTGATTAAGAAGTTCACAACTTTAGAATACAAACGAGCTTTTTTGAAATTAGGAGATGCGAGACGAAAGGATCGGGTAGATGGTCTTGGAAAGGATTAAGTGTTTGTGGTTCATGTTTATTGAAATTTGAATTTGGTTATGAATTGTAATTTATATTGTTTTTTAGTTTGACTATGGATATGTATTTCATGGTGTGTTTTGGTTTGTACTATGGATGATATATTTGCCCTTTATTGTTTTATGCTAATGACTTGTGCTTGGATTATGTTTGAAGCTTATTTGATGTCTGATGCTATGAGTTTGGTTTGTTAATTATAATTGTTTTCTTCCTAAGGCATATTGTAACATGATCAGACTAATACCCTTCTTTTTTTTCTTCTTGCCTAATAAAAATGTTTTAGTTAGGTTATATGAAAACCATTTGGAAGCTAAGTGTTACTCTTAATCATGATTAAGGCTTCGTTTGATCCCTCATTTAAATCAATTTAAAATAAATTGATTTAAATGGGTTCAAGGTAAAACGAGGGACCAAACATGGCTTGTGTAGTTATTTTAAGTGGTGATTTAATCAAAAAATTTAAAGTTGATTGATGATTTAAAAAATAAATTTAAAACATAGACTAAATTTGAAGCAATTAAATTCCATTTAAGAGTTCTCCAAACCTTAGCTAAGATTATATTCTCTCTTTTTCATTTTCGTGATGAGATGTTGGAATATTAACTTCGATTACAATGAATATGACATATTCTAAACGACCTTTTGCTTTTTAATATCTATTCCTTGAAGCTTTTTGTTGGAATATTTTCTTTTATCATCTTTGGTACATATTGTTAAATGAATACTTCACCACCTATAATTTCTTCCGGATAGCATTTTTAAAGGCCATCATGTTATCAACATGCTCAACAGTCGAAACTTAAACAAGGTGAAGCATGTTTTATATCACCATTGAATAAAAATAAAATATCTTTAATTTTAGGACTCAGTCATAGTACCCAATCTAATGCCAACACTTGGCGAAAGGCATGAAGGTAATTGCACAACAAATGTCTTGGTACCACTCTGCCACTCCAGCTTGTAGATAAGCTCTCATTCAACTTACAAATAACTCCAATTTTATCTATGGGAATGTTATTCCAATCACAACACTAAAGTCATTCTCCTAATTCAACTTTACTCTAACACACTATAAAAAGGGCTTTCACAAATCAAAATGTACATTCAACTCTTATATACGCAGCTCTCCATTCAATTTGGTTATTCATATTTTCAAAAGCTTGTTCTAATTTAGGCATTGGAGAGTCCCTCTGGACATATATCCCCTTCGGTTCTTCGGTGACTTTTAGGGTTTTCTCGTTTCGTATGTGCAAGTTTCGCTCCTTAGCTGTTCAGATTCCCAACAAATTTTCGGCATCAACATTAGGCTAGAAGGAGGGGCTTCTTATTTTTGAAGGACTAAGAATTTACCTATTACAATGCCACCCAAGAACACTGCCGGAAACAGTTCAGTTGCCACACGAGAATCCACTCACTAACAATAGGTTAACCCACACCACTTTGTTATCTTTGAACATGTCGACTCCGAGAATAATAGTGAACCATTTGATTGGAGAACTGGGCGTGATCCACAACATAATCTGGTAGAACCCAAGCCCTAGGAAAACCAAGAAGCTCTACCCGCTTTGCGCCCCGCTATCCCTAGAATCCAAGAGCAATTCCAGGAGCTTACTTGTCTCGTCGCCGAGATAAAGGGAAGAGCCTGTCATCCCACACCTTTGCCTCCCTCACAATGAAGCTCCCAACAAAGGACACAGCCAGATCACAATAAGTTCGTTGGTAGCCACTCCACCACCGGATCCTCTTCTCATTACAAGGTCAAGTCTTGAAATAACTCCACCTCCAGACCTTCTCCCAGGGCTAGGTCTGAGGCTTCTTCACTTGTAGAAATCCCACTGACCTAGACAGAAGGTTTGAAAACATGGACTAAAGGATAAACAAAGCCTTCAATGGAAAAAACATCAATGTTCTAAATGAATTCAGCTCAAAAGATATGCCCTTTACTTAGAAGATCCTCGAAGCTCCTCTCCCTCGGCATTTTCGAATGTTGGTCATAAAGGCATACGATGGTACTACGGATCCAATAGATCACCTTCAACATTAAAATACTACTATGATGCTGCATCGCCATCCTGATGTTGTTATGTGCAGAGTATTTCCTTTGACCTTAGCAAAGGCAGCTAACACCTAGTACAGTCACCTCAAGTGCGGTAGTATCAGCTCCTTCAAAGGGCTAAGTCTTTCTTTTGCAGCATACTTCCTGAGTACAAAGGGACCTTGAAAGACCTCCCATAGTTTGTTCAACATTATTTAGCATAAAGGAGAAAAGCTCTTAGACTATATCTCATGGTTCAATGCTGCTGCCTAAGAAATTACGGATCTTAACCTAGCAATATAGACCTTAGCCTTCCAGAATGGGCTCAAGTCAGGAAATTTTAGTTTTATACTTACCAAGCACCCTCCTAAAGATATGAACGACATCCTCGCCCAGGTTAAAGAGTACATGATTACTGAAGATGATCAGGCATTCCAAAAGGAGAGAGAGAGAGGAATGAAAAAGAGAAAAAGGGACATTAATGAATCAAATGATGGCTCAATTAAGAAACCTCACCCAGAAAGAAAGGCTAGAACCACCACTAACTCTGAGAGCTTCACCCCATTGAATGGTTCCAGGAAAAACATACTTCTGCATGTCCAAGACCGAGACCTCCTCCGTTGGCCTTCAAAATAGCTTTATCAAGGTGAAAATCGAGTTAAATGGTGTTGCTTCCATAGAGATCACAGTCACAACACCAAGGAATGTCATGCTCTAAAATAGCAAATCAAATCTCTCATCCAAATAGGGTACTTGAAAGAATATATCGGACCTTGTCAATTTCAAGACTATGAAGATTGCCCCCCGTGCCCATACCGATAGAATGCTGAAATATCAAATCAGGACCATCGGAGCCCTAAGTGAAGCCCTAGGCTGAGTTTTGGAAGACCGAGCCAAGGTGAGAGACACCCTTAGAGTGACCAAGGTAACACCACCACAGTTACTGGCACTAGCAATGCCATTTTTGGGGGGCTAGCGCTAGGAGGACAATCGGCCCATAGAAGGAAAGCTTATGCCCTGTCAGTAACATCATTTATTAGACCTTATAAACGAGTCAAGACTGACTAGGTAATATTCTTTACAGATGAAGATTTGGAAGGGATATAGATACCACACGATGACAGCATGGTCATTTCCCTCCTCATCACTAACTATAAGGTAGAATTAGTCCTGGTAGATGATGGAAGCTCAACAAACATACTTTTTATGATGCCTTCCATCAAATGAAGATAATGGACGATTAGCTTTCTGCTAGTGTCATCTCCTCTATATAGCTTCTTGGGGACACTAGTATTTGCCAAAAGAAGCATAGTTCTCTCGGTTACCGCAGAAACGCCATCGTAACTCACCATCATGCAAACCATGTTTCTAGTGGTTAAACATCCATCCTCATACAATGTGATCCTTGGAAGACCGACACTTAATGAAATAAGGGTTGTGGTATCCACATATCACCTGAAGATGAAGTTCCCTACGGGAAAGGGTGTAGGAGAAGTTCGGGGAGATCAACAAGCCTCCTGGTCCTACTATTTAAACTCCGTCAGGGGGCAAAGGAAAGCTGAAGCCTTGCTTTTAGAAATTTAAGACCTAAAAGATGAACTTAAAACTCTGTAAGGTCAGTCAGAAGAAGAACTCATCGCCATCTCTTTGAATGAGAGATTCGAGGATTGAACAAATCGGGTTTGGCCTCTCCGAAAGAATCCTTGATCTCTTTCTTTTGAATGAATCAAGATCTTTTCACTTGGTCGACTTTTGACATTCCCGAGATTAATCACGAAGTCGTTGTCCACTGATTGAACATGGACTAAAATCACAAGCTAGTGGTCCATAAAAGAGATCATTTTCCCAACGAAAAAGTACCATAAAGGAAGAGGTAAACAAGCTCCTTGCGGCCGACTTCATACAAGAGATAGATTACCAGAGTGGGTTTCCAATGTAAATAAGGCTAATAGAAAATGAAATAAATGCATTGATTTTACATATCTAAATAAAGCTTGCCCAAAAGATATTTTGCCCTTGCCTCGGATAGACTAGTTAGTTGTCGCCACCTCCGAGAACAAGTTATTTAGTTTCATGGATGCATACTCAGGGTACAATCAAATTTTGATGAACGAGCTCGACCAGCCTAAGACCGCCTTCATCACCGACCGAGGCTTGTACTGTTACAAGGTGATACCCTTTAGACTCAAGAATGCAGGGGCTACCTATCAGTGGTTGGTCAACAAGATTTTCAAAAAGAAAATTAAGAAGAGTATGGAGATCTACATGGATGATATGTTGGTCAAGAATATCAGCGCTAAGTATCACGAGTCTGACCTAGAAAAAGCTTTTGGAATACTCCACCGTCACCAAATTAGGCTAAACCCAGCCAAATGTGCCTTTGAATCCACCATTAAAAAGTTTCTAGGTTTTATGGTAACACAATGAGGGATAAAGGCTAATCTTGAGAAGATATAGGTGATCATAGACATGACCCCTCCTCATAACATTAAAGAAGTACAAAGGTTGACTAGGAGAATTGTGGCACTCAGTCGGTTCATGTCTAAGTCTACTGAAAAATGCCTATCTTTCTTTAAAGCCATCAGAAAAGCTAAGAATTTTGCTTGGAACGAGGACTGTAAAAAAAAATTCGAAGAACTAAAGGAATACTTGAGCTCACCACCACTCCTGACTAAACCTATCACTGGGGAGAAACTTTTCCTCTACATTTCAACCAGCTAAGATATAGTAACCTTTGTTTTGATTCGAGAAGATTTAGGATTCAAAAACTTATTTACTACGTCAGTTGAATCTTACATAACACCAGATACGATACCTTTCGATCGAAAAATTCTCATATGCTTTCCTAGTCACAACTCGAAACTTCAACCATATTTCCAAACTCACACAGCTGTCGTCCTCACTGATCAACCTTTGAAGCAAGTTATCCACAAGCCAAATATCTCCTTCTGGTTGGTCAAATGGTCTATCAAACTTGAAGAATTTGGTATCCGATACAAACCTCAGACAACTATTAGGGCATAGGCCCTAACGGGTTTTATAGCAAAAACAACATTCCCCAACGTTCGAGCTGAAGTACAAGCGCTTGAGAAAATCGAGCAAACGCTAAGTTGGACATTTTATGTGGATAGGTCCTCTAACAGCACCGTTAGCGGAGCTGGTCTCACCCTCAGTAGCTTGAAAGGGTTTATGGTTGAGTATGCCCTGAGGTTCGGATTCAAAGCCTCGAATAACGAGGCCGAGTATAAGGCACTACTCATCGAAATTAAGCTCACCAAAACATTAGTTGTTGAGGCTTTATAAGCCTACAGTGACTCATAGTTGGTAGTAAACCAGATGACCAATGAGTACGAGGCTAGGGGTGTAAAGATGCGAAGTATCTTAAAAAATCCCGCGAGCTCCCAGCGACTTTCAAGAGATTCCAAATAACCCAAGTACCACAGCTAGAAAATGAAAAGGCAGATGCCTTGGCTCAACTTGCCTCCTCTAAACACACTAATATTATCCAAGTAGTCTATCTTGAAACTCTATTCACTCCAAGAATTGATGAAGTACCAGTTATACCACTCGCCAAGGAGAAAATTTGGATGGATCTGATTCTCCTGTACTTGAAAGATAGTACACTCCCTGATCAGAAAAGTAAAGCCAATAGACTTATCTCCTACACCTCGCGGTATGCTGTCACAAACGGATAATACAAAAAAAGTCTCACCACTCCTTATCTGAAATACTGGTGAGCCACTGATGCAGACTATGTTCTCAGAGAGTTTCATCAGTGGGTTATCTTGGAGGCCAAGCATTAGCCTTCAAAATACTCCGCCATATATACTATTAACTGCAGATGAGTCGCGACGTAGTTGAGATGGTCAAAAAGTGTAAGACCTGTCAAGAACACTCTTCCATACCCCAACAACCAACTAATCCCTTTACGTCAATTTCCAATCCTCTTCCCTTCTCTATGTTGGGAATGGAAATTCTCAACCCTTTCCAAGAAGCACCAGAACAATAGAAACATTTAATGCTAGCTATCGACTACTTTACTAAGTAAGTAGAGGTCAAATCTCTCACTAGTATCTTCAATTACCATACTCGAGGGTTTGTTTAGAAGTCGATTGTTTTTCGATTTGGTATACTCAGGATACTGGTCACCGACAATGGTACGCAGTTCGACAGCACCCGGTTCAAGTCCTTTTGCCAGGACCTCTAGATCAAGCAAAGGTTTTCCTTGGTAGGTTATCCCTAGACTAACTAGCAAGCCGAGGTAACCAACAGAACCTTTTTATAAGGTATCAAGAAAAGGCTTAATAATGCTAACCAACAATGGGTTAATCATCTCCCAAACATCCTTTGGGCCTACAGAACTACCACATGAACTCTCACAGGGGAGACTCCATTTTTCCTAGCTTATAGATCAGAAGCTGTCATTCCCATTAAAATAGGGACACCATCACTACGAGTGCAAAACTTTGACGAGGCCTTGAGGTAGGTCATTAAACTTTTAAAACTCTTATTACTAGACTATATGTTATAGATTTTAAGCTTACTGATGAGGTTTGATCATAATATTTATTTTAAATCAACCAAAATCTTCAAAACAAAATGAACATGCATTTATCTTTTCAATAATACTAAAAAAAACTGGGACAGAGTGTGTGAATGTGTCTTCCATACCCCCAAACTTAATATACATGTTATCCCTAATGTGTGAGTGTCATGGAAAGATCTGACCTAGAAGATGAAGAACTAAATGGCTAGCATGGCTCGTAGCACACCCCCAAACTTGAACTTGATGCACTCACAATGTCCGTGAAAAAGAAAAACAAACGTAATACTGGAAAACAAGAAATACTAATAATAAACAGTTATATAAAAGCAAATACTAACAATAAATAAAAGAAAATACTAAAAATAAAGAGATATGCTATGGGGTGCCTCCCATGATCGCTAAGTTTTACGTCTTCAGCCAGACGGGGTACTGCTCTTACTGCTGGTCTCCAGGTGGTGCAGTCGATGAGGTACCGGGTGTGGGAGGTAGTCGATCAAGGATGGCCTGGAGCATCACCTCATATCTAGTAAAGCGTGCCTCTAAGCCATCAATCCGCTGATGTACTAATAGGGTCACCTCCTGATAAGAGCCATAAAATGCAACTTAATTGTACTTATTTGTTAGCACTTTAGGGTTGATTTAGGTTTTAATTGCATTTTTATTTGTTAACAACTCTAAAGTGGCATTCTTGGAGCATTAACTTATTTTGGTGCATTTTCAGGTATCTTGAGTTAAAAAAGATGGAAAAGCTACCATCATTTTAAACACGAAGCTTTAATGAATACTTAAGTGAGAGAATGGTCGTAAAAGAGCCAAGATGAGGAGAAACCAAGAAAGGAGTTTTCACTAAATTGCCAGAATTGCCATACAGATCAATCATCTTTGCAAATTAAACTGTATTGATGCAGGAAGAACCAGGAGATGAGCCATATATGCTTAGAAAGATCTAGAAGTCTATTTTCTGGAGAATTTTACGGTTCATAAAAATGATTTTTCTAGAGAAATTCATGACAGCTTTAGTAGACAGAGGTCAGACCTCCAGAACAGCATTAGGTCAAGGTGCACCCTGGAGAAGCTGAGGCGCACCATTCAGAAGGAAGACCAAAAGAAGCTTAAAGAGCCATCAAGCTGAGGTGCACTTTGGATCAACTGAGGTGCACCTTGAAGGGCTGAGCTGCACCCTGGAGAAGCTGAGGCGCACCCCACCGCACACACAAGAAACTTGACAAAGGCCAAGGTGCAGCGCGACTAAGCCAAGGTGCAGCGCAACTAAGCCAAGGTGCAGCGCGCGCACAGACCCTGTTCTCCGAGTTAGACACTAATTAGGTCTTTAATGATTTGTTCAAACCTCAAAACATTCTTAGGCCTTGTACAGTATAAATAGACCACTTAGGGTTCGTAATTAGGCATTCAAAAACCTGGAAAACTCAAGGAAGCAACAACTTTTCCTTCATCAAAGTGTGCAACCATGAGCCCTATGGCTAACTAATCTCCAAGCAAGGCGAAGGGATGAATCCCTAGGTGTAGTTGTTTCTATTTCTCTTACTTGATTCAGTTGTAATGGAGCTTTAACGTTCAAACAATGTTATGATTTACTTTTTTAAATCTAATTATAAGATTTCATCTAATCCGGTGATTGTATCTTTTTCCTTGATATAAATTTAGTCATGCTTTCTTTATGTCAAGATTATTTGGGTATGATTGAGTCCGGCAGATCTAGCCTTTAGGTTTGTCCATTACTACAATATTTTCATCAAAGATATATTATCTTTTCTTGATAAAGTTATAGGATAGATCATGTGTGCATGAATTGAAAATAAAAAGTATTTCATAACAATCAAATTAGGGTTTATACATGAGCTTTAATTGAATATTTGCCGATTGCCTGTTTGGGATCTAAAACTTGCAATCGAGATAAAAACAACTAAATCAAGTTAGGATTAGGGCAACGAACCTAGGGAGGATTACCGGATCCTTGTTGTTCCCCTATTATATTTCACAATCTACTTTACATAATTGTTTCACTGTCAATTTCAGATTCTCTTACTCATTTGGATTATCGTTTTGGATTAAAGTTTACCCCTTCCTTTGTAGTTAACTTGTTTCCCTGTGGAATCGACACCCCAAAGCTGTGCTACAACAACCGTGTATGTTTTGAGTGTAATCAAATTTTGGCACCGTTGCCGGGGAGACGCGCTTACAAACAAGGAAGATTGTCAACTTTGAGACAAAACGGTAATATTGTTCCTTTCTTGAAGTTTTGATTTTCTGATTTTTTTTTATTTTTATTTTGTTATTTGCTCTTTGTTTCGATTTTTTAATTTATTTATTTATGTTTTTCTTTCTTTTTTATTTATTTCCCCTAACATGGTCGAAAATCACAATGAAATTGTTGCTAGGACACTTAAAGACTACTTGCATCCTAGCCGAACGGCCACCCCATCTTGTATCATGTTCCCCCCTAATGTTCAACAACCTGATTTTAAGCCGGGCATGATCCAATTGCTACCAACCTTCCATGGGTTTGAGAATGAAAACCCTTATGTCCACATTAGGGAATTTGAGGAAGTAGTAGCAACTTTTCACAGTATGGCTGATATGATAGACACTGTTAAACTTAGGTTTTTTCCTTTTTCACTTAAGGAAAAAACCAAGGCTTGGCTGTACTCGTTAAGGCCTAGGTCCATAGGTAGTTAAGATGAGATGTCATGAGTTTTCTTCCAAAAGAACTTCCCAACCCATAAGACCAATAACCTCAAGAGACAAATCTCAAACTTTGCACAAAAGGAGAGCGAAACCTTATATCAAGTTTGGGAACGTTTCAAGGACCTTTTGAATTCTTGTCCACACCATAGGTATGAGAGTTGGCAGGTGGTTAGCTACTTCTATAATGGACTTCTAAGTTGGGAGAGGCAGTTCATAGAAATGATGTGCAATGGGGATTTTCTTCAAAAAGATCCCGACCAAGCCATGGATTTCCTAGATGAGCTATCAGAAAAATCCTACACTTGGACAGGACCAAATGCCATGGAAAGCACTAGGAGAAATCAACCCGATGGGATTTATCAACTTAAGGAAGAGGATAACCTTAAATCTCGTTTAGAGGCCCTAACTAAGGAAATTGAAGCCTTAAAAACCAGAAATGCTAGGGCTTCTGAATCGGTTGCTAGGGTAGAGTCCTATGAGCCTTGTTTCATGTGTAATGGGGTAGATCATTTACTTAAGGATTGTCCAGTTTATTTTGAGATGAAAGAAGAGTGTAATGTTGTAGGTATACCCTTTGGGAAACCACACTTATTCTACTCTAGCACCTACAATCCCGGTTGGAAAAATCACCCAAATTTTAATTGGAAACCCGATACACAACCTCCTGCCCACTCTAGTAGCCAATGGCAACTGGAAGCAACTTCATATAATGCACCTCAACAATCTTTACCTTTGGAAGATATGTTTAAGTCATTTGTGCAGGTACATGCCAAGAATGTGGAAGATCAAGGCAAAATAAATCAACAGCTGTTAGAAGAGCAACAAGGGATCAAAGTGGAACAAAAGAAGATAAAGAGCCAACCCACTAAGTTGACTAGTTTCTTAGTGATTCAAGAGCAAGGATTGTTTTCTTCACAGCCACAACAAAATCCCAGGGGACAATATATGGCACAAACCTCCAATCCTGGAAATCGAAATGTTAAAGAGGTTAATGCCATAATCACCCATAGCGGTAAGAAAATTGATGGTCCCACTCTACCATCAAACTTGAACAATAAGGATGAAACCCCCAAGGAACAAGAGGCCCATGATGATTATTCTCCACCGGTGCCTTTCCCTCAAGCACTCCTTAAACCTAAGGAGATAAATTCAACATCAAAAGGTAAGATTCTTGAACAACTTCAGCATGTTAAAATTAACCTCCCTCTTCTTCATGTTATAAAACAGATTCCCAACTATTCTAAAGTCATCAAGGATCTGTGCACACTCAAGAAGACGCACCATGTGAAGAAGACGGTATTCCTAATAGAGCAAGAAAGTGCAGTAATTGACAGCAAGACACCGCCCAAATATAAAGATCCGGGCTGTCAAACAGTGGCTTGTCAAATTGGAAACAAATCTTGTGGCCAAGTATTGTTAGATTTGGGTGCTAGTGTGAACCTCATGCTATACTCCATGTACTTGCAGCTTGGACTAGGTGAGATCAAACCAACCTCCGTGGTACTTCAATTAGCGGATAGATCGGTAAGAAAACCAAGAGGTATTGTAGAAGATGTTTTGTTGCAAACTAATAATTTCTACTATCCTGTTGATTTTTTGGTTTTAGATATTGTTTCTACTGTAAACACGGAGTCCAAAATTCCTTTGATACTTGGAAGACCATTCCTTGCCACTACCAATGCCTTCATTAATTGTAGGAATGGCCTAATGACATTATCATTTGGAAATAGAACTTTAGAGGTAAATGTTTTCCGAGTCTCAAAACAGCTACATGAAGAGGATGAGTGTTTCGATACTTACATGGTTGATAAACTCAATTTGGAGGATGAGCACACTAAAGATAAATCTAACTCTTTGGAATTCCTTCCTAACAATTTTAAGTTCGATGATTCTTTAATTTATTCCCATGCCGTTAATGTTGTTGATATTTTTGATAAGTCACAGGAATTTATTAAGAAATCATGGCAACCATGCTTTGAAAAGTCACTTGAGAGAAGTCACATGGATGCGAAGATCATATACCCTACTGCTGATAGTGAGTGGGCAACACCAAGAACACTTGAGCCACATGTGGTGGACTTTAACTATTTCTTGCCAAAAGATTAGCATTAAGGCCATTAAATTGGAGCCTCATCTTCAGCACTACAATGAGGCCAGTAATGAGAGTGGTGCAGCGTCTGGCCGAAAACATAAAACTTAGCGCTCATGGGAGGCAACCTACAACATATCCTTTTATTTTTATTGTTTTTCATATTTTTTTCTTATTTATTATTATTATTTTTCTGTTTTCCAGTATTAACTTAGTATTTATTTTTCAAGGAAAAAATATACGAAGCAGTTCAAATGGTGGAGCACAATTTTCAGCTTATGTGCACCTTTGGCTACAAAGAGAGTTTCCTTTACTCTTTCTTTTACATTGAGGTCGATACAATTTTTAAGTTGGGGTGGAGGAAATACATCTCTTTGTTTCAATATTCTTTATTTCCATACATTTTTTTTCTTTTTCCATTGAACTGCTTGGTGTCATTTTCCCTTCTTGTTTGTTTCTAGCATGCTTGGTGTTAGCCTTAGAGTTAATTCACATGTCAATGATATAAGCTTAATTGAGATAGTAGATAGCATGTAGAAGAAGTTAAATCTTGCTTCAGTTTGAAATTAATTGAAGCATCAATCTTCATTTGGTTAAAGACTCTAGTTTGTGGTAAGATTGTATGATTAGTCTACAACTTCTAGAAAAGTTTTATGTGCGATTGTTTGTGAATATTTTTGTGGTCTCAACAAGCTCTAAAACTTATTTGATAATAACTTGAGGTGAATTCCTAGAATGCACACTACTTAGGATATGATATAGGCCATTTTTGAACCGTTTAAGCCTTTCAAACCTACCCTTGCAAAGTATATCACTAGTCACCTATTTGAGCCATTTTTCTTGAAAAAGAATTTGAGCTTTGTTTCTTTCAAAAACCCATTTACTTACCTTTATGAGCCTAAAAATATTTCATCCTTAACCTTCTTTTAAAAGAACTTAGTTGTACACATTTGTTGAGAAGCACTTAAGAGGAGTAAGGATGGAAATATGAAAAACCATAACCCAAGTATATTAAAGAAGATAAGTTGGGGGTTATGGAAAAGAAAAGAAAAAATAAAATGAGAAAAAAGAGGTGAATAAGCATTTGCCAAAAAGAGAAAAGAAAACAGAAAAAGAAGAGAAGTATAACAAAGAAAGAAGAAAAAGTAGTGACTTATCAAGAGATATGCTCTTATAAAAAATGGTTGACGGAGTTTAGCATTGAAGTAAAGTTATCTAGTGCTTAAAAGTGGTTGTGTTTAAAGCTAAGAGATTAAGTTCTTTTACTTGCAAATCCTTCCCGTTCTTCCTTAACCTTTACCTTAGCCTAACATTACAAGCTTATTAAAGACCTATTGATCCAATGAAGTGTGATTTTTCTACAATAGTGGAGAATGATTTGAAAAATAAGCCTATGGAGCTTGTTTATCTGATTGATGCCACACAATTTGTTATGTTTTTAGAGGCCAAGATTTGTATTCATGAATGTTGTGCATAAAATCATCCGGGTGTTCGGATTAATGGATTGTAGTAAGATGGATGTTAAGAGTCAATAATGATTTTAAGATTGATGTTTGGATTACTTTTGGATTTGAGTGAAATTTAATGATTCTTTGTGCCGTGTGTTATGTGCAATTTTTTGAGACAAAATGTGAATTACTCTTGGTTAACACTAATATTGCTTTTCATTTACTTTGATTCCCACCGTAGAATTCATCTCTTGTTTTCGCTTGAATTGCTAGGGACTAGCAATAAGCTAGTTGGGGATTGTGATAAGAGCCATAAAATGCAACTTAATCGTACTTATTTGTTAGCACTTTAGGGTTGATTTAGGTTTTAATTGCATTTTTATTCGTTAACAACTCTAAAGTGGTATTCTTGGAGCATTAACTTCTTTCGGTGAATTTTCAAGTATCTTGAGTTAAAAGAGATAGAAAAGCTATCATAATTTTAAACATGAAGCTTCAATGAATACTCAAGTGAGAGAATGGTTGCGAAAGAGCCAAGATGAAGAGAAACCAAGAAAAATGTTTTCACTAAATTGCCAAAATTGCCATACAGATCAATCATCTTTGCAAATTAAATTGTATTGATGCAGGAAGAACCAGGAGATGAGCCATATATGCTTAGAAAGATCTGTAAGTCTCTTTTCTGGAGAATTTGATGGTTCATAAACATAATTTTTCTAGAGAAAGTTATGGCAGGTTTAGTAGACAGAAGTCAGACCTCCAGAACTGCATCAGGTCAAGGTGCACCTTGGAGAAGCTGAGGCGCACCCTTCATAAGGAAGACCAAAAGAAGCTTAAAGAGCCATCAGGCTGAGTTGCACCTTGGATCAATTGAGGTGCACCTTGAAGGGCTGAGCCACACCCTGGAGAAGCTGAGGCGCACCCCATCGCACATACAAGAAACTTGACAAAGGCCAAGGTGCAGCTCGACTAAGCCAAGGTGCAGCGCACGCACAGATCCTATTCTCCGAGTTAGACCCTAATTAGGTCTTTAATAATTTTTTTAAACCCTAAAACACCCTTAGGCCTTGTACACTATAAATAGACCACTTAGGGTTTGTAATTAGGCATTCAAAAACCTGGAAAACTCAAGGAAGCAGCAACTTTTCCTCCATCAAAGTGTGCAACCATGAGCCCCATGGCTAACTAATCTCCAAGCAAGGCGAAGGGATAAATCCCTAGGTGTAGTTGTTTCTATTTCCCTTACTTGATTCAGTTGTAATGGAGCTTTAACGTTCAAACATTGTTATGATTTACTTTTTTTAAATCTAATTATAAGATTTAATCTAATCCGGTGATTGTATCTTTTTCCTTGATATAAATTTAGTCATGCTTTCTTTATGTCAATATTATTTGGGTATGGTTGAGTCCGGTAGGTCTAGCCTTTAGGTTTGTCCATTACTGCAATATTTTCATCAAAGATATATTGTCGTTTCTTGATAAACTTATAGGATAGATCATGTGTGCATGAATTGAAAATAAAAAGTATTTCATAACAATCAAATTAGGGTTTATACATGAGCTTTAATTGAATATTTGCCGATTGCCTGTTTGGGATGTAAAACTTGCAATCGAGATAAAAACAACTGAATCAAGTTAGGATTAGGACAACGAACCTGGAGAGGATTCCCAGATCCTTGTTGTTCCCCTATTATATTTCACAATCTACTTTACACAATTGTTTCACTGTCAATTTCAGATTCTCTTACCCATTTGGATTATAGTTTACCCCTTCCTTTGTAGTTAACTTGTTTCCCTGTGAAATCGACACCCCATAGCTGTGCTACAACAACCGCGTATGTTTTGGGCGTAATCACCTCCCTATCCTCCCGGTGGATGTCAGAGAGCTCATATCGGAAAGAGGACAACTCTTCTAGAAGGTGTTGGTACTCGGTGGACCCTATGTCTGGCTGATCCTCCTCTCAGGTAGGGCTCTCTGTGGGGTGCTCGATGTCTATGGGATCACCCTCTACAGGCTTAGCAGCAGGTATATCCCCACGGGATCCTCGGGGCATATGGGACTGGTTCAGGCTCTATTGGCTCCTCCCGAAGAAAGGGTGGTCACTCACTGGTCCATCTATAGAGGAGCCCTTGATTCCCTTCTTCTTGAAGATATGGCTGAGGAGGAACGGGAAGGGGAGCCCCCATGCATTCACCGTGGTGGTCTAAGGGTCATGCACGTGGTCCCAGAACTTATAGATTTGGCTCCATATGACAGTGGGAATAGAATACTAATGACCACGGTGAAATACATACAGGGCCTATAGGAACTGGTCCCTCCTCTGAGTCTTGTGCCCCAATGGGCACACATTGTGTTGGAGGATGGAGTCCACAAGGCAGAGTCATGGAGGTAACTTCGATCGACTTCCCGTGTTGTTATGCCGATCAGCGTACTGACCCCCACATATATCCTGAATGATGTGGGGCAGGGGAAAAGGCTTTGGCTGCTTCTTCATTTGGGTGTCCTCATGAGGGGACTCATCGCAACAATGAAGGGCAGTGGCAATGTTAGTAGTGGTCACCTCGATGAACTTACCCTGGACCAAGGAAGAGAGGATCTTCGTTCTGTTGCAGTCGTAGGATAAGTTCTCGTAGAACTGGACTACAAACCAGGTGTATGCAGTCGAGCAAACAGGCTTGAACAATCTTTTTAGTCCCCGGTGTCTGAATTCTTGAACCGCCCATCGAGTGGCGTCAAAGCTCTAAAAGTCGGCATCAATGTTAAAAGTAGTCTCGAACAAGATTAAACATTGTTCAAAACTAGGCCGGGATGACTGGGGATGGCTGCTGGAGGCTCGGGAAGTGGAAGCAACTTGTTTAGGCATTTTGGACTAGCTTCTGTCCAATTTACGCTCCATCACAGCTGGGGTGCACTCGATCGCTCTTGGTGTACTGCGCTCGATCACAGATGCCTTGCGCTCGAGTGCACTGGGTTAGGCAATCTATCAAACAGCTTGTGGGCGACGGAGAAATGATGGCAACACCCTAACACGATCTCAACCTCCTACAAAAACAACCATACAACCAACACAACACACGGTGTATGCAACTAATTAGTAAAATATAAATCCAAAACGTGTGTGATTATGTGTGGTAATAAACTACGTAGAAAATGAAAATGGGTACGAGGATACCTGGTGTGCACGTGAATGGGATTAGTTGTGTAAGGAAGTAATGAGGATGATGATAAGTAAATGGAATGTGGGATAGAGGAGGGTTGGGGTGATGGGCAATGAGATTGAGTGAGAGTGAGAGTGCTATGTGAGATGGATAGTGTAAGAGAGAGAGAGACAGAGAGACAGGGAGTGTGATTGAGCGTAGGGGAGGGAAAATGAGGGAAATGTGTTTAAAACCATAACATGACTCTTTGCCCTGAGCGATTATCTACCTAAATAAATATGCAACTATTCGAACTTGTTTTACTTGCAAGTGCACAAGGTCTACAGTAGCATAGTATGCAAATGCGAGATCATCTCCACAGGGATTAGTGAATTTCTTTTTAGAATCAATTTCACAATGTAAAAATAATAGAGATAAATATTGAGTCAAGATTAATATTGATAAGAACATAGGGCTTTGATATCCACCACTAATCATACTTTCCTAATAAGTAATGTGCCAATGCTCTAGCCCTACCATGACTACCGAATGGTTGTCAACTTAAGGGCTTGGTTCGCTCCTTAACCTATTGATATCCCTAAGCATTGAGTTAGGCATGGTGTATACTATAACTCTTTTGTCTCTTAAGGGATTCAACATGGTGTATACTGAGTTGTTCCTTAAGAGAGCATGAGGTTTATGAAAATCGACAACCACACGAGACCTAGGGTATGTTGTATACTCCTGGTTTTCCATGTTGATTAACCCAAGAATCCGACGTGGATTAGGTGAGCCATTCTAAGCAGTCATGGCTTTAACAAGTAAATCTAGTTTCCTCTCCACAACAGTTATTTGGGTAGAGGATCCTCCACTTAGGGTTACCTTATACACACCTTTTCTTTTGGATCTATGTCTACCTCGAGAGGAGAATTACTGGGTGTGTTCACTTAAGGTCTCGAATAGCTCCATAGCTTCTTCGCTGCTTTTCTCTATCAGCACTCCTCCACAACCTGAATCCACAATACTTTTATTAGTATCACTTAAACCTTCATAGAAAGCTTGTACCAGTTCATCCTGAGGTAGATTGTGATGTGGGCATTTGAGTAGCAACTCATTGAAATGTCCCCATGCCTCAAAGAATAGATCTCCATCCTTTTGTTAGAAAGACTAAATCTCCTTCCTCATTTGCCTCGTCTTTTGGGCAGGAAAAAACTTTCTTAGGAACTTGCTGGCCAACTCCTCCCAAGTATGTATAGAAACTGCAGGTAACAAATTGTACTATAGTTTAACATTATCTTTTAAGGAAAAAGGGAAAAGAATTAACCTAATTCCTTCTTGGTTTAGGCCCCCGATGTGGAACTTGTAGAGATCGAAAAATTCCCGTAGGTGTAAGTGTGGATCCTCATTAGGTGTACCTATAAAGTTAGTCAATGCACTGAGTATCTGCAGAGATATGTAATAATTGCCTTCCACCTCAGGTTGATACGCAGTGCATGATGGCTGGTCGATGTTCCTTAGGATGAAGGATTGCTTCACCAATCTTCTCTAAGGTGGTTGTTGGTTTTCTAACTGTTCCGCCATTGATGCTTCTTCCTCGAATCCTTCTTCTACCTCCTCAGAGTTGTCTCTAAGCCTTCATCGAATGGTCCGCTCAAGCTCTGTATCGAGGGGAAAGAAAGTTGGATACCTAGATTGAAGCCCTTGCATGAATCAGTGAAAACCGTTTCAGTGCAGCAGTTCAGTACTGCTGCTCGGGTAGCCTCTGCCTCAAATGCGCTCAATCGCAAAGGAGATGCGCTTGATCGCACAATATTGCACTCGATTGCACAAGGTGTTGTGCTCAAGCGCAATGTCACAGAGAGCTTCTGCTGTAGTGCCTGAAACAAAAACGAAAAGAAAATAGATTAGGTTTTTGATGAAGCAAAATAAAAGTGAAAAAATATAAACTCAAAATTTTTAGATATTTGATAAAATAAAGCAGAATAAAATAAACTAATAATGATTAATTTAGACAAAAATAATTCTAAAAAGAAATTTAGCACAATTCCTCGACAACAACGCCAAAAACTTATTGAGCGATTATCTACCTAAATAAATAAGCAAATATTCGAACTTGTTTTACTTGCAAGTGCACAAGGTCTACAGTAGCATAGTGTGCAAATGCGAGATCATCTCAAAAGGGATTGGTGAATTTCATTTTAGAATCATTTTCACAATGTAAAAATAATAGAGATAAATATTGAGTTTAGATTAATATTGATAAGAACTTAGGGCTTTGATATCCACCACTAATCATACTTTCCTATTAAGTAATGTGCCAATGCTCTAACCCTACCATGACTACCTAATGGTTGTCAACCTAAGGGCTTTGTCCACTCCTTAAGCTATTGATCTCCCTAAGCATCGAGTTAGGCATGGTGTATACTCTAACTTTTTTCTCTCTTAAGGGATTCAGCATGGTGTATACTGAGTTATTCCTTAAGAAAGCATAAGGTTTGTGGAAATCGACAACCACACGAGACATAGGGTATGTTGTATACTCCCGATTTCCCATATTGATTAACCTAAGAATCCATCGTGGATTTCTTTTGTTACTATTGTCAGACACAGGACGCGGTCATCCAAATTGATCTAACTAACTAATCCATACCACATGCATACGTTGATCAGACACACACATATGAGGAATTCAATAAAACAGACATTAATCAACTAAAGCATCATAACATAGCTATTTGCAAAGGCAATCAATGATTATATATATGGAAAGGCATAATTAGGGCTTCAATCGAGCCCTATTAAAGAGTTAGTTACACATGCTGATTAAACTAAACATCATAACTAAACTAAGTAGAAAGATAAAACCCGAAGAATACTATGGAGAAGGGTCGTCACTTCCTCTCCAAAGCTTACAATGCAAAGAAAAAATCAAAAGTTATGTTTTCTGTGTTTTACAAGCCTATATATAGGGTTTTAAGGGTGCCTCAAAACCCTAATTTCCAAAATAAGATCCGGAGACTTCTTTCTAAAACTGGCTCTGCTGCCTCTCTATACGTGTGCTCTCGATCGCGTGCTTCTGCGCTCGAGCGCACCTACTAGGTGTGCATACGAGTGTTTGCGTACTCGATCACAAACAACTTGCGCTCGATCGCACTTAGTAGGCTCCAGATCTTCATTTTTCTTCTTTAGAACACCAAAATGTTATATTTTCTTCAAAAACCTATAAAAACGACAGAAAACAGAGAAATGAAGTAGAATATACTAAAATACATAAATAAAGAGCTTAACAACTATAAATTAAGGGGCTTAAATATGAATATTTAAGCACTTATCACAGCTCGATCGTACTTGTGCGTAAGTGTGTGGTGTGGTGCGCTCGCGCACTATAGAGCACAAGGCGAGAGTGCGCTCGAGCACACTGTGTAGTGCGCTCGATAGCAAGGCAGAAAGTGCTGGTAATAATAAAATATAAAATGACTAAAATAATGAAAAAATAATGAGAAAAACTAACAACGATACAACCATACCGTACTTTAGTGGCCTCAGTACCATTGATCTTAATAGGGGCGCTTGAGTTGCATGGTTATTAAAGTTGGAACTGCTCAAGCGCTCTCTTACTGTAGTGCTACTCTCTTTGAAGGGGGCACTTAGAGCCCACCTCATGTGGCTCAAGTGCTCTTGGTTCAGCTGTGTACTGGATAGATTGAAGTGCCAAGTCTTCATCTCTTGGAGGCAAGTTTATATCAAGGTATAGTTTTACTCTGTGTCCATTTACTGTGAATGTTTGATTGCCGTTTAAACGATGAATCTCCAAAGTACCATGAGAAAAGACCTTGGTGACCACATAAGGACCAAACCATTGGGACTTTAGTTTGCCTAGGAATAGTCTTAACCTTGAGTTATAGAGCAACACCCTTTGTCCCACATGAAACTCTTTCCTTACCAGTTGTCTATCATGATAGGCTTTTATCCTTTCTTTGTAGAGCTTAGCATTCTCATATGCATCATACCTTAATTCTTCTAGCTCATTTAAGTGCAGCTTCCTCTTCTCACCCGCTTGTTTTATATCAAAATTGAACTGTTTAATGTCCCAATATGCTCGATGTTCTAGCTCTACTGGCAAATGGCATGCTTTCCCAAAAAACTAAGCGGTATAGAGACATTCCAATTGGTGTCTTGTAAGCTGTCCTATATGCCCATAGAGCATCATTCAGTTGCAAAGACCAATCCTTTCGATTTGGATTTACGGTCTTCTCTAGGATGCTTTTGATTTCTCGGTTACTTATCTCCACTTGGCCACTAGTATGAGGGTGATATAGAGTGCCAACTTTATGGGTGATCCCATATTTTCTGATGAGTGCAGCAAAAGAATGATGATGAAAGTGGCTAACACCATCACTGATGATTGCTTTTGGAGTCCCAAACCGAGTAAAGATGTTATCCTGTAGAAACTTCACAACCACTTTGTGATCATTAGTCTTTAAAGGGACAACCTCGACCCATTTGGACACATAATCCACACCCACAAGAATATATAAATAACCAAAGGAGTTAGGGAATGGACCCATGAAATCAATGCCCCATACATCAAAAAGTTATACTATATGAATATTTTGTAGGGGCATCTGATTTCGAGATGAGATATTACCTGTCCATTGGCATCTATCATATAAGCAACAAAATAAGAAGGCATCTTTAAACAGATTAGGCCAATAAAAATCGGATTGTAATACCTTAAGAGCTATTCTCTTGGCCCCCAAAATGTCCTCCACAAGCAAACTGATGGCAATGTTGTAATAAACTTATGTGCTCATCTTCCAAGACGCATCTTCTAATGATTTGATCGAGACAAAATTTGAATAGGTAGAGATCATCCCAATTGTAGTGTCTAGACATAGATATCAACCGTTTATTTCCTTAACTGGTCATACCTGGAGGAAAAACCTTAGCAGTTAGATAATTGACAATATCAGCATACCATGGAAGTGTTACCTCTAGTGCGAATAATTGTTCATCAGGGAAGTTCTCATTCAAAGACGGCTCATTTTTGTCATTCTCATAAGGTAGCCTTGATAAATGATCTGTAATCACATTCTCACTGCCCTTCTTATCTTTGATCTCCAAATCAAATTCTTGCATAGGAGTACCCATCTGATTAACCTAGGCTTTGCATCTTTCTTACAAAACAGATATCTCAAAGCAGCATGATCAGTAAATACAATAACCTTAGAGCCAATCAGATATGATCTAAACTTCTCTAAAGCAAAAATAACAGCTAACAATTCCTTTTCAGTAGTAGAATAGTTAAGCTGAGCATCATTTAAAGTTCTAGAAGCATAGTAAATAGCATGAGGTACCTTATTGACTTTCTAGCCTAAGACAACTCCCAATGCGAAGTCACTGGCATCGCACATCAATTCAAATGAAAGATTCCAATCTGGTGCCATCATTATTGGTGCGGAGGTGAGAACATCCTTCAATGTGTTAAAAGCTTTCATATAGTCATCAGTCCATTCAAACTTGGTAACTTTAGCTAACAATGCACATAGAAGTCTAGATATCTTGGAGAAATTCTTGATGAATCGTCTGTAGAATCTAGTATGTCCAAGGAAATTTTGACTTCCTTAACTATTAGAGGAGGAGGTAACTTTGAAATAATGTCTATTTTAGCCTTGTCTACCTCAATACCTTTGTTGGAGATAGAATGACCCAACACAATGCCTTGTTGAACCATAAAGTGACATTTCTCCCAATTCAGCACTAGGTTGCTCTTTCACATCTCTTTAGGACACTCTCTAGATGATTTAGGAATTCATCAAAATTAGACCCAAAAACACTAAAATCATCTATAAATACCTCAATAAATTTCTCCACCATGTCGAAAAAAATGCTCATCATACATCTTTGAAAGGTGGCTGGTGCATTGTATAAACCAAATGGCATCCTTCTGTAAGCGAATGTTCCGAAAGGGTATGTGAAGATAGTCTTTTCTTGATCCTTAAGTGCTATGGCAATCTAATTGTAACCACTATACCCATCTAAGAAACAATAGTAGCTATGGCTAGCTAATCTCTCTAACATTTGGTCAATGAAGGGCAAAGGGAAATGATCTTTTCTAGTCACTTTGTTCAATCTTCTATAATCAATGCATACCCTCGAACCAGTTGTTATTCTTGTAGGTATGAGCTCCTCATCTTCATTCTTCACGACTATGATCCCACTCTTTTTCGGAACAACTTGAACAAGATTTACCCATTTACTGTCTGAGATGAGGTAGATAATGCCAATGTCCAATAGTTTCAATACCTCTGCTTTTACTACCTCTTTCATGTGTGAGTTAAGTCTTTTTTTAGCATCCCAAGTGGGCTTTACTTCATCTTCAAGGTAGATATGATGCATACACTTGGCTAGACTTATCCCCTTGATGTTAGTAATCGTCCATCCATTGGCAGATCTATGCTCCCTAAGTACTCTCAATAGTTTTTTCTCTTCCCCAACATTTAAATTGGCAGCAACAATTACTGGTAAAGTCCTATTTTCTCCCAAATAGGCATAAGTTAAATGTTTTGGTAGCTGCTTTAATTCCAAGGTTGGTGCCTGAACAATAGAGGGAAGGAGAGTAATATTAGTAGGTACTAAAGATTCAAATAGAGGGGCATACTTACTTGGATGTTTTGGAGACGCCTCAAGGAGGTGCACAGTTTTAATGATGTCATCAGTAACATCTTCATGTTCTTGCTCAATATCCGATTTTGTAAGACTATGGGTAAGGGTAGTCTCTAATAGATCACTGTGATGGACCTGAAAAGCTTGCTCAATAAAAGTTTTCATCATACATATATTAAAACATTCCATATCATCTTGAGGTAATTTTAATACATCAAATATTTTGAACTCTATTTTCTCACCATTTACCTTCATACTTACTATACCCTTTTTCACGCAAATTTTTGTATCAACGGTCCTATGAAGAGTCTTCCTAAGATAATGGGCAGAGGTAATGGCATAGGGCATTCTTCCATATCTAACATTATAAAATCAGTAGGTAAAACGAAATCACCTACCTTTACGAGGACATCCTCAAGAATACTTCTAGGCCTTTTGATGCTTTTATCTGCCAACCGCAAAATGATGGAAGCCGGTTGAAGCTCCCCCAAACCTAGGGTTTTGAATATTGTGTGTGGTAGCAAATTGACACTCACTACTAAATCCAGTAATGCTCGCTCAAATAGTTGATCACCTATTCTGTAGGGAATAGTAAAACTACCCGGATCTTTTCGCTTGGGTGGTAGTTTTCTTAATAGCACAACACTTACCTCTTCAGTTAAGGCTACTGTCTCATGTTCCTGAAACTTCCTCTTATGAGTGCAACAATCTTTTATAAATTTAGCATAAGCAGGTATTTGTTGAATTGCATCTAATAAGGGAATGTTTATTTTTACTTTCCACAAAGTTTCAAAGATATCAAGCAGTTTATTTTCTTTCTTTTGTTTAACTAATCTTTGCTGGAAGGGTGGTGCATTTACCTTCTCTATCTCACTTACCTTTGATGCTGATGGTTTCTCTAGAGATGCTTTTGCAGACTCATCGGTCCCTATAACCTCACCATTCTTGAGAGTTGTGACAGCTTTCAGTTGCTGGTGTCCCTCTGGGTTAGGTAGTGTTTGAGCTAGAAGCTCACCTTGCTTTCTGCCACTCAATTCTTTAGCCAGTTGCCCCATTTATATCTCTAGACTTTGAATGGCTTGTTCGTGTTTTGCAATGGACTATCTTAACTCAGTCCAAAATTGCCTCTCATCTGCTATGAACTGATCTTGTGAAGTCATCAGCTGTTGTTGTTGGGATACCAATTGTTGTTGCTGAGTTGCCAGTTGCCTCACAAGACTCTCTAGGTCATTTTTCTTTGTTTTAGGAACTGAGTGGGCTACTGGTTGGGAGTTCCTTTGTTGCCCTTGACTATTTTGATTGTTACTCTAAGAGAAGTTGGGGTGATTTCGCCATCCAGGGTTGTTCTTTGGGCGATAGTTGTTTGGTCCCATATAATTTGCTTGCTCCGGGTCTGCAGATGAATACAAAGGACATATCTCAGTATTATGATCAAATTGAGAACATATAGCATATACCTAGAGTGGTGTAATTGGTGGATGAGGTGAGGCATTTTGAGCAGTCGTGGCTTTAACAAGCAGATCTAGTTTCCTCTCCACAGCAGCTATTTGGGTAGAGAATCCTCCATTTAGAGTCACCTCATACATACCGTTGACCTTGGATCCATGTTTACCTCGAGAGGAGAATTGTTGGGTGTGTTCACTAAATGTCTCAAATAGCTCCATGGCTTTTTCTCTGCTTTTCTCCATCAGCACTCCTCCACAACTTGAATCCACAATACTTTTGTTAGTATCACTCAAACCTTCATAAAAAGCTTATACCAGTTCATCCTGAGGTAGATTGTGATGTGGGCATTTGAGTAGCAGCTCGTTGAAATGTCTCCATGCCTCAAAGAACAGGTCTCCATCTTTCTGTTGGAAAGACTGAATCTCCTTCCTCATTTGCCTCATCTTTTGGGCTGGAAAAAACTTTCTTAGGAACTTACTGGCCAACTCCTCCCAAGTATGGATAGAAACTGCACACAATTAATTGTACCATAGTTTAGCATTATCTTTTAAGGAAAAAAAGAAAAGAATTAACCTGATTCCCTCTTGGTCTAGGCCTCGGATATGCTGGAACTTGCAGAGATCAAAGAACTCCCGAAGGTGCAAGTGTGGATCCTCATTAGGTGTACCCCTAAAGTGAGTCAATGCACTAAGTATCTGCAGAGATATACAGTAATTGCCTTCTACCTCTGGTTGATAAGAAATGCAAGATGGCTGGTCGAGGTTCCATGGGATGAAGGATTGCTTCATCGGTCTTCGCTCAGATGGTTGTTGATTTCTAGCTGTTCTACCATTGACGCTTCTTCCTCGGATTCTTCTTCTACCTCTTCAGAGTTGTCTCTAAGTCTTTTTTGAATAGTTCGCTCAAGCTCTGTATCGAGGGGAAAGAAAGTGGGATGCCTGGATCGAAGCCCTTGCATGAATCAGAAAAAACTACTTCAGTGCAGCAGTTCAGCTCCGCTGCTCGGGTAGCCTCTGCCTCAAGTGCGCTCGATCGCACATGGTAGTGTGCTCGATCGCAAGTGTCACAGAGAGCTTCTGTTGTAGTGCCTGAAATAGAAAATGAAAAGAAAATAGATTAGGTTTTTTTGATGAAACAAAATAAACTAAAAAAAATTTAGAATTTTTTAGATTTCTTGATAAAAATAAAACAGAATAAAATAAAATAAAATAAAATGACTAAACTAAACAAAAATAATTCTAAAAAGAAATTTAGCGCAATCCCCAGCAACGGCGCCAAAAACTTGTTGTGCATTTATCTACCTAAATTAATAAGCAAATAATCAAACTTGTTTTACTTGCAAGTGCCCAAGGTCAACAATAGCATAGTGTGCAAATGCGAGATCATCTTCACAGGGATTGGTGAATTTCGTTTTTATAATCAGTTTCACAATATAAAATGATAGAAATAAATATTGAGTTTAGATTTGATAATGATAAGAATATTTGGCTTTGATATCCACCACTAATCATACTTTCCTAATAAGTAATGCGCCAATGCTCTAGCCCTACCATGAATATCTAATGGTTGTCAACCTAAGGGCTTGGTCCGCTCCTTAGGCTATTGATTTCCCTATGCAACGAATTAGGCATGGTGTATACTCTAACTCTTTTTTCTCTTAAGGGATTCAGCATGGTGTATACTGAGTTGTTCCTTAAGAGAGCATAAGGTCTTGTGGAAATCGACAACCACACGAGACCTAGGGCATGTTGTATACTCTCGGTTTCCCATGTGATTAACCCAAGAATCCAATGTGGATTTCTTTTGTTACTATTGCCAGACCCATGACTAGGTCATCCAAATTGATCTAACTAACTAATCCATACCACATGCATACGTTGATCAGACAAACATATATGAGGAATTCAATAAAATAGGTATTAATCAATTAAAGCATCATAACATGGTTATTTGCAAAGGCAACAATACTTATATATAGAAAAGCATAACTAGGGCTTCGATCGAGCCCTATTAGGGAGTTAGTTACATGCTAATTATGTTGAACATCATAATTATAAACTAAACTAAGTATAAAAGATAAAACCCGAAGAATACTGTGGAGAAGAGTCGTCACTTCCTCTCCAAAGCTTTAAAACTCAAGCAAAATCAAAAGGTATAGTTTCTGTGTTTTACAAGCCTATATATAGGGTTCTAAGGACATCCTTCCAAAACTGACTCTGCCGCCTCGCTGTGCATGTGCGCTCGATCACATGCTCTTGCGCGCTTGTGCGCTCGATCACAGATGGCTTGCGCTCGATCGTACTTAGTTGGTTCCAGATCTTTAGTTTTCTTCCTTAGAGCTCCAAAATGCTATTTTTTCTTCAAAAACCTATAAAAATCACAGAAAACATAAAAATAAAGTAGAATATACTAAAATACATAAATAAATAGCTTAACAACTGTAAATTAAGGGGCTTAAATATGAATATTTAAGCACTTATCATGGGTCCTTAAAGACCAATAATGTTTTGCCTATTTTAGTACATTAGAAGACCAAAAATTACATATTGCTTTTTTTCACATGGAGGGAAAAGCCTTGTCATGGTATTGTTGGTTAATGGAGTCAGGACCAATCAATAATTGGGATGATTTTGTGACTGTTTTAAAAGTCAGGTTTGGGCCCTCTAGTTATGAGGATCTTGTTGGGGCTTTTACTAAGTTAAGACAAACAGGGATAGTGGAGGAGTATCAAACCCCATTTGAAGCTTTGTCTAATAGAATAAAGGGTCCCACTGAAGAATTTAGAACAACACTTTCATTAGTGGACTTAGAGATGACTTGAAATGTTTAAACCTTCATCTCTCTCGGCTACCTTTGGGTTAGCTAAATTACAAGAAGAAAAAGTGAATAGAAGAAGTCAAGGTATTACCACTAGAAATATACTGCCTAACCCCATATACAACCCTAAACTTATAAGCTTATCCCTTATGCTCAGATTACCTGCACCTCTTCCCAGGCCAAAACCAAGGCCTCCACCTAACCTCAATTCCCAGACAAATAGGGACATTAACAGAAACACTTTTCCCGTTAAAAGAATTAGCCCAGCCCAAATGGAGGATAAGAGGATTAAGGGATTATGTTATTATTGTGATGAGAAGTTTCGTGCGGGCCACAAATACAGCAGGCCAAAGCTATTTTTATTGGAAGGGTTAGCAAATGAGGAGGAATTAAAAGGGAATGAAGAGGGTAGTCTAGCAGTTATACAAACAGAGGCAACATTAGTGGAAGAAAATGAGGTAGGGGAGCTGTTGGGAATCTCTTTACATGCATTAGCAAGGTCACTTTCCCCTAAGACTATGAGGGTTGAAGGAAGTATTAATCAACAAAAAGTGCTAATCTTAATTGATACGGTAAGCACACAGAGTTTTGTGGATTCATATGTAGCAAGGAAATCAAAACTATCAGTGGGAGAAAGCCAACTAGCAGTAAGGGTGGCTAATGGTGATAACCTTCCTTGCTAAGGTTACTGTAGGGCCCTGCCCCTCCAAGTATAGCATTTACATTTTATAGCTCAACTTTATTTGTTAACCTTGAGAGGGTGTGATGTAGTGCTGGGAGTAGATTGGTTAAGGAAATTGAGTCCAATTTTGTGGAATTTTGCTGATCTTACAACGCAGTTTACTCTTAATGGAAAGACCTCCAGGTTACAGGGTATTCAGCCATCTCAAGAAGTGTTGGAAGAGGAGGATCACACCCTTAAGTTGAAAAAGGGTACAGTCAAGGGAATATGGGTCAAAATACTGGGTATAGACTCGGACAGTGCAGTAAAAGAGGTGGAACCAGAGTTACATCAAGTGCTACAAGATTATGAGTCAGTTTTTTCTTAACCCAATGGCTTGCCTCCACCTCGGAGTCATGACCACAAGATTCAGTTACAAGATGGAGCCAAACCAGCATGTCTACGCCCCTACAGGTATCCTTACTATCAAAAAGAAGAAATTGAGAACTAATTTCTGAAATGCTCAAAAGTGGAGTTATAAGGAGCAGCCAAAGTCCGTATTCCTTTCTGGTGTTGCTAGTAAGAAAGGCAAATGGTAGTTGGAGGATGTGCATAGATTACAAAGCATTAAACAAGGACACTATCAAAGACAAATAGCCTATTCCGAATATAGATGAATTATTGGTTGAACTCAATGGGGCAGAAATTTTCTCTAAGTTGGATTTGTGTTCTGGGTATAATCAAATCAGAATGCATCCAGGAGACATTCCCAAAACTGCTTTCAGGACCCATGAAGGTCACTATAGTTTTTGATGATGCCTTTTGGCCTCATTAATGCTCCCTAATCCTTCCAAGGGTTAATGAATGAAGTATTCCGTCCCTACATAAGGAAATTTGTTTTGGTGTTTTTTGATGATATTCTTATTCACAGTAAGACACTGTAGGAACATTTGCAGCACCTACGCACTGTTTTGAGATTCTGAAGTCCCACCAGTTCTATGCCAAGGCTTCTAAATGCATATTTAGAAGTAAGGAAGTGGATTACTTAGAGCAACTCATTTCTAAGGCAGGAGTCAAGGTAGATCCACAAAAGATAGCTGCCATGCAAGGATGGCCTATACCTACTAATCTAAAAGCCCTAAGAGTATTTTTGGGCCTCACAGGGTATTATCATAAATTTGTGCAGGGTTATGGCATGAATGCAGCACCACTTACCGCACTGCTAAGGAAGAACTCATTTGTGTGGACAGAAAAGGCATTACAGGATTCACTCAACTGAAACAGGTAATGATCAACCCACCAGTTCTACGAGTCCCAGATTTTTCAAAACAATTTGTGGTGGAGTGTGATGCGTAGAGGGAAGGGCTAGGTGTTGTACTTATGCAGGAGGGGCAACCTATAGCATACCCGAGTCAAGATTTAAAAGGTAAAAGCTTAACTTTATCCACCTATGAAAAAGAATTACTTGTTGTGGTGATGACAGTAAGGAAGTGGAGATATTATTTATTGGGGCAGTCATTTAAGGTCCGCACTGATCTGCAGGCCTTAAAACATTTGTTGGAATAAAGGATTGGAACCCTTGCCTAGTAGATATGGGTTTCTAAGTTACTGGGATATGATTTCTTTGTGGAGTATAAGAGTGGAAAAACTAATACCGTTGCAGATGCCCTATCCAGACTACCACCCACAAATAAACCCAACACTTCAACCCACCAAACAGCCAATAGTCAACTACTACCAAATAATTCCAACCCAACCCACCAATCTTATGAACCAGCCATACAAGCAATCAGCATGATACAAGCCAAATGGATAGAGGAGTTGAAGAAAATCTACCCCCAAGATCCCCAGTTGCAGGAGCTGTTGAGCAACTACCATCAGGGGAACTTGGACCCTTCTCATTACCAGCTCCGAAATGATCTCCTCTTTTACAAGGGGAGACTTCATCTAGAAACATTGGTACCTTTCCAGCAACAGATCCTGTAACAGTATCATAGTAGTCCATTAGGGGGCCACATAGGTGTATATAAAACATACTCAAGGATAAAATAAAAAAAAAAGGAGTTTTACTGGCCTGGGTTGAGAAAAGATGTCAGAGTCTTCATTAGGGAATGTGATACTTGCCAAATGAACAAGGTGGAAACTCTTCATCCAGCAAGTTTGCTTCAGCCCCTACCAATACTCGAGAGGAACTGGGTGGACATCAGTATGGATTTTGTAGAAGGTTTGCCAGCATCAGAGGGGTACACTGTAGTAATGGTGGTAGTGGATAAATTGAGCAAATATGCTCATTTTATACCACTGCATCACCCTTACATCGCTTTGAAAGTGGCTAGGGTTTTTATGGAGAATGTGTTCAAACTGTACGAGTTGCCGCAGACAATAGTAAGTGACAGAGATCTAGTGTTTACCAGTCAATTCTGGACTGAGTTGTTCATAATATATGGGACTGACCTATTGCTAAGTTCATCCTACCATCCACAAACAGACGGTCAGACCGAAGTGGTCAACAAAAGCTTAGAGTGTTATCTCATATGCTTTAGTAGTGACAGACCCAAGGATTGGAAGAAATGGCTAGCCCTAGCCTAGTTTGTCTATAACACTTCAACCCATAGCACTTCCCAAATATCTCCCTTTGAAATAGAATATGGATTCCCCCCGGGGCTACTAAAGTGCATACAGTGGAAGAAGAACTTAAAGACCATGACTTTATCAGTAAGTTGGTAAAAGAAAATCTTTAAGAAACTCAGCACCGAATGAAAAGGTATGCAGATAAAAAGAGAACAGATCGGGAATTCTAAGAAGGCAATTGGGTATACTTACGATTGGGGCCATACAGACAAATGACAGTGGCCATGAGAAGGAATCTCAAGCTCTCCCCAAGGTATTTTGGGTCATATCGCATCCTCCACCATATCGCCAGGGTTACCTATCGCCTTGATCTACCTCAAGGAGCATAAATCCATCCCATTTTTCACGTTTTCTGCTTAAAGCCAAAGCTCAGGAAACATGTTCAAGCCAACACCCAGCTTCCTCAAGTAACATCCGATGGTGCTCTAACACCATAACCAGAGGCTATTTTGGAGAGATGACTCAAAAGAAAAGGGAGTTGTGCAGGTCTTGAGGTTCTTCCTCACTGGAAAGGAACGATGGCCGAAGATACGACATGGGAAGACCTCGAGACTTTGAAGAGATGATTTCCTAATCTTGTGGGCAAGATCTTTTGATGGAGAGGGTATTGTTAGGGTTTGCTATGACATGGATGCATAGAAGACGTCAGAAGAGAGAATCGGTAAGCTGTCTATTTATGATGCTTTTATATAAGGGTTCAAAGGTCATCTGTGTCTTTATTAAATTTAGTAATGTTATGTTTGTAATTAGCCTTTATTTCAGTTGAGTCTGGTCTTATGGACCGAGTCATTAGGAACTGTAATCGTGGGTCAGTAGGCCGCGTAGTGGGCAGTTTATTATTGTAGTATTGTGGGCTATGTCCAGTCCCTATTTAAGTTCATTTACATTTCAATGAAAGACATCAAATCAATTTCACTAAGTATATCTGTGGAGGCAGTGGCTCCTCGAAAGCCATTTACTTGTTACATTTTACAAATTCAATTCTAAATATCTCTGTTCCTAACAACTTGGTACTTAGAAAGAACAAATTTTCACACCCTCAGAAGACTAGAAAACTTCTCCTAAACTAGGAATGACTCTACCGTATCAAAAGGGTTTGCCAAGCCGGCACATTTAAAAATGAAGACTTGGATGGCAAGACAATACCATAGACTTGGAACGTCAAAAGTCTCCACAAGTTCTACCAGTAGAGCTCCTTCGAAGACTACTCCTCACTAAGTTTCGGTTGTTTCTTCACCAACTTTTGTTTCGCCAATTCGTTTATTTTGTTGCGCCAAGTCACTTAAGTAATCCCCATATATTTTTAATAAGAGGACAGTCTAATTTTTTGCTAAGTTTATTTCCAAAATTTCTCCTATGCTGAGAAGAAGGCTTACAGCTTTTCCCCCTCAGACTTTCCTATTGGATTGAAAGAGTATGCAAACACTGAACAAACCAAAAGGAAAATGAAAAGGAAGCCTTCATTAACTTAGAGATTTTTTACAAAAGGCATTATTGGCCAGAAGTACAAAAAGGGGGAGAAGGAAAAATCCTAATCTATGTCTACATCCTCCTCCTCATTCTTGACCCTCCCGTACTCCTCGACAGCTCGAGCCTAGTCCTCATCGTCACCTGCACCCTTATCATTCGAAAGAATCTCAACCATGGAGAAGTCCTACTTCGGGTAAGCATCTGAAGCATGCTGCTTGGCCTCCTTGAAGCCCTTAGGGTAGAAGACCTAAGTTATAACCTCCATAGTAGTCTTGAACTCTTGGGACTCCTTGAAGTCTGCCAAGGCTTTCTTTGTAGTAGCTTTCTTGACCTGGAGCTTCCTTGCTTTAACTTGGGTTCCTTCAAGTCCTCTAGTAGCAAGGCCTTCCTCGTCTCTAAGCACCCAACCTCCACCACATTCTTTGCGAGGGATTTTTGTAAAGTCCAAATGAAGTTGTGGAAGTCCCTCAACTTCTTGTCGAGGTCAAGACAGCGATGAGAGAGGATGCTCGAAGTTATGCTCGACTGAAAACAAATTTAGGACTCCCCGACTATAAGTAAAACCACTGCAAAGATTTCAAGGCTCAGAAGTTACTTGAGAGGCTAAGCCTTCAACCATCGCCATAAGGCCCACTATGGGCTTTTGGGTGAGCTGAGCCATGTCCCTTAGGGGAATACCCCGGATCAAGTGCTCTCGAGCGATGTTGGCACTCCTAAAGCACGAGCCATTGACCTTGACATACCAGTTAGGTCTGAAGACCTGGGGAGGTTGAACTTAAACTGGCGTAATGACCCTTATAGTAAGAGGGGAAAGAGTTTTTGCAGTAGCATTATACACCACGATTTGGGGTGGCGGTGAGTCCAGTTATGAGACCCTTAGTGTTAGCTCTCTTTTCAGAAGACTGACTAGTTCAGGCTCGAGCTCCTTTATTTAGCTTCCTCTTCTGGGTCTGTTTTATCGCCTTCCAAGTAACCTTAAATCCATCAATCAATGTAAAAAGGGAATAAAGAGTGAGTACAACTGAAAAGAAAGTAACTAAAAAGAAAATTTAAAGAGCTCAGACTTGTCTTCTCATCTAGACCCTTAGGGCAGAGTTCGAGCATAGCCAACTCAGAATTCTTATATAGAAGCTCAACTTCCATTCGCCCTACTATCATCTTAGCCACCATGTCCGTCTCCCTTCTCAAAAGGTCCAACTTCTTATTGGGCCTTACTATATCCATATCCCATTTCGAAGGAAGTTTAAAACCCCTATCACTCTGAATGAAGAAAAAAATCTTCTTCCATTGTTTGATAGAGGAAAGTGTCTTTTTCAGCAAGCCCTTCTTCGATCTCAATCTAAGTACCACCCAACCATATTCCTTGTGCCTGTTGATTTAAAAGAGACACTTGAAGACACTCATATTCATTACCCTCTCCACTTTTATACCAACATATATGAACTCCATTAGTAAGTGAACAGAGGTAGGCACCAATTGATATAGAGCTATATCATAGTACCTAAGAATAGTACGAATGAAGGGGAAACCTGAGCCCAACTTTCAAATGACAGGTGTACACACAAAGCTCACCCCTTTTCAGATCATCACAGGCACGATCCCTAACTCCAACGTTCCTAAGTATGTACTCTTCAGGGATCCTATACTTGATCCTAAGCTCCTCAAGCTCCTCATCCTTCAGCTTATTTGTTGCAAAGTTTGCCCCAAACACCAAATTGGGCTTTTCCTTATCTCCCATCTCTCTTCGAAGCTCGCACAACATACGGTTACCATTCAAGGAGCTAGAAGAAGCTTTACTCCCCTCGTAAAGTATCATGGCATGAGATCCAACCAAGGTCTCATCCACCTCAATCTCTAGACTATTACTACTCCTACTATTTTCACTACTATCGTTACTACTCCTACTCATTTCATCACTACCTCTACTTCTACCATTACTATTATTAAAAGACATTCAAGGAAAAGAAAGACTCACCAATCAAAAACTCCGAAGGGTTTGCTTCCTCAGATTAGGAACTTCTCACGACCACTAGATCTCTAAGCTCCCTCCTACTCTGATTACTCCAACAAACTCCAAAGACATTGGCAAAGAATCTCTGAGCTCTTCTAAAAACTCCCAAACTTCGAAGGCTCTCAAATTTTTTCTTGTTTACAAATAAGTGAAGTAAAAACAAAGGGAAGTATCTTCTCCCTTATATAAAGCCCCTCACAAACAGTAAAAGAGGAGATATAATTACCCCAGCCGTAATAAGCAATATCGAAGCACCACTATTTTACGAATCTAAGAAATGTCTTGTCTTTTCAAGAAATCAAGGACATGTGCCACCATTCTGCGCATTAAAGATGGTGGCTCAACACACCTCATTAAAGTCAAAGAAAACATTCTAGAAAGACCCACTTAGATAAGGCCTATAAGGATCAAATTGGCCAAAAAACTTCAGCTAAATCTATTTTTCACCTCAAATGAACAAGTCCATTTCTTTTGGATGTAATCTCAGTTCTCCATCACATTCCAAACAGTTGGACTTCATTTCATTCTCCTTAGACTTGTTCGCCAAACTCCAAATATTTTGACTTCATGTCATTCTCCTTGGACTCGTTCGCCAAACTTCGAGTAGTTTGACTCCATGTTATTATCTTTGTGCTTGTTCGCCAAACTCCTAGTAGTTTAACTCTATGTCATTATTTTTGGACTTGTTCGCCAAAATCCGAGAAGTTTGACTCTATGTCATTCTCCTCGGACTCGTTCACCAAACTCTGAGTAGTTGGACTCCATGTCATTCTTCTCGGACCCGTTCAACAAACTCCGAGCAATTTGACTCCATGTCTTTCTCCTTGGACTCATTCGCCAAAATTCAAGCAGTTTGACTCCATGTCGTTCTCCTTAAACCCATTCGCTAAACTATGAGCAGTTTGACTCTATGTCATTCTCCTCGGATTCGTTAGCCAAACTTCGAGCAATTTGACTCCATGTTATTCTCCTCGGACTCGTTCGCCAAACTCCGAGTAGTTTTGACTAAGTGTCACATCCTCGGACCTATTCGCCAAAACTCCGAGTAATTTTGACTGAGTATCATCTCCTCGGACTCATTTGTTAAACTCCGAGTAATTCTGACTGAGTGCCACATTCTCGTACTTATCTGCCGATCTACGAGGGAACATTACCTGTTAGGTCTCCTTGGAGTCTACATCTCCAACAAATGCACGAACAAAATTAGAATCTCCATTTTCCCATCTCCATAGTACCTGGGTACCCTAAACTAATTTGAATCACACGATATACTCTATATGGCCTACTTCCTCAACTGCATAAATGCACTTAAGAAAGTGGGAGGCATTTGATATTGGGGAAAATTTATCTCCAAATAGTATAATGACGTGTGTCAATCTCCAAAGGGGAAAATAATAATTTCACGATTTAGACATAGTACCCAATCTAATGCCAACACCTGGCGAAGGGAATGACAGTAATTGCACACCAAATGTCCCGGTACCACTCCGCCATTCCACCTTATAGATAACTCTAATTTTATCTGTGGGAATGTTATTCCTATCACAACACTAAAGTCATTCTCTTAATTGGACTCTGCTCAATACACTATAAAAGAGAGCTCCCACAAATCAAAAGGTACATCCAACTCTCATATACATAACTCTCAATTCAAATTGGTTCTCCATATTTTCAAAAGTCTTGTTCTAATTTAGGCATCAGAAAATCCCCCTGAAGGTACACTCCATCCGATCTTCCGGTGACTTTTAGATTTTTCTCGTTTCGTGTGTGCAGGTTTCACTTCCTGACCGTTCAGATTCCCAAAAGATTTTTGGCATCAAGACTATTCAATAGTTAGATGGACACTTGTACCATATATTTTTCATGGACCTATGCTAGACAAGAACTTCTTCATTTTATGTATTGCTTTTTATTAAAACTTAATGCAGCTTTTTTGAACTTCTTGTCAAAGTTTTTCATGAGCAAGCCCTAATTCGATCTTCCTCTTTGTCAACAAACTAAAAAACAACGGTATAAAAATGAATTGGAGAAATACATGAATTTTTCTTTTCTTTTTTATCTTGAAAGAAGTTGAACAGAAAATATAAGAATGCATTTAGTTGTGAAAAATAATTTTCAATTTCTTTAACACTTTTCTTTTTAATTTGAACATTCTTATCATAATTTCGAAAACAACCGTTGTTTTTTTTTATAATCTTTTCAACATAATATTGAAAAAGAAGAAGAAAAAATATTAGTTTCAAATTATGTTAAAAAGATGAAAAAATTGTTGTTTTTCTAAATTATGTTAATTATTGTTGAGGAAAGAATTAAGAAAAATGAAGATAAAAAATGAAAAATATTTTTCACTATTAATCGACAAAATCCTCTTCCAGTATAAAAAATAAAAATAAATATATTTTCTAAAACTTAATTCACTGTAAGTAGTAATCCACAAAATCCTCATGCAGAGTTCTTCTATGAACTAGTCTGTAAATCAGAATCGGTTTGATTTTTTTCTTTCAAAGAAGCTAAATCACACAAGGTGCTAAATGGTACATTAAACGGGCCCAACCTGAAATGTCCTGATTATTGGGTCAATTTGAAAACCCAATCTTAGCCTACAATAAATATTAGTTCCAATAAACTTAAGGAGCACCTCAAATTTTGGGCTTAATTAGGTCCAACGCCAACCGAAGTTGGCATATTTCAATTTTCAACGAGTCCATGTGCATCTCAAAGGTAAATCCTTGACAAAGATGTGCGGTTTGGCCACGAATCCCATTATGGAAGTGAAATGTTGCAGAAAAGTACCAAAAACCCTTGGCAAGCTTTATTAAAGAAAAAAAAAAAAAAAAAAACAAATTATATGTTTATCAATTAGAAATATGGAAGTTTCCATTTTTTATGCATTCCCCAACTTCAAATAATATAATCTAATATGTAATTCCTTTTTGTATATACGTACATTCTTTAATCTACCACAGGGAAAGGTGTCGATGCTTTAGGAACAAATGATTGAAGTTGATACGTATTTTAAAAACAATTTGTATTAACAAAAAAAAGATAATAAATGTTAACTTTTCATATGATATAATAATTATAACTTATCGATGCTTTTTTACATTTTTATTTTTATTTATTTATTTAATAGTAAATATTTCACTTATTAATATCTCACACGGTGTGTTAAATATTGATTGAAATAACTCCTTATCAACGAATATGAAGATTCTTTGTATTTAAAGTTTTATATAGTTGGTGAAAACAATTTTAATGGTGGGCATAATAAAAATATCTATAATGCATAATGCATTAGAGATCGTTATGAAACTTTCATTAGGGGTAAGCTAAGCAAAAAACTGATCAAACCGAATCCATATGACATTTTTGGCCTGGTTTGGTTTGTTATTTGCACTCATGATCCGGCTTTGTTCTAAACTCTAAAAAACCAAAGATTTTCGTTTTGGTTCAGATTACAATTTCAAAAAATCAAGAAACCCGAACTAAAATGAAGTCTATATGTATTATTTATTATATGATATATTTGTTGCTTTTATATTGGCAAATTCACCTTTTAAGTTGTACCTCATCTTATCTAGTCCAAAACTTAAATAAATGAAGAGTAAAATAAAAAGAAATGGAAAACCTAAACCTAATTGCTTTCTAATTCTACCATTTTCTGTATTGTACATTAAAACTTATGGATTTATTCTTTATACTTCTCTACCTTCACATAGCCTTATTCATTAACCTCACTGAGCCTTTTCTTGTTCGAAGTTCATACCGCCATCCAGCATAACCAACACCAGCTATGCTTCTTCTTCTTATTCTTCATCACCAGATATAAGTTTATCTCTTTTATGTTTCTTTGTTTTCTATTAAAAAAATTCATTTTTGATCTGCCATTTTTATTTTTGGTTGAGATATCATATATGTATTAATTTTATTGAGTTTTTATTTTTGGAGTTTGAAAATAATTAAATCATTTAATTTGAGTTTTTAAAATTAAGAGAACCGTTAGAAAAAAAAACTTATCTAAATCGAGTGAATGTCGATCTAGTTTAATTTAGGCATATACAAGTAAGCGGTTTGGTTTGAATCTGTTACTACTAAAACATATCAGCACTGGTTCAATTCTCGGTTAAGGTCTAACCTAGACTATGCTCATTCCTAACATTCACATATATAACTTAATTTAGCAACACTTTATCATACAGATATGCGTAATTACAATATATTTGCCCTTTCCCTGTTTGTTACATGCATAATGTTAGGAATAAAGCAGTGCCAAAATAAACAAACACAAAAAATTTACGTAGTTCGGAGCTAAAACTCTTACGTTCACGAACAATAGTATGAGATTCTACTATAATCAAAATTGGAGTATAAATGAAAAGAGATAAAACTCTATAAGCCCAAATCCCCAAATACACCCAAAACTAGGCTATCACAAATTTAACTAGAAAAATACAATAGCTTAGAAGAAAAGAAGTTTTAACCATTCACAAGGATTTGTTTGTTGTACAACTTTGTTTGTTTTAGCTTTATCTTTGTTGTTGAAAGAAGATAAATAGGCGCGTGCACACACACAGATATATATATATATATATATATATATATATATATATGCAAGGTCAAGGAGAATCATTTTTCTATTTAATTTTGTATTCCTTGTACTACTAGCACCAAAATAGCCACCATTTTTAATTCTTGCTTTTCCTACTGCAATTTGTACTCATGCATGATGACTTGTCAATTAAAAGAATAATAGATTCGCTTTTACACCAAAATTACAAGCCATATCTAACAAATCTCTACCTTGGCTTGAATTTTCATAAATAGTAAATTACTCTCCACTATCTCCACAAATGCCCCAATCGAGAATAATTCAAATGCAGCAAGTAACACCAATCAAGTCCAAGCAATGCTCAAACTTGGACACTAGAAGTGGTTTAGTCAACATGTCTACTGAATTATTTGTCGTCCCAATCTCTTTTACAACAATCTCATCACTATCAACTGTGTCTCGAACAAAATGGTAACGAACACCAATATGATTCGTTCTCTCATGGAAAATCTGATTCTTAGTTAAGTGGATGACACTTTGACTCACAATGAACAACGGTAGCATCATAAATCCAATACAATTCACTAAACAACCCTCTTAAACAAATGGCTTTTTTGATAGCCTCTATTATAACTATATATTTCGCCTTTGTAGTCAATAGAGCAACAATTGGTTGTAGAGTAGCCTTCCAACTAACAACGCATCCACCAAGAGAAAATACATAACTTGTAGTAGATATTCCTTTGTTAAAATCACCTGCAAAGTCTGAATGATCATAACCAACAACATTGCTCTTGTAGCTTCCAAACATCAAACATACGTCTGAAGTACCTCTAAGATACTGAAGTATCCACTTAACAGCTCTCTAATGCTCCTTCCCAGGATTATCCATATGCTTGCTAACCACACTGACAACCTGTGCAATATTTGGATGGGTGCAAACCATGGTATACACAAGACTCCCAACTGCACTGGAATGAGGAACACGTGACATGTAATCTTTGTCTTCATCTGTCTGTGGAGAAAGTAGTTGAAAGTCTAAAGTGAGCAACAAGAGGAGTACTAATAGGTTTGTCATTCTTCATGCCAAAACGTTCCAAAACTATCTCAATGTACTTCTTTTGTGTTAAATATAACAAACCCATACCTCTATCTCTTTTGATCTCCATACCAAGAACCTTCTTAGTTGGACCTAAATCTTTTATATCAAATTCATTACTGAGTAGTGCTTTCAAGCTAAGAATCACATATTTACTTTTACAATAAATGAGCATATCATTCACATACAACAATAAATAAATGAATGATCGATCGGCAAACTTCTTGAGATATACACAACTGTTATACTTGCTTCTTACATACCCATTACTCACCATGAAAGAGTCAAACTGCTTGCACCACTGACGAGGAGACTGTTTCAAACCATATAGGGACTTCTTTAATAAACAAACATAGTTTTCCTTGCCTTCAATAACGAAGCCCACAAGCTGATGCATATAGATTTCCTCTTCAAGCTCACCATGCAAAAATATGGTTTTAACACCAAGCTATTCTAATTTCAAATTCTGTATAGCAACCAATGATAGGAGAAGACTATGTTTCACAGCTAGAGATAATGCATCATTAAAATCAACTTCTGTAATTTGACTGTATCCCTTAACAACCAGACGTGCTTTATGCCTTGCATTTTCGATCATCGTGATGCCTTCATTTTTCTTGAATATTCATTTGCAACCAATTATCCTTTTACCTATCGGTAGTTTTACCAATTTCCAAGTCTGAATCTTCTCAAGAGACTCCATCTCTTCATGCATGGCTATTAGCCACTTTGAAGAATTTGCTTAAGCAATGGCTTCTGTATATGTAGAAGGTTCACCCACATCACTGATTTCTTGTGTAACTGACAAAGCATAGGCAATCACATCAGTATTACTAGACAAAACAATATTACTGTACCGCAATGGTAGTCGAGTATTTCTTCTTGGTCTATGTTTGGAAATGTTGTAAGATTCATCCTGAATATGTTGAGTCTGTTCTTCATCAAAATTATCATTCTGTTCTTCATCCAAATTCTCATTCTGTTCAGAAACAAGCTATATGGAATTTTTTTTTTTTTAGGATATGAATCAAAACTTCCTAGCACCACCTGTTGTGTGTTGCTCTTACCCTGTTCAAAATCACAAGTAACAGACTCTTCTTTCTTCGAGTTAAACATAACAGATTCATTAAAAGTAACATCATGACTAATGAGAAATTTATGTGACTTAAGATCAGGAAATCATAATTTATATCCTTCAATACCATCAACATAACCAAGAAAAAATGCACTTTTTAGCTCTATGCTCTAATTTTCCATCATTAACATATGCATATGTAGGACATCCAAATATATTTAACATAGAATAATCAGGAGGGTTACCAGACCATATCTCATGTGGGGTGTTAAACTTGATGGCAGTAGCTGGAGATCAATTCACTAAATAATAAGCAGTAAACATTGTCTCTGCCCAAAACTCTTTAGTTAAACAAGCATTTGAGAGCATACAATGAGCTTTCTCTAAAAGAGTTTTGTTCATTCGCTTAGCAACCTCATTATGTTATAGTGTACCTCTAGCTGTCTTGTGTTTAACAATACCCTTATCTCTATAGTAGTCATTAAACTCATTTGAACAAAATTCGAAACCATTATTTGTCCTTGGCTTTTTAATCTCTTTCCCTATTTGCTTCTATTTTATGGTTCTCAATTGCTTAAAATGCTTGAATGCATCATCCTTGGTCTTCAGCATATACACTCAAGTTTTTCTTGAATAATCATCAATGAAAGTAAGCATATACTTGGTGTTGACCCTCATCTAAATTTTAATAATGACAAAACACAACTCTAATTGTACTAACAGTATTATTTAAGTATTTTAAACGATAAAAGCTACAGCCAAGAATCAAGATGTAAGAACTCAACTTGAATCAGACACCAAGTCAAGATAGAAGATCTAGTATAGGCATAAGACATTGAAACAAGTTGTAAATCTCACTTGTTCAGGTAATTAGCTTGTCTTATGGCTCCTTTTGTAAAAGCAGTTTGACAAAACTATTCATTCAAATGTTTTTAAGTCAAAAACATTTCAAAACTTGAAAAACTGGGTTGAAGGGTAACTCAGTCAACTGGATCCCTGTACAAGATGATTGGGATATGGGACAGTATGTCCCCAGTCAACTGGGTGATCAATACCAGTCGACTGGCCTCTTAGACAGTTCGTCCCCAATCGACTGTGTGATAAATACCAGTCGACTGGTACTCTTCATAGTCTTAAAAGTGAGACTTTTCACTTGATCCAGTCGACGGTACTAAGACCTAGTCGACTAGTAATTCAAAAAATATAACTGTTGAGGCACCAGACTTGAGCATTTAATGTACCAAATCGTACCAAGTCAGTACCAAACGGCCATATTAATTCAAGGCTATATAAACCCACTCCAATGAGCATTTAACAATAAGAGATTACACATTCAATCAAGTTTTTGCTCATTAATACACAAAAGCTTTGAAACATTTATTGTTGAGCCATTCTTCAAGCTTTACTTTGAAAAAGATATATTGTTCATTTGTAAAAGCATTCATTTCTATCTCTCTACCATTTACTTTACAGTAACTCACATTTATTGTAAAGGGATTAGCTTCCGAGAGGAAGGGATTGGTTATAAGGTTTGTGCAACACCCGTGAAGTTGTACGAGTAAGAGTTTTAGTGGATCACTTCAAGGAGGTTCCTTGAAGAGAGTGGACGTAGGGTCAGAACGAATCCAATATTGCCGAACCACTATAAACCGAGTTTGCACTTTCTATTCCTTAAACTCTTTTATTTAAAGCACTTTACTTGCTTATACGTTTGTGCACTTAACTGTTTTTATAAACTTGTGAGTAATTAGTGAAAGTTTTAAAAACCCAATTCACCCCCCTTCTTGGGTTGGAACCTCAGTCTACAATTGGTATCAGAGCCTCGTTCTCAATTTCAGGCTTAAAATCCTTAAGTTGATTCGATGGCATCGAATACACTAGGCCTCCCTTGTTCAATGGGTCCAACTATAACTATTGAAAAAACAAGATGAAAATATTTGTTGAAGGAAAAAATTATAATCTATAGAGAGTCATTGAGGAAGGACCTAGAATTCCTACAATGAAAATAACTATTGGAGAAATCAATCATACAATACCTAAACTCAAAACTGAGTTCAATGATGAGGATTGTAGAATGATGTCTCTCAATAGTAGAGCCACCAGTATTTTACATTGTGCTTTAGATATTTCAGAATATAATAAAATTTTCGCATGTGTTTCAGCTAAAGAGATTTAGGATAAACTGCAAGTTACATATGAAGGAACTAGCGAGGTTCAAAAATCAAAAATTTATATGTTAGTATCCGAATATGAATCTTTTAAAATGTCTCCTAACGAAATAATTTCACAAATGCACTCACGTTTCACAACTATTGTTAATAGTTTGAAGCTTCTTGGTAGGAACATTGAGGAGTTTGAACTAACAAGAAAAATCTTAAGATCTCTGCCACCTACTTGGAAACCAAAGAAGATGACCATTCAGGAGGCCAAAGATCTCGACAAACTTGATGTTAAAACACTTCTTGGGTCATTATTGACATATGAGATGGAAAAAATGAATCCCATTGTCAATGATGATGAGAAGAAGAAAAAGGTGATTGCTCTAAAAATCTCTATGAGCAATAAAGAAGAAAAAACGAAAGAAGAAGTGGAGAGCAGCAAAGAAGATGGTGATATAGCTTTAATCACCAAACAGTTTCATAGATTCTTGAAGAAAAGCAAGAAACCATACATAAAGGATCCCACTTCAAAAAAGGAACCACTTGTGTGTTATGGATGCAAAAAGCCCGGTCACATCAAGGCCGATTATACAACTACAAGCAAACCATACAAGAGCTTCAAGAAGAAAGCTATGATAGCAACCACTTAGAGTGATGACAAAGAAAAAGACTCCTCAGATAAAGAGATCGGATACGTGGAAATTGCAAACCTATGTCTTATGGCAATCGATGATGAAAATGCGGTATCGACTTTTCCCTCTTCAAAAAATAACATTGTTAGTAGCAGTGAAGAATTGATAGAAGTAATAAATGAAATGCATGAAGAATTGAAGAAATTCGATTCTAGGAACTCTATTCTTAAGAAAGAGGTGTCATCTCTTTCTAAAGAGATGATAGGTCTAAACGAAGAAAAAGATAAACTATCTTCATTGCTTTATGATTCTTCTCAAGATTTTCTTAAAGATGAAAATGAAAACTTAAAGAAGAAGATAATAGAATTTAGTGACACCATATCTAGACTCATGCTAGGAAAAGAAAAGCTTGATGAAGTGCTATCTTGCCAAAGATTAAGTGGAGGAAAATCTAGGTTAGGATATTCTCCATTAGGCAAGCAAAAATAAAAAAAGAGATTATTTATAAAAGCATCATGTGTGAATGAAGCCTCTACTTTAAAGACCACTAGCAAGGTCAAAAGCATTCCCTCAATAAATGCTAGTAGGTTTAGAAATACTAATTCTAATACATATACAAGAATGAAACATTCTAGAAATACTCATGCTTATATGTATGCTCATTTAAGAAATGCTTATACACATCCTAGAAGCAACCATCATGTGCATCCTAGAAATAACATGTACACTCAAGACTTGCACATTGCATAAGCATATCCTAGGAATTACTATCATGGTTATTCTAGAAATAATATGCATTTTCATAATAATGCAAGCAAGTATCCTAGAAATCATCATCATACATTTCCTAGAAATGATATGTATATTCCTCACAATAGAAACATGTATCCCAGGAATTATTATCCAAAGAATTATATACATACACAACTAAGACACCCTAGAAGTTTCAATAACTACTATCCTAGGATTGTGCAGCATCAACATGTCTATAGAATACAATATGTTGTTAAGAAAGTATGGGTCCCAAAAGGAACCGTATTTTCTAGGACTAACCCCAAATGACCTAAGAAATATTTGATACCTAAAAATGCAATTGTGTATCATTGTGTGATGTAGATATGCCTCCACATTAAAGAAAAAAGTAACTGTTGGTGCCTTGATAGTGGATGCTCAAAGCACATGACCGGTGATAAAAGTGTATTCAAAGAGCTAACTCTAAGAGATGGTGGACATGTCACCATTGGAGACAACACAAAAATAAAGATCATCAGGCATGGAAAAGTTGGTAATAATTTCTCAGCCATAGATAATTACAATTAGTACAAGCCCTTAAGCCAAATTTGCTAAATATTAGTCAACTATGTGATAAAAGCAACAAAGTCATATTTGAAACCTCTCATTGTCTAGTTATAGGCATCAAGAGTAACAAGATTAAGTTTGTTGGGCAAAGACATGAAAATGTCTATATAGTTGATTTAAAATCTTTGCATTCGAAAAATGAAAAATATTTTCCCGCTTTTAGTGAAAATCCATGGCTATGGTATAGAAGGCTTGGTCATGTGAACATGAATTTGCTTAAAATCATTTCTAGAGAAGATTTAGTCATTGGACTACCCAAAATCAAATTTGAAAAAGATAAAGTATGTGATGCTTGTCAAATTGGAAGACAAACTAGAATTTCTTTTAAATCAAAAAATGTAGTCTCAACTACTAGACCATTGGAACTTTTGCATATGAACTTATTTGGTCTAATAAGTACCATTAGTCTAGGTGGCCATCAATATACCCTTGTTATTGTTGATGACTATTCAAGATATACCTTTGTTATCTTTATTGCTTACAAGGATGAAGCTTTCAAAGGATTTGAAAACTTTTTCAAAAAGGTTCAAAATGAAGAAGGAATTTGTATTTCAAGCATTAGAAGTGATCATTGAAAAAAATTTGAAAACCAATGGTTTTCAAAATTTTGTGAAACTTCTCAACAAAATGGAGTTGTTGAGAGAAAAAATAGGGTTCTAGAAGAATTTGCAAGAACAATGCTTTGTGAAAATAGCTTACCAAAATACTTTTGGGCAGAAGCGATAAACACTTCTTGCTATATCTTGAATAGAATTTTAATTAGGCCCTTGCTTAACAAAACCCCATATGAATTATGGAAAGGTAGAAAGCCTAATATTTCCTATTTTCGTACCTTTGGTTGTAAATATTTTATCCTAAATAACAATAAAACTAACTTGGGTAAATTTGACTCAAAGATCGATGAGGGGATATTCTTAGGATATTCAACCTTTAGTAAAGCCTATAAAGTCTTCAATAAGAGAACTTTAGTGGTAGAAGAATCCGTGCATGTAGCTCTTGACGAGTCTAACCCAATTAGTAGTAGAGAAGTTTCTTTCAATGATGATGCAGATTTCATTCCAAGAACGGAGACACCTACTCCCATTGTTGACCCAAATGAGAGCCCACCTCAAACGAATCAAGAGATGGAAACTCTTAAATTGGACCAACCATCTATAGCTCAATAAGAGGATAGTTTTTCCAAAGATTGGAGGTATGTAAATTATCACCCAATCGATCAAGTGATTGGTGATCCTTCACAAAGGGTAAGAACTCGTTCCTCCATTAGAAACATTTGCAAGTATGTAGCCTATTTGTCTCAAATAGAACCTAAAACATTTGTAGAAGCCGAAAAGGATAATGATTGGATAATTGCCATGCAAGAAGAAATAAATCAATTTGAAAGAAACAATGTATGGAATCTAGTTCCTAGACCAAAGAATCATACAATAGTAGGAACTAAATAGGTATTTAGAAATAAGATAGATGAAAAAGGAATAGACACTAGGAACAAGGCTAGACTAGTTGCTAAGGGATATAATCAAGAAGAAGTAATAGTCTTTGATGAGACCTATGCTCCCATAGCAAGATTAGAAGCTATTCGAATGTTATTGACCTTTGTATGCTTTAACAAATTTAAGTTATTTCAAATAGATGTAAAAAGTGCCTTTTTAAATGGCTTTATAGAAGAAGAGGTATATGTTGAGCAACCTCTTGGATTTGAGAATCTTAGTCTTCTAAATCATGTCTACAAGCTTTCTAAAGCTCTATATGGGTTGAAGCAAGCTCCAAGAGCATGGTATGAAAGATTATGTAGACACAACCCTCTTCACAAAAACTCACATAAATAACACTCTACTAGTCCAAATATATGTTGATGATATTATATTTGGTGCTACTAATGAATCTATGTGTTAAGAGTTTGCCAAGTGCATGCAAGGTGAATTTGAAATGAGTATGATGGGAGAGCTTACCTACTTCTTTGGACTACAAATCAAACAATCGAAAGGAGGCATCTTCATCAATCAATCAAAATACACTAAGAACCTACTAAAGAGGTTAGGGATTGAAAGCTCAAAGCCACTTGGTACTCCAATGAGCACATTTACAAAACTTGATCTTGATGAAGGAAGTAAGTGTGTAGACACTAAATATTATAGAAGCATGATAGGAGCTTTACTTTATTTAACTGCAAGTAGACATGATATAATGTTTAGTGTATGCATGTGTGCTAGATTTCAGGCTAATCCTAAGGAATCACATGCAATTGCAGTGAAAAGAATTCTTAGATATCTACAAGGAACTCAAACCCTAGGATTATGATACTCTTGAGATTCATATTTTGAGCTTGTAGGATATTTAGATGCTGAATTTGTGAGGTGTAGGGTAGATAGAAAAAGCACAAGTGGAACATGTCAATTCTTAGGTGCAATGTTAACCTCTTGGTTTTCCAAGAAATAAAACTCCGTTGCACTATCAACCGCCGAGGTGGAATATATAGTAGCCGAAAGTTGTTGTGCCCAAGTATTGTGGATGAAACAACAACTAGAAGACTATAACATGAACTTTAAAAGTATCCCAATACATTGCGATAATACAAGTACTATCAACTTAACCAAAAACCCTATTCAGCACTCTAGAACCAAACACATAGAAATTAGACATCATTTCTTAAGAGACCATGCTAAAAAAGGTGATATAAGACTAGAATTCATACCTTCAGAGGATCAAATAGCTGACATTCTTAAAAAACCTTTAAGTGAAGCTAGTTTCTGTAAAATTAGACTGTTAATGGGATTATTAGATTATGATAAACTGTATGCCTGATTGTATCATCATTCATCATTTGTATACTTGACATCTAGTGAAAGAGTATTAAACCTTATTTAATATTTCCCTCACTCAAGATGGCATAGATAAACAAATTTCGTGCTAGGACTCAAAGCTGAAAGTTTTTTTTTTGGGTCCAGTCGACTGGTAAGTCACTGCCTAATTACCCAGTCGATTGGTAAGTCTATACCAATCGACTAGTAAACCAAGACCTTGTTTAGAGCCATTTTTTGAATTTCAATTAACTACCAATCGACTAGTATTTCTCTGCCAGTTTATCTAATCGACTGGTGTCTCGACCCAGTCGATTGGTATGTTAAAATTTTTTAAATCTGCAAAGGACCCAGTTGATTGGTGCCCTAACCCAGTCGACTGGTATCGCAATTCTATAAATAGTCTCTTTAGATTTTTCAGTTTTTCACACCATTTTTGAAACCCTAAGCTTTCTCTCTCAAAAAAATCTCATAATTTTGACCAAAATCTCCTCAAAACACATAAAAGCCTTGATCTCCTCCTTTATACCAATTATTTCAACTTTCTATGGTTGAAATCTCCAATTTTTACCAAAATCTCATTTTCTCCCTAAAAACACTTTTCCTACAAAATTTCTGAGAGAATCTGCATTAAAACCACAGTTAGGGGACCTCAGCCACCTACTAGGCCAAGGTCCACCAAATCTACGGCTTCAGACTCAAAAAGGAAGGGATTAGCGGGCTCATCAAGCAAGAAGGCAAGGACAAAGCTCGACAACTCCCTGTTCTCCAGCCCCGCAGCAAAAGAGAGGTATACCACTATCATCAATCATAGAAAGATCATGATGGGTAGATTCATTGAATTCGAATCTATTCGTCATGGTAACTTCAATATTTTACCCTCTTTTGAAGCAATTAACTTGACCCCACTGGTCAAGATACACCAAAAATTTTACCCACGACTGATTTACCAATTTTATGCGAACTTGGTGAAACCTAGTCCACTGGCGCTATGGTTCAAAACCAGTGTAATAGGTGTAGAGTTCGAGGTCAACACTGACCTCCTGGTGAGTGTTTTGAGGATCCCTGTGGGAGAAATCCAATGAAGTCTAGACGGATGGCCAGACAACTTCGATTACGAGTAGGCATGTCAGATAGTTAGGGGTGATCATAACTATATCTTTCAACCCACTACATTTCATATATGTAGTGACATGCCCCTTAACTCGAAGTTGTTCAATCTTATTGTGAGTTGGACCATTCATCCGAGACTTAGTAATCAGGGCTATTTATCTAAGATACATGTGGTATTGATTTGGTGCCTTAAAACTAGGCACCATTTCAATATTTACCCCCTTGATGAGAGTAATAAAATGCATCTTAACAGTACTTATTTGTTAGCATTTTAGGGTTGATCAAGGTTTGAATTACACTTTTATACCTCAATAACTCCAAAGTGATATTCTTGGATCACTGACTTATTTCGGTACATTTTCAGGTACTTTGAGTTCAAAAGAGATGGAAAGTTATCATAGCTTAAAGCACGATGCTTCGATGCACATTTGAGTGAGGGCATGGTTGCAAAAGGACAAAATGAAGAGAAACCAAGTCTTAAGTGTGGGCGCTGCGGCCTGAAGAAGTCTAAGCCTCGGCCTCCAGAACCAAGCCCAAAATAGCAAAAAAGCCATCAGTGTGCACCGCGGCCTGGACCAGGCTGAGCTGCGGTGCCTAGAGTCTCTACAAGTTAGCACCACTATGCACCGTGGCCTGGACTAGGCTGGGCCGCGATGCCAAAAAGCTCACCTAACCAAAGACCAGACAGAGCCGCGGCGCACACACGAAACCCTATTTTCCTAATTAAGGTTTTAGTTGATTATTTAGACCCAAAACACCCTTGGACTTTTATATTATAAATAGATCACTTAGGGTTTGATAAAGGGGGCATCCATTAAGGCAAGAACGGAGGAGAGAGCTCGACATTATGGTGTTCAAGCATGAGCCCCATAGCCAACTAATCTCCAAGCAAGGCAAAGGGATGAATCCCTAGGTGTAGTTGTTCTTATTTTCATTCTTGATTCAGTTGTAGGGATTTATTGTTAAAACATTGTTTATGAGTTACTCTTTGATTAAATAAGAAGAACTTAGGTTCATGTGATATCTGTACTTTATGTTTTTCTTATTTTAGATTTTATTAATCCGGTGATTGCACCCTTCTCCTCCATATAAGTCTAGTCATGCTCTTCTTATGTCAAGTTGTTTGGATGTGATTGATTCTGGTAGATTTATCTTTTAGGTTTGTCCATTACTGCGATATTGTCATTAAGATATATTATCATTTCTTGATAAATCTATAGAATAGGTCATGTGTGCTTGAATCAAAAGTAAAATGTACTTCATAGCAATTACATTAGGGTTTACATGTGCTTTGATTGAATATTTGTCGATTACTTGTTTGATATGTGAAACTTGCAATCAAGATAAAAATATTTGAATCACGAGTAGAATAAGGCAACAAACCTAAGGAGGATTCCCGAAACCTTGTTGTTTCTCTTTTATATTCTTCATTATAATTACACAAATCCTTCACACTATTTCATTATCAAACCCAGATTTACTCATTTGGATTTTATCGTTTCGTATTAAAGTTTACACCTTCTCTTGTAGTTTGCTTTTCCTCATAAGATCGACACCTCAACTATACACAATAACTGCGTGTTAGTTTGAGTGTAATCAAATTTTGGCACCGCTGCTGGGGAAACGCGCTTAAAGTACAAGGAAGATTGTCAACGTTGAGACAAGACAATAATATCGTTCTTTGCTCTTTGTTTTGATTTTCTAATTTTGATTTTTTGTTTTATTTGTTTCCCTCTAATCCCTTTAGTGAATGTATAGACTTAGAGATTCACGAGGTAGATTCATTAAAAGACCCGAATTAGAGTTATCCTCTCCTTCCACGTCCGTTAGTGAAACCTCGCCTAGATCAAACCATAGTGCACACCCAAGTGAGAATTTAGAGGATTTTGTTAACATGACCGAAAATCACAATGAAAATGTTGCTAAGACACTTAAAGATTACTTGCACCCTAGCCGAATGGCCACACCATCTTGTATCATGTTCCCCCCTAATGTTCAATAACCTAAGTTTAAGTCGGGCATGATCCAATTGCTACCAACCTTCCATGGGTTTGAGAATGAAAACCCCTATATCCATATTAGGGAATTTAAGGAAGTAGTATCCACCTTTCAAGGTAGGGCTGATATGGTAGACACCGTCAAACTTAGGTTTTTCCCCTTTTCACTTAAGGAAAAAACCAAGGTTTGGTTGTACTCGTTAAGGCCTAGATCCATAGGTAGTTGGGATGAGATGACACGAGTTTTCTTCCAAAAGCACTTCCCAACCCATAAGACCAATAACCTCAAGAGATGAATCTCAAACCTTGCACAAAAGGAGAGTGAAACCTTATATCAAGTTTGGAAACGTTTCAAGGACCTGTTGAATTCTTGTCCACACCATGGGTATGAGAGTTGGCAGGTAGTTAGCTATTTCTATGGAAAGGCAATTCATAGAAATGATATGCAATGGGGATTTTCTTCAAAAAGATCCCGACCAAGCCATAGATTTCCTAGATGACCTATCGGAAAAAGTCCACACTTGAACAGGACCAAATACCATGGAAAGCACTAAAAGAAATCAACCCGCTGGAATTTATCAACTTAAGGAAGAGGACAGCCTTAAAGCCTATTTAGAGGCCCTAACTAAGGAAATTGAAGTCTTAAAAACCAAGGATGCTAGAGCCCTCGAAACATTTGCTAGAGCAGAGTCCCACTAGCCTTGTTTCATGTGTAATGGGGTAGATAATTTACCTAGGGATTGTCCAGCTTATTTTGAGATGAAGAGAGAGTATAATGCTTTTGGTATACCCTTTAGGAAACCAGACTCACCATACTCTAACACTTACAATCCCGGTTGGAAGAATTACCTTAATTTTAGTTGGAGATCCGATATACAACCTCATCCCTACTCTAGTACCCAATGGCAACCGGAAGCAACCTCATCTAATGCACCTCAATAATCTTTACCTTTGGAAGATATGTTTAAGTCATTTATGCAGGTATATGCCAAGAGTGTGGAATAGCAAGGCAAGATAAATCAACGGTTGCTAGAGGAGCAACAAGCGATCAAAGAGGAACAAAAGGTGATAAAGAGTCAACTCACCAAGTTGACTAGTTTCTTGACGGTTCAAGAGCAAGGTTGTTTTCCTTCATAACCACAACCTAATCCAAGGGGACATCATATGGCACAAACCTCCGACCCTGAAAATCAAAATGTTAGAGAGATTAATGCCATAATCACCCACAATGGTAAGAAAATTGATGGACCCACTCTACCATCACACTTGATTCCTAATACCGTGAGCAATAAGGATTAAGCCCCCAAGGAACAAAAGGCTCATGATGATTATTCTCAACTGGTGCCTTTCCCTCAAGCTCTCCTTAAACCTAAGGGGAGAAATTCAGCATTAAAATGTGAGATTCTTGAACAACTTCAGCATGTAAAAATTAACCTCCTTCTTCTTCATGTCATAAAACAGGTTCCCAACTATGCTAAAGTCATCAAGGATCTATGCACACTCAAGAGGAAGCACAATGTGAAGAAGACAACATTCTTAACGGAGCAAGCAAGTGCAGTAGTTGACAGTAAGACACCGCCCAAATATAAAGATCCGAGCTGTCCAATGGTGGCTTGCCAAATTGAAAACAAATCTTGTGGCCAAGCATTGCTAGATTTGGGTGCTAGTGTGAACCTCATGCCATACTCCATTTACTTGCAGCTTGGTCTAAGTGAGATTAAACCAACCTCCATGGTACTTTAATTAGCAGATAGATCGGTAAAATACCAAGAGGTATTATGGAAGATGTTTTGTTGCAAATTAATCATTTCTACTATCCTGTTGACTTCTTGGTTTTAGATATCGTTTCTACTGTGAACACGGAGTCAAAAATTCCTTTGATACTTGGAAGACCATTCCTTGCCATCGCCAATGCCCTCATTAATTATAGGAATGGCCTAATGACATTATCATTTAGAAATATGACTCTAGAGGTAAATGTTTTTCGAGCCTCAAGGCAGCCATATGAAGAGGATGAGTATATTAAAGATAATTCTAACTTTTCGAAATTCTTTCCTAATAATTTTGTGTTCAATGATTCTTCAATTTATCCCCATACCGTTAATGCTGTTGATGTTTTTGATAATTCATAGGGAGTTATTAAGAAATTATGGCAATCATGCTTTGAGGAGTCGCTTGAGAGAAGTCACATGGATGCAGGAATCAAATACCCTACTGCTGATAGCAAATGGGCAACACCAAGAACACTTGAGCCGCATGTGGTGGACTTTAAGTATTCCTTGCCAAAAGACTAGCATTGAAGCCACCGAGTATGGAGCCTCATCTTCAGCACCACAATGAGGCCAATAGTGAGAGTGGTGCAGTGTTTGGCTGAAGATGTAAAACTTAGCGCTTATGGGAGGCACCCCACAACATATCCTTTTATTTTTATTGTTTTTCATATTTCTTTTTCTGGTTTATTATTAATATTTTGTTGTTTTCCAGTATTACCTTCGTATTTCTTTTTCAGGGACAAATATGCGCATCAGTTCAATTGGTCGTGCACAATTTTCGACTCCACGCACCTTTGGTTAAAAAGAGAGTTTCCTTAACTTTTGCTTTTACATTGAGAGCAATGCCTATCTTAAGTTGGGGGTGGAGGAAACACATTTCTTATTGCATACCATTGAATTGTTGGGTGTCGCCTTCCATTTTTCGTTTTAATTTGTTTGTTTTGTTTTAAAACACCTGTTTCTTAGGACAAATTATAGAAAAAAAAAATTAAGTATGCTATGCTTTGTGTTAGCCTTGGAGTTAATTTACATGTCAATGATATGAGCCTAATTGAGATATTATATAGTGTTTAGAAGAAGTTAAATCTTGCTTCAGTTTGAGAATAATTTAAGTGTCAATCTTCATTTAGTTTGTGACTTTGGACTGTGGTAAGATTGCATGATTAGTCTAAAAACATTTAGAGAAGTTTTATGTGTGATTGTTTTGTGAATACTTTTGTGGTCTCAACAAGCTCTAGAACTTATTTAATAATCACTTGAGGTGAAATCCTAGATGCACACTACTTAGGATATGATGTAGGCCATTTTTGGACCGTTTAAGCCGTTCAAACTTACCCTTGCTATATTTATCGCTAGTCACCTATTTGAGCCCTTTTCTTGAAAAAGAATTTGAGCCTTGTTTCTTTTGATAACCCATTTACTTACCTTTGTGAGCCTAAAAATATTTTATCTTTACCTTTCTTTTAAAAGAACTTAGTTATACACAATTGTTGAGAAGCACTTGAGAGGAGTAAGGATGGAAATATGAAAAAATATTACTACCATAACCCAAGTACATTAAAGGAGATAAGTTGGGGGTTGTGGAAAAGAAAAGAAAAAAAAAATGAAAAAGAAGTTGAATGATCTTATGCAAAAAAAAAAAAAAAAGTGTATTATGGCAAAGAAAGAAGAAAAGAAAAAAAAAAGAAAAAAGCGAAGTGGTGATTTATTGAGAAAAATGCTCGAAAAATGGTTGAAAGAGTTGGGTGTTGAAGTAAGGTTATCCAGTGCTTAAAGTAGGATGTGTTTAAAACTAAGAGATTAAGTTCTTTTATTTGTTGAAACCATCCCGTTCTTTCTTAACTTTTACCTTAGCCTAACGTTACAAGCTTATTAAAGACCTATTGATTCAAGGTAGTGTGATTTTTCTACAATAGTGGAGAGTGATTTGAAAAATGAGCCTATGGAGCATTGTTTTTGTGATTGATGTCACACAAATTAATATATTTTAGAGGCCAAGACTTGTATTCATGAATGTTATGCATAAAATCATTTGGGTGTTCGAATAAATGGATTGTGGTAAGATGGATGTTAAGAGTCAATAACAATTTTAAGATTGATGTTTGGATTACTTTTGGACTTGGGTGATATTTAATGATTCTATGTGTTGTGTGTTATGTACGATTTTTGAGACAAAAAGTGAATTACTCTTGGATTAACGCTAACATTGCTTTACTTTGTTTGATTCCCACCAAAGAATTCATTTCATATTGTCTTGTTTTCGCTTGAATTGCTAGGGACTAGCAATAAGATATTTGGGGGTTATGATGAGAGTCATAAAATGCATCTTAACAATACTTATTTGTTAGTATTTTAGGGTTGATCGAGGTTTGAATTACACTTTTATACTTTAATAACTCTAAAGTGATATTCTTGGATCATTGACTTATTTCGGTGCATTTTCAGGTACTTTGAGTTCAAAAGAGATAGAAAGCTATCATAGCTTAAAGCACGATGCTTCGATGCATATTTGAGTGAGGGCATGGTTGCGGAAGGACAAAATGAAGAGAAACCAAGTCTTAAGTGTGGGCACTGCGGCCTGAAGAAGTCTAAGCCTCGGCCTCTAGAACCAAGCCCAAAAGAGCAAGGAAGCCATCAGTGTGTACCGCGGCCTGGACTAGGCTGAGCCATGATGCCCAGAAGCTCACCTAACCAAAGACCAGACAGAGCCGCAGCGCGAGTAAGTGAGAGCAGCAGTGCGCACAAGAACCCCTATTTTCCTAATTAGGGTTTTAGTTGATTGTTTAGACCCAAAACACCCTTGGACCTTTATATTATAAATAGATCACTTAGGGTTTGATAAAGGGGGCATCCATTAAGGCAGGAAACGGAGGAGAGAGCTCGACATTACAGTGTTCAAGCATGAGCCCCATGGCCAACTAATCTCCAAGCAAGGCAAATGGATGAATCCCTAGGTGTAGTTGTTCTTAATTTCGTTATTGATTCAGTTGTAGGGATTTATTGTTAAAACATTGTTTATGAGTTACTCTTTGATTAAACAAGAAGAACTTAGGTTCATGTGACAGTTGCACTTTATGTTCTTCTTATCTTAGATTTTCTTAATCCGGTGATTGCACCCTTCTCCTCCATATAAGTCTAGTTATACTCTTCTTATGTCAAGTTGTTTGGATGTGATTGATTCCAGTAGATTTATCTTTTAGGTTTGTCCATTACTGCGATATTGTCGTTTCTTGATAAATCTATAGGATAGGTCATGTGTTTTTAAATCAAAAGTAAAGAGTACTTCATAGCAATTACATTAGGGTTTACATGTGCTTTGATTGAACATTTGCCGATTGCTTGTTTGGGATGTGAAACTTGCAATCAAGATAAAAATAATTGAATCGAGAGTGGAATAAGGCAACGAACCTAGGGAGGATTCCTGGAAGCTTGTTGTTTCTCATTTATATTCTTCATTATAATTACACAACTCCTTTACACTATTTCATTATCAAACTCAAATTTACTCATTTGGATTTTATTGTTTCGTATTAAAGTTTACATCTTCTCTTGTAGTTCATTTTTCCTCGTGGGATCGACACCTCAACTATACACAATAACTGCGTGTTAGTTTGAGCGTAATCACCCTTACTACTCGCCAACATGATAAACGACGAAGCTAGTGACCTCCAGATGCCTTACCTATGGGATGCTCATCACACTCATCCTGTAGCACTTCCAGATTTCTCTTCCTGCCTCCGAGGCTCAGGACATCGGTCCTAAGGACATCATCAACATCTCCTCTCTGAAGAAGATAGGGTGCACATTCGAGATGGGATGATCTATTCAAAGGCCGGGAAGAACATCAGGATAGGCGAAGATGATAGCAGTGATGATGACGAGGGTCCAGATGCTGTAACCACTGCTATGGATACGGATGACCGAGCACCACCTATGGGGGGTTCGAGTACTGGCCCAGCTGGATACGACAATCTTTTCCAGGCTATTACGAGCCTTCAGCTGACTATGCAGTCCGAATTCCAGGGCTTGAGCTCTTCTGTCGACGCCATGCATCATGACCTTCGCTTCCTCCGGGATGACTTTGAGCTGCACCGAGAGCATACAGAGGGTTCCTTGGCTAAGCTTCGAGATCTTATTCGTGACAGCTCTGACTCTCAACTCACTAAATTGCTTTCTGTATTACTTTTCATTTTTGTGTGTGTGTGTGTGTGTGTGTATATATATATATATATATATATATATATATATATATATATAGCTTTTAGTTGTTCTTGGCATGAACATCATTTTATCATACATTGTAGTTTTCATTTTCGGCTCTTAGAAGCCCGTGATGTATGAATATTTACTTTATATGTCTATATTTCATTTTATATTATGATTCATATACTTGTTTTACTTTTACGTAATACGTTTACTTCATATAAAACCTTCTTTGCTCGGATATATGCTGTAATTGCTTATGCACATATGGAAACTTCTTGCTCTTCCCGGGATGTCTTCCCAGCTCCAAATTATGTCTATTTTTCGTATACAAGTCTATTTATACATGATCTTACTATCTGTAGTGCCTATGTGGCTTATTTTTTGGTTTATTATCCTATTTTCTGCTGTTGTCAAAACGGGAGAGAAATATTAAAAAATGAGAAAAATGACTGTAAACTTAAAATAGTGCATAGATTTAGGGGGAGCACTGCTCCAAAGAACTTGTTGTATAAGACTATATGTTGAGTTACTTGGTTGGATTGAATATAAAATGTTTTAAACTTTTTACAGGTTGGTTTTACTCAAAAAATAGAGGAAACTCTGCCCAATTTTTTCTAAAAACCAAACACTTAGTTTTTAAAACTGTTTTCTCTCATTAGTTTTGTCATCATCAAAAAGGGAGAGATTGTTGAACCTCATCTAAATTTTAATAATGAAAAAATAAAACTCTAATTGTACTAACAGTATTATCTAAGCGTTTTAAACGATAAAAACTACAGCCAAGAATCAAGATGCAAGAACTCAACCTGAATCAGACACCAAGTCAAGGCAGAAGATATAGTACATGCATAAGGTATTGAAACAAGTTGTAAATCTCACTTGTTCAGGTAACTATCTTGTCTTATGGCTCTTTTTGTAAAAGTATTTTGACAAAACTATTCATTCAAACATTTTTAAGTCAAAAACATTTTAAAACTTGAAAAACTAGGTTGAAGGGCAACCCAGTCGACTGAATCCCTATACCAGATGATTAGGATATGGGACATTATGTCCCCAGTCAATTGGGTGATCAATACCAGTCGACTAGTATTCTAGACAGAATGTTCCTAGTCAATTGGTACACTTGACCCAGTCGAATGGTACTCTTCACAGCCTTAAAAGTGAGACTTTTTACTTAACCCAGTCCACTAATACTAAGACCTAGTCGACTGGTAATTCAAAAAATATGACCGTTGAGGCACCAAACTTGAGTATTTAATGTACCAAATCATACCAAGTCAGTACCAAACGGCCATATTAATTCAAGACTATATAAACCCACTCTAATGAGCATTTAACAATAAGAGATTACATATTCAATCAAGTTTTTGCTCATTAATACACAAAAACTTTGAAATATTTATTGTTGAGCCATTCTTCAAGCTTTACTTTGAAAGAGAGATATTGTTCATTCGTAAAAGCATTCATTGCTATCTCTCTACTATTTACTTTACAATAACTCACATTTATTGTAAAGGGATTAACTTCCGAAAGAAAGAGATTAGCTTCCGCGGGGAAAGGGATTAGCTTCCTAGAAGAAGGGATTGGTTATAAGGTTTGTGCAACACCCGTGAAGTTGTACGAGTAAGAGTTTAGTGGATCACTTCAAGGAGGTTTCCTGAAGAGAGTGGAAGTACGGTCGGAACGAATCCGATATTGCCGAACCACTATAAACTTTGCACTTTTTATTCCTTAAACTCTTTTATTTAAAGCACTTTACTTGTTTATACACTTGTGCACTTAACTATTTTTATAAACTTGCAAGTAATTAGTGAAAGTTTTGAAAACCTAATTCACCCCCCTCTTGGGTTGGAACCTCAGTCTACACTTGGCAACACCCTTAGATGGAACACGTGAGGGTTCCCAAAGATCAAAATGAATATAATTCATAATACGCTTGGTTTTATGAATCATTTTTCTTTGAATCACTATACAAAAGCTAACCCTCTTATGTTTACCAAAATATAATGCTCATAGAGTTCCATTTTACTTGTATTGTGTCCATATAGCAAACTTCTTTTACTCAACAAAGTTAGTCATTTTTCACTCATATGACCCAATCTCATATGTCACAATTTTGTAACCTTAGAATTTGACATAGTAGAAGCAGCCGTTGAACAAGTAACGGTAATACCCTACAGAATATAGAAATTTGGTGATGTAATTTTTGCTTTCATGAAAACCAGAGAACCTCTACTAACTTTCATAACTCCACTTTTAGATGAATACTTGTACCCTTTAACATCAAGAGTACTTAGAGAAATCAAATTCTTCTTGAAGGCAAGAATATATCTAACTTCTGTCAAGGTCTTTATTATATCGTCGTGCATTCTGATCTAGACAATTATTATACTAGTAATTTTTTAGCTATGTCATCACCCAGCACGACAACTTCGTCATATAAGGCTCACATTCTGAAAAACAATCATTATTTTGGAAAATATGGTAGGAACAAGTTGAATCCATGATCCAATCAGACATAAAGAATCCATTACCACTGGTATCAAGAACGCAATCATAGTTGTTGTGAGTTTTAAATTAGTTCCAAGCGCACGAGTCGTTTACAATATACTGTGTGTAAGTGCGAGGTCGAATCCACAGAGAATTGCGCCATGAAAATATATTTTTATCCAAACTAAACCTATTTTAACCTAGTTCCGAATTTTGAATTGTATTTTGCAAAGAATATAAACTAAATTAAATTGAGTTAAAAGAAATAATAAAAACACTAAGGTTTCTGAATCCATCCCACCAAAATAAAACATATATTTTCATGTTCTGTATAAAAGTAATCTATCAAATAATTCCATGAATCCACCATTATACAAATCATAGTGAATACTCTAATTCAACCAAATCATCAAATGTATCCCTTTAGAATCACAATGGATATCCAATTTACTTTGGATTATCCGCTGTATCCGGCAGATGAAACACAAAAAATATCTAATTTGAACAATTTAAACACAATCAATCATAAGAATTTACTCAAACAATTGAAAGAGAACATTAATACTAAAAATATCATAATTGTACGAACATATCTGAAAATATTATGTCAAATAATAGCGAGACTTCATCGTCAACCTTAGATGAAGGTTTTAGCCTCTCATGATTATGAAACTAAATTTCACAATTAAAATACTAAATATAAAACTTTAAACTCAAAAGAAATAAATTAAAACTGACTATACATGGATAAAGAAATTCCACTCGTAGCTGCTGTGCGGCGCTTTCCCTCTTTGGTAGCAAAGTCTTCTTGATTGCACCCTTTTTGATGAAGTGAAATGGAACTTTTATACGGGAACTCCATGAATGCAATGTGTTTCCAATCTGATGTGGGATGTGGGATATAGAATGTGTTTCCAACCGATGTGGGATGTGGGATTTAAGCCTTCACATGCCCTTCAAAACTTCTGCCCACGCTGAAATCCCGCACAGCCTGACATTTGTCTACTAAAACTGTCATAACTTTCTCTAGAAAAATCATATTTACGAGCCATAAAATTCCTCAGAAAATAGACATCTGGATCTTTCCAAGCATATATGGCTCATCTTTTAGATCTTCCTGAATCATTACAATTTAATCTGCAAAAATCACTTATGTCGCGCTGAAATCACGCACAGTCTGACCTTTGTCTACTAAAACTGCCATAACTTTATCTAGAAACATCATATTTAGGAGCCGTAAAATTCCCCAGAAAATAGATATCCAGATCTTTCCAAGATTATATGGCTCATCTCCTGGTTCTTCCTGAATCAATACAGTTTAATCCACAAAAATGACTGATCTGTACGAGCAATTCTGGCAATTTAGTGAAACTCCTTTCCAAGTGCTTATAAACCTGTAAAACAACAAAAAAAAACAACTCAAAGTAATAAATTCCTAAGCTAACAAATGTAAATTAAAGGGCCAAAATATGCAATATTTGGCACTCATCAATAGTCATCAAAGTCTTCTTAACTAACATTAGCTTTAGGTTGTTTCTCTTTCCAATCTCTATCCAGATTCTGATTCTGACCTCAATTTTGAATTCGATTTTGATTGTTTTCTTCTTGAATTTTCTTTTTCAAATTCCAACACTCAGACTTGTAATATCCCTTTTTTTTTTCCTTAGAGTAATGACAGTTCACATTCTTATTTTTGGACTTAGATCGAAATTTCTAGCAACTATTACTTGAACTTCTTTCTCTAGATTTGCCTCTAGAACCTCTAGTTATTAGAGCATCACCTTGACTCTGTTTCTCACAAATATTCCCAAACATATATCGCTCAAGCAATTCTTTAGAAAACAAAGAAGCTTTAACATCTTCTAAAGAAATTGGATCTCCACCAAAGAGAAAAGTTTCTCTAAAGTGTGTAAACGATTGTGGTAGGGAACACAACAATAGCAGAGCCTAATCCTCATCATCTAATTTAACTTCAATTGAATTCAAATCAATAATAATGAAATTAAACTTATCAACATGGGATTTCATTGACGTACCTTCTACCATACACAATAAATATAATTGCTGCTTCAAGAACAGTTTTTTGGTGAAGGATTTCGTCATGTGCAGAGACTCTAACTTACTCCATAAGCCGACATCGGTTTTCTCTATAAGAACTTCACGCAAGACTCCATCTAACAAACACAACTGAATTGCAATCAGGACCTTCTCATCCATATCCAGTTTTTGTTCATTTGTCATCGTACTAGGCATTTTTTCCTTCCCCAGCAATGCCTTTTGCAAACCCTTTTGGGTTAATACAGCTTGTATCTTTACTTGCCAAAGATTGAAACTGTTGATTCCATTAAACTTTTGTATCTTGTATGAAGTTGTAGAAGACATCGTGCCTAGATCAATCTTAACAATAGCTCTAATACCATTTTGTTAGGAATAAATCAATGGAAAAATAAACAAACACAGAAAATTTACATAGTTCGGAGCTAAAACTTTTATGTCTATGGGCGATGGTAAGAGATTCCACTATAATCAAAATTAAAGTACAAATCAAGAGATATAAAACTCCCTAAGCCCATATCCCCAAATACACTCAAATCTAGGTTACCACTAATTTAATTGGGAAAATACAATAGCCTAGAAAAAAAGAAGTTTTAACCATTCACAGGGGTTTGTTTGTTATATAAATCTGCTGTAGCTTTCTTTCTATTGTTGAAAGATAATAAATAGGCACATATATATAGGCAAGGTCAAGGAGAATCATTCTTCTATTTAATTTTGTAGTCCTTATTCTACTAGCACCAAAACAACCACCCTTTTTAATTCTTGCTTTTTCGTACTGCAATTTATACTCTTGTATAATAACATGGCAATTAAAAGAAAAATGAGCCAACTTTTAACCCAAAATTACAAATCATATCTAATACATTAACAATTCTTTAGGTTCCTTAAAAAATACAAAGTCTGCTATTTTATCATGACCTTTATGAGAAATTCATCCAATTTTTCTTTTCATGCTTGATCTCTCTCTCTCTTCGATCTCTTCCTTAACCAATAAGCTCATATGAGCCAGCAGTAGATTCTAGGCATTCAAATAAGCTCACTTTGAGTAGTGTCTTTGTCTAACATAAACTTGTCGCATGCAAAAATATTTAAGGTGAAGTACTAAAGTTGTAGCTCGCAAAAAGTTTGTTACTTGTTACCTTACAGGATGTCAAAAGCCTTTTCAATAATTTGATTTGAATCCTGTCTTGATGATTACCTAGCTAACTTTCGCCACTCTTTTATGAATTTTTAGGTTACAACCAGTAGGGGAAAGGGTATACTGCATAATTCCTACTCTGAGAGAGAGAGGGAGAGACAGAATCTTTATTTTTTGTATGGTTCCCACATGTAATCCACTAATTTTGGTCTGCTTTAGCTTAATTAAATGCTAAAGCATTTCTAGATGCGTGCAGACTAGAAGAAGTCATAAGGTTCAAAACAGAACCTCATGTATCAACAACTAATGCAGTTTAATTTACTTATTAATCCATTCATAAAGAACTTGTTAAATTACATTGATAGGGGTGCGGTAATTATTTTATTTGAAAAGACATCATATTCCCACGGCTACTTTAATTCTCTAGCAATTTATGCAAAGTTTAAATAGACATGGACTCCCTCTGTTGAATCCATGGACAGATCTATATATGTTTAAGTTCAGTGGGGACACTCGACCCCACTGAAATCATAAAAATTTATAATATTTTAAAGAATTTTAAATATACCCTTATAAAAAAATATTTTAGTTTTTTCTCACTTCTACTAAAGTTGAGTGAAAAATTGTCTCATTATAAAAATACATTGGTTTTTATATTTGTTTTATTTATTTATTGTCTTATCTTATTCATTGCATGAACTAATTAAACTAATAAATTTGAATTAGTTATGAAAAATATCTAAAAAAAATCAATATTGAATAATATTTTTAAAGCGAAAGAAACTAATACTAGTGAAACACAATTGTGATTAAAGATGACATATTTTATAGCATTGATAATGTGAAATATATTTAACAATAATTTCAAAATACAAAAACACGCTTGAAACAAATTGTAAAGGATTTTATACTTAAATGCAAATATAGTTTTTGTTGTACTATTGATTTTGTGTCTACATCTACACTTTTATATATGAAAATTTTCATATTAATGGTATTACATGAAATATTTTTAAATATATGTTTTGTGAAATTATTTTAATATTTTCCCTGGTATTATAGGTAACTATGCTGTTATAACTTCCCTTCCACCAATGAAATTTTTTGGATCCGTCCCTGGTTGGACCAATTACTTTTTTTCGATCCACAAATATTTTAATTCTCTTCAAAATTTTGTTAAGATAAAGAAAAATGCAAACTTGTCAAGCTATAGACTTAGTAAAGGTATTTTGACAGAATGTGCATGATAAACACGTGATATCACGCCATCATTTAATTGGATTATTTTAGATTTTCTAATATTCATTGCACCATGGGATATATTTGTAATTTGCATATGAAGATTAGGGGGAATAGCATGTTTTAAAAATTTAGAATATAATTGTATTTACTATAAATTTGAGGAATATAGTGGTAATTTACCCTTGAAAAATCCATGCCAACATAAAAGTAAACCATCTTAAAATTTGAAAGAATGATTATTGAGGAATTGATTATTTCATAAGCTTAAACTGACTTTATACTTTGGTTAAAAAAAAAAAAGTCTGATTGTATATTATTATTATACTTTAAATGATAAAAAGAAGAAAGACTATCAAGTCATCGATAGTTTGATTCATAAGGTAAAAATAGAAAAAAAATTTATCTAACCTTGTTCCATAAAAGATATATAGTATAAAGCATTTTAATCATTTGATTAAAACTAGATTTCTTTATTATTTTTTTTATGTCATCCAATTATTGAACATTTTGTACCATGTATCTTTCATGACTCGGTGTTAGACAAAAACTTTTAAGGCATTTTATAGAGTCAATGATACAATTTGTGTATGTATTAAGCCAATCGAGATAATTTGAAACTTAATTAAGGGCAGATAAAGAACATTGAATAACTTAATATAGATAGTTTGTGAATCAAGAATCGAGAAAGGTATTTTATTGTGTAGATTGTTCCACGTAAATAATTTATGCGTACGAATAGAATACGAAAAAGCTAAATTAAGAAAATAAACAATTCCTAACTTTAATGTGTTGATAAAAAGGAAAAAAGCCTTTAGCTCGAGATCCAATTTTCTCAGAGCACACAAATTAATCTTATTTCTATGACAGCACAAATTAAATTATTGAATAAGTATAAATAAATAAATTTAGAATGAAAAAATGGTCCTAGAAAAGTAGGGTTAGAATGATGGAGACACGATTACTTGCCAGAGGGTACAACATGGATCGAGCACTCCTATGCATAAGTAGAATGGAGAAATTGTAAAATGAGCAAATCACATAGAAGTCCGAGAAAGTGAACATTTTTCAAGCCTCATAAGTATTAAATTATAGACAGAAACTTTTTAATTAATTGAAGTATATATGATACCATAAACCAATGAAATTGAATGTAAGAAAAAGGAAATAGAGCTATTTAGTAGAAGTTGGAACCTGAGAACTTTTAATTACTATGCCAGTAGGCTTCAAAATTCAATTATGAAAATCACTGGATTTTCATCTTTTTTGGCTTTGGGTGTAGAGAAAAAACATGATTTGCATGTATTTGAGCTTAACAGAGATAAAGAATTAACTTTATATTTGGTAGTTTGTGTTCAACTTCCAAATACGGTCAGAATAACTGGATAAGCATCGCGCATATTAACTTTGAGATGGGAAAGTTGATCTTTCTCATTCTTAATTTCATGACTAAAACGAACTTTTAATTTTACTTTTTTATTTTTTATTGAAGCCCACCAAAATAAGAACACAAAATTAAGAGAAAGCTAAACTGTCCTCATGGACAAGAGGTCAAATAGGTTGAGGGACCTCTTCAATCCAAAACATAGAACTCTCAAAATTAAAAGCAAATCGGGCAACACCATAAGCCACCTTGTTGGCTTCTCTTCTCACATAGTGGCATGAACAAACACAGAAAGAAGCCATCATCTTCTTCACCTCGGTCACCAGCGCTCTGTACGTGGTCAATGAATCTGCCGGATAAAGAACAGCAGTAACAAGCTGAGGATCACACTCCACCATAAGGTAGCGAAACCCACAATCCGATGCAAATTGCAGCCATTGGCAGATCAAAAAATTTTTGTTAGTGGGGGTGATGTGTGTGTGTGTGTGTGTATATATATGTGTGTGTGTGTGTGGAAACATGAATATACGGAAGCGATTTGGTATCGAGATTTAATTAAACCACACACAAATTTAATGAAAAGAAAATAAATAAAGATGAAACTAAACGAGTGAACTCACAAGATTTATGTGGTTCGATACAATCCTGCTTTTTAATGTCGATTTCGGAACAAGTGATTCTATGGGAGCAGCGAAGCACCTACGTACACCAGAAACATAGAAAAACGCTACAAGTCACTGAAAGGGTTTGTGCCTCCCTCCAATGACTTGCCGGAAAGGTTTGTGCCTCCAGATGACTCTCTGATGCTTATGTCAATATCTTGATATAAGAAGATGGTAAAAAGAGAGTTGTAGAGAGAATTGTGTTATACTTGGGAAATGACGGGTGTCCCCTTTATATAGTACATGGGGTTGAGTCTGTTACGAATAATGGAGAGAAATAATGTTGTGCAATAATTGTAATAATGTTAGGTGTAACATGATAAACTTAGGTTTAATGTCGGGAGTAACTGTCGTGAGGTAAATAATGTGGTTGGCCATAATATGTAAGGGTTAGAGGTTAGATGTGAAAATGAAAATACCATTTTGCCCATGTCACGTGTAAGTATATGATTAGCCATTTGATTAGGTTTGTGTGATTATGCTTTAGCACTCGGTGGGTGCCACGTGTCGATATGTCATTGGTGGAGTGAAATTTTCTCACATCACTGCCTATGTCCATAGGGAGAATAAACTTGTTCTTTACCATGAGAGAAATACAAGATAATTACATTGACTTTTTTATCCCCAAAACTTAATCCCAAGAACCCTTGTACACTCTCTCTCAACCCAAAGAACACTCTCTACCCTTGTGTCTTGTGTGCTGTCTCATATTCCCAATTTACAAATATATATAGCCACCCAAAACTTACTTTGCAATATACTTAGCCTCCAGGTAAAAAAAAACTTTCCATTCATGTATCTTCCCACCAAGATACTTGGTCTCTAAATCAAAAAAGACTTCATACTCAAGTGTCTTGCCTATCAAGCTTCTAGGGTCCCACATCAAGAATATGAGTCAAATCCCAACAAATCTCCACTTTGAAGAATATTCTTGGCATCTTGAAGATTAGTTGTACCTCCATCTTCTTGTCAATGCCGCAAAAATGAACCATTAGCCTTTAATTTTACTAGCCACACAGAACCCAAATCAGCAACCAATCATGATTTCATCCAATTCAAAAAACCCCGACTAATGCAACTGTGTAATTGCAATCATCAACTTATCATAGTTGATCCATGATTCCACCAAACATATTCAAGTGTTCCATGAGATTCCTGCCTTCCAACATCTTTAGCTAATTGATCCCACTTTAGATATAATTTATTAATCAAACTCTCAGCCAGATAGAGTTTTTCCAATTCTTATATGCCCTAAATCTTCATCTATAATATTATCGTTATTGCCATCAATAATACAGAGTCAAATCGAATTCACCTTGATTCCAACTCCACCCACTCACTGTCCTTCATTTTTCCTAGCTTTTCATCATTTTAATTCAACACTTTTGTTAAGCTTTGTTGAAACAAGGATTTCCTTCACCATTCTTTTCCAAAGAGTGAAACTTCCTTTTACATTAAATTGATCCACGGTGAACTGTTCGTTGATATTAACCATTGTGGTACTTAAATAACAATTAAATCTCACCTTGAACCTTATGGCTTTGATACCAGTTTGTTGTGAAAAACATGAATACGCGGAAGAAAGTTGATATTGAGATTTAATTAAATCACGCACACATGCTAATTTAATGAAAAGAAAATAAATAAAGATAAAATGAAACGAGTGAACACACAAGATTTACATGGTTCGGCACAATCCTACCTATGTCTACGGAGAGAATAAACTTGTTCTTTACCATGAGATAAATACAAGAAAATTACATTGAGTTTTTATCCCAAAACCTAATCCCAAGAACCCTTGTACATCCTCTCTCAACCCAAAGAACACTCTTTACCTTGTGCTTTGTATGTTGCCCTCGTATTCCCAATGTAAAATGATGAACCAAGGGTTTTATTTATAGTGCTTAAGTGATAGAGTTAAACTCAAATAGGTTTCTAAGTGTTTGGATTGAGTCAAAATGTTTCAGAGTGTTTTAGATGAACTAGAGCCAGTTTAAATTGGTTTTCAAGCAAGTTGGATTAGGAAAGAACTCAAAGAAGTTCGTATAACTAGGATGAACCTGGATAACTTTTTTGACTCAACTTCAAAGGGGCACAACTTACTCATTTTAAGTCTTAAATGAGTGGTTTTGGGCTTATTAGAAATATATGGAATTTTAATTTCAAATGCATTTGGTTTGGGCTTAAAATTCTAATTAATTTTCGAGATAGGATTAAAATATTGAGCTTGGTTCAATTGTGGACCTGGTTCAATCGAAAAATCATATTATTTTGAAAACTTATCCATTTTGGACCCATAATATATATAAAAAAAAATATTGATTTTAATTTTCCATCTAACCATCTAACTTACAAATACTCATGTTTAATATTTTAGCAATATAAAACCCAAAATTCAAGTAGTTAGAATAACTAAATAATATATTGTAACAAAGTCCAAGTTTTAACCCTTCAATTCTCCTTTTGTTCATCATTTCCCATTAAAGTTTGCATTCATAAGTTCCTAACTTACATTCACAACCATAATAATTGGAATTCTTTATCACGTATCTGTAACGACCCATCCTGGGTTGGCCACCCCTGAGACAGTGTCATCACATTTTAAAAATCCCAGCACAACACATATATGCAACAAATAAAAATAATACTAACAGAAATTCTTTTACATCAATCATCAACCCTCAACAGGGAAGATACATTAATCTGATCTTTAAACATTATATACAACATAAAATGCATGAATATTTACAAATAAAATTTTTTATTTTATTTTATCATTAGTCTGAGGATGTTGACACATACATGGCTTACAGAAAAATAATTTCGTCTGACTCTTAACCCACCAGACTATTTGTCATGACTACTACCTGAAATCATTGTACAATGAAGGATGAGCTTCACAAGCTCAGTGAATTAAATTTACTAGAAGTACTCAATCTGTATAAATAGTCTTTCAATATTAAATCAATTATATTTTACATTACTTGATAATAGCTTTCTACTATCACTACACATATCATAAGTCTCATTCTCTATCAATCTCTTCTTCTTATTTATTGGTTCACCTTTAGACCATCAATTATCTCATAATTACCTCACAATGAGGTTCACATCATAAAATCTACCATTTAGATGGTTCTTATCACCATAACTGTCTCTCTGTGAGACTCATCCGTCTATAAATAAATTCACAATAACACACCACGCATCAGCATTTCAATAATGCAAGCAATAATTAAAAAAGATGCAATGCATGAATTATTACTATGGGAACGTTTTCCCACATGTCGACGTGTTTTTATTATCTTAGACTGGCTACCTTCCCTATTCTTTTCTTTACAACTTATCCCAGCTATCACGGATTTATTTTCAGCATATACCGGCTGTCACGGTATCCCTTTTATTTCCAACCTATATCGACTGTCATAGTTTTTTAATTAAACCGGTCCCTTCCCGGTTCTTTTCTTTTATTTAATACATATGCGTATGAACAATGATATGAAATATGCATCTGAACAATAACATAAAAGAATAAATTGAATTCAAATATTTAAATTGGCTATCCTGATTTTTCTCAAATTATATAAAAATTTCCACTAATTTATCAAATCATCCATCAAAGCTTGTCTAGATTCACTAAATTTTATCTCCTCATAATTCGTATCAAAACATCAACCATAGCTCATCAAGAATTTCACTTATCACTTTTATTATTAAATCAACTTATTATTCCAAAAATATTATTTCTCATCTAATAATTTTCTATATGTCCAAAATTGATCTCATACCTATCAATAAAATCTTTATCTACTACCAAAGCATAAGCTAATAATTTATTTAATATTATCACTAGATATTTTATTTTTATTTAGATTACTTAAAGTAAATCTAACTGACCACGTAGTAGTTAAAGCTACCCGTGAATCACCTCCTTACCTTTCCCGTTCCTCTAAGAAATTTCCCTCGGTTGCATATCGTCAACACCTGACATAATATTTGTATTAAATTTATAATTATTTCTTTAATTCTTCATAAACCACACCTTTGAAAATTCTCACTTTGACTTTCGAAAAATTTCATAAATGCTAAAAATTCAAAAATAAACATTATATTATTACTTTCTGTTTTTCTGATAGCTTTTCATGATTCTCTATGAAATTCCGTAATAAACCCCTTCAAAATTTTGCTCTTTTAACCTTTCTTTGGGTCCCCAAGTGTTTAAGGAAATAGAGTAGTTTGAATTATAAAAGGAAGAAACCAAACGAGATTTGGTATAAAAATCAATTTGTAAACCCATTTAAGCGGCAATTGTTGTATTTCCACTGTTCACAAAATGAACAGCTCAACACCAAAATGAAACAAAGCCTCCACGTTATCCTTGCACTTGTAACATATGCATGTTTTCAATTTTCATTTGGCAGCAGGTGCTGCCACGTTTCTGTGGTTTTTGTTTTGTTTTTTTTTTAACTTTTTTTTAAAAAAAAAATTCTTTTCTTTTCTTCTTCACGCTCGACCTGTCCAATTTTTTTTTTCAAAAGAATTATTTTATTCAATACTAAATCCTTCGCGTAAATATATTATTTTAGTTTCATGTCATATTTATTAATTTACTTCTTTACCCTTACTTTACGATTACGAGTATTACAAATCTACCCACCTTATAAAAATTTCGTCCCCGGAATTTCTTTACTTTACTCCAGAAACAAATGTGAATAATATTTCTTCATAATTGTTTCATGCTTTCACGCAATCTCTTTAACATCCTTATTCTGCCGTAGAACTTGAACTAACAAAATTCTTTTATTATACAAGATTTGTTCTTTTTGTCTAAAATTCTCTATGGTACTTGTATATAAGCCAAATCTTTCTGAATTTCTATAGCTTTGCTCGAAGTATTTTAACATTCATCATGTAAACACTTTCATAAAAGTGAAACATGAAATATGTTATGTCACTGCTTCAAATTTGGAGGCAAATCCCGACTATTCACAACTAGCCCAACTTTCTTAACAACCTCATAGGGTTGCACTTACTTCAGACTCAACTTTTCTTTCTTTTTGCTCCTCAGCACACCTTTTCATGGAGATATTTTTAATTACACGCAATCATCTATTTGAAATTCAAGAGATCTTCTTTTATTATTAACAGCATAGTTATTTGATCTATTTTGTGCTGCTTTACGGTTCTCTCTAACCAATTTGATCCTCTCAGCTGCTAACTTAATAATTTGTGGACCAAATATCTTTCTCTCTACAACTTCTTCCCAACATACTAGAGTTCTACACCTCCTACCATATAAGGCCTCAATGGGTGCCATCCCAATACTAGTTTGATATTGATTATTATAAGTAATTTCAATCAATGGCATGTAATCATCCCAACTAACTGAAAAACTCATCACATTTGTCCTTAACATATCTTTTAGTACTCTAATAATTGATAAGTTCTTAAATATTCACATTTAAGCCCCTTAATTTACATTTGTTAGTTCTTAGTTTGCATTATTTCATGCTATTTTATTTCTTTTCTGTGTTTTATGTGTTCTTTTAGGTTTTTGGAGAAAATGAAGCATTTTGGAATTATCAGGCTTAAAGAACAAAAAGCTGGAGTCTGTTAGTGTGATCGAGCACAGGAGACTGCGATGGATCACAATAGTGTGATCGAGCGCACCATGCTACAATCGAGCGCACTCACATAGTATGGCGGCTAGTCCTATTTTGGAAATAAACTTAGGGTTTTGTTTACGATTTTTATGGTTTCCATATGTTTCTAAACTCTATAAATAGGCCTGGAAACACAGAAATAAGGGGGGAGGATTCAGAGAGAGATTGTGGAGACGATTTGACGACTTGATTACTCCCAAAACATAACGCGGTATTGTAGTACAGCTTTGGGGTGTCGATTCCACAGGGAAACAAACTAATTACAAAAGAAGGTGTAAACCTCAACACAAACGATAAAAGTTAAAGTGACAAAATACGAATTGTTGATTGTATGAAAATTATGTAAATAATTGATGGATAATATAATAAAGAAACAAAAAGATTTCAGAAATCCTCCCTAGGTTTGTTGCCCTAATCCTAACTTGATTCAGTTGTTTTTATCTCGATTGCAAGTTTCACATCCCAAACAGACAATCGACAAATATTCAATTAAAGCGCATGTATAAACCCTAATGTAATTGATATGAATTATTCTTTACTTTCAAGCACACATGACCTAACTTATAAATTATCAAAAGACGACGATATATCTAAATAAAAATACCGCAGCAATAGACAAATCTAAAAAAGAGATCTACTGGACTCAATCACACCCAAACAAATACAGATAAGAAAAACATGACTAGACTTATATGGAAAAGAAGCATACAATCACCGGACTAATAAAAAAAATCTACTAATTAAATTAAAGAATAAAACATAACAATGTTTAATGAAAATAATACCAAACTACAACTGAATCAAATAAAGGAAAATAAGAACAACTACACCTAGGGATTCATCCCTTCGCCTTGCTTGGAGATTAGCTGGCCGTGGAGCTCATGCTTCCTTGAGTTACCTCCGGCCTCTCAACGATCATCTCCTCCTTGGTAATGAAAGCTTCGGTAATTCCTCAGCTTGCCCTCTAAAAGTATACTTCGGATTCCTCCTAAAGGCCCTCTGAATTCACTCTCTGATGATTTCAGATGAGCTCTGATTGATGCCTAAAGCTGAATTGGAGTGGGTCTTATATAGGCAAACTCCTGGAGTGCTATGTGTTTTCTAACCGATGTGGGATACTATCCGAGTGCACTCGATCGTAGCCTTAGTGTGCTCGATCGCAGTTGTGCTGCAAAGTACTTCTTGGTCGATGTGGGATGTGCGCTCGATCGCAGTACAGGCAGCAGTCCATCTTGTCCTTCCAGAAGCATGGGATCTTGGCTTTTTAAGCAACGATCGCTTCTTTTTCTCTTTAAACTCAAAGTACCTGAAAATTGCATTGAAATAAGTCAGTGGTCCAATAATATTACTTTAGAGTTATTAACACATAAAAGTGCAATAAAGACCGAGATCAATCCTAAAATGCTAACAATTAACCACTATTGAGAAAAATTTTATGACTCTCATCACGACTCTTCTCCATAGTATTTTCGAGTTTCTTCTTCCCTTTATTTTATTTTATGAAGATGTTTAGCATCAAACTCATGTGTAACTAATTTACTAGTAAGGGCTTGATTGAAGCCCTGATTATGTTTACTCAATAATTCAGTATTGGCGCCTTTGTGATAGTTATATTATGATGCTTAACTTGATTAATGTCTGTTTTCTTGAATTCTTCATATGTGTTTACCTGATCAAAATATGCATGTGGTATGGACTAGTTAGTTAAATCAATTCAGATGACTAAGTCCTGGGTTTAACAATAGTAACAAAAGAAATCCACGTAGGGCTCTTGGGTTAATCAACATAGGAAACCGGGAGTATATACCATGCCTTAGGTCTCGTGTGTTTGTCAATTTCACAGATATTATGCTTTCTTAGAGAACAACTTAGTATACACCATGCTAAATCTTTTAAGAAAGAAATAAGTTAGAGTATACACTATGTCTAATTCGTTGCTTAGAGAAATCAATAGCTTAAGTAGTATACACCATGCCCTTAGGTTGACAAACATTAGGTATTCATGATGTAATTAAAGCATTGACATATTGTTTTATTGTGGAAGCATGATTAGTGGTGGATATCAAGTCCCTATGCTTTTATCATTATCAATTCAAACTCAATTAATATTTATATCATTTTATATTATGAATTTAATTTTAAAATAAAATTTACCAATCCTTGCGGAGATGATCTTGCATTTGCACACTATACTACTATGTTGACCATGTGCACTTGCAAGTAAAACTGTTCAAATAGTTGCTTATTAATTTAGGTAGATTTTTGCACAACAAGTTCTTGGGCTGGTTACCGGGGATTGTGTTAAATTCTGTTTAGAATTATTTTTCATTTAGTTTTTTATTCTGTTATGTTTATTCTTTTATCAAAAACCTAATTTTTTCATCTTTTTGTCTTTCTATTTTCTGTTGTAGGTTTTCGACCTTGCAATCGAGCGTACTGCCATTGCGATCGAGCACTGTTCTTGGAGTTATCGAGCACAAGCCCAACAGCACTAAAACTACTGAACTGAAAAGTTTCAGTTGATTCATGCAAGGGCTTCAATCCAGGAATCTAACAATCTGTCTGCTCGATATAAAGATTGATGACCATTCGACAGAGGCCTAAAGACAACGTTGAGGAGGAAGAAGGAGAATTCGAGGGAGAAACACCAATGGCGGAATAGATCGACAACCAATCGCCACCAGAGCAAAGACCTATAAAGCAATCCTTCATCCCATGGAACCTTAACCAGCCCTCATGCATTGCTTATCAACCTGAGGCAGAAGGCAATTATTACATATCCCCGCAAATACTGAGTGCTTTGACTCATTTCAGGGGTACACTTGCTGAGGATCCACACTTGCATCTTTGAGAAATCTTTGATCTCTGCAAGTTCCAACACATCCGGGGCCTAGATCAAGAGGGAATCAGGTTAATTCTTTTCCCTTTTTTCATTAAAAGATAATACTAAGTTATGGTACAATTCATTGCCTGCAGCGTCTATCCATACTTGGGAAGAGCTATCCAGTAGGTTCTTAAAGAAGTTTTTCCCCGCAGAAAAGATAAGACAAATGAGGAAAAAGATTCAATCTTTCCAACAAAAGGATGGAGACCTATTCTTCGAAGCATGGGGACACTTTAATGAGCTGCTTCTCAAGTGCCCACATCATAATCTACCTCAACATGAACGGGTATAAGCTTTCTATGAAGGTTTGAGTGACATAAATAAAGGTATTGTGGATTCAAATTGTGGAGGTGTGCTAATAGAAAAGAGCAGTGAAGAAGCTATAGAGCTATTTGAGACATTAAGTGAGCACACCCAACAATTCTCATCTAGAGGTAGACAAAGGTTAAAAGCAACGGTATGTATGTGGTGACTTTAAATGGTGGATCTTCAAACTAGATGGTTGCTGTGGAAAGAAAGCAAGATATGCTTGTAAAAGCCATGACTGCTCAGAACATCTCACCTAGTTCCCAAGCTACATAACTCCAGGTATGTGCTATATGTTCTCATTTTGATCACACTACTGAAACTTTCCCTTCATATTCATCTGCAGATCCAGAGCAAGCAAACTATGTGGGACTGAACAACTATCCTCCCAAGAACAATCCATATGCAAATACCTATAATCCTGGATGGCGAAACCGCCCCAAATTTTAATGGAACAACAATCAGAATGCCCTGAATCTTCAAGGGCAACAAAAGAACTCCCAACAAGCAGCCCAATCAGTTCTGAAATCAAAGAAGAGTGACCTAGAGAGTATTATAATGCAATTGGCAACTCAATAACAATAATTGATGGCTTTGTAAGATCAGTTTATGGCAGAAGAAAGATAATTTTAGACTGAGCAAAGATAAACAAATGCAAAGTATGAGCAAGTTATTCACAGACTGGAAATACAAGTGGGGCAATTGGCTAAGGAGCTAAGTGGAAGAAAGCAGGGTGAACTTCCAACCTAAACACTACCTAATCCTAGAGGACATTAGCAACTGAAGGCTGTTACAACTCTCAGAAATGGTAAGATCATAAGAGCTAATGAGCCAACACAAGCATCTTCAGATAAAGCATCCACATCCAAGGTAAGTGAAATGGAGAAGGTGAATGCACCACCCTTCCCTCAAAGGTTAGTAAAGCCAAAGAAAGAAAAAAAATTGCTTGATATTTTTGCAACCTTAAGAAAAATTGAGATTAACATTCCTTTGTTAGATACAATTCAACAAATTCCTGCATATGCTAAATTTTTGAAAGATTGTTGCACTAATAAAAGGAAGTTTCAGGAGCATGAAATAGTGGCTTTAACTAAATAGGTAAGTGCGGTATGGTTAAGGAAACTACCACCCAAGCTAAAAGATCCAAGTAGTTTTACCATTCTTTGCAGGATAGGTGACTAGTTTTTCGAGCGTGTATTACTGGACCTAGGGGCAGGTGTCAATTTGCTACCATACACTATATTCAAAACACTGGGTTTGGGGGAGCTTCAACCAACTTCCATCACCTTGCAACTAGCAGACAGAAGCATCAAAAGACCAAGAGGTATTTTTGAGGATGTCTTGGTAAAGGTGGGTGAATTTATTTTACCTGCTGATTTTGTTGTAGTAGATATGGAAGAATCTCCTATGCCATCGTCATTACCCATCATCTTAGAAAGACCCTTTATGAGAACTATTGATACAAAAATTTGTGTGAAAAAAGGTATTGTAAGTATGAAGGTAAATGGTGAGAAGATTGAATTCAAAATATTTGATGCATTAAAATTGCCCCAAGATGATATGGAATGTTTTAATGTATGCATGATGCAAGGTGTTGTTGAGCAAGCTTTTCAGGTCCATCATATTGATCCATTGGAGACCACCCTTACCCATAGTTTCACAAGATTGAATATTGAACTAGAATCTGAAGATGTTATTGATGACATTATTGAAGCTGTACACCTCCTTGAGGCCTCTCCAAAGCATCTAAGTGAAACTTAGCGTCTGGCTGAAGATGTAAAACTTAGCGCTCATGGGAGGCACCCCACAGCATATCCTTTTGTTTTTATATTTCTCATTACTGTTTATTTTTAGCATCTATTGTTTTCCAGTATTACTTTAATATTTCTTTTTTCAAGGACAATGTGTGCATCAGTTCAACTTTGGGGGTGTGCTATGAGTAATGCCAGCCCAGCTAGTTCCCCATCTCCCAGGTCAGATCTTTCCATGTTATTCATACATTGGGGACACTGTTTAATTTAAGTTTGAGGGTATGGGAGATATAGTCACACACACTCTGTCCCAGTTTTTTTTTTATTATTGAAAAGATAAATGCGTGTTCATGTTGTTTTGAAATTTTGGTTGAACTAGACAAATACTGTGATATGATTTCATTAGTGAGCTTAAAAGTTTGAACACATGATCTAATAATAGAGTTTTAAAATTTAGTTACTTATTTTAGGCATTTAAGAATTCACATGTTTGATCTAATCTGACACGAGCACATTAGCACATAATTGTGTGTGGTATGACATGTGATTTTAATGTGTATGTTTTCATGGCTTAACTGAAATCGGATGACTTGTTGGATGAGTATGTTGGCATAGAAAAGTAGAAAAAAAATTTCACTAAAAGAAAAAAAAAATTGCTCATGATGATCATTAAAAAAACTTTTCACTGAGTAACCGGACCTCTTGCCTCAGTAAGCAGTGAGTGGTCACGTCCAAAGGTGGGAATTTTGCTCACAGTGATCATTAATAAACTTTCCACTGAGTAACTGGACCTCTTGCCTCAGTAAGCATTGAGTGTTCATGTCAAAAGGTGTAATTTTGCTTGGTAGCATTAAGGCCAGTTTAGTTTCGTAGCCTTTTTTACTCGAGTTAGTAAGTCCTTAGGGGTGTCTTTACACCTAATGCCCTAAAACCATCTGGTTTGGGAATCATTGACCCAACACTCGCTACATAGGTCAATTAGAAAGCTTAAGGGAACTAAACATGGCAAAATCTCATAATAAAAGAAATAAAACTATGCTATTATTGATCATTTTGATAAGAAATTCAGTGAATCTTGAGACATGGAGGCGTCACACATTGGAGTTATTTGGAAGCTTCATTTTTATGTGCTAGTACACTTTACACTGAGTCGGACTTATGACGCCTTAGCCAGCCTCTTGTAAGTAATTAGATTTTAAAACTCATATTCATTGCGAAGATGGGTTTGTATTTTAAGCTTGCTCATGAATGAATATCATGGTGCGACTTAAATTTTTGGATACCATGAATGATGGATTTATCTTTGTGTTATTTGTTTTTCATTTAGTTTTTTAGTTTCATATTGCTAAGGGACTAGCAATATGTAAGTTTAGGGGTGTGATAAGTGCTTAAATATTCATGTTTAAGCCCCTTAAGTTACATTTGTTAGTTATTGGTTTGTGTTATTTCATGCTATTTTATTTCCTTTCTGTGTTTTCTGTGTTCTTTTAGGTTTTCGTAGAAAAGAAAGCATTCAGGCTTATAGAGCAAAAAGCTGGAGTCTATTAGTGTGATCGAGCACAGGAGACTGCGATCGATCACAACAGTGCGATCAAGCGCACCATGCTGCGATCGAGCGCACTCGCATAGTATAGCGGTTGGTCCTATTTTGGAAATAAACTTAGGGTTTTGTTTACAAGTTTTAGGGTTTCTATATGTTTCTAAACTCTATAAATAGGCCTGGAAACACAGAAATAAGGGGGGAGGATTCAGAGATAGATTGTGGAGACGAATTGACGACTCTTCTCTATAGTATTTTCGGGTTTCTTCTTCCCTTTATTTTATTTTATGAAGATGTTTAGCATCAAACTCATGTGTAACTAATTTACTAGTAAGGGCTTGATTGAAGCCCTGATTATGTTTACTCAATAATTCAGTATTGGTGCCTTTGCGATACTTATATTATGATGCTTAACTTGATTAATGCATGTTTTCTTGAATTCCTCATATGTGTTTTCCTGATCAACATATCCATGTGGTATGGACTCGTTAGTTAAATCAATTTGGATGATTGGGTCCTGGGTTTAACAATAGTAACAAAAGAAATCCACGCCGGGTTCTTAGGTTAATCAACATGGAAAACCAGGAGTATACACCATGCCCTAGGTCTCGTGTGTTTGTCGATTTCACAGATATTATGCTTTCTTAGAGAACAACTTAGTATACACCATGCTAAATCCTTTAAGAAAGAAAAGAGTTAGAGTATACACTATGCCTAATTCATTGCTTAGGGAAATCAATAGCTTAAGGAGTATACACCATGCCCTTAGGTTGACAAACATTAGGTATTCATGACGTGATTAAAGCATTGGCATATTGTTTTATTATGGAAGCATGATTAGTGGTGGATATCAAGTCCCTACGCTTTTATTATTATCAATTCAAACTCAATTAATATTTCTATCGTTTTATATTACGAATTTAATTTTAAAGCAAAATTTACCAATCCCTGTGGAGATGATCTCACATTTGCACACTATACTACTATGTTGACCTTGTGCACTTACAAGTAAAACTGTTCAAATATTTGCTTATTAGTTTAGGTAGATTTTTGCACAACAATAATCCTTTCTGTCTGAGAATGAAAAATTATATTAAATTGCAACTTTGTACCTATGGCTTTCTGAAAGCCTCTCCAAAACCAAGATGTAAATCTAGCATTTCTATTCGACATTATGGTTAATGGTGCTCCATACAACCTCACAATCTCAGCTATATTCTTCTTCGATCTTGACCACCAGAAATTCTGTCTCAAGCCTCTATACATCTTATTGTTACTTGGTTGCATTGAATCTACATTGATAACTCTGAATAAATCTTGTTATTATACTGCTTTTAGGCACGTTTTTGGTGTTGATCTTAAGCATTAGAATTATGTTGCATGTATTTTTAGCAAATTGAATTTAGTTTTTCTTTTGCTACTAATAAGTTGTTTTAGTTGATTTATCAATTCTAAGTCATGGAAATTTATTGTGTAGACACTTGCTAGAGCGTTAGAGAGCACTGAAAGGCCAAAATGCACAAAGAAGACAGAAACTCAAGGCTGCAGCGTCGGGATGTTGGTGCTGCAGCATTGGTAGCTGGCTAAAAGAGATCAATTTGGACAGAAATTTGGCGCTGCAGCACCAGAAAGTTGGAGCTGCAGCGCCAGCCCACGGATTCTGAAAAGTTATAAAAAGAAAACTCTAGCTGAACAAGAGGGGGGCGGTAGAGAGAAGGAAGAAAACATAATTGGGAGGAGAGAAGACGAGAGAGGAGAGTTGGAGACACTCCAGGAGGCTACGCATCAAGCTCTTAAATCATTCTTCTCCGATTTTGTATTATTCTTATCTAGCTATGTTGATGTTTTATAATATGAACATGAATTGTTTAAATATTAATATGGAGTAGATATTTTGCGTGTTAAGGATAGATGGATCTTAAACCTATATCTTGAGTTGTTGTTTGGACAAGTGGAATTTAATATGTTTTTCAAAGAGTGTGTTTTATTGTTCTTAATGCTTTTTATTATTTTGATTCCTTCTTTGGGCATGGTGATGTGTCGAATAGAGAAGCCATGCTTTTATGAATGGTTGAACTAATAAATATGATATTGGATTGTTATCTATGCAAAGGCCAGGGTAAAACATGACATGAATGGAATAATAGTAACCGAATAGGGATTCTAGGAAGTTCATGTGGTCCGCTTAAATTGTAACCGAATAGGGAGATTTAACTGAAAGGAATCCAAAAATACTTAATGCTTATTGACTTGAATTAATCTAGAATAGACATGGAATACGGATATTTGAAGTTAATGATTCTTGAGATTGTGGTTAGACCTGGAATATGGATAACCAATTTATTGGGGATTCTACCATCTTGAAAAACATATTAAAAGAAACTTGTCCATTTGAAACTCTTGTCAATAATGGTTTAGGTGAAATCGAGTCCTTAGCATATTAGTTCATAAGAATCTTCATTCCAAAGTTCGAAAGTCTTCCTCTATTTATTGTTGTCATTTGTCTTATTTCCTTAGTTAATTGTTAATGAACTTTTCCTCTACAATTATTCGTTTGCTCAAATAACGGTAAGGGTTGAGTCATAATTTTTGTAGTATTTGTTCAGTCCTCGTTGGGAACGATATTCACTCATCATTTTATTACTTGAACGATTAGTGCACTTGCTAGTGTAAATTTCATCGCATCAAGTTTTTGGCACCGTTGCCGGGGACTGAAATAAAATATTACATTTATCGTGATTCTGCTAGTTAATTTGAGAGTTTATTAATTTGGTTTTTAAGTCTATTTTGCAAGGTTTTTGTTACTAGTGCATGACACGTACTAGTGGGAGAATACTTGCGGAATTGAATCCAGAGATTGAGCACACTTTTCACGCTTTGAGAAGAGCAGCACCAGTAACAGTTGACACAATGGCAGAAAGAAACAATGTAGAGGTGCAACGTACACTGTGGGATTATGCCATGCTAAAGATGGATGGTGTTGAATCTAGCATTCGGCGACCACCTATACAAGGGAACAATTTTGAAATTAAGCACGCCATCATTCAGATGATTCAGCATTCAGTACAATTTGGGGGCCTATCGCAAAAGGATCCAATTGTTCACTTGACTAATTTCCTGGAAATTTGTGACACATTCAAGCATAATAGAATATCGGAGGATGCAATTCGCTTAAGGCTTTTCCCATTCTCATTGAGGGATAAAGCAAAAAGCTGGTTGACTTCTCTGCTTGCCGGATCCATAACAACATGGGCAAAGTTGGCACATAAATTTTTAGGGAAATACTTCCCTCCTGCAAAAACTGAAAAGTTACGTAATGAAATTACTATGTTTTTGCAGGTCGATCGAGAGTCACTCTATGAGGCATAGGAACGTTTTAAAGACCTTTTGAGAAGATGTCCTCATCATGAGTTGCCCACTTGGATGCAGGTACAAACTTTTTATAACGGTTTAACCAGTGCAACCCGAAATATGATTGATGCAGCTGCAGGTGGCACGATCATGAGAAAAACTCCAAAAGAGGCTCTTGAATTGCTAGAAGAGATGGCCACAAATTCTTATCAATGGCCAGTTGAGAGGTTACCTGTAAGCAAAACCTCAGGATTGCACAATATAGATGTTGTTACAGCTTTAATAGCACAAATGGAGGTTCTCACCAAGAAGATAGATGGACTTTATCCTATTACACATGTTATATGTGAATTGTGTGGTGGTAGTGGCCACCATAGTAGTAACTGTCAAGCAGGTAATCAGTTTGCGTATAATTCATCTGCTGAACAAGCTAATTTTGTTTCAAATTTTCACAGGCAGAACAATCCATACAACAGCACATATAATCCGGGATTGAGGAATCATCCAAACTTCTTGTGGAATCAAAGCAATGCAAAGCAACCTCATCCTGAATATACCTCTCAAGAAAAGAAGTCCAACTTGGAAGATATGATGGCTAAATTTTTAAGTACAGCAAAAACAAGATTCCAAAATCAAGAAGCATCCATAAAAAATCTGGAAGTTCAAGTCAGTCAACTAGCGAACATAATTTCTGGACATGCACAAGGTTCCCTCCCGAGCAACACAGAAAAGAATCCTAAGGAGGATGTCATTGCCGTAACACTAAGGAGTGGCACACAATTGGAAGAGCCACAACCTAAAGAAATCACTCATCAAGAAGGTGAGAAAGAAGAGACTGAGCAAGAGGAGAAACGTGTTTTAGCAAAGAAATGTACTGGTAAAGGTTTGATTTATTCTAACCCTGAAACTAAATATATGTCACCTCTTCCCTATCCTCAAAAATTTATGAAAGAAAAATTATATAAGCAATTTTCAAAATTTTTAGAGATTTTCAAGAAATTGCATATTAACATTCCATTTGCAGAGGCATTAGCACAAATGCCTAGTTACACTAAATTTTCAAAGGAAATTTTGTCTAATAAACGGAAGCTCGAGGAACACGAAACGGTAATGTTAACTGAAGAGTGCAGCGCTATACTGCAAAACAAGCTACCTCCAAAATTAAAAGATCCAAGGAGTTTTACTATACCTTGTACTTTAGGAAATTCATTTTTTGATAAAGCTTTATGTAACCTTGGTGCAAGTATCAATCTTATGCCTCTTTCAATTTTCAGGAAACTTGGGTTAGAAGAAATCAAAACAACAACAGTTTCATTGCAATTAGCTGATCGATCTATTAAGAGACCACAGGGAATTATAGAAGATGTACTGGTAAAGGTCGATAAATTTATATTCCCTATAGACTTCATTGTTCTCGACATGGAAGAGGATCGTGAGGTACCTCTTATACTTGGACGTCCATTCCTTGCTACAAGGAGAGCCCTAATTGATGTACAACAAGGGAAATTGACTTTAAGAGTCAATGATGAGCAAGTAGTTTTTGATATGTATAAAATTGTGAAATACTCTTCTGGCTTTTCTACTTCTTCTTGTTTTCAAGTGGATATTGTTGATAAACTCATTGAGGAGTTTCAGGAGAAAACATTAAATGAAGATACTTTGGAGGGATGCATCATGGAATCGGGAACTAATACCACTGAAAAACTCATCATCGAAGAAGAAGCAAGGAACTTGGAGTCTGAAATGGGAAAAGAAGTGCCAGAAGAACAAATAATAATAACTGAATTGAAAACTTTACTTGCTCATTTAAAATATGCTTATTTAGAGAAAAATATTTTCCCTGTGATAATATCTTCTTCGTTGACAGGTAAAATGGAAGAACAGTTGCAGGAAGTCCTAAGAAGGCACATATTTCCGGGAAAGCTGAAATCTCGGTGGACTGGACCGTATACTGTGATAAGTGTCTCACATTTTGGTGCCGTTGAGGTTCGACACGAGAAAAACAAGGAGACATTCAAGGTTAACGGGCACAGATTGAAGCACTACATTACAGGGACTTTTGACCCTAAATCGTCCACCACCATTCTCCAAGAGCTATAAAATAGAAAGTCAAGCTAAAGACTATAAATTAGAACTACCATTTTGGTTGTTACTTTTTAATTTTTTCTTGCCTTTAGAAATTATTTGGTGTGTTTCAAATTTTTTTGTTTCGCTTAATTTATTTGTATTTCAATTTTTATGGCCTTACAATGTGCATTTTTTGGTTTATTTTCAGCCTTACTTGAAGTCAGGACAGCAATCCAGCGCTGCAGCCTCACATTTCTGGCGCTGCAGCACCAGGTCTTTCATTTATATGTTGTCTAGGTCATAGATTCAGCGCTGCAGCCTCACAATGTTGGCGCTGCAGCGCCAGGACCTGTGCACACAAGCTGTTTCTGCACTCACGCATGTTAAATCTGCCCAGCAATCCAGTGCTGCAGCGCTGGAAAGTGGAAGCTGCAGCGCCAGGCCGCAAGCTAACATTTAAATGCACAGCCCTTCCACAGTTAAGGCACTTTAAAATTTAATTTCCAGCTGCTCTCCCTCTCCACTACCACCATATCCCGATCATAGCAGTGATCATGAGGATGAGGACATTGACAAAGATGATTGATTCGGCCTCCGACTAATCAGGGGAGTTCCTTTCCCTTGCTTTATAATTCAAATTCTATACATTGCAGACAATGTATTATTTAAGTTTGGGGGTGGGAATTTTATCTGAATGTTGTGCACCGCTCATGTTTCTAGTTATTTTTCTATTTGTTTTATCTGAGTGCTTTCTGTTGTTTGTGTTTGATTTTGATTTTTCCAATGATGAGAAATAGATTGACTTGATTATAGCCATTGAAAATTTGAAAAATTTTGCGTTTGTCTGTGTGCTTGAATTTGTTGTTGGATTTATTTTACATCGAACTCTTTGAACTCAATGAGCACGTACACCTAAGCACTTTATTGTCTTGCTGTTTCGGAGAGCGTTTATGTGAGCAGTGTAGTCTTGTAATCTCTTGGACTCTAGAACTTGTTTGAAGACACTCGAGGCGAAATCCTAGGTAGTACTATACCAAAGAAAGGATCCAGGCCATGTTTGGAAAGTTTGAGCCTTTATAGCCTACCTTTGATATGTGATTATCCTTAGTTTTCCCCTTTTGAGCTTGGATACATGTTGTTTTGTCACCCAATCATATAACCTATTTCCCTTTCAATATATATATATATATATATATATATATATATATATATATATATATATATATATATATATATATCTCCACCTTTCACCTGTAAGCACATTGATTAATAAAGGGACTATTCTCTTAAGTGGTGACAGAGGATTGAGCAAGAGGAAGCGGTCTTCACTTGGCTATGATAAGTATTACATATTTCCCATCGAGAGTGACCAAGGGAAAGATCGAAGTTAAAAAGGTTTACCACACAAACTATTTGATCAAGTTGTATTCTGCCTATCACAGGCAGCCGGCAAAGTTGTGTTTGATCGTCGTGTACATGCTATGCTGTAGTTTCAGTAATGCACACGGAAACAAAGACTAGTGCTACTATAGTACAAGCATACGAAAAAAAAAAGAGAAAAAGAAAAGAAGAAGAAGATGTGACAATAGCAAAAGTATTGGAAGTATTCCATGATAACTGAGGGAAAGTTCGAAATAAAATTTTTATTGGTTGATGTGCTTAAGATGATGTGAGCCTCAAATCAATCTTTTACCATACCTTAACCTTAGCCAAAGTTATAAGCAGAATAAAGTCCTGGTGATCTCGAGTATTGTCATGGCCTACATTAGTGGAGAGTGGTGTGAAAAGCAAGCTTATGGACTTTGAAAGATTGGCATTATCATACTTGCTTGCATAAACCGATCAGAGTGGCGAGATGATTAAGTTTATAAAGGTGTTACACACACACACGTTTAAAGAATTTGATGTAAGATAAAGCTGCCAATAAATTTGAAATTCTAGACATTTGCAGCATTTGGAAAGTTTTCTTGTGTTATGATTTATATGTAATCTTTGAGGCATGTTTATCAAATCTAATCAAACCATCTCGCACTCTTAGGATGTGTGTGCATAGAATTTTATTCTAGTTTACTCGAGGACTAGCAAAAATGTAAGTTTGGGGGTGTGATAACTCTGAATAAATCTTGTTATTATACTGCTTTTAGGCACGTTTTTGGTGTTGATCTTAAGCATTAGAATTATGTTGCATGTATTTTTAGCAAATTGAGTTTAGTTTTTCTTATTAAACTAATAAGTTGTTTTAGTTGATTTATCAATGCTAAGTCATGGAAATTTATTGTGCAGACACTTGCTAGAGTGCTGGAGAGCACTGGAAGGCCAAAATGCACAAAGAAGACAGAAACTCAAGGCTGCAGCACCGGGATGTTGGCGCTGCAGCGCCGGTAGCTAGCTAAAAGAGACCAATTTGGACAAAAAGTTGGCGCTACAACGCCAGAAAGTTGGAGCTGCAGCGCCAGATTAGGGTTAGAAAGACTTCTTGAAGCTGCAGCACCAGGAAGTTGGAGCTGCAGCGCCAGCCCGCGGATTCTGAAAAGTTATAAAAAGAAAACCCTAGCTGAACAAGAGGGGTCGGTAGAGAGAAGGAAGAAAACATAATTGGGAGGAGAGAAGACGAGAGAGGAGAGTTGGAGACACTCCAGGAGGCTACACATCAAGCTCTTAAATCATTCTTCTTCGGTTTTGTATTATTCTTATCCAACTATGTTGATGTTTTATAATATGAACATGGATTGTTTAAATATTAATATGGAGTAGATATTTTGTGTGTTAAGGATAGATGGATCTTAAACCTATATCTTGAGTTGTTGTTTGGGCAAGTGGAATTTAATATGTTTTTCAAAGAGTGTGTTTTATTGTTCTTAATGCTTTTTATTATTTTGATTCCTTCTTTGGGCATGGTGTGTCGAATAGAGAAGCCATGCTTTTATGAATGGTTGAACTAATAAATATGATATTGGATTGTTATCTATGCAAAGGCCAGGGTAAAACATGCCATGAATGGAATAGGAGTAATCAAATAGGGATTATAGAAAGTTCATGTGGTCCGCTTAAATCGTAACCGAATAGGGAGATTTAACTGAAAGGAATCCAAAAATACTTAATGCTTCTTGACTTGAATTAATCTAGAATAGACCTGGAATACGGATATTTGAAGTTAATGATTCTTGAGATTGTGGTTAGACCTAGAATATGGATAACCAATTTATCGAGGATTCTACCATCTTGAAAAACATATTAAACGAAACTAGTCCATTCGAAACTCTTGTCAATAATGGTTTAGGTGAAATCGAGTCCTTAGCATATTAGCTCATAAGAATCTTCATTTCAAAGTTCGAAAGTCTTCCTTTATTTATTGTTGTCATTTGTCTTATTTCCTTAGTTAATTGTTAATGAACTTTTCCTCTACAATTATTCGTTTGCTCAAATAACGGTAAGGGTTTAGTCATAATTTTTATAGTATTTGTTCAGTCCTCGATGGGAACGATATTCACTTATCATTTTATTACTTAAACGATTAGTGCACTTGCTAGTGTAAATTTCATCGCATCATACATCATTATGTATCTTTCTCAATATCTTATTTCTTAACTTCGCAACATTGGGAACACAACTCCTATGTTCCAATACCAAAATACTCTCACTTCAAATTTTGAACTCATATTGCTTTCTAGTAAGCACTCAATGCTTAATCTTTTCTATCTCTTCATCTCTATCATATCTTTCTAAAGCATTTTACTATGGATGACTGTACAACCATAATCGATAACTATGATCCTCTATCACTAATATTTAACTTCATTCTTATCTTTCTTAAATCTATCATTAATTTCACATCAGGACTCCCAATAGTAGTTAACTTTCTTGTAGACTTTCTACTCAATGCATCAGCTATCACCTTCGCATTGTTTTTCTAGATGATAGTAAATTGTATGATTGTTGTTACTAATCAACTCCATCCACCATCCTTTCCTCAAATTCAACTTTCTCTGGTTAAGTAGGTATGTCAAACTCTTATAACCTATGAATATATCACAAATGGCTCAATCCGGATGATGTCTCCAATTTTTATAGTAAACCCTATAGCAGCCAACTCTAAGTCATGAGTAGGGTAGATTTCTATCATGAATCTTCAATTGCCTAGAAGTATGGGCCACGGCTTTCACATATCCGAACCATTGATGTGACGCATCACTATACACCAAACATTCTTCATCACCAGAAGGAAAACACCAATACTGGAACTGTAATCGATTTCTCCTTTAGAAATTGAAAATTTTTCTTACACTTCCCTCACTATACAAATCTCACCTCTTTCCTGGTCAATCTATTCAACTATATTTCAATAATAAAAATTTCTGAAAGAATCTTCTATAATAACCAGCTAACCCCCAAGAAGATTCTAATCTCAGTTATATTAGTTAGTCTCTCCCAACGTAACATTGCCTCTACCTTTTGCGGATCAACTATTATGCGATTTTTCGATATTATATGTTCCAAGAAGGTCATTTCTTTCAGCTAAAATTCACATTTAGGAAATTATATCATACAATCTTTCTCTCCTCAAAATCTCTAACACAATTTCTAAATGTTTTACATGCTCTTCGTTAGTCTTAGAATACACCAAGATGTCATCAATGAACACAACCACAAAACAATCAAGAAATAGTTTAAACATTTTATTCATCAAGTCCATGAATGTTTATGGAACATTAGTTGATCCAAAAGACATCACAAGAAACTTATGACCATAACGTGTCCTAAAAGCAGTCTTAGACATGCCTCCCTTCTCTATCCTCAATTGGTGATAACTTGATCTCGGGTTTATTTTAGAAAACACTCTCATTCCTTGCACTGCTCAAACAATTCATTTACCCTAGGTAAAAGATATTTGTTCTTATTCAACTATTTGTAGTCTATACACAATCTCATCGTTCCCTCTTCTTCTTTCACGAACAACACAGGGGCTCTCCAAATAAATTAGGTCTGATAGATTGTTTATTCAAAAATTCTTAAAATGGTACATTCAACTTTCTCAATTCAGCTGGTGTCATCCTACAGAGTGCTATAGATATGTGTGTTGAACTCAAAATCACATTTATAGGAAACTAAATCTCCTTACTGGGAGATAATTTGGATAACTCTTCACGAAACACATCATGAAAATCTTTCACTACCAAGATTTCTTCTAACTTCCTATTTCATTTTTAGAATCCATTATGTATGCCAAATACTTCTCACAACCCTTCTTCAACCATCTTCTATTGGTCAGAGCAAAATAAGATAGTTCGAGAGTATCTTATATTCTCCCTGAAAGTTAAACTCCTTATGTCCATATCTTGAACACTGCATTCTTTTTGGAATAATCAACTATATTCAAAGATAATAAATTAGCTTCAGATTCTCTGATATGAATCACACTACCCTTGTAAACATTTATGATTTTCACTCTATCTCTAGTGGGAACTTCAACAAAAATAGTTTGCATCAAAGGACTAATACATACTTTAATAGACTTCATATGAATACTGGGTGCAAAAGAATGGGTTAATCCAAGATCAACAAACATTGATATGTCCACCTTCTCTATATACAAATCACCTCAAATTAGAACAATGATGGGATAAATATCTTATCGGATTACATCTATAGCACGTCCTAATATTTTTATCACGTCATCACATCCCCTAAGTAGTATACTCCCACATTTATCATAACTTCTAGTTCCTATAACTTATCTCTCAAATCTAGGGGTCTCATCGATATTACTCTGAGCTACAGAAGAAACAGATTCTGCTTGCCTCTGTCTCTGTACTAAAGTTCTCTGTGATAAGGAATGCCTCATCTGGGTGGTCTCCCATCCTGCACACTTGTACTGATACCACCTTTGGGTTCCTCAAATCTAGACTTCTTCCGCCAATTCCTTATTCCTCTAAATTTCATCACATCCTTTTCAAATCGAAGTGTTATATCCACCAATCTGATATAATTAATATGCCTTATGTAAGATAGTTTTGATCAAATCTTAAAATATAGTTCATCTATGAAACTCTTACATTTTTTCTCTTCTAGGTCTACCATTTTCGGTACAAACCATTGATAAGACCATAAATCTGCTATCATACTGAGTCAAAGTCCATACATTTACCCCAAATAAATAAAATCTCTATCTTGTTGGGCTTTAAAGGTCTAAGGAAAGTATTTATCAACGAAAACCTCTTTAAGTTTATTCCAAGTTAAGGATTTATCAATATCTGTACTTACCTTGGGAAGAGTATCCTTCTATCATTCCAAAGATTCCTCTTCTAACTCAAAAGAAGCAAAGGCAACCCTCTGCCTACCAGTTACTAGTAAAATATCAATTAATCTTTCTACATGTTTTACCCATAACTTTGGCTTAAAAGGGTTTATAAATCTTTTAAGCAACAAAGCATTCAGCTTAATTATATCTCCCTGCATCGCATGCATAAACTCACTTTTCCCCCTTTTTAAATGTCTACCATTACTGGATTTACAACAACCTCAGGCACTATCCTAGCATGTTCATCTAGTCTATGCTATAAGCTATCAACTCTATCATCTATTGCATTCATTTTTCTTAAGAGCATGTGTAAGAGCTTATCTTAGCTCATCTCTTTCAACTTCAGATTCTCTCATACCTTTACTAATATCAATTATATTACTAATATCAATCATACTATCAACACGTTCCCTTCTAGGAACTACAGATTCAAACTCAACCTCAACTTGACAAAAAAAAAATATTGGGGCCTACCACGCCCTCTCAAATCAACAACTCTAACTCTAGCTCTAGCACGTCCATGTGTCATCCTCAAACTATTTATTAAAATATAATTTATTTTAATCTTTCACTTTCTTTCTTTTTATGCAGTCTACAGAATCATAAAACCTAATGCTCTGATACCGAAATTATAACGACCCATCCTGGGTTACCCACCCCAGAGACAGTGTCATCACATTTTGAAAATCCCAGCACGACACATATATGCAACAAATAAAAATAATACTAACATAAATTCTTTTATATCAATCCTTAACCCTCAACAGGGGAGATACATCAATATGATATTTAAACATTATATACAACGTAAAATGCATGAATATTTACAAATAATTTTTTTTTATTTTATCATTAGTCTGAGGATGTTGACACGTACGTGGCTTACAGAAAAATGATTTCGTCTGACTCTCAACCCACCGAACTATTTGTCCTGCCTGCTACCTGAAATCATTGTACAATGAGGGATGAGCTTCACAAGCTCAGTGAATTAAATTTACTAGAAGTACTCAATTAATATAAATAGTCTTTCAATATTAAATCAATTATATTTTACATAATTTGATAATAGCTTTCTACTATCACTACACATATCATAAGTCTCATTCTCTATCAATCTCTTCTTCTTATTTATTGGTTCACCTCCAGACCATCAATTATCTCATAATTACCTCGTAATGAGGTTCACATCACACCACACATCAGCATTTTAATAATGCAAGCAATAATTAAACAGATGTGATGCATGAATTATTATTATGGGAATGTCTTCTCACATGTCGACATGTTTTTATTATCTTAGACCGGCCACCTTCCCGGTTCTTTTCTTTACAGCTTATCCCAGTTGTCACGGATTTATTTCCAGCATATACCAACTGTCATGGTGTCCCTTTTATTTCCAGCCTATATCGGTTGTCACAGTTTTTCAATTAGACCGGCCTCTTCCCGATTCTTTTCTTTTATTTAATGCATATGCATATTAACAATGATATGAAATATGCATCTGAACAATAACATAAAAGAATAAATTGAATTCAAATATTTAAATTGGCTATCTTGATTTTTCTCAAATTATATAAAAAAAATTCACTAAATTCTTTTCATCATAAATCACATAAAATCATCTACCAAAACTTGTCCAGATTCATTAAATTTTATCTCCTCATAATTCGTATCAAAACATCAACCATAGCTCATCAAGAATTTCACTTATTGCTTTTATTATTAAATCAACTTATTATTCCAAAAATATTATTTCTCACTTAATAATTTTCTACATGTCCAAAATTGATCTCATACCTATCAATCAAATCTTTATCTACCACTAAAGCATAAGCTAATAATTTATTTACTATTATCACTAGATATTTCATTTTTATTTAGATTACTTAAAGTAAATCTAACTAACCACATAGCACTTAAAGCTACCCATGGATCACCTCCTTGCCTTTCCCGTTTCTCTAAGAAATTTCCCTCAGTTGCAGATTGTCAACACCTGACATAATATTTGTATAAATTTATAATTATTTCTTCAATTCTTCATAAACTATACCCTTTGAAAATTCCCACTTTGACTTTCGGGAAATTTCATAAATGCTAAAAATTCAAAAATAAACATTATGTTATTACGTTCTGTTTTTCTAATAGCTTCTTGTGATTCTCTATAAAATTCGTAGTAAACTCCTTCAAAATTTTGCTCGTTTAACCTTTCTTTGGATCCCCAAGTGTTTAAGGAAATAAAATAGTTTGAATTGTAAAAGGAAGAAACCAAACGAGATTTGGTATAAAAATCAATTTATAAACCCATTTAAGCGGCAATTGCCGCATTTCCACTGTTCATAAAATGAACAGCTCAACACCAAAATGCAACAAAGCCTCCACATTATTCTTGCACTTGTAACATATGCATGCTTTCAATTTTCATTTGGCAGCAGGTGGCGCACTTGCTGCCAAGTTTCTGTGGTTTTCTTTTTTTAAAAAAAATTCTTTTCTTTTCTCCTTTACGCTGGACCTGTCCAAATTTTTTTTTTCAAAAGAATTTGTTTATTCAATACTAAATCCTTCACGTAAATATATTAGTTTAATTCATGTCATATTTATTAATTTACTTCTTTAATCTTACTTTACGATTACGAGTATTACAGTATCGCTTTAGAAATCTTGCTAATATGAATATTTTTTGTTCTTATAGAGATCTAAGAGGAATGACACTTATCAATTAAATGAGTACAAAATGAGGTCTACAAATGCCCAGCTTATCAAGTAAAAGTTAAGAAGAATGAGAGTTGATTGGCAAGACAAGATTAGGGAAGAAATTTGAAATAATTCTGCACTAGATTCCTCATTGTCTCAAACAACCTACAGTGAGTGGCTAATGTGGTTGCAGTAACGAAGAAAGATGGACATATCAGAGTTTGTGTTGATTATCGAGATTTGAATTGTGTAATGGTCGAAAGATGATTTTCCTCTACCGCACATTGACACTTAGGTAGATGACACCACCGATCATGCACTTCTTTCATTCATAAATGGATACTATGGGTACAATCAAATTCTCATAGCATCCAAAGATAGAGGAAATACTATTTTCACTACAGAATAGGGCACGTTTTACTACAAAGTGATGCCTTTAGGACTAAAGAATATGGGAGTGACTTGTCAAAGGATGGCTACCACCTTGTTTCACGACATGATTCATAAAGAGATAGAGGTTTACGTTGATGAAATGATTGTGAAATATGAGACTTGAGAAGGACATTGGGAAGCTCTCCGCAAGTTCTTTGAAAGAATTCGAACTTACAAGCTCAAGTTGAACCCTTAGAAGTGTACATTTAGAGTCACCACTAGCCATGTATTAGGATTTATGGTCAATGAGAAAGGTATCGAAGTTGATCAAAATAAAGTGCCATAATTTTAGAAATACGAACATCAAAGACAGAAAAAAAAAAAAAAAAAAAAGTCAAAAGTTTTTCGAGTTGAACTCAATACATTAGTAGGTTCATATCCAAGCTCACTTATACTTGTGAGACATTGTTCAAGCTTATCAAGAAAAATCATGTTCTGGTTTGAAATGAACAATGTCAAGCCGCGCTATACAAGATCAATGAGTACTTGAAGAATCCACCAATTTTGGTCCCTCTAAAGCATGGCACCCCTATCTTGTTGTATATTTCAGTTACAGAGTCTGTCATGAGGTCAATGTTAGCATAAGAATGTGAGGATAAAGAAGAAAGAGCAGTATACTATTTGAGCAAGAAGTCGATGGCCTACGAACTCAATTAATCATGGATCGAAAATACATGTTTGTCACTAGTATAGGCTATCAAAAAGCTTTAACACTACATGAATTCATTTTCAGTGAAGGTTGATTCACTGAAGTATCTATTTGAGGCTCTAGTTTTAAGTGCTCGTATGATCAAATGGATGATGATATTTTCTTAGTTCGATCTTCAGTATGTGTCCTATAAGTCAATAAAAAGAAAAGTTATATCTAATTTCTTGGTTGATTTCCTTAAGGAATAAGAAGTAGTTGAAGAGTATGAGTTTACAAACGAAGAAATTCTTGAAGTGGAAAACTGTGTTTGAAAGATGTATTTTGATGGTGTCACAAATTAGAAAGGATACGGTATAGGGGCAGTACTGGTAACTCTAGAGGATATGGTCACTACACTATCTATCAGGTTGAACTTTACCACCACCAACAATTTCATTAAGTATGAGGCATGCATCATTGGCTTATAAGCTTTAGCTGCCATCGGGGCAAAAGAAGTGAAGGTGTATGAAGATCTTTTCCTAGTGATCTTCCAAACACAAGGAAAATGAAAGACTAAAGATAAAAGATTTAAGAAATACCAAGTCCATTTGAAAAAGTGCATGCAGTGCTTTGTTGATGTGACATTTTCTTATCTTACAAGAGCTCAAAATCAGTTTACTGGCACCTTAGCTACTTTGGCTTCCATGTTGGGTATGCTAGAAGAAATCGAAGCCATACTGTTGGTAGTAGAACAACAAAGTGAGCCAGCTTACTATGTCGTAGTATAAATACAGCCCAGATCTTCAGATGGCTTACCATGGTACACATATATTTTGAACTTCCTCCAAAAGCGAGAATTCCCACTGGATACTTGTTGATATCGAAAATCTGTCAGAATCTGGATAGCTAAGGAGTGGGACATGCACACATGAAACGAGGAAAAAACATAGTCACAAAGGGCTGGAGGGGAGGTATGCCTCCGGACGACTCTCAAATGCCTATGTTAGATAAAGATTTTTTGGAGATAGGGAAAGCAGTGTAAAATAGGAGCTGTGTGTTCTTAATTGAAAAGTACCTTTTTAATTTATAAAGACCTTTTTTTATAGTGTGTCGGAACAGAGTCCAATTAGGAGAACAACTTTAGTGTTGAGATAGGATTAGCATTCTTTTGTAGTTATCTATAAGCTGAACGAGTTTATCCAAAAGTTGGAGTGGCGAAATAACATCAGGTCTTTTGGTGCAAAGTTACCGTTATGCCCCTTTCCACATGTTGAGAAGAGATTGACTATCTTGTCGTGGTTATAAAATTACCATTTTACCCTTAGATATTGACAAGTGTCATCATGTTATTGGAGAGGAAATTTTTCCCTACATCAGATGCCCTTACTTCCTTAAGTGCATTTACACACTTAAAGAAGTAGGTCGCAAGGGTATATTATGCAACTCAGAATAGTTGAGGCTACTTTTGGCGTTATGGTGGCTTGCAACTGTTTGAGAGAAGACTGTGAGGAGGTCTGCCAGACTGGTAAACCCTCGGAGTTTACTAAGCGAGTCTGAGGAGTTGACATTCAATTAAAGTGACTCAGAATTTGGAGATTGAGTCCTAGGAGCTGATATTTCGTTAAAACTACTCAAAGTTTGGCGATTAAGTCTAAGGAGTTGACACTAAGTCAAAACTGCACTGAGTTTAGTGATTGAGTCTGAGGAGTTGATACTCAGTCAAAACTTCTTGAAGTTTGGCGATTGAGTCCGAGGAGTTGATACTCTATCAAAACTGCTCGGAGTATGGCAATTGAGTCCAAGGAGTTTACACTTAGTCAAAACTACTCAAATTTTGGTGATTCAATTCTAGGAGTTGACACTCCATCAAAACTACTCGAAGTTTAGCGATTAAGTCCAATGAGTTAACACTCAGTCAAAACTACTCGGAGTTTGATGATTGCGTTCAAGGGGTTGACACTCAGTTAAAACTGCTCGGAGTTTGGCGGTTGAGTCCGAAGAGATGACACTCCGTCAAAATTGCTCAGAGTTTGGATATTAAGTTTGAAGAGTTAACACTCTGTCAAAATTGCTCGAAGTTTAGTGATTGAGTTTGAGGAGTTGACACTCCGTCAAAACTGTTCGGAGTTTGGTGATTGAGTCCGAGGAGTTGACACTCCGTCAAAACTGCTCTGAGTGTGGCGATTGAATTCGAAGAGAAAAACATGTAGTCAAATTACTCAGAGTTTGATGGAGGAGTCCGAGGAGAAAAACATGAAGTTGAACTACTCATAGTTTGATGGAAGAGTTTAAGGAGAAAAATATAGAGTCAAGCTGCTTGAAGTTTGATGGAGAAGTTTGAGAGAAATACATGGAGAGAAATACATGGAGTCAAACTGCTCAGAGTTTGATGGAGAAGTCCGAGGAGAAAGTCACGGAGTCTAACTAGTCAGAGTTTGATAGAGAAGTCCGAGGAGAAAGTCATGAATTCCAACTGGTCGGAGTTTGATGGAGAAGTCCGAGGAAAAAGAAATGAAGTCCAACTGGTCGGAGTTTGATGGAGAAGTTCGAAGAAATAGACATGGAATCAAACTTCACAGAGTTTGATGGAGAAGTTTGAAGAGAAATACATAGAGTTAAACTACTTAGAGTTTTGGTGAACATGGACTACTTCCGAGGAGAATGGACTTGGCTATTTTTGAAAATGCGAAGTAAATTTTCCTTGGGCCTTTTTCCCCTTCTGATTTTTGTGGGCTTTCTTGTAATAGGCCAGAATTCTTAATAAGCCCAAGATGTTAAACTTTAGGACCTATATTTTGAGTTTGGCCTTGAATTTTTCTAGCCCATTTTCTGAGTTTACAGGCTTTCAATGAGGATCCCTTGAGCCGTCATCTTAAATATTGAAAAGTGACGACGCAAGTTCTAGGGTTTTTAAAAGTCAGGATCTTTCTTGGTTTTGGAGAAAAGTGTTGCTTCAATGTTCGAGAATATGGTTGCGATAATCATGCCCCCTCGTTTTTGTGCAATGAGCTTTATATAAAGGATAAGCCTTTCCTTTGTTTTTTACTTCATTTGTAAACATAAAAGATTTTGAGAGCCTTCAGAGTTTGAGAGCCTTCGGATTTTGAAAGTCTTCAGAGTTTGAGAGCCCTCGGAGTTTGAGAGCTCAGAGTTTAAAAGCTTTTAAGGTATAGGAATCTCGGAGTTTATAAGCTTTTGGAGTTTAGGAGCCTTGGAGTTTCAATCACTGTGGAAAACACAGAGTCTTGAAGAAGCTAAACTTCTCAGAATTCTTGATTGGCGAGTCTTATCTTTCTTTCACTCTTGTTTACTTTTGACATTTAACATGATAGAGATAGTGGTAGTGATAGTGGTAGGGATGACAATAGGGGTAGTGAAGACAGTAAGAGTGGCTGTGGTAGTGAGAAAATTAGGGGTTGTAGAGATTTAGAAATTGAAGTAGATGATACCTTGGGGGATTCTCGTGCTTTAGTTCTTTATGAGGGAGGTGAGTCATCTTCCACCTCTTTAGAGGGTAACCATGCCCTATGCGAGCTTCGAGAGGAGATGGGAGAAGATGAGAGGCCAATCTTAGGATTTGCGATGAACCTTGCTCCTAATAAGCTGAAGGAGAATAAGCTCAAGGAGATATGAATTACATATAGGATCCTTGAGGAATTCACACTTAGGAATGCTGGGATTGAGGACCGTGCTTGTGATGATCTGAAGAAAAGGGAGCTATGCATCTATTTGCATCATCTGAAGGTTGGGCCTAGGTTCCCCATTCACCCTTTTATTCGTGCTATGCTTAAACATTACGATATAGTCTTGTGCTAATTTGTGCCAAATTCCATACGTTTGCTTATAGTGTTCTTATATGTCAACACAAAAGTAAAAGGGGTGATGAACATGAGCATTTTCAAGAGCCTATTTCAAATTAGTAAACATAAGGAGAACGGCTGGGTGGTGATGAGCTCTAGGCTAGAGAGAGGGTTATCAGAGAAAACACATTCATGTATCAAGTAATGGAAAAAGAGTTTTTTATTTGTTTGGAGTGATAGGGGTTTCAACATCCCTTCAAAGTGAGATTTGGACATAGTTAGGTCTAAAAAGAAGCTGAACCTTATGATGAGGGAGATGGAGACCATGGAGAACATGATTGGAGGGTGGATAGACGTTGAACTTCTATACCAAAATGCTGAGTTGGCTAAGCTCATACTTTGCCCTGAGGATCTAGACGAGGAGATAGGTCCGAGCTTTTTCCCTTGTATTTATTTTTCTTATTTTTCTTCTATACTCATGTCTTGTTCCTCTTTTACAGCTATTGATGCACTGAGGGCCACTCAGAAGGTAGTAAAGCAGACCTAAAAAAGAAAGCTCAATGAGGAGGCTCAAGCTATGGCGAACCAGTCTTCTGGGAAGAAGGCTAACACGAGAGGTTCTCGTAATCAAACTCCTCCTCCTACTCCTATCATGGTGGATGATGATGTTATCGCTACTTTCTTTCCACACATTCAGGCTCATCTTTCCCAAGTCTTTAGGCCTAACTGGTATGTCAAAGTCAGTGACTCGTGCTTTGGGAGTGCCAATGTCACTCGAAAGCACTTGGTCAGGGAGATCCTTCCGAAGGACATGGCTAGGCTGACCCAGGAGCCCGTGGAGAGTCTTGTGGTAATGATCGAGGGTTTAACCTCTTAGATAACCTATAATCCTTTAAAATTCTTCATAATATTCTTACTTTCATCCGAGTAGTTTTAACTTGTCTTAGTTTTCAATCGAGTGTAGCTTCATGCATCCTTTTATGCCGATGCCTCGACCTAGATAAAAAGTTGGAGGATTTTCACAACTTTATCTAGACTTTGCAGGAGTCTCTCACAAAGCAAGTTGTTGAGATTGTGCGCTTGGAGAGCAGAAAAGCTATACTGATCAAGGACCTGGAGGAGGCTTGGTCATTGTGGGATGCAACTGAAGCTGAGATGGTGAAGCTCCGAGCCAAGAAGGAAGTTGGGAAAAAGGCTTTGGCCGATTTTAAGGAATCTCGACAGTTTAAGTCAGCTGTAAAGGTTGTTGTCGGGGACTTCTACTTAAGGGCTTTGAGGAGGCCAAGCAGTAGACTTTGGCCTATCCTAACCATAACTTATCCATAGTGAAGATTCCTTCTGATGAAGAGGGTGTTGTAGATGAGGGTGAAGACTAGGCTCCTACAACTAAGGAGGAGGAAGAGGCAGATTTAGATTAGGATTTTACTTTTTGTTCTCCTGGCCATCAGTGCTTTTTGCAAAAAACTTCTAAGTTAATGAAGATTTCTCTTCTTTTTTTTCCATTTAATTTGTCCAATGTCCACACTCTTTCTATAATCAAAATAAGAGTTCGATAGGGAAAGGCTCTTGGCCTTCTCCTCGGCGTAGGAGAAACTTAAAAAAAAAACTTGTCAAAAATGGATTATTCCTTTATTAATAATATCTAAGGATTACATAAGCATTTGGAGAAACAAAACTAGCAAAAAAATTTGGCAACAACTAGAGGGGTCTTCGAAGGAGTTCTATTGGTAGAACTTATGGAGATTCTCGGTATTCCAAGTGCGCGATATTGGCTTTCCATCCAAATCTTCAAGCTAGAACGTGTCATCTCAGTAAACCCGCTTGATGCAGTAGACTCCCTACCAGTTTGGAAGGAGTTTTCCTATCTTCTGGGGATGAGACATCTTGTTCTTTTTCAGAACCAGGGCGTGCAATCTAAAGACTCTCTCTCGGACTTGGGATTTGTAGTACCTTAACACCTTTGGTGATTGGCGGCAAGTTGATCTAGGCTTTGTCCTTGGCCTTGTCAATTAAATCATCATTCATTTTGAAAGCCTCTTCATTATCAGCTTCCTTCAAACTTTGCATACGTAATGATGGCAACCCTATCTCGAGGGTTATGACAGCCTCGGATCGATATGCTAAGAAAAACAGGGTCTCTCCTACAGGAGTTCAAGCGGTGGTTCAGTAGGTCCAAAGAACATTTGGGAGGTGATTTATTCATCATTGGTCATCATTGTCAAGCCTTTTTTTGATGCCCTGCAACAGGGTTCTGTTGGTTACTTCGACTTGTCTGTTTGCCTGAAGGTAACCGATTGAAGAAAATCTTTGTTCAATCTTATGGTCATGGCAAAAAGATTTAAATCGGGTGCTGTCAAACTGAGTACCATTATCGGTAACCAATACCCTACATATGTCAAATCTGTAGACAATTGATTTCCAGAGGAACCCTCGTGTCTAGTGGTCAGAAATGTTGGAAAACGGCTCGGCCTCTACCCACTTAGTGAAATAAGCGATGGCTACTATCAAATGTTTCTTCTGGCCAGGTTCTTCTCATAATGGTCCAAAGATATCAATTCCCCACATGGTGAAAGGAAGAAGGTTGGTGATTGACATCAAGAGGTTGGCTAGTCACTGGGGTATGAAGGCATGTTTTTGGCAAGTCTTGCATTTTTTTACCATTTCAGCTGCGTTGTGGTTTATTTGGGGCTAATAGTAACCATGGAGAAGTATTTTGATTGCCAATGCCCGGCTTCTGAGGTGGCTGCCATATATCCCTTGGTGTACTTCTTTGAGAGCCTAATCTGCGTCAGTAGTCCTTAGGGATTTTAGATAAGGTATGGTGAGACATTTCTGTACAGTTTTCCATCAATCATGACGCACTTTAAGGAGCGAGAGATGAGGTTCTTGGCCTCCCTCTTTCGATCAGGGAGTATGTTGTCCGCTAAGTATTTAAGGATCGGATCCATCTAGGTTTACTCATTGGTGAGCGACATAACTGATACTTCATCGATGCTCAATGTGGATAGGGTCTCAAGGTAGACTGCCTGAGAAAAATCATTATGTCTGGAAGACGCAAGTCGGGCCAAGACATCTCCCTTTATGTTCTCTATCTGAGGTACTTGGGTTATTTGGAATCTCTTGAAGGTTACTGCAAGCTCACGAGCCTTTTCGAGATACCTTACGATCTTTACACCCTTGGCTCCATATTCGTTGGTGTTGGTATTTGTCTAAGGTTTAAACATGGTCTAAATATGGTTCAAAGATTGTTAAATTCTAAACCAAGGTTGGAAGATTAAAATATAGCATGTTAAAGGAGTACACACATGTGTGTGCATCCATTTGGGTGTGTGTGCACACCCCTAAACAACAAAGCAAAGTAGTGCGCACTGCTGTGTGAAGGGCAGCATTAGTGTGCACCTCACCGCCCCTTCACCAGTGCCTCACCACCCAGCAATGAAGTAGCTTTGAGAAGGGCAGCGCTGCACTGCCCCTTCACCAGCACCGCACCGTCCAGAATGTGGTGCAAAAGAGCTTTGCCTAGCGCCTCACCGCCCCCTGTTCAGCACCTAGGCACTAGGCACACTGATGCACACATGGACAGCTTGTTTAAACCTCCTCTTAGGTGTGTGAATGCAAGGTTAAAACATACAGCACCACTTAGGATTGATGGAAGGCCATGGTTAAGTGGTCATCAAGATCTAAGGGTGGAGATTGACTCTCAAGATTGGATAAGAAGTTGGTGCACTATATAAAGGGTCACCTAGCTTCATTATCAACACAAGTTTGTGACATACTTTGAGATCAATTGTAAAGAGTGACAAGACACAATACAAGAGAGAATTTTGTGAGAGTGCAAAGATACAAAACACAAGAGGGACTCATTGTAGAGAGGCTGGTTGTAAAGAAGAGAGAGTAGTATAGATAGAGAGAATTGTAATAGTTCTTATCATCTTCTTTCTTCTCTTCTTGGTTTCTTTAAGAACTTGAGGTTTCTTGAAGAGGGTTGCTATAATTTTAAAGAACCATTGATTTAGTGCAGAGAGTTCAGAGGAACTCACGGGGACGTAGACTATTACCGAACCTCGATAACAAATCGTTTCTCTTCTTTTCTTTCTTGCTTTCGATTACTGTATTTCTTTCTACAAGTCATTCTAGACTTGGATATTTGGAAGATCACCACCTGGGTATCTTGTCAAGGTGATTTACAACTGTGGTATCAGAGCTAGCACAGCTAGGTATCGGAGCAAGAACAAAAAAGTGACGGAGCCAAGACTCCAAGAATCAAAGATCAACTTCTTGGGTGATTCAAGAACAGAGTAAAGATCAAGATCATATCGTGTTCTTGAGGGTGATTCAAGAACGGTGTTAAGATCCATCTTCAATCGTGTTCTTGAGGTTGAAGAAAGTATTTGTGGGTATTGCATAAATCTGGGATCTTGTCCGCAAATATGCCTTCAAATTTCGTGGTTGAGAAATTTGATGGAAAGGGAGATTTTTCCCTATGGAAGCGGAAGATCAAGGCTGTTCTTATGCAATAGAAAGTGGAATTGGCTATTGGAGAAGATTATGCTTTTCCAGTAAGTGTCATGAAGGACCAGCAGATTGAGATGAAGAAGATGGCTTACAGCACCATTTTCTTGCACATGTCAGATAGTGTCACAAGGGAGTACGGAGACTCGGAAGATCCGGCTATTATATGGAAGAAACTAGATGAGTCGTTTCTTACCAAAACTCTCCCTAACAAGATTTATCTTCTTAAAAGAATCTTTTCTTTTAAAATGGATCCTAGTAAAGAGTTGCAAGATAATCTTGATGTCTTTAATGAGCTAGTTCAAGATTTGAATAGCTGTAGCATTACATTTCCGGATGAACAATTGGCTGTTATCTTGTTAAATTCTCTTCCTGATTGCTTTGATAATTTGATTAATGCTATTGAGTGTGGAAGGGATACTTTAACAAATGAGATTATGATCAATGCCATAAGGGCACATGATTTCAAAGCCAAGATGAATGAGACATCAAGTGGAGATGGACTATTCATAAGAGGAAGGCCAGCAACTCGGAATGGCAGCAGCAACCATGGCAACTACTAGGAAAAGTCAAGAGGTAGAGGGCAAAGCCATGGGAGAGTATATTCTAAATCAAGATTTGGAAAGAGGTGCTTCTACTGCAACAGGGAGGTCCATTTCAGAAAAGATTGCAAGAAGAAGATGTGGGATAAGAGAAGAAGTCACACCAATAATGGAAAGGCTTCGATTGCCAAGGGAGGACAACAAGATGATTTTCTTGTTGTGTGCTTAAATGTGAGCAGGAGGCAAGGCAGCGAAAAGTAGATTCTGGTTTCCGGGTGCACTTATCACATGTGCCCTCACAAAGAATGGTTCAAGAATTTCAAAGAGATCAATGATGGAAGGGTCTTCTTAGGGAATGATAATTCTTGCCAAATGAGAGGGAGTGGAGACATCCAATTGAGGATGTTCGATGGAGTCATAAGGCTGCTGCGAAATGTGAGGTATCTTCTAGATTTGAAGAGAAATTTGACCTCATTGGAGCAGCTGGATTCCATGGGGTATACATGCAAACTAGAGGGAGGAAAGATAAAGGTGGCCAAGGGATCTTTGGTAGTGATCAAGGTAGCAAGAAAGATGGACTCTATGAGATGATCGGAGAGACAGAAATCAATGATCAAGTAGCAAGCTTGATGGCAGAAATAGATAGGGCAGCCCTTTGGCACACTCGCGTGGGACATATGAGGGAAAAGGGCCTGCAAGTTCTTAGCAAGGATGATTTACTTGGTGGTGACAAAGTAGAGAAACTGGATTTCTGTGAGAGTTGCATACTTGGGAAGAAACACCGGATCAGCTTCAACACCGGAGTGCACAAGTCTAAGGGGATTCTTGACTATATTCATTCGGACCTTTGGGGACCAGCAAGAACACCAACACAGAGAGGTAACTTTTACTTTCTGTCTTTAATTGATGATTATTCAAGAAAAGTGTGGGTTTATTTACTTAGAAATAAATCAAATGCCTTGGATAAATTTGTTGTGTGGAAGAAGTTGCTGGAAACTCAAACGGGTAGGGTAGTTAAGGCTTTACGAACCGATAATGGCTTAGAATTTTGTAATAAGGATTTTGATAAATTTTGTGAATTAAATGGCATTCTAAGGCATAGAACAGTTGTAAAAACACCTCAACAAAATGGAGTTACTGAGAGGATGAATAGAACCCTTATGGAAAAGGTTCGGTGCATGTTAATAGGATCCGGTTTACCAAAATATTTTTGGGGAGAAGCTGTGGCTAAAGCTGCATACTTGGTAAATAGATCACCCTCTAGAGCTTTAGAGCTCAAGACTTCCATGGAGATGTGGAGTGGGAAACTCCCTGAATTAAGCAACCTTAGGACTTTTGGGAGTGCTGCATATGCACATCAAAAAGATGATAAACTTAGCCCAAGATCTAGAAAATGTGTATTTCTATGATAAGGTGATGGGGCTAAGGGATATAGGTTGTGGTCCTTAGAAAAGAAAGGCATGAAACTCATTATAAGTAGGGATGTTATTTTTAATGAATTGTTATTTCCCTACTTGGAGAAAACTAACCCTGTAGGGGCTAGTGAGCAAACCAGTCCAGAAGTTGTGGAGCATCGCATCAAGGAGAGTTTGGTTCAGGTAGAGCAAGGAAGATAAGAGGGTTCAAACCAGGTAGAGCCCTTGAATGAAGGCCATGCTCAAGAAACTCAAGAAGAGGTTGATGCAGCAAGTCATAACGACTACCAGCTCACAAGAGACCTGGAAAGGAGGGTGGTTAGACCACCTTTAAGATATGGGTTTGTGGTTGCTAATGTAGCAGCTCCTTTGACAGAAAGAGAGGTTGAACCAGAAACTTACACGGATGCCATGGAGTGTAAGGATCCGTCAAAGTGGCAGCTAGCTATGGAGGAAGAAATGGATTCTTTGATGAAGAACAATTCTTGGGAGTTGGTGCCTAAACCAGAAAAACAGAGAGCTGTGGATTGTAGATGGCTCTACAAGATTAAAGAAGGGAATACTCCAGGGGATGAAGTATGGTATAAAGCTAGGCTGGTGGCGAAGGGTTTCACACAAAAGAAGGCATAGATTTCACCGAAATCTTCTCACCAGTTGTGAAGTACAAGATGATACAGATAGTGTTAGCATTGATGGTCTAATTTGATTGGGAAATAGAGCAAATGGATGTGAAGACAGTGTTCTTACATGGAGAGCTCGATGAGACCATTTTCATGAGGCAACCCGAAGGCTATGAGGAAGAAAGGCAGGGAGAGTTAGTGTGCAAATTGAAGAAATCTTTCTAGGCTTGAAGTAATCACCTCGGCAATGGAATAAGAGGTTTGATTCCTTTGTAATCAGCTTGGGATTCATGGGGAGAATAGGCTTCTAAAGCTTTAACAACTAATGCTTTGGTGAGTTTCATTCCAGTAAGTAATGCTTCGTATGTAGCCTCATTGTTTGAGGCTTTTAACCCAAATCTCAGGGCGTACTCGATTATGAACCCTTCAGGGCTACTAATAATGAGGCCAGCCCCACTACCAGAGCTATTAGAAGAGCTATCTATATATAGTGTCCAACTTGGTATCAACTCGGTTTCCTTGGGTGCCTCGACTTCAACCAAGCTATTAGGAAAAGTTGTTTCAGTTATGAAATCTGCCAGGGCCTGCGCTTTGATAGCCATTCGGGGCTTGTATTGAATATCAAATTCTCATAGGTCAATAGACTATTTGACTAACCTTCTAAAAATTTCCAGCTTGTGGAGAACTTGCCGCATGGGTTAGTTAGTGAGGAGAACTATCGTGTGAGCTTAAAAATACAGTCGGAGCTTCCGGGCCGTGATTAGGAGGGTGTAAGCTAATTTTTCGATCGGGAGATACCGTGTCTCGACCTTATATAAGATTCAACTAACAAAATAGATGGGTTTTTGCATCATCTCGTCTTCTCGAATTAAGACAGAGGCTACTACGTCTTAGCCTGCTGATATATAGAGGAATAGTTCCTCCCATGTAATGGGTTTAGTTAGGAGGGGTGACGAGCTCAAGTATTCTTTTAGTTCCTTGAATGCCCTTTGACACTCTTCATCCCAGGTGAAACCCTTGGCTTTCCTAATAGCTTTAAGGAAAGGAGAGCACCTTTTAGTAGATTTAGACATAAAGAAGCTGAGTGAAGTCACTCGTCTAGTAAACTTTTTTACTTCTTTGATGTTCCGATGAGGGGTCATATTCATTATTGCCTTTATCCTTTTGGGGTTGGCTTCTATTCCCCGCTTTGTTACCATAAAACCCAGGAATTTTTTGGCGGTGACTCCAAAGGTGCATTTGGTAGAGTTCAACCTCATTTGGTGGCAACGAAGTATCCCAAAAGCCTTCTCTAGATCGAACTCATGATCCCTTGAGCTGACACACTTAACTAACATGTCATCCATATAAACTTCCTTATTTTTCCTGATTTGCTCTTTGAAGATCTTATTGACTAACATTTGATAAGTGGTTCTTGAATTCTTGAGTCCAAAGGGCATCACCTTATAAAAATATGGGCCTTGATCGGCGATAAAGGCGATCTTGGGTTAATCTGGCTTATGCATTAAAATTTGATTGTACCCGAAGTATGCATCCCTAAAACTAAGAAACTCATGCCCGGATGCAGCATCAACTAGCTAGTCAATTGGAGGCAAAGGAAAACTATCTTTTGGACAGGCCTTGTTCAGATCTGTGAAATCAATGCAGATCTTCCACTTGTCGTTGCCTTCTTGACCATTACCACATTGGCGATCCACTATGGGTAGTTGATTTCTTGGATAAAATCGATCGCTATGAGCTTGTCCACTTCTTCATTAATGGCACTCTATCATTCTGGAGCAAATGAACTTTTCTTTTGGACCATTAGCCGATGGTTGGGATCCACGTTTAGCAAGTGAACAATAACTAAAGGATCAATCCTAGGCATATCAGAGGCTGACTAGGCGAAGAGATCCTGATTCTTTCGTGGGAAAGAAATCAAAGATTCTTTAAGGTCTTCAGTGAGACCAAACCAAATTAGTACAGTTGTCGAATCTCATTCGTTTAGTGCGATGGGGATTAGTTCTTCTTCTGGCTGTCCTCGTGGGGTCTTAAGTTAATTCTCAAGTCTTTTATTTTTAAGGGCAAAGCTTCAATTTTCCTTTGGCTTTTAATGGAGTTCAAATAGCAAGACTAGGAGGTTTACTGGTTGCCTCGAACTTCCTACACACTTTCCTCAATAGAGAACTTTACCTTCAGATGATATGTAGAGATTACTGCCCTCATTTCATTAAGGGTCGGTCTGCCGAGTATCACATTGTATGACGATTAGTGCTTCACCACCAAAAATTTAGTCTAGACAATAGTGAGTTATGGTAGATTTCCAACAGTGACCAGGAGAACTATGCTTCCTTCGGTAAATATTGGTGTTCCTAAGAAGCAATATAGAGGAGACGATATTTGCTTGAGCTGGTCATCCCTTAGCTTCATCTGTTGGAAGGCTTCATAAAATATGATGTCCACTGAGCTCTCGTTATCCACCAAGACCCACTCAAAATTGTAGTTAGTGATGAGGAGGAAGATAACCACAGCGTCATAATGTGGTGTTTGTATTCCTTTTAGGTTTTCATCTGTAAAAAATATCACCTGGTCTGTCTTGACCTGTTTATCAGGTCCACTAACTGAGGGTACTGACCGGGCATAAACTCTCTTCCCATGGGTGGATTGTCCCCCTGCAATCGATCCTCCAAAAATGGTTTTGATAGTGCTGGTAACAGCGGTGGTGTGTCATTGATTGTTCTCGAGGCGTTTTTTTTCTCATATTGGTTTTTTGGGACTTGGCCTAGGGGTTCTTCTTGGACTCTAACGCCTTCAATATGACTTTCTAAGTTTCATCGATATGAGTGCCAGAAATTATCTTTGTAATCTTGAACTTGGCAAGGTCTAGTGTATTCTTTTAAGTACCCCTTTTGGATGAGAGATTTGATCTGCTCTTTGAGGACGTGACACCACTCGATGTCGTGACCATAATCCTTATGGAATCGACACCACTTAGCCCGATTTTTACTTAGATAGAGAGGTCTTGGAGGCCAACGAATGAGGTCTAAGTCCTAGATACTCATAATTATGTTGGTCTTAGAGGCACTCAGAGGAGTAAAATTCTCAAAGTTAAGGGGAACTCTTGTAGGATTTTTTTATGGAGCTTTCTCTTGATTCATTAGTAGCCCTCTTTCTTTTTTCAATCTCACCCTCTCTTTCTCTCTTGAATACCTAGTCATCTTCCATGATCATGTGTTCCTTGGCCCGGGCAAGGATTTCGTTCATATCTCTAGGGGGTGCTTGGTCAACTTGAAGCTGAAAGTTCCTGACTTGAGCCCATTCTGGAAGGATAAGGTTTGGACAGCAGGGTCAAGATCAAGAATTTCCTAGGACATTATATTGAACCGAGAGATGTATTCCCGGAGCTTATCTCCTTTACGTTGGATGATGCTGAAGAGGCTTTGTGAGATCTTCTGAGGTCCTTTGCTACTCAGGAAATGTGATGCGAAGGCACGACTTAGCTCTTTGAAGGAGTTAATACTACCGGGCTTATGGTGGTTGTACCAAGTGTTAGTAGTCTTTTCTAAGGTAAGAGGAAAAGCTCTACACATAACAGCGTCAGGATGATCATGGTGGTCTTGTAGTGTTGAAGGTGATCTATCAGGTCTGTGGTTCCATTGTATGCATTGATAACCAGCATTTGAAAATGTTGAGAGAGAGGGGTTTCGAGGATCTCCTGAGTAAAAGGTGGATCTTTTGAACTAAGGCCATCCAAAACATTGGTGTTCCTTGCCTTAAAAGCCTAATTTATTCTTTGGTCCATGTCCTCCAATCTCTTATCCAAGTCGATGTGATTTTTAGAGGTTGAGAAGCTTTGAGACCTGACTCTAAAAGAAGGCCTGGAGATGGAGTTGTTCCAAGATCTTACCTTGGCACGTGAGGATGATTCGATTAAGGAACAACCTTTGACAGATTTATTGCACTTAGGCTGTGTCTTCTTTCGGAAGCTCTGTTATGAGAGAGGTGGAGGTGTGGGATGACAGGCTCTTCCCCTTACCTCAACGGCGAGATTAGTGACAGGTCGGGTGAGCTCTAGTAATTGTTCATGAATCTGAAAGACAGTAGGATGCAAGACAGGTAAAGCCTCTTGATTCTCTTGGGGACTAGGTTCTATCAATTATGGTGAAGATCGTACCCAATCCTTTCATCTAATGGCTCATTGTCATGCTCAGAGCCAACTTGTTCAAAGATGGCAAGAAGGTGTGGATTGGTTGGTTGTTGGCGGATTGATGCTCGTGTGGCAACTGAATTGGTTCGGCAGTGCTTTTAGGCTACATGATAACAGGTAAGTCCTTGATCCTTCAGAAAAAAGAAAGCCCTTTCCTTTAGCGCTAATCTGTTGATGCTGAAAATCTGTCAGAATCTAGATAGTCGAGGAGTGGGACCTGCACACATGAAATGAGGAAAAAACCTAAAGTCGTGGAGGGCCGAAAGGTCAGAGGGCAGTGTGCCTCCAGAGGACTCTCCGATGCCTAAGTTAGATAAGGATTTTTTAGAGATAGGGAAAGCGGTGTAAAATAGGAGCTGTGTGTTCTCAATTAAAAAGTACATTTTTATTTATGAAGGCCCTTTTTTATAACGTATCGGAGCAAAGTCTGATTAGGAGAACAACTTTAGTGTTAAGATAGGAGTAGCATTCTTCTGGAGTTATCTATTAGCCGTACGAGTTTATCCAAAAGTTGGAGTGGCAGAAGAGCATCAGGTCTTTTGGTGCGAAGTTACCATTATGCCCCTTGCCATCTGTTGGGAGGAGATCGGCTATCTTGTTGTCGTTATAAAATTATCATTTTACCTTTATAGATTGACACATGTCATCATGTTATTGGAGAGGGAGTTTTCTCCTACATCAATACTAATAGGAAAGGAAGAACAGTTATTCAGTCATTGGCCACTCAGTGTGTCATGTGTGATGGAAAACTATACAATAGATCTTTTGATGGAATCCGACTATTGTGTGTAGATGAAGACATGACGAAAAAGATCATGGTTGGGGTACATGAAGGGATCGATGGGCCGCAAATAAATGACTAAAAAGATTCTTTGCTTAGGTTACTATTGGAGTAGTATGGAAGCCAATTGTCACAACTATGTGAAAAAATGTCAAAAGTGTTTATTGCACGCTAACCTACAACACTTGCTTCGTAGGGAGCTTTTTAGCATGAATACATTTTGGCTATTTACCCTTGGGGCATTGATGTGATTGGGAATTTGACCCCAAAAGCTAATAAATGTTTAAATATTCATATTTAAGCCCCTTAATTTACATTTGTTAAGCCCTTTGTTTACGTATTTTGTTATATTTTACTTCTTTTTGGTGTTTTCGTTGTTTTTATAGGTTTTTGGAAGAAATAAAGCATTTTGGAGCTCAGAGAGCAACTCTGGAAAAAAAAAACTAGTATTTGTCTAGTGCGATCGAGCACACAGAAGAGTACGATCGAGCGCACTAGCACTCGTGTGCACAAGAAGAAGGCTCGAGTGCAACCTACGCTCGAGCGCAGCAGTCCAAGGATCAAGCGCACACGCATCAGTAAAACATCAAAATGGCAGTTCCTATTTTGGAAATAATTGTAGGGTTTTGTTTTCCGAGTTTTAGGGTTTCTAGATGTTCCAAAGCCTTATAAATAGTCCTGTAAAACATAGAGAGAGGGGCTTCCTTTTAGTTTAGTTTTAGGTTGGGAGGTCAGAGGCCAAAGGGGATTCTATGAAGAATTGACGACTCTTCAATGGAGCTCCCTCGGTTTCTTATTTCCTTTATTTTATTATGTGTAACTAACTCTTAGTAAGGGCTTGATTGAAGCCCTAATTTTATTTACTCAATAATTCAGTATTGGCACCTTTGCGATATTTATGTTGTGATGCTTAACTTGATTAATGCCTGTTTTTATTTAAATTCCTCATATGTGTTTATCTGATCGACATATGCATGTGGTATGGATTAGTTAGTTGAATCAATTTGGATAACCGAGTTCTGGGTTTAACAATAGTAACAAAAGAAATCCACGCCGGGTTCTTGGGTTAATCAACATGGGAAACCGGAAGTATACACCATGCCCTAGGTCTCGTGTGGTTGTCGATTTCCATAGATCCTATGCTCTCTTAAGGAATAACTCAGTATACACCATGTTGAATCCTTTAAGAAAGAAAAGAGTTAGAGTATACACCATGCCTAACTCGTTACTTAGGGAAATCAATAGCTTAAGGAACGGAGACTAAGCCCTTAGGTTGACAAACATTAGGTACTCATGACATATTTAAAGCTTTGGCATATTGTTTTATTGTGGTACCATGATTGGTGGTGGATATCAAGTCCCTACACTATTATTATTATTAACTCAAACTCAATACTTATTTCTCTTTTTATATTGTGAAACTAATTCTAAAGTGAAATTTACCAATCCCTGTGGAGATGATCTCGCATTTGCACTCTATGCTACTGTTGACCTTGTGCACTTGCAAGTAAAATAAGTTCGATTATTTGCTTATTTATTTAGGTAGATTTTCGCACAACAAAAGCCTCTAATGGGAATAAGTACAACTTATTGGCAATCGATTATTTCACCAAGTGGGTGGAAGCAACCTCCTATACCACTTTGAACGCTAAGCATGTAAGTTACTTTATCAATACCAACATCATATACCGCTACAAAGTTCCTTTTGAGATCATTTCAGACAATGGTACACATTTTTAAGGGGAAGTGTCTGAATTGCTGAAAAAGTAAATTGAACGCCATAAGTCATCACTATACCATCCACCGATTAATAGAGCATTGGAAGCTACAAACAAGAACCTGAAGAGTATACTCGAAAAAATGGTTGAGACTTACAAATATTGGCATGAGAATCTATCATTTTCTCTTTAGGGATATCGTACTTCAATACGATCATCCATTAGGTCAACATCCTATTCTTTGGTCTATGGCATGGAAGCTGTTATTCCTGTAGAGATAGAATTCCCTTCACTAAGAGTTTTCTTGGAAAGTGAAATAGATTAGGCTGACTAGATCCAAAGGTGCTTCAAAAATTGGCTTTAATTGATGTGAAGAGATTGAAAGTCTTATACCATGTGCAAGGTTACCAAAGAAGAATCTCTCGAGCTTTCACCAAGAAGATTAAGCCTCGAGTCATCAAAGAAGGAGACTATGTTGTCAAAGAGCTTCAATCATCAGTTTTTTAATCTAAGAGGAAGTTGAGACCAAACTGAGCTTGCCCGTACCAAGTAAAGAAGATTTTATCAGGAGGAGTTGCGCACGTTATGGATCTTGATGGGAACGAGTTCACTGAATCCATCAACCTTGATCGCTTGAAGAAATTTTATTTGTGATTTTGTTTCCCCTTTTTCTTATTATTGTATCCATTTTCTATCTTTCCCTTATAGTTAAAAAATGACCCGCCTAAGTCAAAACCCGAAAGGACAACTTAGGCAAAAGTTAGGGCATTCTATAAAACTAAGTTGAAAATCCGTAAGAGTAATTTGGTCATTCTTTTTCTCTGTTGAACTATGTTTGGCTTGATCTCTCTTTCTCATCATTTATCATAATTGTAAAATGATGTGATGATGTCGCCATCACATCATTTTTTTTAAGGAAAGTGCGTAGTTTTTTAATTGAAGCTATGTGTTGACCCTTACTTGATTTTAATTATGAAAAAATACTAAATTTTATTTGTCCTAACAATTTCCGCTAAGTTTTCAGGTTGCAAACAACATACAATTCAAAGACAAGATGCAAAACAAGCATATTTGACGAAAACAGTTTACTTAAAAGATACTAGATCAAGATTAAAGACCTAGAATAGGTTCTAAGGTAGTTAAGATCTGTAAATCTCTACTAACAAGTATTTTTATTTTCATTATGGATCATTTTGATTGAAATGTTTTTTGACGAAAAATCATGTTGACTGGAAAATCCTTTTTAAAATAGAAAATTCTGTTTCAGGACATCCAATTAACTGAATGTTGTTGTTCAGTTAACTGAATGAGCTTCAATCAACTGAATGAAGGATTTAATGTTTCCCTCATTCATTCAGTCAACTGAATGAACTATATAGTCGACTGAACAAACCATCCAATCGATTGAACATTCGAAAATAACGGTAATATTTCATATCTGAATGTCTATTCAATGCATTTAATGCACCAAACCACTCCAAAATAGGATTTTTTTTAGAGAGTAAAGGCTAGTAGTTTTTTTTTATCTATAAAAACCCATCATAAATGAGAGATAAAACCTACACAAGAGAATTAAATCTTCATCTTTTCATTTGCTATCATTCAAAGCTTTCAAAATCCTTTATGAGCCATTCTTAAAAGCTTTGTACTTCTAAGAGAGATATATTCTTCCTTGTAAAAACATTAAATTCAAGTCTCTAATATCTTCCTTTTACAATCAATTCAAATCATTGTAAAGAGAAAAAGTTGGTGTGACACTTAAAGTGTTTAGGCATTAAACACTTCCTTGTGGAAGCGATTATTGTAACACCCGTGAAGTTGCTCGACTATCACTAGTGCATTACTTCAAGGAGGTTCCTTGAAGAGAGTGGACGTAGAGTTGGAGGGATTCTGATATTTTCGAACCACTATAAATGGAATTTGCATATTCTCTTCCTTTACTCCTTTAAATTCAAGCAATTTATTTGTTTTTGCTTTAATTGATTAAATTGTTAAATGTTTTTTGTTAAATTGCAAAAAAAAAAAATTAAAACCCAATTCACTTTCCTTCTTGAGTTTGTACCTCGATCTACAATTGGTATCAGAGCCACATACTCAATTTCATGCTTAAAATCCTTGAGTTGATCCTATGACTTCAAATTGTTATACCGAATGTCATTCTTATACTAGACCTTCTTTGTTCAATGGCACAAATTACAATTATTTGAAAAATAGAATGAAAATCTTTTTTGAATGACAAGATTATAATTTGTGGAGAATCATTGAAAAAGAACCAAGAATTACTACTAAGGATATAACTATTGGAGAGATTGTTCGTACAATGCTTCGTACAATGCCTAAGCTCAAAACAGAGTTTGATGAAGATGATTGTAGAATGATGTCTTTAAATAGTAGTGCTACTAGTATGTTACATTGTGCATTAGATATAAATGAATATAATAAAATTTTAGTAAGTGTTTCAACAAAAAAAATATGGGACAAACTTCAAATTACTTATGAGGGCACTAGTGGAGTTAAAAAGCCAAAAATCTATATGCTAGTGTCCGAGTATGAATCTTTTAAAATATCCTCTAACAAAACCATTTGTGAAATGCACTCTCGTTTAACTACTATTGTTAATGGTTTAAAGCTTCTTGGTATGAACATTGATGAGTCTAAGTTAACAAAGAAAATTTTAAGATCTTTACCATCAACATGGAAAGTAAAGATGACAGTCTTAATGGAGGTCAAAGATCTCGACAAACTTGATGTCAAAACCCTTCTCGGCTCATTGTTGACTTACGATATAGAGGAAATGAATTCTAGTGTTGACAATGATGAGATGAAGAGAAATAAAATGATTGCTCTCAAAGCTTCCATAAGCGAGAAAGCAGAATAAAAAGAAGAAGAAAACGATAGTAGTGAAGAATATGGCGAGATAACACTCAACACCAAAAGATTTCATAGGTTTTTGAAGAAAAACAAGAAATTTTACACAAAGATTCCACTCCAAAAAGGGAACCTATTGTGTGTTATAGTTTCAAAAAACCCGAACACATCAAAGTTGATTGTCCTACAACAAACAAACCATACAAGAGCTTCAAGAAGAAAATCATTGTTGCAACCACTTAAAGTGATGACGAATAATAAGAACTTTTGGATAATGACATCGGATATGAAAAAATTTTCAATCTTTGCTTAGTGGCGATTGATGATGAAGATGAGGTAACAAATTCTTCCCCCACTAATAATAATGATAATATTGTTAGTAGTAGTGAAGAATTAGTTGATGTAATAAATGAAATGCATGAAGAATTGAAGAAGTTTAATTATAGAAATATTACTTTAAAGAATGAAGTCTCATCTCTCTCTAAAGAGATGGAAACTCTAAAAGAAGAAAAAGAAAAACTATCTTCAATGCTATATAACTCATCACAAAATTTCTTCAAAAACGAAAATGATGATTTGAAATGAAAGTGATGGAGTTAAATAACACTATATCTAGGCTTATTCGTGGAAAAGAAAATCTAGATGAAGTGTTATCTTGCTAAAGAATGAATGGAGAAAAATCCAATTTTGGTTATTCTCCATTAGGCAAAAAAAATAATCAAAAGAGACTTTCTTTGTGAAAGCAACATGTGTGAATGAACCCTCCACTTTTAAGACCTCTAGCAATGTTAAGAATTTTCCTTTAAAAAATGTTAGTAAGCCTAAGAATGCAAATTTCAATTCAAATGCATATGCTAGAGATAGAAATCCTAGAAATATATATTCACATATGTATGCTCATCCTAAAAATGCACACGCTAGGAATGTATATCCTAGAAATAACTATCATGCATATCCTAGAGATAGCACGTATGTTCATAACTCCAATGCTAGAAACATGTGTCCTAGGAATACTTATCCAAGGAATAATAGGCATACATATTTAAGACATCCTAAAAACTTCTATGACTATCATCTTAGGATCATGCATCATCAACATATTTACAATTATAGAGCATCTTATAATGTTAAGAAAGTATGGGTCCGTAAAGGAGCCGTATTTTCTAGGACTAGCCCCAAAGGACCCAAGAAATTTTGGGTAGTTAAGAGTGCTATTGTGTATCCATGCATAATGTAGATATGTCTCCACGCAAAAGAAAGGGTGACTATTGGTACTTTGATAGTAGATGCTCGAAGTGCATGACTAGTGATCAAAGTGTGTTCAAGGAATTAACTCTAAGGGATGGCAGACATGTCACCATTGGAGATAACACAAAGATAAAGATTATCAGGCATGATAAAGTGGGTAAATATTCTTCAACTATTGACTATGTTTTATATGTGCAAGGCCTTAAACCAAATTTACTTAATATTAGCCAATTATGTGACCAAGGCAACAAATTCATATTTGAATCCTCTCATTGTCTTATAATAGACATCAAGAGTAACAAGATTACGTTTGTTGACCATATACATGATAAAATCTACTTAATTTATTTAAAATCTTTACCTTCGAAAAATGAAAAGTTTTTCCCTGCTTTTAGTGAAAACCCATGGCTATGGCATAGAAGGCTTAGCCATGTGAACATGGATTTACTTAAAATTCTTTCAAGAAAAGATTTAGTTATTGGTTTTCCCAAAATAAAGTTTGAAAAAGATAAAGTTTGTGATACTTGTCAAATGGGAAAGCAAAAAAAAAAAAGTCTCTTTTAAATCCAAAAATGCGATTTCAAATTCTAGACCACTAGAGCTTTTATATATGGACTTGTTTGGTCCAACAAGCATTATTAGTCTAGGTGACCATTAATATGCTCTTATTATTGTTGATATTTATTCAAGATATACCTTTTTTTTATTTTTATTACTTATAAGGATGAAGTTTATAAAGGTTTTGTAAACTTTTGCAAGAAGATTCAAAATGAAAAAGGAACTTCTTTCTCAAGTATTGAAGTTATCACGAAAAAGAATTTGAAAATTAAAACATTTCAAAATTTTGTGAAGAAAATGGAATTGGTCACAAATTTTCAGCCTCTAGAATTCCTCAACAAAATGGTGTTATTGATAGGAAAAATAGAGTTCTAGAAGAATTTGCAAGAACTATGCTTTGTAAAATAGTTTACCAAAATATTTTTGGGTGGAAACCGTAAATACTTCTTGCTATGTTTTAAATAGATTATTAATTAGGCCTATGCTTGACAAAACTCCATATGAACTATGGAAACGTAGAAAGCATAATATCTCTTATTTCTGTGCTTTCGGTTGCAAGTGCTTCATCCTAAATAACAATAAAACTAATTTAGGTAAATTTGACTCTAAGACCGATGAAGGGATATTCTTAGGATATTCAACCTCTAGTAAAGCTTATAAAGTCTTTAACAAAACAACTCTAGTAGTTGAAGAATCCTATATGTAGCATTTGATGAATCTAACCAAATTAGTAGTAGAATAGTCTCTCTTGATGATGATGCAGATTTTATTCTAAGAGTGAATGCATCTACTCCCATTGTTGACTTTAAGGAAAGTCAATCTCAAACAAATCAAGTGGTAGATGCTCCCAATCTTGATCAACATTCCACAAGTCAACAAGGAAATGGACTTCCCAAAGATTAGAGGTATGTGAATTATCATCCAATTGATCAAGTGATTGGTGATCCTTCACAATGGGTAAGAACTCGATCCTCTATGAGAAATATTTGCAATTGTGTAGCTTATTTATCTCAAGTAGAACCTAAGACCTTTGTTGAAGCCGAAAATGATGTTGATTGGATAAATACTATGCAAGAAAAGTTAAATCAATTTGAAAGAAATAAAGTGTGTACTTTAGATCTTAGACCAAAAAATCATAGTATAATAGGAACAAAATGGGTATGTAGAAACAAAATGGATGAAAATGAAATTGTAACTAGGCACAAGGTTAGACTTGTTGCTAAGGGTTACAATCAAGAAGAATGAATAGACTTTGATGAGACCTATGCTCTCGTAGCTAGATTAGAAGCTATTTCTATGTTACTGTAACGACCCATCCCGGGTTGACCACCCCGAAACGGTGTCATCACATTTTGAAAATCCCAGCACGACACATATATGCAACAATAAAAATAAATAACACCAATAGAAAATTTTACATCAATCCTCAACCTTCAACAGGGGAGTTACATTAATTTGATCTTTAAACATTAGATGCAACATAAAATGCATGAATATTTACAAATAAATTTTTATTTTCTTTTCTCATTAGTCTGAGGATGTTGACACATACGTGACTTACAAAAAATGATTTCATCTGAACCTCAACTCACCAAACTATTTGTCATGCCTGCTACCTGAAATCATTGTACAATGAGGGGTGAGCTTCACAAGCTCAATGAATTAAATTTACTAGAAGCACTTAATTGTATAAATGGTCTTTCAATATTAAATCAATTATATTTCACATAACTTGATAATAGCATTCTACTATCACTACACATGGTATAAGTCTCATGCTCTATCATTCTATTCTTCTTATTTATTGGTTCACCTTAAGACCATAAATTATCTCAAAATTTCCTCGTAATGAGGTTCACATCATAAAGTCTACTATTTAGATGGTTCTTATCCCCATAACTATCTCTCTGTGAGACTCATCCATCTATAAATAAATTCACAATAACATACCACACATCAGCATTTTAATAATGCAAGAAATAATTAAAATAGATGCAATGCATGAATTATTATTAAGGAACGTCTTCCCACATGTCGACATGTTTTTATTATCTTAGATCTGTCCCGTCTCGATTCTTTCCTTTTTAGCTTATCCTGGCTGTCACGATACTTATTTCCAGCATATACCGGCTGTCATGGTTTTTCAATTAGACTGACTGCTTCCCAGTTCTTTTTTTTTATTTAATGCATATTCATATGAACAATGATATAAAATATGCATCTGAACAATAACATAAAAAAAACATGAATTCAAATATTTAAATTGGCTATCCTGATTTTTCTCAAATTATATAAAAATTTTCACTAAACTCTTCTCATCATAAATCACATCAAATCATCCATAAAAAATTGTCAAGATTCACTAAATTTCATCTCCTCATAATTCTTATCAAGACATCAACCATAGCTCATCAATAATTTCCCTCATCGCTTTTATTATTAAATCAATTTATTAATCCAAAAATATTATTTCTCACATAATAATTTTCTACATGTCCAAAATTCCTATAATACCTATAAATCAATTTTTCATCTACCAACAAAGCATAAGTTAATAATTTATTTTAATATTATCACTAGATATTTCATTTTTTATTTAGATTACTTAAAGTAAATCTAACTCACCACGTAGCACTTAAAGCCACCCGTGGATCACTTCCTTGCCTTTCCAGTTCCTCTCAGTAATTTCTTCCAGTTGCTGATCGTTAACACCTGACATAATATGTATATTAACTTTCTAATTTATTCTTCAATTTTTCAAAAACCACACTATTTGAAAATTCTCACTTTGAATTCCGGGAATTTTCATGAATGCTAAAAATTAAAAAAATTAACATTACGTTATTACCTTATGTTTTTCCGATAGCTTCTCGTGACTCTCTATAAAATTCCCCCGTAAACCTCTTCAAAATTTTGCTCTTTCAGTCCCCAAGTATTTTAAAAAATAGTGTAATTTAAATTGAAAAAAGAAGAAACCAAATAGGATTTAATAAACAAAATCAATTTATAAAACAATTTAAGCGGCGGATACCGCTTCGCCACTATTCAAATTTTGGCCAGCTCCTTAACATGTAGCCAAATTCTCCTCAAAATCTCCACGTAAAAGCCTTGATGTAACAAATGCAAGGTTTCAAGTTGCACTTGGCAGCAGGTGTTGCCACCTGCTGCCAACCCTTTTTTTTTTTTTTTTTTGCTGACCCTGGACGTTCGTTTTTTTTTTTCTTTTTCTTTTTCCTTTTCTTTTTGTTATCCCTGGACATCCAATTTTTTTTAATTTTAACTTTTCGCATTTAAAATATCTATATAGTATTTTAACTCTATGTCATCTTTATTAAATTACTTATTTACCCTTACTTTACAATTACGGGTATTACAATTCTACCCACCTTACAAAAATTTTGTCCTCGAAATTTCCTTACTTATCTCAAGAAACAATTATGAATAATATTTCTGCATAATTGTCTCATGCTTTCACGTAATTTCTTCAACATCCTTATTCCGCCACAGAACTTAAACTAATGAAATTATTTTATTATACAAGATTTGTTCTTTTTGTTTAAAATTCTCATTGGTACTTGTATACAAGCCTAACCTTTCTGAATTTCTATAGCTTGGCTTGAAATATTATAAGATTTATCAAGTAACGCTCTCACCAAAGTAAAACATGGAATATGTTATTTCACTGCTTCAACTCTGGAGGCAATTCCAGGCTATTCACAACTATCCCAACTTCCTCAATAACCTCATAGGGTCCAACATACCTCGGATTCAGCTTTCCTTTCCTGTTTAAATCTCAATACACCTTTTCCTCGAGATACTTTTAATTACACTTAATCACCTAGTTGAAATTCAAGAGTTCTTCTTTTATTATTAGCATCGCTATTCGGTCTACTCTGTGCTACTTTATGGTTCTCTCTAACTAGTTTGGTCCTTTAAGTTGTTAACTCAATAATTGTTGGACCAAATATATTTCTTTCTACTACTTCTTCCCAACATATAAGAGTTTTATACCTCCTACCATACAATGTCTCAATCGGTGCCATCCCAATACTAGTTCGATATTGATTATTATAAGTAATTTCTATCGATGGCATGTAAGCATCCCGACTTACTGAGAAACTCATCACATTTGCCCTTAACATATATTCTAGTACTCTAATAATCCTTTCTATCTGAGCATGAAAAATTATATTAAATTGCAACTTTGTATCTGTGGTTTTCTAAAAGCCTCTCCAAAACCAAGATGTAAATCTAGCATCTTTATTTGACACTATGCTCAATGGTGCTCCATACAACCTCACAATCTCAGCTATATCTTCAATCTTGACCACCAGAAATTCTTTCTCAATCCTCTATACATCTTATTATTACTTGATTGCATCGAATCTACATCATCATGTACCTTTCTCAATATCTTCTTTCTTAACTCCGTATCATTGGGAACACAAATTCATATTCCAATACCAAAATACCCTCATTTCAAATTTTTGAACTCATACTGCTTTCTAGTAAGCACTTAATACTTAATCTTTTCTATCTCTTCAACTCTACCTTGCATCTCTAAAGCATTTTACTATGGATGACTGTACAACCATATTCATTAACCATGATCTTCTATCACTGATATTCAACTTCATTCTAATCTGTTTTAAATCCATCATTAATTTCACATTAGGACTCCCCATAGCAGTTAACCTTCTTGTAGACTTTCTACTCAATGCATCAGTTATCACCTTCGCATTTTCTATATGATAGTGAATTGTATAATCATAGTTACTAATCAACTCCATCCACCATCTTTGCCTCAAATTTAACTCTTTCTGGGCAGGTAAGTATATCAGACTCTTATAACCTATGAATATCTCATAAGTGACTCCATACAGATAGTGTCTCCAATCTTTAAAGTAAACACTATAGCAGCCAACTCTAAGTTATGAGTACGGTAATTCCTATCATGAATCCTCAATTTCCTAGAAGTATGGGCCACAGCTTTCCCATGTTACATATATCCCAATCATTGATGTGACACATCACTATACACCACCAATCCTTTATCACCAGAAGGAAACACCAATACTAGAGGTGTAGTCAATTTCTCCTTTAGTAATTGAAAAATTTTCTCACACTTCCTAAGAAGTTATCTCGTTCAGCCAAAATTCACATTCAAAAAATCATAGCATACAATCTCTCTTTCATCAAAATTTCCAACATAATTTCTAAATATTTTGCATGCTCTTCATTAGTATTAGAATACACCAAGATATTATCAATGAACACCACCACAAGATTATCAAGAAATGGTTTAAACATTTTATTCATCAAGTCCATGAATGTTTCTGGAACATTAGTCAATCCAAATGACATCACAAGAAACTTATGACCATTACATTTCCTAAAAGCAGTCTTAGGCACGTCTCCCTTCTTTATCCTTAACTGGTGATAACCTGATCTCAGGTTTATCTTAAAAAACACTCTCACTCCTTGCAATTGCTCAAACAATTCATTTATCTAGGGTAAAAGGTATTTGTTCTTATTCAACTATCTATAATTTATACACACTTTTATCGTTCCATCTTCTTTCTTCATGTACACTACATGGGCTCCTCATGATGATACACTAAATCGAATAAGTTGTTTATCTAACAACTCTTGAAGCTGCACTTTCAATTCTCTCAACTCAGCGAGCATCTTTCTGTAGAATGCTATAGATATATGTGATGATCCTGGTATCACATTAATAGAGAATTTTATCTCCCTACTTGGAGGCAACCTAGACAACTCATCAAGAATTACATTAGAATAATCTTTCACCACTAAGATTTATTCTAACTTCCTATTTTCCTTTTTAGAATCCATTATGTATGCCAAATACTCCTCATAACCCTTCTTCAACCATCTCCTAGTGGTTAGAGCAAAAAGAGATAGTTCGAGAGTATTTTATTTCTCTTTGAAATTAAACTCCTCATGTCCATATCTAGAACACTATCTTCTTTCTAAAATAATCAACCATATTCAAAGATAATAAATCAGTTTCAAATTCTCTATCACTGATATGAATCACACAACCCTTGTAAACATTTATGATTATCACTCCATCTTTAGTGGGAACTTCAACAAAAAAATATTTTGCATCAAAGGACTAATACATATTTCAATAGACTTCATATGAATACTAGATGCAAAAGAATTGGTTACACCAATATCACCCAACATTGATATGTCCACCTTCTCTACACACAAAGCACTTCAAATTTTGACAATTTTGGGATAAATATCTTATCTGAATATATCTATAACAAACTTCTGTCTCTTAATCCTACCTCAGATTACCACTTCCCCTTGGTGGCATACTTACTTCCTATGCCATGACTCCCAGTTTTCATAACTTGTCTCCCAAATCTAAAGGTCCCACCAATAGTATTCTGAGCTATAGAAGTAACAGATACTGCTTACCTCTGACTCTGTACTTTGGTTCCCTATGATATGGAACGCTTCCTCTAAGTAGTCTCCCACTCTGCACACTCATACTTGTACCACCTCTGGGTTCCTCATATCTAGACCTTTTCCGTCGATTCCTCTTACCTCTGATTTTAATCATATCTTTCTTAATCTGAAGTGTTATATCCACTAATTTGACATAATTCATAAGCCTCATGTAAGATAGCTTTGATCAAATCTTAAAACATAGTTCATCTATGAACCTCTTACACTTCTTCTTCTCTAGGTCTACCATTTCCAGTACAACCATTGACAAGACCACAAATTTGCTATCATACTGAGCCACAGTCAACATATTTGCCTTAAATAAATAAAATCTCTATCTTGTTGGGCTCTAGGAGTATAAGGAAAGTATTTATCAAGAAACTCTGCCTTAAACCTATTACAGGTTAAGGGTCTATCAATATTTGTACTTACCCTAGGAAGAGTATCCTCTTATCATTCTAAAGCTTTTACTTCTAACTCAAACGAAGCAAATACAACCATCTGCCTGTCAGTTACTGGTAAAATACCAAATAATCTTTCTACATGTTTCTCCCAAAACTCAGGCTTAAAAGGATTCATAGATCCTTTAAACAACAAGGCATTCAACTTAATTATATCTCCCTGCATCTCATGCATAAACTCACTTTTTCCCCTTTTTAAATGTCTACCATTATTAGATTAACAACCTTAGGTACTGCTCTAGCCTGGTCATCAAGTCTATGTTATAAGCTATCAACTCTATAATCTGTTACCTTCACTTCTTAAGAGTATGTGCAAGAGCTTATCTTAGCTCATCTCTTTCAACTTCAGATTCTCCCATACCTTTACTAATATCAATTATATTACTAATATCAATCATACTATCAACATGTTCCCTTCCAGGAACCACAGATTCAAACTCAATCTCGACTTGTCAAAAATATTGGGGGCCTACCACGCCCTCTCAAATCAACAACTCTAACTTTAGCTCTAGTGCGCCCACGTGTCATCCTCAGACTATTTAAAATATAATTTATTTTAATCTTCCGCTTTCTTACTTTTTATGCAGTCTACAGAATCATAAAACCTAATGCTCTGATACCAAAATTGTAACGACCCATCCCGGCTTGGCCACCCCCGAGATGGTGTCATCACATTTTGAAAATCCCAGCACGACACATATATGCAACAATAAAAATAAATAACACCAATAGAAAATTTTATATCAATCTTCAACCCTCAACAGGGGAGTTACATTAATCTGATCTTTAAACATTAGATGCAACGTAAAATGCATTAATATTTACAAATAAATTTTTATTTTCTTTTCTCATTAGTCTGAGGATGTTGACACGTGCATAACTTACAGAAAACGATTTCGTCAAACCTCAACTCACCAAACTATTTGTCATGTCTGCTACCTGAAATCATTGTACAATGAGGAGTGAGCTTCACAAGCTCAGTAAATTAAATTTACTAGAAGTACTTAATTGTATAAATGGTCTTTCAATATTAAATCAATTATATTTCACATAACTTGATAATAACGTTCTATTATCACTACACATAGCATAAGTCTCATGCTCTATCAATATCTTCTTCTTATTTATTGGTTCACCTTAAGACCATCAATTATCTCAAAATTTCCTCGTAATGAGGTTCACATCATAAAGTCTACCATTTAGATGGTTCTTTTCACCATAACTGTCTCTCTATGAGACTCATCCATCTATAAATAAATTCACAATAACACACCACACATCAGCATTTCAATAATGCAAGCAATAATTAAAACAGATGCAATGCATAAATTATTATTAAGGAACGTCTTTCCACATGTCGACATGTTTATATTATCTTAGACCGGCCCCCTCCTAGTTCTTTTCTTTCCAACTTATCACGGCTGTCACGGTATTTATTTTCAACATATACCAACTGTCATGGTTTTTCAATTAGACTAGCCCCTCCCCGGTTCTTTTCTTTTATTTAATGCATATGCATATGAACAATAATATGAAATATGCATCTGAACAATAACATAAAAAAAAAAAAACATGAATTCAAATATTTAAATTGGCCATCCTGATTTTTCTCAATTTATATAAAAATTTCCACTAAATTCCTCTCATCATAAATCGCATCAAATCATCCATAAAAAATTGTCAAGATTCACTGAGTTTCATCTCCTCATAATTCGTATCAAGACATCAACCATAGCTCATCAATAATTTCACTCATCACTTTTATTATTAAATCAACTTATTATTCCAAAAATATTATTTCTCACTTAATAATTTTCTACATGTCCAAAATTCCTATCATACCTATAAATCAATTTTTCATCTACCAACAAAGTATAAGCTAATAATTTATTGTAATATTATCATTAGATATTTCATTTTTTATTTAGATTACTTAAAGTAAATCTAACTCACCACGTAGCACTTAAAGCTACTCGTGGATCACCTCCTTGCATTTCCCGTTCTTCTCAGTAATTTTCCCCAGATGCTAATCGTCAACACCTGAAATAATATTTATATTAACTTTCTAATTTATTCTTCAATTTTTCATAAACCATACCTTTTGAAAATTCCCACTTTGAATTCCAGAAATTTTCATGAATGCTAAAAATTCAAAAATTAACATTACATTATTACCATTTTTTTTTTCTTTTTCCTTTTGCTGTCCCTAGACATCTGGTGTTTTTTTAAAAAAAAAATTAACTTTTCGCATTTAAAATATCTATATAGTATTTTAACTCTATTTCATCTTTATTAAATTACTTATTTACCCTTACTTTACAATTACTAGTCTTTACATCCTTTAAGAATTTTAAGTTATTTCAAATGGATGTGAAAAGTTCCTTTTTAAATGACTTTATAGAAAAAGAGTTTTATGTTGAACGACCTTTTGGTTTTTAAAATCCTAACCTTCCAAACCATGTTTATAAGCTTTCTAAAACTCTTTATGGGTTGAAGAAAGCTCCATAAGCATGGTATGAAAGGTCCAGCAATTTTTTACTTGAAAATGGTTTTACAAGAGAAAAAATATATACAAGCCTGTTTTAAAAAAATCACAAACATGTTACATTCTTAGTCCAAATATATGTTGATGATATTATATTTGGTGCTTCTAATGAATCTATGTGTCAAGAATTTGCTAAGTGTATGCAAGGTGAATTTGAGATGGGTATGATGGGAGAGCTTACCTACTTCCTTGGACTTCAAATCAAGCAATTAAAGGGAGACATCTTCATCAATCAATTCAAATACACCAAAGACTTACTAAAGAGGTTTGGGATAGAGAACTCAAAATCTCTTAGGACTCCCATGAGCACCTCTACAAAACTTGACTTGGATAAAGAAGGTAAGTGTGTAGACACTAAAACTTATAGAAGCATGATAGAGGCTTTACTATATTTAACTATAAGTAGACCCGATATAATATTTAGTGTATGCATGTGTGCTAGATTCCAAGCTAATCCTAAGGAATCTGATATTGTTGCTATGAAAATAATTTTAAGATATTTGCAAGGTACTCCAAATCTGGGCTTATAGTATTCTAGAAAATCAACTTTTGAGCTAGTTGGGTACTCGGATGTTGATTTTGTGGGTTGTAAGTTAGATAAAAAAAAAGTACTAGTGAAATATGCCAATTTCTAGGTGCTATGTTAACTTCTTGGTTTTCAAAAAAGAAAAGTTCAATTATATTATCAACTGCCGAAGTGGAATACGTGGGTGCTGGTAGTTGTTGTACACAACTTTTATAGATAAAACAACAACTAGAAGATCATGGCATGTGTTTTAAAAATATTTCAATTCATTGTGACAACATTAGTGCTATCAACTTAGCAAAAATCTCAATTCAGCATTCTAGAACCAAACATATTGAGATAAGACATCACTTTATAAGAGATCATGTTCGAAATGGTGATATTCTTACTAAAACATTGAATGAAGATAGCTTTTGTAAGATTAGACTGTTAATGGGATTGAAAAACTATGAATGCATGTGTGTTTGATTGCATCTACATTCATCATCTGCATTTATGCCATTGAATGAATAAACATTTACTCAATTTGATGTTACTCTCACTCAATAATAGCAAATAACAAACAAATAATTCAATCTGGAGTTCATAATTATCAGTAAAAAAAAAATCTTGATCTAGTCGATTGAATGAAGAAAATTCTTCACTAAGTCGACTGAACACTACCTACCAGTCGACTTATTGGTTCGTGTTTTCAAACTTGAACTTTCTACCATTTCTTCAGTCGACTAAAACAAAACTTCCAATCGACTAGATGCAGGAATTTTCAGTTTTTAAACATTTTTTTAGTTTCAAAACTCCATTAAAACTAGATTTTAAGCTTTTAAAGAACCCTTCAGTCTCTATCTCATTTCAAATTTCAAAATTCATCCATTTAAATCATCAAAAATCTATCTTTACTGCTCGAAATCAGTTACCCAATTCTTAAAATCCCTTGTTTCTCTCTCAAATCTTCAATTTTTTAGTTCAAAATTTCAAAAACCCTAAACGACTGATCTCTCTCTTTCAGGATATTTGATGTTTTTCTCCTAAAAATCAACTTTATATCATCATTATTTCTCTTTTTTAAGCTTCTTAGACAAAATCCCCATTGCTCCAACCCTCATTTTGGCTTTTCAGACATTCTTTCCTCTCAAATCGCGATTTTGGGACTCTTTCCCTCTTTAATGGCTAACAGACCCAAACACTTCAAGATGATTTATTCCGGTAGCGTTAATCCAACTACCTGGAAGCAAAAAGCTTCTACTAGAAAGAAAGGAATGAGAAGGAAGCGAACCTCTATGAAGTGATTCTCCACGAAACAACCTTGACACCTCAAGCTTTCGGAATGTCTATGCCAAAGAAAGGTATGATACTACCATAAGGACTAAAACTATCATGCATGGTAGAGTAGTATTTTTTATCCCTTAGGTTTGAAAATTGTAATCCTAGACCTCTGTTTGATACACAAAACAACCTTGACACCTCAAGCTTTTGAATTTCCTAAACCAAAGAAAAGTATCATCCTAGGCTCATTCACCAATTTTACAGTAACCTCAGACAGTCCTTATCCAATTCTTCACAATTCTCTACCATAGTAATGGGAAAAGAATTTATTGTGTCTACCAGCCTACTTTACAAACTTCTAGATTTGCCTATTGATGGGATAAAATGGATTAGAGATGGTTGGCCAAATGATTTTTACTACCATAAGTCTTGTAGGGTAGTTAAAGGAGATAAGTACTAAATCTATGAGAAGCAGACTTACAACACCTATTATGACCTTCCCTTGGACTTTAGGTCCCTAAACCTAGTAATCAACTGGTCCCTGAATCCAAGATTAGGAAGTAGAACCAGTCCCTCCAAACTTGACATTATCCTAAACTACTATCTCAAAACAGGAACACCCTACAACCTCTACCTTTTGATATTTAGTAATATGGTAATCGGGCATGATGTTAATCTTGGTCCTCTTCCATATGGCCTGATCATTACTCTTATTCTAAAGCATTATGTGATCCCTCTTCCTCTGGATGAAGCTCAGGAACTTGATTCCAAAGATGTCATTGATGCTTCATTTTTTAAAAAGACGGGATGCGAAATCAGAGACAACTCAGTAGTTTGTAAACCTTGAAAGAGCATTCGCAATGGGAATGAGGCACCTAGAGAGGTACCAACAGCAGCTGCAGTAGAGGAATCTAGAGGACAAGGTAGCACAGTTGGTGCAGATTCGCAAGCTGCAATCTTTCAAAGCTTGGCTAGTCTTAAGTATCCATAGACCCCACCAACATTAAGTTGGATGATTTGAAAGAAGGAATGACAGTCATTTATGATATTTTGCGAATTTCCATGCTAAAGCTTAAGGGAACACTACTTAGCTTCAAGAGTAGGTGGCACAAATTCAAGACCAGATTTGTCATTTCGGTCCCCTTCCTCCTCCTTGTCCTCAAGATGATTGGAACTATTAATCTTTTTTTTTTTTTTTTTTCTGAACCTTTGGAACTTTGCAAGACACATTTTACATTTTCATGCATATTTTTATCACTTGCTTAGGATGTTTTTGGCTCATAAGAACCTTTAGTGTTTGGACGCTTTGCTAGACTCATAGGAGTCTTAGCTATTTTTATTTTAAATGATTATGACTTTTCAAGCATTTATAATATTATTGTGTTATTCCTAATACGCCATCATACATGTCTTATATCTACTGTACTTTCTGATTCTTCTCGGGAGAGATTACTCTCTCTATTTTGAGCTAATCTTTTTTTACAAGTCTATTTTATCAGTATTTTCTTAGCCCTGGTACTAAAAGTGCTTATTTTTCACATTAGGTGCATTCTCTTTGCTCATAGCAGATGTACCTCTCTTGTGCTCTGATCAGCTCCTCTCGAGAGCCCTCATATTATATGTTTAAAGTTAATCTTTTTCATACAGATTTTTTTAAGCCTACTTTTTCTATCCATTGAGTTAGAATTCCTTATTTATTTGTTTAAACCAAAATCTAGTGCTACTTGGCACTTATAGTCATTTATGCTCATTTTCAAGCTTTCATGCTATTTTCTTGATCTCACTTGAATTTGTTTAACCTTCATGTGTACATCACTATTTATCCTTGCTTCTCAATCTTTGGCTTACTCTCGTTCACAACCTTTTTGTGTTGTTGACAAAAAAAAGAAGGAAAACATATGTACTTCTTTGACGTTTGATGTATGCATAGTCTTAAAGGGAGCATTGCTTTGTCAAGTTAAAACTGCTTAGAAAAGTATTTAGCTTGGTTGGGATGTTTTTAAAAAAAACTTGCAGGTTGGTTTTATCGTTAAAACAGATGAAACTCTGTTCATTTTTCTACAAAAATCCAACACTTAGTTTCTAGAAATTGTTTTTCTCCATATGGTTTTGTCATCATAAAAAAGGGGGAGATTATTGACCTTTATTTGATTTTAATAATGATAAAACACTAGCTTTTATTTTTTCTAACAATTTTAGCTAAGTTTTCAAGTTGCAAACAACATACAATTCAAAGAAAAGATGCAAAACAAGAATATGTGACGAAGACTGTTTACATGAGAGATACTAGATCAAGATCAAAGACCTAGAATAGGTTCTAAGGTAGTTAAGATCTGTAAATCTCTACTAACAAGTATTTTGATTTTTTTATTATGACTTATTTTGATTGAAATTTTTTTGACGGAAAATCATTTTGACTGAAAAAAACCTTTTTAAAATAGAAAATTCTGTTTCAGGGCCTCCAGCCGACTGAATGGTTTCATTCATTAGACTGAATGAAGTCCAATCAACTTAATGTTGTTGTTCAGTCAACTGAATGAAGTCATTTAGTCGATTAAATGAAGGACAAAATTTTTTCTTCATTCATTCAGTCAACTGAATGAATTACCTGACACTAAATTGAATTTCAAATAGCCATTTAGTCGATTGAACAAACCATCCAGTTGACTTAATGTTAAAAAATAACGGTAATATTTCAAATCTGAAGGTATGTTTAATGCATTTAATGCACCAAACCATTCCCAAATGAGAATTTTTAGAGAGTAACGGCTAGTAGGTTTTTTTATCTATAAAAACTCATCATAAATTAGAGATAAAACATACACAAGAGCATTAAATCTTCATCTTCTCATTTGCTATCATTCAAAGCTTTCAAAATCCTTTATGAGCCATTCTTAAAAGTTTTGTACTTCTAAGAGAGAGATATTCTTCCTTGTAAGAGCATTAAATTCAAGTCTTTTTTATCTTCATTTTACAATCAATTCAAATCATTATAAAGAGAAAGAGTTGGTGTAACTCTTAGAGTATTTAGGCATTAAGCAGTTCCTTGTAACTTCCTTGTGGAAGAGATTATTTTTTAAGGTTTTGGCAACACCCGTGAAGTTGCTCGACTATCACTAGTGGATTACTTCAAGGAGGTTCCTTAAAGAGAGTGGATGTAGTGTCGAAATGATTCTGATATTGTCGAACCACTATAAACGGAGTTTGCATATTCTCTTCTTTTACTCATTTAAATTCTAGTAATTTATTTGTTGTTTGCTTTAATTGAATAAATTGTTAAAACTTGTTTGTTAAATTACAAAAAGTTTTTCAAGTCCAATTCACCCCCTCCCTGTCTTGGGTTTGTACCTCAGTCTACACTATACTATACAAGTACAATGATACAATAATTTGAACACAATATAAATTCATAATACTATCACATAATATATATATATATATATATATATATATATATATATATATATTTTAAGTCCATAGTACTACCGCATTATCCAATAAATTGGACAATAACTCACACATCGGGTGAGTGTTGAACTTGAGAGCAACATTTGGGTCATGGCAATAACCATCAACCCAATCATATCATTATAGTGAAGCATACAACAAACTGAATTATCGGTCTTTCATAGGGTCGTCGTTTCTGCATTCAAATTAATTGTTGCACAAAATCCATAAATAAGGGCCAGAGACGAATGATTATGGCTGGCTAATCATGTCTCCTTAAAGAGAAATTCTTGTCCGAAACTAATCTAGGTTTTCATTCCTGATCCAAAGGTAATAATTATGTGAAAGTCCACTAGTAACTTTCATTCCAACCTTCTTTTATTTAATTGTTGTTGAAGTATGTGTCACTTTCTGTTTGATTTGGTCTAGAAAGTCAATTCTAGACCGAGTCCAAACAAAAGTTTCCCTCCTTAACCATGAAAAAAAATGCTAATTTAAGACTAAAAATTGAGAGGCCTCATACAGCTCCTCGTTCAATTCTTTTGAAGTCAATGGGTCATTTTCCTCGTTCGAGAATCTCCTCCTTTCTTCCACTCCATCCCGAAGAGTGACTAGGACAAACTCAATCACGTTTTGATGTTCCAATTGAACACTTTCCATTTTTTATTATTCTTAAAGAAGAAGATTATTTATTTTACCAAGCATCTGCAGATCCAATCACTAGATCTTATAATAAGAACCAAAACATTATAAAGCATTTTTGGTACATATATTTATTTCTTTATGACTTTTCCACTTTCTTTCGTCCTTAAATTCCTTTTGGAGTTGAACTAGAGACTTTAGTTTATATGCCTCGTTGTAAAATCTTCAAGAAGGATGTTACCGAGGCTATTGATCATTATTGGTCACCACCACTCACTAGTTGAATCATGCATGCTATCTCTAGGTAGTTGTACATTTAGACATGAATATATAATAAGATACCAAAAGATCAAATAAAAAATAGAATGTCATAAAAGAAACATCATTTGCACCTTTACAAAAAGAATATGCCATTTTTTTATTTTTTTTTTATATATTAGACAATACAACTTTGTCAAGTGGAGAGGAGAGTGATATCTTATCCCTCGTTTCTTTTCTTTTTCCCTCTCCTTTTAACTTTGTTTTGGTTGCATGCCCTATCACACACATCTTTCTGTTGATATTTCCTTAGCCTTCCTTTTCGAGAATTGTATCTATAAAGAAAATCAAAAGAAAAGAAATTAAAAAAGGGGGAAAGAGGGAGGAAAGTTGACATCATGAACAAGGAAAAGGGAAGCCAAGAGCCACTAAAAGAAAATCTTCTGCAGGTTGATGATTGAGGGTCTATACTCTGTGCTGGTGACTTTTGAAGAAGTAATTATTTATTTACCTGCATGAAAATAAAATTAAGAGTTTCAGAGGCATGTTACATAGAAAAGAAAAGCAAGGCAAGGCAAGGCATATATAGAAGTTAATTACCAGGTCCCTCACAAATTTGTCTTATGAAAACGAGGAAGATGATGACTAAAGCCACACCAGCTAATAACCCAATGATGATTGCGAAAGTCTTCTCACCCTCATTGCTTGATTTATCTGCAATTACAGGAAAAACCCAACAAGGAAAACTAGATAATCAATAAACCATTAACAAATTCTTGCAATTTTCATTTGTGTCGCCATTAAAAAAACATTACTTCCAAGATCTAATAGAATCGTACTCTCTCCATCGCAAAATGACTATCACGTTAATTTGATTTTTTAAGATATTTTTGACTCTATTTCTTTTATAAATATTTTATCAGTTTAAAATTTTAAAAATTTTAAGAAAATAACACTCCATACATGAAAACTTATAAACTCTATAAACACAGATTTTTAGAAAATAATATATAAACACTTAATCAATTAGTTAAATAAATAATGCAATGACAATATTTTGAGACTAGGAAATGTTGAGCAAATAAAATAATTTTATTGTAAATACATATTCATATATACAATTTTCAATCATAACCGGATGAGAAATTAACATGCTAAGTATTAAGGTATCATTTGAAAGAATTTGTGAAATGATTTATATTACCTATTAACAAGAACTATGACAAATATTTTTAAAAAACAGCTATAAAGTAATTTTAAAAAAAAAATTGAATTTGTGTATAAATAAATTGTTTAATTGTTATTTTGCGAAACATATTCCATTATATTACTATTACGAATAATTGTATCAAAAACCAAGGCGAAACAGATTTTAACTATCAACCAATTATTTGACTGTTACCAACTAGAAATGGAGAATAGCTCACCACTATGGGCCTTCGAATAGAAGTGAGCCCCACCAGTAGAGTACCTAGCATAGCACTTGTTGAAGAACATATCACCGTACACCGCCATCCCACAATCGCTTTTCAGCCGTCCGATGGCCTCCGACAAACAATCCTGACACTCTCCAACACCCAAGTCCCCCACACACTGGGCCACGCCTTGGACCTCTCCTGACCCACCCACCCTGTATGGCCCGCCATTATTGATCAAACCCATCAACACCGCATCTCTACGGCCCATCGAGTCCGTATCATACCCAATCGACGGCCCACATTTCTTCAACACAACAGTCTTGTCCTCCACACCTAGAAAGGTTGTGTTATCATACTTGACGTAGCACCCTTGTAGCTGAACCGCACCACCATAGTTTTGGGAGCACAAGACGCCGAGTTGACTCACTGAATGGGCAACACACGTGGCGCAATCTGGCATAGACATGTCACCACGGCACTGGTAGAGCCCGTAGACGACATCTTGAGGGCTTGAGCCCAAAATGGTGAAGTTGTTGTAGGAGGAGTAGGTGGCTGAGTTGACAAGGGAGGTGAGTAGCGAGTTGAGGTTTGACTCGTAAGGTGTGTTTGGTGTGTACTTTTGTTGTGAGCAGCCTCCATAGAGAAAGGAGTCTGTTGAGGAAGAAAGAGAAGGAAGTAGGAGAGATAAGAGGTGAAGAAGAATGAATGGGAAGAGTGAGAGAGAGCTTCTTGTTGCCATGCTTCAGACAAGTTTACAAATGACATGAAAAGCTATTTAGCCATCGATTTAATGAATTATATAGCCATGAAAAGCTAAATGAACTTTCCCCTGTTAGAATAACAAAGATTTTTTATTTTATAAATTCTCGAACGTAAACTGACCATGTGACACAACTCCATCGTTGAAACCAAAAATAACTTTTTTAAACAAAATGTTGGATTAAATGAGAAATATCAAATAAAATAAATTTAGAAAAAAAAATATGGAACTGATCTTGGAATAACATTTAAACTGATAAAATATTTGAAACATAAGAAATTAATTTATTTGAAAAAAATTAAATGACAGTGATATGTATAGTAGAGTATAAGATAATTATAGATGAAAGAAAGAAAAAACTGAAGTTTATGTAAAAGGTGAAAATGAAATGAAACTTTTTGTGGAAAGTAAAGTTCCTTTGAAAATGAAATAAAAACAATTTTGAAATCGAATTAAGAATCAAACACTGTAAAAAGAAACAAAACAAAAGCAAAAACTTACAGGAAAAGATTATAAAAGTATTATATGATAAACGCCAAGTCACTTTTTATATAGAGGCCCATATATTGTTATTTGAAAATTAATTTATTCTTACTTTTGGTATTTCGATGACACCAGAATTCTTAATTTGCGAGAGGGTTTTGTAAACTGGAGAGGAGAAAGATAGTTTATGAGACGAGCAGCAACAAATTAACCCTAAAGCAACGCAGTGACTTTGGCGGTGTCTTGTGTAGAACGCAGAGACCATAACCCCGAGCTTGTTACTGCTACTGCCATATCCACAGTACACTATCTTCAAAACAATAAAAAATAATAATAATAAAGATAAATATGTAAAAATAACATAAAATGTTACTGTAACCAAAAAAACATAAAAAAACAATATAATATAAGTTTTTTTTTTTAAATTTCCATTCATTTGCAATAATCAAAATAAAGAATAACTTTTATTCATCAGTACTTTTTATATCCCCGTTAATTCAAATCTCTATAAGACACTGTCATATAATATAAGTTGAGTTGGTTTAAATTAAAAATAAATAAATAAATTACACTGTATTTCTTTTAAATTTATTGAAATAATACTAACGTACCAAATTTTTTTAAAACTCACAATTCACTTTAAAACATCAATTTTCACCATATTCAAAATAAATTTTTTTGAAAAAATCAAAATTTTAATTGAATATTACTTTTCATGAAAACTAAAGTACCCTAAAGTATCATAAATGTTACTTTTTAAAATATATATATATATATATATATATATATATATATATATATTAGAGATGTAACATATTTAACAATGATTTTTTTAGAGATTTTTGTTTTTTTAAAAAATTATTATCCTTCTTTTTCGAAAATTTAAATGGATTTATATTCTATTACATAATATAAAAAAAAATTTACTTCAAATATTTTATATTTTAAAAAATATTATAATATCATTACATAAAAAAAATTTATTTTAAAAAATTTTATATTTTAATTGATATGTTCTTTTTTGGTGATTTTTTCTTTCTTTTTTTTCCATAGTTTAATAGTATTTCCTTTCTATTTAATCAAATGGTCCTCCAACTCCAGTGATATGATTCACATCATTAATTTAGGAAAAGATTAAAAAAAAAATCACTTATATAACCACCTGAAAGAAAATAGTTTTTTTTTTCCTTTTAATTATTTTTTGTGAACTTTATTAGGGGTAAATACTAGTAGTAAATAGTTTAATGTAGCTAAAAATCAAACATTATACCTCAAATATATGGACATTCTTCACTTCTGAATATCTTCATTTGCTGCAGTTTATTATATCTTGAATAACATTTAAAAAAAAATAGAAAATAGTGATTGCGTTATTCAGAAACAATTTGCTAGGGGGAGAGATGATATATATTGAAAATACAGTAATATTGATATCTTCAAAGAATCAAATCAAATGTGCAATCCACATGACATGCAACATTTTTTGTCTACATCACCAATTAGGGGAACTGAAAATTGCAGGTACCAGCCAAGTAGTCTAACCACTTCTATCTCGCACCTCATTCCTGAAAAACTTTTTTTTGCACCCGGTGCAAGAGAGAACGCACTGAATACATCCCAATCGTTCATCAAAAAAGAAAATATTGATAAACCATTGAAATGAACCCAATAAACTCTTATTTTGCACCAAATGCAGATAATAATTCATTCTCATCCCATCCCCATTCCCATATGATATTGGAACTGATAGTGATATTCACTCTTTGACATGTACAAACGATAATCCAGAAATTTCCACTCTCCATAGCTTCAAGGCTGAAATTGACCTTACAATACCATATTAATTACCTAAATTTTAGGGCATCTTGAAAGTAATGTTCATGTTCTTGCTCTCGCTCGCCAACAAGACATTTAAAAGAGTGGCCTCTACCTCTATCACTCAGCTTTTATTTAAGAAGAGTGAAGTCTGCTTGTTTCTCTCGAACCAAAGGAGGGAAAGAGATGGAAGGAAGAGAATGTCACACTCAGCAATGCCGTTTAGGATTAATGGCAGTTTGTCTTGGTCTCAAAGGTGCCAATATTGTCTCTCAAGCTAAGCTGTCCTCATGAGTTATGTGCTCCTTTTGAAATTCCCGTGATGTGTGGTGACCCAGCCATTGGTCCTGCTACTTTTTTTAATTGTATAGTTGATTTGCCATATACCTCAATTTAGTTCTATCGGTTGAAGAACCTTTTCAACCAACTTTTTACTCAGTTACCTCTTCTGAGTAAAATGAACCACAAAAAAAGAACCACACAAAAAAATACCCCACAAACAGGAAAAATAAATATCTCAATGTAGATGTCCGGCCCAACATTCTCTGTAAGATATTGTTTTGGGCTCATGGATTTTGTCTGAGTAAAGGGGTAAAACCCAATGTCTCCCTAGAATGATTCTAGAAAGGGTAATGCAAAAGCCAGGCTTTGTCCAAAAGCATGGACTATTGTCAATATTTTACAACAAAAGAATCAAACTTGCTTCAAAACTAGGAATTCAGGCAATGCAAGAAACCTCTTTTACCAAAAGAATTTATACTTAAAACTTCTTTACGCTGTTGATCCCTTGATGAGTGCACAAACAAACTCTTACCAATGCATGCTTCGATTATGCTTCATTGTTAGACCTCCTTTCTCTCCTCATACAAGGCCACATTTGTTCTGCTCCTGCTCCTCATCCTCCCCAAAAGTTCTCTTACCTACCCAACAAATAAAAATCAATGCCAGAAGCAGTTCTCCTCTCCGCTGTTGAGACAATCATCAAACAATTCTCCCCTTGCTTATCGAGACATTGAACCAGCATTTAGTCTCAAAAATAAATTAGAAAAGCTGAAGAATACCCTGCTTGCAATCAAATCAGTACTTCTTGACACGGAAGTACTTCTTGACACGGAGGAGCAGCATGCCAGAAGCCATGAGGTTAGAGATTGGCTGGGAAAGCTTAAAGATGCTGTGTACAACAAAGATGATGTGCTGGATGAATATGAGACGCAACAGAGGGTGGAGATGTACAGGAGCATAATCAAAAAGGTATGCAACTTGTTTTCAAACTCAAATCCAATTGTGTTCCGTTTTCGGATGGGGAAGAAAAAAAAAAGGAAGTTATAGACAAGATAGATGCAATTGCACAAGATAAGTCTTAAGTTCCATTTTACAGAACGAAGTTTAAATGATCAAGGTGTGCAGATAAAGAGGGAGCAAACATACTCCTTTGTGCATCCATCAGATGTTATTGGAAGAGACAAAGATAAAGAGGAGATGATAAAGTCTTTGTTCTCTCCAGGAAACAATTAAAATGTATCTATCATTCCCATTGTTGGGATTGGTGGTTTGGGGAAGACAACACTTGCCCAGTTGGTCTACAATGATAAAGAAGTACCTAATCATTTTGATTTAAGAATATGGATTTGTGTGTCTGAAGAGTTTAGCATAAGGAAAGATAACTGAAGGAATTATGAAAGCTATTACCTTTTCCAGCTATAGCCATTTGGATACAGATTGGGAGCAGATACTCCTCAGGAACAGATTTAAAACGAGGAAATATTTGCTTGTTTTGGATAATGTTTGGAACGAGCACAGAGTAAAATGGGTTGATTTAAAAGAATTGTTGGTGAAAGGCGCCAAGAGGAGTAAAATTATAGTAACTATGCGTAATAGGAGGGTTGCCTTGATGATGGGCACAGTTGACCCATATAAATTGAAAGCGCTTCCAGATGATAATTATTTGGCTTTGTTTCTAAAATGGACATTCAATGAAGGAGAAGAAAAACAATATCCAAACCTAGTAGAAATTGGTAAGGATATTGTTAAAAGTGTGGAAGGCTTCCTTTAGCTGCAAGGACCCTTGGTAGCCTCTTGTACATGAAAACAGATGAACAAGAATGGATATCTGTTAAAAACAATGAGATTTGGGAGCTAGATCAAGGGGAAAATGATATCTTACCCGTTCTATGAGTGACCTATGATCAAATGCCACCATACTTAAAGCAATGCTTTGCCTTTTGCTCTTTGTTTCCCAAAGATTCAATGATTGATAAGGAAACACTAATCCACTTAAGGATGGCAGAAGGTTTCCTTCAATCATCTGATGAAAGCCAACAGCTTGAAGACATTGGCAACAGGTATTTCAATGAACTACTGTCGAGGTCACTCCTTGAGGATGCAGTTGAAGGTCATGATAGTGAAATAACACACTGTAAAATGCATGATCTTGTTCATGATCTTCCACAATCAGTTGCTGGGACAGAGTGCTTAAACATGACAAAACATTCCAAAAACTTCTCTGAAAGATCTCGACATGTATCCTTTTTCGGATCTCATTCCTCAGAGAATAGAGTTGGACTCCCAAGTCGTTTATTCAGTGCAAAGAAGTTGCAGACTCTTTATTGTCCTCTCCTGGAGGGTCTAATAAGTAAGCCCTTACATGACATAATCTCCGCATTCAGCTACTTACGAATCCTCAATTTAGATGAATCAGAATTTGAAAGTTTACCACGTTCCATCAGAAATCAGCAGCACTTGTGATATCTTGATTTCACTAAGAATCGTTGCCTGAGAAATCTCCCAAGCTCATTATGCAAGCTGCGAAATTTGCAGAAATTGAGACTACAGGCTTGTAAGAGCCTTAAAGAGTTGCCAAAAGATTTCTGGAAAATGTCCTGCCTAAGACATTTGGAAATAACTTCCAAGCAAAAATATTTGCCAAAGGAAAGAATAGAGGGCTTGTCAACGCTTCGTTCATTGTCAATTCAGTATTGCAATAATCTCTTATCATTAGCCGAAGGGATGCAACACTTCACTGCTCTTCAAGTATTACGTTTATGTAACTGCGACAAGATTACTTCACTGAACTTCAATTTAGATTCCCTCATTTCCCTTGAGACACTAGAGGTCCGCAACTGCTTGAATCTTGATTTGGCAGAGAATCGAAATAAGAAAATGAAACAGGAGGAGGAAATTTTCCAGAAAGGCTTCCAAAGGTGATTATTGCAGCACTGCCTAAATTGATTGCTCTGCCTCAAGAGTTTCAACAAGCTGCTACCACACTAAAATATCTCTCTATCTCAGTTTGCAAGGAACTGTCAACTTTGCCAGATTGGTTGGACAACTTCACATCACTAAGGAAGGTAGATAATCCAATCAAAAAGGAAGGTGGTTTTCCCAATCAAAAAGGAAGGCGGATATCACAGATTGCCCTTTGTTGCTATCTCAACCAGAAACAATTTGTCGTCTTACCACACAATTATTCACATCAATTAGCTTTTGAGCTAAAAAACCAGGTGGCAAACTTCATCATCATCATTTCGTCTCCTCCAGGTTCATCATTCAAAGCCTTCCCATTTTTAATTTCGAAGCTAATTCTTTTCATCTGTCATCTTGTATAATGACTTCTTTTGCTTAAATTTTTGTTTTTGTTTGCAAATTAAGCAACAGCTTTTAATCAGCCAAGCTTCAAGATGGAACTTTGCACTCTCATTGGTTGATTTGGATACTCAAAAAGGAGACAACACTAACAATGATGCAGCTACCAACAGTAGTTTGAGAAGTAAAGACAAGGCAGTCACAATTTGATGCTACTGTTAGGGGTCAAAATCAATGTTGTGTGAGTTCTCATACAACAGAGATAGCATCAGGGGAACAAAGATGAATGTCGATCCAAAGAAGAACAAGTCCAAGCCAATTGGCATATACGAAGTGAAGCAAGGAAATAACAATGATAGAGGGAATCTAAGATATTAGTAATTAAATAAAGCACCAGAGATTTCAAAGCCTATTAGTCTCTGGAACTCTTATCATTCTCTTGATATATATTATGGTTGTGGCAATTATCAAAGTTCCTCTCATGTTTTAGTTTGTTAATTGTTCCTAAATATCTGATTTTGATGTCTCTTTCTTCTCATTATTATATTATTATCCTTTTTGATAACCTTTTTTCCCTTAAAAAGAATAGCATTAATTTGGATGATCTATGCTCTCTCTGAAAAGTTTTACTTTCTTGTTATATTTTAAGAGAGACATTTTCAAGACATGACATTCTATCTGAAGATCTGACCACATTATCTACCTCATAACTTAAGTACTACTCCTTTTTTTTTGGAGAGGGAATTTAATTATTAGTTAAAAGCCAATTAACTAAAGCTTAATCAACTTATATTTAAGTAAAATTTCTACTAGACTACTAGTAAACTAAAGACCAATACTAACTAATTTTTTCCATATTTTCTATGAAATTTGGATCGCCATAAATAATTTAGTATGATACTTTAGCATCCGTTTTACCTTAGCTATTTTATTAAAAAAAAAAAAACAAGGTAATAACTTTTAGAAAGGATATACTTATTATGGTGCTTCATAGGTACCTGATAACACCTGGACAATTACTGCACAGTACCTGTGCAGCTTTAGATCCTCTTATTCATCTTTTCCATTTTTCCTATGTCACTCACAAATCTATATATGGCAATCCAACTTGTAACAACATAAGAACAATTGAAATTATCAGAAATATTTCATTAAAAAAAAGGAAATTATCAGCAAAATATACCAGTGAATCGAAATACAAATTGTAAAGTAAAAATATCTCTTCTATTGGATGGGAATACAATTTGATAGAATAGAAAATAAGTGCAGAGAGAAAAATAAGCAAGCTAGCAAATTCAATACCTTTATTGCAAGAACAAGGAGACACAAAGAACTTCCTCTTCAATAGCAATCAAGCAGACCTGGTAAAAAGTTGAAAGGAAAACAAAATTTCCAATTTTCCCTTTTCATTATCCGGGAAACAAACAGAAAAACTCGTGAATACATCATGGGTAGGCTGGTGTAAGTGAAAGATTTATCCAGAACCCACTCTAATTTGACAGGAATAAGAGAGAGAGAAATTACATAGCCGAAATTTCATAGAGAGAAACCGGACTGAGGAGTTTGAGAGAGGATTGAGGGCTTACCGGCGACCAAAAGTTGCCGACGAAGTGAAAATCGAAGACTGTCAATCGCTCTATCGCGGCAGAGAGAAGGGGCGCAGGGCTGGTTGCGCCGGGAGAAAAAGATTAAGTAGGATTGATTTAAGCACGTCCCCAAACGGCGCCCAAGGGGTGAGAGACACGGCGTCGAGGTTTTAATTGAGGATTTTCAATTTTGAGCCAAAAAAAAAAAAAGGATTTTATCAAGATGGCGGGAAAATTTTGGTGCTAAAGCCGGGGTTTTATTTTTATTTTTGCTGTAGTGTATACCCACTGAAAAAAATTGAGATACCGGTTCAATAGGAAGGGCCCAAGTGATCACATCGTCCGATAGTCGTAGCGAAAATGTCATTTTTCAAATTTTGATAAGATAAAAGTGTTTACTTTATTTGTAACGATTTATTTTGGGTTGATCATATCAAGATGAAATTATTATATTTTAAAATATAAAATATCAATTGAAAATAATAATTATATCATAACCTCTAAAGATGAAAAAACGTTATTTTTCAAATTATAATAAGATTAAAGTGTCTACGTCATTTGTAATGACTCATTTCGGATCACTTCGAGATGAAATCATCATATTTTGAAATCCTAATACAACACATATATGTAATGATATAAAAATATAAACTGAAAATAATAATTATATCATAACATCAAAAGATGAGATACAACATTTTTGTTCTATCAAAATCAATATATGCAAAAATAACAAAATGCATGAACAATCTTTCTTAAAATTTTCTTTTCTTCTCTTTCTTACAATGTCTTTGGATGTTGATTATAGGACTTACTTAAATTACTTAATCTGATTCTCAGCTCAATAATCTACCAATCCTATTCGCTGCATGAAATTATTTAACAATTAAGAGTGAGCTTCACAAGCTCAGTAAATTAAATTTACTATAAATACTTGATTTGTTTACTTCTAGTCATAACTCATAATTCAATAATTTATATTCATTTATCTTTTCTCATGTCATATAAAATTAATCATCATACTATATTCTTTCAAAAATTTATCTCATATACACATCATTTTAATTATCTTCTCATATATTTAATCAACTCAAGTTTATCATCTCAATGACATTATCATCATCTTACTATCATAATTTACCTTGTTATAAGATTCACAATATACAATCAATTTATTATTTATCATATCATATTTTTTTTTCAATCAATTTCTCATCATAGTTGTCTCATCATGAGACTCCTCTTTCTATTTTCATTATTCAATCAATCTGATGTTAAGGCATCTCAATCATTAGTAATAAAATATTCAAAATAAAAATGCATGCAATTATATAATCATCACTTCTTTCTTTCTTTCATTCTTTCTCATCATTTCATCATCACTTCATACTATTAACATATGGGAAATACCAATTTCAATATATCATCTAGGAATGTCTTTTCACATGTCGATATGTTTCATCCAGACTAGTTACCTTAGTGGTCTTCCCTCTATGCATATGACCAACAACACACAAGCAAGCATATCATAACATATAGATCAAACTATTTCTTTCATAATATCATATGAATATCAACCATCTCTTCATATAATATTAATTAATTTATCATAACCTTAAGAGATTCATTTCTCTATTCAACATATATTTCTTTCAAGTAATCTTTTATACATACAACATTAATTCAACAATTTACATTTTTATCCAAATATCATATATCATCATAATTTGAATACAATCATATTTATCATATGTTTCCAATAATCTTTTCATATTATTTATCATATAAATTTTCATTTGGTCTCGTTTACTAAAAGTAAATCTAACTCACCTATAAGCACTTAAAGCTACTCTTGGACAACCTTCTTTCCTTTCTTGCTCTTTTCAGCAATTCTAAAAGATTATTGATCACCAACACCTATCATAACATCTTTATTATATTTTCTATCTTATTCTTCAATTATTCTATATCTTATACTTTCAAATTTCTATACCCAATTTTGGGTAATTTCATGTAGGAATAAATTCAGTTGTCTTTAAAATTCAATACCGCTAACCGAAATTATTTTCTTTCTATTAAAATCAAAATTTAAAACCTCTTTTTAAGAATAGTAAAAGAACAATCTATCAAAATTCAATCTTTCACAATAGAATTCATATTGTTTACCTTTGTCAAAGCTTTCTCAAATTTCTTGTAAATTCTTCAATGAACTTCAACAAAGTTCAATATTTAATTATTAAATCTGTTGACCCTTATTTGATTTTAATGATGAAAAAAATATATATTAAATTATGCTAACAAATTTATCTAAGTGTTTAAAGCTGCAATGACAGTTCATCAAAAGTCAACCAACTAAGCATTTAACCTTAGACAAAGTTGAAGATCAAGATTAGGTACTAGAATAGTAATCTACATAATGTAACTCTCTTAATTGAGTACCCAACTTTTTCTTATGGCTCAATTTGCTTAAAATTTTTTTTTTTAACAAAAATCATTTTGATTAGAAAACTAAACTGAAAACAAAAAGGTGTATTTTAGGTCATCCAGTCGACTGAATGGATTCTGAATGAATCCACTCGACTATATGATCCTTAGAAAGAATTATTAAGTCGACTGAATGAAGGTTAGAAACTTTCTACCTTATGATCCAGCTAACTGAACAATCCTTTCAGTCGACTTAATGAAATTTCCTTAAACGAATTTGAATTTCAATTAAACATTCAATCGACTGACTGTTTGAAAATAACAGTAATATTTCAAATCTGAAGTGCCGTTTAGTGCAATAAATGCCCTGAACCACTCCTAAACAGGATTTTGGTATGAGTCACGGCTAATAGGCCTTTAAATTATAAAATTCCATCATAAATGAGAAAAGAATACAACTTTTGATCAATTAATCTTCATCTTCTCATTTTATCATTCAAAGCTTTCTAAAAACTTTTATGAGCCATTTTTAAAAGCTTTGTACTTTTTAGAAAGATCTTTTCCTCTTTGTAAGAGCATTAAACACAAAGTCTCTCTTATTATTGATCTTTAAATTTTCAGTTATTGTAAAGGAAAAGTTGGTGTAACTTTTAGAGTATTTAGGTATTAAACACTTCTTGTAAAGACATCTGTTGGAAAATCACCTTGACAAGATGCCCAGATGGTGATCTTCCAAACACTCAAGTCTAGAATGACTTGTAAAGAAAAGATACAGCAACCAAAGCAAGAAAAAAGACAAGCAATTGTTATCGAGGTTCGGTAATAGCCTACATCCTCGTGAGTTCCTCCGAACTCTCTACACTAAATCAATGGTTATTACAATCACAGCAACTCCTCTCCAAGAATCCACAAGTTCTTGAAGAAACAAAGAAGAGAACAAGAAAGTGATAAGGTCTTGAGGTACCCTGGAACTTTCCCCCTTGGAAATTTCACTTACAAGTCCCTTAAATCCCCTTTCTATACTAATATCTTTCTTTACAACCAGCCTCTCTAATGAGTCACTCTTGTGTGTCTGTGTCTTTGCACTCTCATTCACATGTTCTGTCACAATTGTTGTTGAGAATGAAGCTAGGTGACCCTTTATATAGTACACCAACTTCTTGATCAATCTTGAGTGTCATTCTCCACCTTTAGATCTTAATGACCAATCAACCATGGCCCTCTATCAATCCTAAGTGATGTTGTGCATTTTGGACTTGAACCCACGCACTTAATAAAAGACTGAATCAAGTTAATCATGTGTGCAGCAGTGTGCCTAGCGCCTAAGCCTTCAACAGGGCGCGCTGCGGCCTTGGGCAAAATACCTTTTCACCATTTTCTGGGCGTCGTAGCCTTGGGTAGGGGGGCGCCGCGGCCTTGGAGGAGTAGGGCTACGGCGCACACTAATGCTGAACCCTTCAAAGCTATGCGCACTTCTTTGTCTTGCTGAAAGGAGAGGTATACACACACCCAAAATGAGGCGCACACTTGTGTGCACTCCTTTAACATGCTGAAATTCATTCTTCCATCTCCTGTTTAAACCATGTTTAAACCTTAGACGAATACCAACAATCTCTACCTTTGTCTAAGCATTTAAACCCGAACTATTGTGCAAAGAACTTCAGGATCCAAACTCATCTTGAGTCATCATATCAACCGACTCCAATCCTAAGTAGTCTAAGGCAATGATTAAACCTTCTTAGAGGTAGAACCTTGGTACCTAAATCTGTAGGACTTTCTTCCGTGACCTTCTTGTCAACATGAATGCATCTTTTCGTACCATTTTCTGGAATGTAATGATACCAAACATCCATATGCTTTGTCCTCTCATAGAACACCGAATTCCTCCACAAGTGCCACGCACTTTGGATATCCGAAGACATCACCACCTGCTCTTTTAGGACCATCCACTCATCCAACAACCCTTTGCACCATATAGCCTCTTTTATGGTTTCCGAAGCCACTATGTATTCTGCTTCCGTTGTTGAGAGTGCTACCATTGACTGCAACCGAGCCTTCCAATGCCTCAGAAACCACTTCATCCCAAGCCAAAGCTCTTTTCCGAGATTACTCACACATCTGTTGAGAACACCCATTGCCTAAGAAATATCGGGTCTAGTGCTCACCATCATGGACATGACTGGTTCAACCACACTAGAGTAAGGGACCTTTACCATTTTCTTCTTCTCCTTATCCACTCCAGGACATTGTTCGCTGGAGAACTTGAAATGACCAGCAAGGGGAACCTTCACTAGTTTACCATCTTTCATAGAAGATCGAGAAACCTTCAAGCCGTTTCTCTCTCTTTCCCGAATTCTTCTCATACCAAAAATCTTTTGTGTAAGGCTGAGATCCTTCCTCTCAAACTCCTCACTAAGTTGATATGTAAACCTTTTCATCCTCTCCCTGCTATTCCGAACGAACAGCATATCATTGGCATAAATGAGGATAATCACCACTTCATCCACTTTATGTCTAGGTGAGAAGGTTTATGTGAAATCCATGCCTTTCCTTTACATGAACCCTTTCACCACTAGCCTAGCCTTGTTCCGGACTTCATCTCCTAGAGGGTATCCTTATTTGATCTTGTAACTCTATTTGCAATCCACAACTCTCTGTGTTTTCCCGTAATATGCACCAATTCCCAAAAGTTGTTCTTCCTCAAAGAATCTATTTCTTCCTCCATAGCTAGCTTCCATCTTGGCAAATCCTTACATCCCATGGCATCAATGTAAGTCTCTTATTCATTCATCTCTCCTTTCATCCAATGAGCTGTTGCATCCGCAACATTTACAAACCCATATCTTGAAGGTGGTCCGACCAGCCTTCTTCCCTGGTCTCTTGTGAGCTGATAGTCTTTCCGACTCCCTGCATCATCCTCTTTCAGTTTCGCCTCCTCATGAGTGTCCTGAGCTTAGCATTCATCAATGGGCTCTACCTGGTCCAAACCCTCTTGCCTTCCTTTCTCTGCCTGAACCGAATTCTCCTTGATGCTATGCTTCACAAATACCGAACTGGTTTGCTCACTAGCCCCTGCAGGGTTAGTTTTCTCCAAGTAGAGAAATAACAATTCATTAAAAATAACATCCCTACTTATTATGAGTCTCAATCCTTCTTGTTCTAAGGACCACAACTTATACCCCTTAGCCCCTTCCCATGTATCCTAGAAACACATATTTTCTAGATCCTGAGCTAAGTCTATCATCCTTTTGTTGTGCATATGCAACACACTCAAAAGTCCTAAGGTTGTCCAACTTAGGGGGTTTTTCACTCCACATCTCCTCGGGAGTCTTATGGTACATAATCCTAGAGGGTGATCTATTAACCAAATACGCAACAGTAGACACAATTTCCCCCCAAAAACATTTAGGTAATCCGGATCCATCTAATATGCACCTAACCTTTTTCATAAGGGTCTTATTCATCCTCTCAGCAACTCTACTTTGCTGAGGGGTTTTCATAACTGTTCTATGTCTTAAAATGCTATTTAACCTACAGAATTAATCAAGTTCTTGTTTAAAAATTTCTAAGCCATTATCGGTTCTTAACACCTTAACTACTCTACCCATTTGAGTTTCCACCAACTTTTTTCACACCACTAATTTATTCAAAGCATCTGATTTATTTCTAACCAAATAAACCCAAATCTTCATTGAATAATCATCAATTAAAGATAGAAAGTGAAAGTTACCTCCCTATGTTGGTGTCCTTGCTAGTCCCCAAAGGTTCGCATGAATGTAGTCAAGAATGCCTTTAGATTTGTGCACTCCGGTGTTGAAGCTGACCCGATGTTGCTGCCTAAGAACACAGCTCTTGCAGAATTCGAGTTTCTCTACCTTGTCACCATCAAGTAATCCATTCTTGCTGAGAACTTGCAGGCCCCCTTCGCTCATATGTCCCAAACAAGTGTGCCAAATGACTGTCTTCTCCATCTCAGCCATCAAGCTTACTGCTTGATCCTTTATGTCTGTGTCTCCGATCATCTCATAGAGACCATCCTTCATTGCTGCTTTGATCACTACCAAAGATCCCTTGGTTACCTTGATCTTTCCTCCTTCTACTTTGCATGTGTAGCCCATAGAATCCAGTTGCCCTAATGAGATCAAATTCCTCTTCAAATCTGGAAGATACCTTACATTCCTTAGCAGCCTTGTCATTCCATCAAATATCCTCAACTAGATGTCTCCTATCCCCCTCACTTGGCAAGAATTGTCATTCCCCAAGAAAACCCTTTCATCATTGGTTTCCTTGAAATTCTTGAACCAATCCCGATGAGAGCACATGTGATGAGTGCACCTAGTATCTAAGATCCATTTCCTGCTACCTTCTTGCCCCTTCCTCACATCCGAGCACACAACAAGAACATCACCATCTTGTTGTTCTGTTTTGGTAACCGAAGCCTCTCCATTCTTGGTATGGCTTCTTCCCTCATCCTTCATCTTCTCCTTACAATCTTTCTTGACATGACCCTCATTGTGGTAGTAGTAACATTTCTTCCCTCCAAATCTCAGTTTGAAATGCATTCTCCCATGGCTTTCTCCTCTACCTTTGTCCTGGTAGTAGCCATGTATGTTTTTGTGCACTCTCCTATGGTTTTCTCCTCTACCTCTGTCCTGGTAGTAGCCATGTATGTTGTTGTGCACTCTCTCATGGCTCTCTCCTCTACCTCTGTCCTGGTAGTAGCTATGGATGTTGCTGTGCATTCTCCCATGGCTCTCTCCTCTACCTCTATCCCAGTAGTAGCCATGGATATTGTTGTCATACCGAGTTACTGGCCTTCTTCTAATGAACAACTCTTCTCCACTTGATGCACTCCTCATCTTGGCATCAAGATCATCTTGCAACTCTTTATTAGGATCAAATTTAAAAGCAAAGATTCATTTACGAAGATACCTTTTATTAGGGAGAGTCTTGGCAAGAAAAAATTCATCTAGTTTCTTTCATATGACAGCTGGATCTTCCGAGTCTCCGCACTCTCTTGTGACATTATCCGATATGTGCAAGAAGATGGTGTTGTATGCCATCTTCTTCATCTCTTTCCGCTGGTCCTCCGTGGTACTTGCTGAAAAAGCATCATCTTCTCCAATCGCCAAGTCCACTTTCTATTGCATAAGAACAGCCTTGATCTTCCGCTTCCACAGAGAAAAATCTCTCTTTCCATCAAACTTCTCAACAATGAAGTTTGAAGCCATCTTGCAGAGATTATCCCAGATTTGTGCAGCATCCACAATTGCTCTCCAACTTCTTCTAAATCTCAAGAACACAGATCGAAGATTGATCTCAATACCATTCTTGAATCATCCTCAAGAACATGATCAGATCTTGATCTTTACTCTGTTCTTGAATCACCCTCAAGAACACGATCAGATATTGATCTTAACTCCATCCTTGATTCACCTCAAGAACACGATCAGATATAGATCTTAACTCCGTTCTTGAATCAACTAAGAAGTTGATCCTTGGAGTCTTGCTCCGATACCTTATGTTCTTGCTCCGTTACCCAACTGTGCAAGCTCTGATACCACTATTGGAAATCACCTTAACAAGATGCCCAGGTGGTGATCTTCAAAACACCCAAGTTTAGAATGACTTATAAAGAAAAGATACAGCAACCAAAGCAAGAAATAAGACAAGCAATTGTTATCGAGATTCGGCAATAGTCTACGTCCTCGTGAGTTCCTCTGAACTCTCTACACTAAATCAATGGTTCTTACAATCATAGCAACCCCTCTCCAAGAATCCACAAGTTTTTGAAGAAACAAAGAAGAGAACAAGAAAGTGATAAGGTCTTGAGGTACCCTGGAACTTTCTCCCTTGAAAATTCCACTTACAAGTCCCTTGAATCCCCTTTCTATACTAATCTCTCTCTTTACAACGAGCCTCTCTAATGAGTCCCTCTTGTATGTCTGTGTTTTTGCACGCTCATATAATTCTTTCATTCACATGTTCTGTCACAATTATTGTTGAGAATGAAGCTAAGTGACCCTTTATATAGTGCACCAACTTCTTGATCAATCTTGAGTGTCATTCTCTACCCTTAGATCTTGATGACCAATCAACCATGGCCCTCCATCAATCCTAAGTGATGCTGTGCATTTTGGACTTGCACCCACGCACTTAACAAAAAGCTAAATCAAGTTAATCATGTGTGCATCAGTGTGCCTAGCGCCTAGGCCTCCAACAGGGCGCGCTGCGACCTTTGGCAAAAGACCTTTTCACCACTTTCTGGGTGCCACGGCCTTAAGTAGGGGGCACTGCAGCCTTGACCTTCCTCTAGCATCCTCACTTGCTGGGCATCGCGGCCTGGGAGGAGCAGGGCTACGGCGCACACTGATGTTGGACCCTTCAAAGCTGTGCGCACATCTTTGTCTTGCTGAAAGGAGAGGTGTGCACACACCCAAAGTGAGACGCACACTTGTGTTGACTCCTTTAACATGCTAAAATTCATTCTTCTAACTCTTGTTTAAACCTTAACCATTTTAAACCATGTTTAAACTTTAGGAAAATACCAATAACATCCTTAATTGGAAGAGATGTGCACTGTTTGGGAAACACCCGTGAAGTTGCTCGAGTTATTAGTGGATCACTTCAAGGAACCTTTATAAATAACATTTTCACACTCTCTTCCTCATCTCTTTACTTTCAGAACTATTATATTTTTCCTTCTTGATTGTACTTAGTTTTTTGAAAACTTGTTTGTTGTGTGAAAAATTTTAAAAGCCTAATTCACCCACTCTTGGGTTTAGACCTTAATCTACAATTAGTATCAGAGCTTTGTTCTCAATTTTAAGGCTTAAAATCTTTGAGTAGATCCTATGGCTAACAATAGTTACACCGAAGGTCACACGTATACTAAACCGCCTTTGTTCAATGGCACAAATTATAATTATTAGAAAAATATAATGAAAATCTTTGTTGAATGACAAGATTATGATTTGTGGAGGATCATTAAAAAATGACCTAGAATTCCTAAAAATGATGTAACTATTGGAGAGATTGTTTATACAAGGCATAAACTCAAAACTGAGTTTAATGAAGAGGATTATAGAATGATGTCTCTAAATAGTAGAGCTACTAGCATATTACATTTTGCACTAGACTTAAAAGAATATAATAAAATTTCAGCAAGTGATTCGACAAAAGAAATTTAGGAAAAATTTCAAGTCACATATGAGAGCACTAGTGAAGCAAAGGAAACAAAAATTGATATACTAGTATCTAAGTATGAATCTTTTAAAATGTCCCCTACCGAAACCATATCTGAAATGTATTCTTTTTTCACTAACATTATTAATGGTTTAAAACTTCTTGGTAGGAATATTGAGGAGCATAAGTTAACAAAGAATATTCTTAGATGATTGCCACCAAGTTGGCAAGCAAAGAAAACGACGATTAAGCAAACCAAAAATCTTGATTTACTTGAAGTTGAAACTCTCCTTAGCTCTCTATTGACCTATGAATTAGAGGAAATGATTGAAGAAGTTAGCAATGAAGAGTCAAAGAAAAGGAAGTCCATTTCTCTCAAAGCTACCACAAACAAGAAAGTACAAGAAGAGGAAGTAAGTGAAAGTAAAGAAGAAGATGGAGAGATGGCTCTCATCACCTAGATATTTCACAAGTTCTTGAAGAAGATCGAGCAATAAGCCTTAGACCAAGGAATTCACAAAAATTGAACCAATGGAGTGCTTTAGTTGCAAGAAACCCGGGCACATCAAGGCCAATTTCCCTACAACAAAGAAACCATACAATAACTTCAAGAAGAAAGTAATGGTGGCTACTACATCAACTTGGAGTGATCATGATGAGGAAAACTTTGATAATGAGATCAAATATTAAGAGATTGCCAACCTTTGCTTGATGGAAATCAGTGACGAAAGTAAGGTGACTAGTTCTTCCCTAACTAATAATATTAATTGTAGTAATGAGGAATTGAGTGAGGCAATAAATGAAATGCATATGGAATTGAAGAAATTTGATTCTAGAAATGGAGTTTTCAAAAAGTAAGTCTCATTCTTCTTTAAAGAGATGAAAACTCTAAAAGAAGAAAAAGAAAAACTTTCTTTAGAGTTTAATAACTCATCACTTGACTATTTGAAAAATGAAAATGGTAATTTGAAAAGGAAAGTGATAGAGTTAAAAACACTATATCTAGGCTTGTTCTTAGAAAAGAAAAACTAGATGAAGTGTTATCTAGCCAAAGAATTGGTGGAGAAAAATCTGGCTTAGTTTATTCTTCATTAGACAAGCAAAAGATTAATGAGACTATCTTTGTGAAATCAACTTGTGTGAATGAACCCTCCACTTCTAAGGCTCTTAGCAATGTTAAAAATATTCCTCTAAAAAATGCTAAGATGCCTAAGAACACAAATTTCAATTCCAATGCAAAGAATTCAAATGACTAAGCTAAAAATATAAATCCTAGAAATATTTATGCACATATATATGTTCATCCTAGAAATACAAATGCCAGGAATGGATATCCTAGAAATAACTATCATGCATACCGTAAAGATAATATGTATGTTTATAACTTCTATGCTAGAAACATATATCTTAGGAATGCTCATCCAATGAATGATAGATATGCATATTTAAGATATCCTAAAAACTCCTATAACTATCATCCTAAGATCATGCATCATTAACATGTCTACAATTACTGAGCACCTTATAAAGTTAAGAACATATGGGTCCCTAAATGAGCTGTATTTTCTAGAACTAACCTTAAAAAGCCCAAGAAATTTTGGGCACCTAAGAGTTCTATTGTGTATCTTTATATGATATAGATATGTCTCCACACCAAAGATAAAGGTGACCATTGGTACCTTGATAGTGGGTGCTCGAAGCACATGGTTGGTAATCATTGAATATGGTAAAGTGGGTAAAAATTTCTCAACCCTTGATAATGTATTATTAGTGTAAGGCCTTAAGACAAATTTACTTAGTATTAGTCAACTTTATGATAAAGGCAACAAAGTTTATTTGAATCCACTCATTTTTTTATAATAGACATTATGAGTAACAAGATTAAATTTGACGGACAAAGACATGAAAATGTCTACATTGTTGATTTAAAATCTTTATCTTTGGAAAACAAAAAATGTTTTTTTAGCTTTTATCGAAAAGTCATGGCTATGGCATAGAAAGCTTGGTCATATGAACATGGATTTGATTAAAAAAATTTCAAGAAAAGATTTAGTTGTTGGTCTTCTTAAAATCAAATTTTAAAAAAGACAAAGTATATGATGCTTATCAAATGGGAAAACAAACAAGAGTTTCTTTTAATGCCAAAAATGTGATTTCAACTTCTAGACCTTTAGAGCTTTTGTATATGGACATATTTGGTCTAATAGCACTATTAGTCTAGGTGGCCATCAATATGCTCTTGTTATTGTTAATGATTATTCAAAATATACATTTGTTATTTTTATTACTTATAAGAATGAAGCTTATAAAGGTTTTGTGAACTTTTGCAAGAAGGTTTAAAATGAAAAATATATTTCTATTTCAAGTGTTAGAAGTGATCATGGAAAAGAACTTGAAAATAAAAACTTTTCAAAATTTTGTGATGAAAATGGAATTGATTGTAACTTTTCAACCCCTAGAACTCCTAAACAAAATGGTATTGTTGAGGAAAAATAGAATTCTAGAAGAATTTGCAAGAATAACGATTTGTGAAAATAGTTTACCAAAATACTTTTAGGTGGAAATCGTAAGCACTTCTTGCTATGTTTTAAATAGAGTTTTAATTAGGCCTATGCTTAACAAAACTCCATATGAACTATGGAAACGTAGAAAGCATAGTGTCTATTCTTTTCAAGCTTTCTATTGCAAATGTTTCATCCTAAATAACAATAAAACTAATTTAGGTAAATCGGACTCTAAGACTGATGAAGGGATATTCTTAGAATATTCAACCTCTAGTAAAGTTTATATAGTTTTTAACAAAAGAAATGTAGAGATTGAAGAATCTGTACATATATCCATTAATGAGTCTAACCCCATGTAACGACCTATCCCAGGTTGGCCACCCCCGAGACGGTGTCATCACATTTTGAAAATCTCAGCACGACACTTATATGCAACAAAGAAAATAAACAACACCAAAAGAAAATTTTTATAAATCCTCAACCCTCAACAGGGAAGTTACATCAATCTGATATTTAAACATTCTATACAATGTAAAATGCATGAATATTTACAAATAATTTTTTATTTTCTTTTCCCATTAGTCTGAGGATGTTGACACGTACGTGAATTACATAAAATAATTTCTTCTGAACCTCAACTCACAAAACTATTTGTCAAGCCTACCACCTGAAATCATTGTACAATGAGGGGTGAGCTTCACAAGCTCAATGAATTAAATTTACTAGAAGTATTCATTTGTATAAACAGTCTTTTAATATTTAAATCAAATTATATCTCATACACTTGATACTAGCACTCTACTATCACTACACATGTCATCATATCCATTCTCTATCAATCTCTTTCTCTTATTTATTGGATCACCTAAAGAACACCAATTATCTTATAATTACCTCGTAATGAGGTTCATATCATAACGTCTATCATTTAGATAGTTCTTATCACCATAATTATCTCTCAGTGAGACCCATCTATCTATGAATAATTTCACAATAGCACATCACACATCAGTATTTTAATAATATAAGCAATAATTAAAACAGATGCAATGCATGAATGATTATGATGGGAACGTCTTCCCACCTATCGACAGGTTGTTATTATCTTAGACCGGCCCCTCTCGGTTCTTTTCTTTGCAGCTTGTACCAGCTGCCACAGAATTTTTCCAGCATATACCGGCTATCACGATATCCCTTTTATTTCCAGCACATACTGGCTGTCACTATTTTTCAATTAGACCGGCTACCTTCCTGGTTTTTTTCTTTTCATTTAATGCATATGAATATGCTCAATGATATGAAATATGCATTTGAACAGTAATATAAAAAGAACATGAACTCAAAATATCTAAAGTGACTATCCTGATTTTTCTCAAATTATATAAAAATTTCACTAAAATCCTATCATCCTAAATCACATCACATTATCCATTAAAGCTTGTCAATATCCATTAAATTTCGTCCCAATTCACATCAAATCATCCATCAAAGTTTGTCAAGATCCACTAAAATTTATCTCCTCAAAATTCGTATCAAAACATCAACTATAGCTCATCAATAATTTTATTTATCACCATCATTATTTAAATCAACTCATAATTGTAATAATATTTCTTCTCACATAATAATTTTTCTATGTGTCTAATATTCATATCATATCTATCAATCAAATCTTTATATATCACCAAAACATAAGCTAATAATTTATTTTAATATCATCCCTAGATTTTTCATTTTTATTTAGATTACTTAAAGTAAATCAAACTTACCACGTAGCACTTATAGCTCCCGTGGATCACCTCCTTGCCTTTTCCGTTCCTCTCAGAAATTTTTCCCGGTTGAAGATTACCAACACCTGACATCATATTTATATTAAATTTATAGTTTATTCTTCAATTTGTGATACCCCATTAGTAGTAGAATAATCTATTTTGATGATGATGCAGATTTTATTCCAATAATTGATGCTTCTACTCCCATTGTTGACCCCAAAGAAAGACAACCTTAAGCGGATCAATAGTTAGTGACTCCTAAACTTGATCAACCATCCATATAATCAAGAAGAAGACATTGAATTTAATGAAACCTATGCTCTCGTAGCTAGGATAGAAGCTATACGTATGTTGCTTGCATGTTTTAAGAACTTCAAACTATTTCAAATAAATGCAAAAAGTGCATTCTTAAATGGTTTATTGAAGAAAAGGTCTATATTGAACAACCTCATGGTTTAAAAGATCCTAACCTTCCAAACCATGTTTATAGGTTTTCTAAAGCCCTTTATGGGTTAAAGCAAGCTCAAATAGCATGGTATGAAATGTTAAGCAAATTTCTAATTGAAAATGGTTTTACAAGAGAAAAAATAGATTCAACCTTTTTTTTATTATAAAAACTTATAAGCATGATACACTTTTAGTACAAATTTATATAGATGATATTATATTTGGTTCCTCTAATGAATCTATGTGTCAAGAATTTGCTAAGTGTATGCAAGGTGAATTTGAGATGAGTATGATAGGAGAGCTTACCTACTTCATTGGACTTCAAATCAAACAATCAAAGGGAGGCATCTTTATCAATCAATCCAAGTACACCAAGGACTTGTTATGGAAGTTTGGGGTAGAGAATTCAAAGCCAATTGGCACTCCCATGAGCACATCTACAAAGCTTGACTTATATGACTGAGATAAATGTGTAGATACTAAAAATTATAAAAGCAAAAGAGGAGTCTTACTATATTTAACTGCTAGTAGACCCGATATAATGTTTAGTGCATGTATGTGTACTCGATTCCATGCTAATCCTAAGGAATCCCATATTGTTTATGTAAAAAAAAATTTATGATATTTGAGTGGTACTCAAAATCAAAGACTATGATATTCAAGAAAATCATCTTTTGAGCTAGCTGGGTACCCGGATGCTGATTTTGCCAGTTGTAGAATTAATAGGAAAAAAAACTAGTGGAACAACCAATTTCTAAGAGCCATGTTAACTTCTTTGTTTTCAAAGAAATAAAATTCCATAACACTATCAACCGTCGAAACTGAATATGTGGCCGTTGATAGTTGTTGTGCACAAGTTTTATGGATAAAACAACAACTAGAAGACTATGGCATGTGTTTTCAAAATATTCCAATTTTATGTGACAATACTAGTGTTATCAATCTTACCAAAAATCTAATTCAGTATTCTATGACCAAATACATTGAGATTAGACATCACTTTATAAAAGATCATGCTAAAAAAAGTGATATCAAACTTGAATTCATACCTACAAAAGATCAAATTGTTGATATTCTCACTAAACCTTTAAATGAAAAAAGTTTTTGTAAAATTAGAATGTTAATGGGCTTGAAAAACTTTGGATGTTCATATGTTTGATTACATTTCATTCATAATATGCATAAATGTCATTGAGTGAATTTTTTTTAATGTTTCTCTCACTTAAAATGGTATAGAACAATTAAAGCTTGGAAAATTTCAGTATAGAGCTCAATATTTTTTTGGGAAAATCCTGATCCAGTCGACTGAATAGAGTATTTAATCGACTCGGTGAAGAGAAATCTTCAATAAGTCAACTGCATAAAACTCTTCCGTCAACTGAAAGCCCTTTGTATTTGAAATGTAACTCTTTACCACTTCTTAAGTCGACTAAAAGAAAACCTTCAGTCGACTGAATGCACAACTTTTCAATTTTTAAAAGACCACATTTGATTTCTAAAACGCCATTAATGCCACTCTAAGTTCTCTCTCTCTCTCTCTCTCTCTCTCTCTCTCTCTCTCTCTCTCTCTCTCTCTCTCTCTCTCTCATTTTTCAATTGTTTATCTCAAAATTTCTTTCGTTTTTCTACATTTTTGGTTTCGATTCATTTGCCCAATCCTTTACTCCTTTCAATTTCTTTAAGATTCGTTCATTTTGGGTTATAATATTTGAAACCCTTAAACAAACAGTTCTTTTGTTTTTTTTTTTTTCATTTGAAAATTCTACCACCTCCTCTTAAATCCTTCACTCTATACTTAATTCCCTCCTCAAACCCTCTTCCTTTCACGAATTGGCAAAATCAATGGCTAAAATAACTAAGCGACTAGAGAAAGTTTATTCAGGGGATGACAATCCCACTACATGGAAAAGAAAGGCTGTCTTTTGGTCAGAGATGGGAAAAAGAAAAGGAACAAGAAAGTAGTAATCCATCCTTGGCCGACCTCGATGCCACCAGTTTTCAGGACGACAAAGCTAAAAAACAGTATGACACTACCATTAAGTATAAAACTATCATGCCCGGTAGAGCTATCAATTTTTCATCTCTTATGTTTAATAATTTTACCCTTAAGCCTCTATTTGATTGATTATGATGGTTTGACCTAGTGACTTTGAATGAAAAATATTATCTTAGGCTTATGCTCCAGCTTTATGAAAATCTAAAATAGTCTTCACCCTTATCCACTCATTTTTCCACCATGGTTATGGGGAAAGATATCATTTTCCCTAACTATACTTCATACTATTTTAGACTAACCAGTTGAAGGTATTAAGTGGATAGGAGATAGTTAGCCCAAAGATTTTGATTATCATGAGGCCTGTAGAGTGGTCAAAGGAGATAGGTCTTATGTTTATGGTATTCAAACATGCAATACTTACTATGACCTTCATTTATATTCTAGGATGCTGAACCGAGTAGTCAACTAGATTAATCCTCGATTAGGAAGTAGAATAGTTATTCCAAGCTAGACATAGTCCTAATCTATTGCCTCATAACCTAAAGTCCTTATAACCCCTACCCTTTGATTATTAGTAACACGATATTTGGGCATGATAATAATATTTGTGCATTTCAATATAGCATGATCATTTCCTTGATTCTAAAGCACCTTGAGGTACCTCTTCTTGAGAACGAATCTAAAGAACTTGAGTATACTGATGTGATCAACAATTCGTCTCTCAAGAAGATGGGCTATATGATTAGAGATAATATAGTTATTTCCAAGCCCAGAAAAAATATAAGGATTGGGAATGAAGCTTCTAGTGCAGCAGCAGCTGAGGAACCAAACATTCCTAGTGGCTCTCAAAAAAGGATAGAAGATGCATGAGGCTTAGATGGCTTTCAGGATGCGATCCTTCAGGCCTAGCTGGCCTTCAAGTCACCATGACCAACATATAGTAGGCTACTAATGCTAGGCTTAAGGATCCAAGGGTTGGCCTGTGAGCGGTGTACAATAATCTCTCCTCCTTCTGTGCTGACTTTCAGGGCGCCTTTGCTAAACGTTTGAAAATAACAATAATATTTCAAATCTAAAGCGTCGTTCAGCGCAATAAATGCCCTGGACAACTCCCAAATAGGATTTTGGTGTGAGTAACGGCAAGTAGGTTTTTAAACTATAAAAGTGCATCATAAATGAGAAAAAAATACAAATCTTGAGTAATTAATCTTCATCTTCTCATTTTATCATCCAAATCTTTCTAAAAACTTTATGAGCAATTTTTAAAAGCTTTGTACTTCTAAGAGAGATCTTTTCCTCTTTGTAAGAGCATTAAATACAAAGTTTCTCTTGTTCTTGATCATTAAATTTCCAATCATTGTAAAGAGGAAGAGTTAGTGCAACTCTTAGTGTGTTTAGGTGTTAAAACATTTATTGTAAAGACTTCCTTAATTGGAAGAGATCATGTATGATTTGGGCAACACCCATGAAGTTGCTCAAGTTATTAGTGGATCACTTCAAGGAGGTTCACTTGAAGAGAGTGGATGTAGATTCGGAGAAATCCAATATTTTCGAACCACTATAAATATCGTTTGCACACTATTTTCCTTATCTCTTTAATTTCAACACTATTACATTTGTCCTTCTTGATTGTGCTTGATTAAGTTTTTCTAAAACTTGTTTATTATGTGAAAAAGTTTTAAAAACCCAATTCATCCCCCTCTTGGGTTTGGACTTTAGGCTAAAAAAATTTTCAATCCCAAGTGATTTTCAATGTTTTTCAGTCTTTTTCTAGAGAGAGAAACATATTTGAAAATTGATTTTCAACAAAAATGGTTATATATATATATATATATATATATATATATATATATATGTTTTTGATCTGATCGTTCAGCTACCCAATAGACCAGTTCAGATTTTTAATTTTATTTTTTTTGAAAATTCCATCAAACTAGCTGTTGACCACCTGTTGACCAATCAGTCGACTACCTAGCCAATTGGTTCACTTACCAATTGGCTACCTAGCCGACTAGTCCAACCTTCAAATCTTTGAAAACAAAATCCTTCTTCCTTCCAAAAATTAAAAAAATTAATTCTCCTCTATAGTTTTCAAATATTTTCCTTAACTTTATTCCCATTTTTCTTCAAAATTCTTTCAACTTTTTTTCATTAAGTACTTTTCTTCTTCAAAAAAATTTCTAATTCTTTCCAATAAAATTTTGAATATCATTCTTCAAAATTCTTTCAAATTCGACAGTCAATATTTCATGCATGCATAATTAATTTAATATCAATTTAAAATTACTTATTTATCTTACTTTCAGGATACAAGTATTACAATTCTACTCTTCTTATAAAAATTTCGTCCCCGAAATTTTCTTGACTAACTCATTAAAATGCTTAGGATAATCTTTCTTCATACTTGCCTCATGCTCCCATGTAATCTCCTCAACATCTTTATTCTGCCACAAGACTTGAACTAACGAAATTATTTTATTACGCAAGAATTGTTCTTTTCTGTCTAAGATTCTAATCGGTAGTTGGATAAAGGTTAAATCTTCTTGAAGTTCAATAACTTAACTTGGAATACTATGGGATTCATCATGTAAACACTTTAAAAAAAATTGAAACATGAATTATGTTATGTAATTTCTTCAACTTTGGAGGCAAATCTAATTTGTATGCCACTGGCCCAATTCTCTCAATTACCTCATAAGGTCCCACAAACCTCAGACTTAACTTTCCTTTCTTTTTGAATCTCAAAACACCGTTCCATGGAGATATCTTCAAGTATGCACAATCACGTACTTGAAATTTCTTCTATTATCAGCATAACCTTTTTTTCTACTTTGTGCTGCTATATGGTTTTCTCTAACCAGTTTGATCATCTCAGTAGTCAAATCTATCATTTCTGGACTAAATATCTTTTTATCTACCATCTCTTCCCAACATACTAGAGTTCTACATCTCCTATCATACAATGCTCAAACGGTACCATCCTAATACTAGTTTGGTATTGTTTATTATATGCAAATTCAATCAAAGGCAAATAGGCATCCCAACTCACTGAGAAACTCAATACATTTGCTCGCAATATATCTTTTAGTATTTAATGATCCTCTCTGTCTACCCATAAGTTTGAGTATCAAAAGTTGTACTAAACTGCAACTGTGTACCCATGACTTTCTGAAAGCCTTTTTAGAATCTAGATGTAAATCTAGAATCTCTATCTGGCACTATGCTCAATAGTACCCCATGCAATCTTACTATTTTAGCTACATACAATTCAACCAACTTTTCAAGACTCCATGTAGTTTTAATTGGAAGAAATGAGATAACTTGAAAAGTCTATCTACTATCACCCATACAACATCATGATCTCTCTAGGTACAAGGAAAACCAAAAATAAAATTCATACTAACATTCTCCCACGACTACTCAAGCACTAGAAGATGCTATAGTAAACTTTTCGGATGTCTATTCTTAGATTTCACATGTTGACAAATCAAACATCTATAAATATACTCAGCTACATCCCTCTTTCAAAACCGACTACTAGTAATTCTGTTTTATCCCCCTATACATCTTATTGTTACCTGGGTGCGTCGAACACAATGAATCATGAGTGTCTCTCAATATCTCATTTCTCATCTCGACATCATTAGGAACACAAATTCTCTGTCCAAATACCAACATGTTATCATCCCTGATTCTGAATTCAGTCTGCTTCTCACTCAACACTTCCTGTTTGATTTTCCCTATCTCTTCATCTCTACTCTGCATCTCCAACAGACATTCTACAAAAGAAAGTTGTACCACCATATTTGTCATCAACACTCCTTTATCATTGATAATTAACTACATTCTCATCTCTCTCAATTCTATCATCAATTTCATATCATGACTCCCAATAATCATTTTGTAGATTTTCTACTCAATGCATCAGCTACCACATTTTCCTTCCCTAGATAATAGTGAATTGTACAGTCATAGTCACTAATCAACTCCATCCACTTTCTCTAGCTCAAATTCAACTCCCTCTAGGTAGGTAAATACGTTAAACTCTTGTGATAAATGAAAATCTCACAAGTGGCTCCATACAGATGATGTCTCCAAATCTTCAAAGTAAATACTATAGCAGCCAACTCTATATCATGGGTCAGATAATTTCTCTTATGGTTCTTTAATTGTCTAAAAGCATAAGTAACAACTTTTCCATGTTGCATCAACATACATCCCAACCCCTGATGTGACGCATCACTATACACCACAAATCATTCTTCACCGGAATGAAGCACCAATACAGAAGCGGTAGTCTACTTCTCTTTCAACAACTGAAAACTCTTCTCACACTCCTATAGCCACACAAATTTCACTTATTTCTTGGTTAATTTAGTCAACTATAGCATTCATAGAAAATTTCTGGATGAATCTTCTATAATAACCAACCAACCCCAAGACGTTTCTAATCTCAATCACATTAATTTGTCTCTCCCAACTCAACACTGCATCTACCTTCTATTGATCAATAGTTATACCATCTCCAGTCACTAGATTCCCCAAGAAAGATACTTCATTCAACCAAAATTCACATTTAGAAAACTTTTCAAATAATCTCTCTCTCTCTCCTCGGAATCTCCAACACTATCTTTAAATGCTTCATCTGTTCTTCATCATTCTAGGATTATACTAGGATATCATCAATAAAAACAACCAAAAATTTATCCAGAAATGGTCTAAACACCCTATTCATTAAGTCCATGAATGCTACTAGAGTAGTAGTCAACCCAAATAGCATCACAAGGAACTCATGATGGCCCCAACTCCAACTTTGAGGCAAAACAAATTGTATGGCAGGCAGCAATTATAGCGGAATTTACTGCTTGAGTTTTTCAAAATAACGTGTGATCTCCATAAATGCTACTCTAGCAAGGTGTCTTAGGCACGCCCCCCTCCTTTATCCTCAACTGGTGATAACCTGATCTCAGGTCTATCTTAGAAAACACCTTGCTCTCTATAACTACTCCAATAAATCTCTATCATGGGCAAATGATATTTGTTCTTGATAGTGATCTTATTCGTTTGTCTATAATCAATGCATACTCTCATCGTTCCATTATTATTCTTTATAAACAACATAGGAGCTCCCCAATGTGACACATTAGGTCAAATAAATTGCTTATCTAACCACTCTTGAATTTGAACTTTCAACTCTTGAAGCTTAGTGGGTTCCATTCTATATGGTACTATAGAAATGGGTGCTGAACCCAGAATCACATCAATAGAAAACTTAATCTCTTTGTTGGGAGGTAAACTAAATAATTCTTCAGGGAATACATCAGCAAAATCTTTGACCATTAAGATTTCTTCTAAATTTTTATCATCTATTCTAGAATCCACCACATAAGCCAAATATCCTTCACAACCCTTCGTTAACCATCTACTAATAGTTATGGCAGAAATAAAACAGTTTGCAAATACGTTACATCCTCCCTAAAAGCTAAACTCTTCTTGTCCATGTATCCTGACCACTACATTTTTCCTAAAATAGTTTACCTAGGAGTGATACACTGACAACCAATTCATACCCAAAATCAAATCAAAATCAATCATAAGGCAACAAATCAACTTCAAAGTCTCTTTCAGCCATATGGATTATACAACCCTAATAAATAGTCCTAATTATAACATTATCCCTAGTACGAACCTCAACAATAACACTATACATCAAAGGACTAACACATACATCAATATATTTTATAAAAACACTTGATGCAAATGAATGGGTTACACCAAGATCAATTAACAATCTAGTATGTCTATCATGAATATATATCATACCCATAACAACATCAGAAGTAGCCTAAGCATCATGTTGGGTCAAAGCATAATCTTTACTATCTCTAAGCTATATTTAACCACCTCGTCCCTTCTCAGAAAGTACTCATCTGCCCATAGCTTTACCTTGAATTCCACTAAATCCTGATCATTTTTTAACTGTCTCCTCCCAACACCTCCAATACTTATCTCAACAGATCTCCCTAATGGATAATCTACATTGATGTGTCCACCATTTCCACATACAGAGCACGTCAAAGTATGAAAATTTTAGGATAAATGTCCTATCTGATTACAGTTATAACAAGATCTAGTTTCTCTATCAAAAATCATACTACCACCTCCCGTGGGTGGCACACTCTCACCTCTACTATATCCTTCAGCTCCCATAGGTTGTCTTCCAAACCTAAGGGTCTCACCAACAGAACTATGAGTTACAGAAGCTACAGATCCAACTTGTCTTTGACTCTGCATCATAAGTCCTTGTGATAATGAATGTCTCTTCTGAAGTGGTCTCCCATCCAGAACACTCATACCATCACCACCTCTAGATCTTTCAGGTCTAGATCTTTTTAACCACTTTCTTGTTCATCTAGACTCCACCACATCTTTCTCAATATGAAGTACTGAAGTGCTCCATCCACAAATATAACTTAATTTACATGTCTCATATATGAAAGTTTAGATTTGATTTCAAATTTTAATCCATCTAAGAATCTCTTACACTTCTTCTCCTTTGTATGCACCAATTTCTGCATAAACCTTGATAAAGCTACTCTGTTGTCATACTGGGCCACAATCAATATGTTTTGTCTCAAATGGAAAAAGTATCTGGAAAATATTTAGGAAAGAAAGTCTTTTTAAACCTACTCTAGGTTCATCCTAGGAAGAGTATATTCCTACCATTTAGAAGCTTCACCCATTAATTTAAATGAAGTAAAAGCAACCCTCTGGCTATCAGTCACTAGCAACATGCCAAATAATCACTCAACATATTTTACCCACAACATAAACTCAAAAGGATTTATAGATCCTCTAAACGATGAGGGATTCAACTTAATGAATCTAACAAAAAATTCTCCCCACATCTCATGTACAAACTCACATTCTCCCGCCTGAATATCCTGTCTCACCATATTTACAGCCACATTAGGTTCTGCTCTAACCCTCTCATCCAGTTTACGTTGTAGACTATCAACTCTGTCTTTTGTTGCATTCATTATCTCGAGAGAATGAACAAGAGTTTTTCTGAGCTCATTTCTCCTAACATTTGATTCCCTCATAACTATAACAGTACCAGGTGTACTATCAACACGTTCCCTTTCATAAACCACAAATTCAACATCCACCTCAACCTCTACTTTTCTAAACACTATGACCCTACCATGCCCTCTCTAGTTCATAACTCTACCTCTAGGTCTGGTATGTCCACGTGGCATCCTCAAAATCTCCATTAAAATTGTAATACATATATCCTGAAACTAAGGGTAAACAAGTAATTTAACATTTATATTAAATTAAGTATACACACATGATAGATTGACTATCGAATTTGAAAGAATTTTGAAAAATGATATTTAAATTTTTATTGGGAAAAGTTAGAAATTGTTTTGAAGAAGAAAAGTACTTAAATTTTATGAATAAATTAGAAGTTTAATTGAAATAATCTTGTAGAAAAATGTGGAATAAAGCTATGAAAAATATTTGGAAACTATAGAGGAAGAAAATATGATTTTTCTATAATTTTTGAAGAAAAAAGAAAATTTTTTCAAAGGTTTGAAGGTTGGACCAGTCGGTTGGGTAGCCAACTGGTAGGTGAACCAATCGGCTAGGCAACCGACCAATTGGTAAACAAGGTAGCCAACGACTGGTTTGATGGCATTTTTTTTTTTATAAAAAAATCTGAACTTATCGAATGGGTAGCCGACCGGTTAGACCGAAAACATATATATAAAACAATTTTTGTTGAAAACCAGTTTACAAAATTTGTTTCTCTCTCTAAGATTTCACACTCTCTCTAGAAAAAGACTAAAAACATTGATAAACACTTGGGATTGAAAGATTTGATAATTAAAGATTGAAATTTGCTTAAGTTTATGGAAGAATTTATAAGAAATTCGAGGAAAGCTTTGAAAAGGTAACAATATGAATTTTATTGTGAAGGATTGAATTTTTATAGATTGTTCTTCTACTATTCTTAAAAAGAGGTTTTAAATTTGGATTTTTTTTTTAAAAAAAAATAATAATTTTAGTTGACAGTATTGAATTTTAAAGACAATTGAATTTCTGCATACATGAAATTACCCAAAATTTGTTATAGAAATTTGAAAGTATGAGATATAGAAGAATTGAAGAATAAGATAAAAAAAAAAAATCTAATAAAGATATTATGATAGGTGTTGGTGATCAGCAATCGGGAGGAATTGCTGAAAAGAGAAGGAAATGAAAGGAGCTTGTCTAAGAGCAACTTTAAGTGCTTTTAGGTAAGTTAGTTTTACTTTTAGTAAATGAGACCAACATGAAAACTATATGATAAATAATATGAAAAGATTATTGAAAATATAAGATAAATATGATTGTATTCAAATTATGATGATATATGATATTTGGATAAAATGGAAATTGTTGAATTAATGTTGTATGTATGAAAGATTAATTGAAAGAAATATATGTTGAATAAAGAAATGAATCTCTTAAGGTTATGGCTAATTAATTAATATTATATGAAGAGATGGTTGATATACATATGATATTATGGAAAAGATAGTTTGATTTGTATGTTATGATATGCTTGCTTGTGTGTTGTTGATCATGTGCAGTTGGTTTGGATGAAACATGTCGACATCTAAGAAAACGTTCCCAGATGATATATCAATATTGATATTTCTCATATGTTGATAGTATGGAGTAATGATGATAAAGAAATAAAGAAATGATAATGATATAATTTCATATATTTTTATTTTGAATATTTTATTACTGATGATTATTATGCTTAACATCAAATTGATTGAATAATGATGATAGAAAGATGAGAGCTTATAAACTTGAGCTGATTAAATATATTAGAAGTTAATTGAAATGGCATATATATGAGATAGAATTCTGAAAGAATATAGTATGATGATTGATTTTATATGATATGAGAAGAGATAGGTGAATATAAATGATTGAATTATAAGTTATGACTAAAAGTATACAAATCGAATACTTCTAGTAAATTTAATTCACTGAGCTTGTGAAGCTCACTCCTCATTGTTGAATAATTTCAGGAAACAGCCAAGACTAGTAAATTATTGAGCTGAGATTCAGATTGAGTAATTTAAGTAAGTCTCATGGTCAATATTTTCAGACATTGTAAGAAAGAGAAGAAAAGAAAATTTTGAGAAAGACTTTTCATGCATTTTGTTCTTTTTGTATATATTGATTATGATAAGAGAAAGATATTGTATCTCCTCTGAAAATAGTTGAATTATCTCAAAATCATCAAATAAAACTAATGATTAATATATCAATTTGAGCAATATTATTATTAAATTTAATAACTTGAATAAATCACAAATTGATTAACTATCAATTATTTGAAAAGTGATACTCTAGATGTTTTGAAGATTATTAATATTGTTTTTTTAAGAATTATATATTTATTATAAAAAAATATACCTTTGTTTTATTTACTTGTTGACATTTTATATAAATGATTTTAATTAATATTTTGGCTAAGAAATAGAAATGGTTAATGGATAAATATATTTTAGCTCTAAACCAATGTCGTTAGGGTGTCCAATTTATCCTCTAAAACTTTGAGACATATTTTCATTTCATTACTTCACTATTGCGAGGGGGGGGGGGGGGGTCAGCCTAAATAGGAGTGCTCTTCAACAATCAGGGGACTTTGAGACTCCTTAACGTTTTGCAAACTCTCAGAACACTCGTTGGTTGAGCAATCAATGTTATAACTTTGATTGCAGCAACCAGGTTAGGTAGATCAATTGACAACTTCCCTGAAGTCCTTGTTATGTCCATCACCTTTAGTTACCATCTTTCTTGTAGCCATTTTCCATAAAGAATTTGTTTGGTGTAATTTTTTTTTTCTCATAAGCATCATCAATTTATTAAGATCATAGAAGTGATAACTCGTAAGTGAAAGGACTAAGGTTGCAAACAAACCAAACGAGCCTAAACAATGCTTGCTTGTTCGTTCATTAGTTTGGGATCTTTGCTCATGTTCATTCATTAACGAACTGAGAATTTTAAATTATATTCATTTTTTATTCATTTAATTTTTGGAGAGTTCAAATTCGTTCATGTTTAGTTTGTTTATTTTAAACGAACCAATTCCAACCTAATCGAATGGACTTAAACAAATGAACTATAAATGAACATAAACAAGCTTTAATTTTTTATATAGCACACTGAGCAAACAAACAAGAGAGGTTAAGATTTTATATTAGTTTATATACCCTTTTGGATGTTTGCTTAGACATCCACGTGCTTCAACAATGGTTCACCTGTGTTAGATGAGAGTTGATTTCTCCCAGTGATGATCGTATTCAAGCTCTCACAAGGCCTACCCGACAAGATTCTTTCTCACCCTGACTTCTTTCTTTCTTTCTTACTCCACTCTTAAAAAATGAGCTAATGAACGATTAGATAAACAAAGAAATGAGTCCGTAACGAACGCATAAACATACGTGTTCACGAATATAATCAAACTGAACATCACACTTTTCAAGCTCGGTTATTTTATCAACCAAACATAAAAAATGATGTTCAAATTTGTTTGGTCATATTGAACGAACCTAAACAAGCTCGAGCACGAGCTTTCTCAAATGTTTGGTTCATTTGCAGCACTACAAAAGACCTTATGGGCATGTGGTGGCATTTTTTTGTACTTGTCAAGACTTATAGACATTATATGAGGACCCAGAGTTAGGATCTTCGAGGGACTATCATACACTTAATTCAATATTTAACGGTTTATAAGTAGATCGAACAAATTGAAATCTTTCAGAGAGTTTTAGAGGGAATTTGTCAACTACCTCAAATGAGATTATGAACCTCTTTTATATAGTGAAGAGACTTATCCTTGTTAGGAAAGTGATTGATCCAGTCATTTTGGATCATTGGATGATGATCTAGTACCCATTTGAGATTAGTCCAAAGATTTGATGTAGAAATTACGCTTTTGCCTTAGAAGAATAACTAGTGTTTTACCTTGATTGAGAATTGACTTACTTTTTCCTAAGCTATGTGTTGCTTATTAACTAGACGATGAAATTTTATCCACACCAAACATTATCCTAGTAAATTTCTCAAATGAATTTTCAATATTTTATAGCATCGACACAAAGGTTATAGAAAAGCTTAAAGATAAAATTGAACATCATAATCTTTTGAAAGTCACCTAAATGCCAACTTGTTTGCATAATTCCAAAATTTCATTGTAGGTGTTGCTTCTTTCCACCATACCCAAGACTTCGAGCTTAACATCCAAGACCATTTCCTTAAAAGAATGATCAATAAGTGGGGGTTCGAATCGAAGTGAGTTGGTATATGGAAGGATTAAAACCTACTAAATCTAACATAACCCTTTATGAGTAGTAAGGAAGCTCCCAAAGAGGGCGCACTTTTAAGTGTTAAACTTCGTATGTTTGATATATCATTGTATGTGGTGTTAGGCCTTAGTGAGGTACATTTTCCAAAAGATAATCGAGGGATGTGTAATCTAAGTAAAAAGTAGAGATGATGAGTAATTCGGTGTCATTATTAGACTTTAAAGGGAGTCAGAATATCCCTTATCATTGTTCTGCGAAAGATTGAGAATAAAAGATTGGGGTACAAGACAAGAAGGATTTAAAACTTCCCCTCTCACCTAGGTCGAAACTTAGCCCTCATATTTTTGGGAATACATTTAAAAATGAACAAATACTACGTTTACTACACACTAGCATGCACACATTCTCAATCACACTTTATATCAAATAATTTTAGCAAAGCAAAAATAATCTCAATCAAACAATAATAGTCATGCATAGAGGCAATTAAATATCAAAATAAACCATAGGAGAGAATAAAATAAAATATTTTCCCTAACAATAGAAATCAAATGTGTTAGTACTGAAAAGCATAAGTAAAAATAATCAAACAGGAGTGAAAAATTGCGAAACTAAAAATTGGCTTTAGGTCAGTCGATCAGTGTGGATACCGTGCGTTATACCTCCCTCTGTCAATTAGTAAGGGGTCCCTTTCAAGAAGAGCTTTTTTAGGCTGGCTTATAGTGGGGAGAAACTGGGTTAGATATGTGTTGGGAATTTTGTCTAAGAAATTAAAGATTGAAGATGGAGCTTCAGCAGCCTTTGGCGCCGCGGCACAGACCACTCGCTCCATGACCTCCAAAAAAGTATAATGTTCTCATTTTAGGTGTGCGCAGCAGTACGGACCAGCTGCGCCACAGCCACCAACAAGTGGGGGATTTTTCTTTTGAAGTGCACCGCGGCTTGCCCTGTTCTGCACCGCGACGTGAAGCACACCTGATACATATTTTCTGACTTCTTCAGCTGGTGCATTGGTTTTGGTTGAAATGAACAGGTTCACTTAAACCACTTAGATGGCAATGATTCTTTGGTTCTTTAGATCTAAATGCTGAGATTGGTTTCAAGATTGGTTATGGTAGTTATTGCTCTATATAAAGGGTTATCTAGGAGCAATAACGACACACAAAAACACAAGAAGAAGAGGAATTTGTATCACATACACAAGTGTCCTTCTCATTCCAAGATTGGCTGGTTGTTTAAAGAGAAAGGCTCCCAAATCTTCAAAGGTTTCTCTAGTGAGAGAGTGTAAGAGAGATTGGGGTTTTAGGGCTTTGTAATTGGAATTTTCTTGGGGAAAATTCTAGGGAAACACTTAGTTCTTATCTCTTTCTTTTCTCTTCTCTCATTCTTCAAGAACACATGGTTCTTAAAAGGGTGTTGCTGTAATTGTAAGAACTCCATTGATTTAGTGTAGAGAGCTCAGAGGAGCTCATGGGGACGTAGTCAAATTGCCGAACCTCGATAACAATTGCTTGTGTTTTCTTTTTTATGGTTTGATTCTTGTTTGGTCCAAATCATTCTGGATTTGGGTGTTTGAAGGTCACAACCTGGGATTCAAAAGGTGATTTTCAACAGTGGTATCAGAGTTAGAACAACGGTATCAGAGCAAGACTCTAAGAATCAAAGAAATTTTTTTGGGTGATTCAAGAACGATGTTCAGATCAAGATTTGATCATGTTCTTGAGGTTTAGAAGTTGGAGAGAAGAGCTTTGAAAACAATTGTGGGTGCTGCATAAATCTTGGGATTTTTTCTGCAAGATGGGTTCAAACTTCATTGTTGAGAAGTTTGATGGAAAAGGGAGACTTTTCCCTTTGAAAGCGGAAAATCAAGGCGGTTCTTATGCAACAAAAGGTGGACTTGGCGATTGGAGAAGATGATGATTTTCTAGCAAGTATCACAGAGCTCTAGTGGAATGAGATGAAGAAGATGGCATATATCACCATTTTTTTACATGTGTCGGATAGTGTGACAAGGGAATGTGGAGATTCAGAAGATCTAACTATCATTTGGAATAAAGTAGATGAGTTGTTTCTTACCAAAACTCTCCCTAATAAAATCTATCTTCTAAAATGTATCTTTGATTTTAAAATGGATCCTAATAGAGAGTTGCAAGATAATCTTGATGTGTTTAATAAACTAGTTCAAGATTTGGCCAGTTATAGTATAACATTCCCGGATGAACAATTGGCTGTTATATTATTGAATTCTCTTCCCGATTGTTTTGAAAGCTTGATTAATGCTATTGAATATGGAAGAGATACACTAACTAAAGAAATTGTGATTAATGCTATAAGGGCTCATGATTTCAAAGCCAAGATGAGGGAAGGATCAAGAAGAGAAAGTCTATTCGTTAGAGGAAGGCAACAATAACTATAGCAACTACCGGGATAAACCAAAGGGTAGAGGTCAAGGCCATGGAAGATCGCATTCTAAACTGAAGTTTGGAGGAAAGTGATGCTACTACTGCAATAAGGAGGGCCATTTTAAGAGAGATTGCAAGAAGATGATAAGGGATGAGAAAGGAAGAGGCCATACCAAGAATGGAGAGGCTTCGATTGCCAAGGGAGAACAACAAGATGATGATGTTCTTGTTGTGTGCTCAAATGTGAGCGAAAGGCAAAGCAGCGAGAAATGGATCTTGGATTCCGGGTGCACTTATCATATGTGTCATCACCGTGATTCGTTCAAAATTTTCAAAGAAACCAATGGGGGAAAGGTTTTCTTGGGGAACGATACTTTTTGCCAAGTGAGGGGCATGGGAGACATCCAATTGAGGATGTTTGATGGAGTTACAAGGCTGCTGTGGAATGTGAGATATCTTCCGGATTTGAGAAGAAATTTGATCTCATTGGGGCAGCTAGATTCCAAGGGGTATACATACAAGACAAAGGGAGGAAAGATCAAGATAACTAAAGGATCTTTGGTAGTGACCAAAGCAGCAATAAAAGATGGTCTCTATGAGATGATTGGAGAGATGGACATCAAGCATCAAGTAGTAAGCTTGATGGCTGAGATTGATAAGGCGGTTCTTTGGCACAATCATTTGGGACATATGAGCGAAAAAGGGCTGCAAATTCTCAGTAAAGATGGTTTACTTCATGGTGACAAGGTAGAAAAACTTGATTTCTGTTAGAGTTGTGTTCTTGGGAAGCAACATCGGGTTAGCTTCAACACAGGAGTGCACAAATCAAAGGGTATTCTTAACTACATTCATGCTGATCTTTGGGGACCAGCAAGAACACCAACACAAGGAGGTAATCTTTACTTTCTTTCTTTAATTTATGACTATTCTAGAAAGGTTTGAGTTTATTTGCTTAAAAATAAATCAGATGCTTTGAATAAATTTGTGGTGTGGAAAAAGTTGGAAGAAACTCAAACAGGCAAGGTAGTTAAGGTTTTGAGAACCGATAATGGCTTAGAATTTTTTAATAAGAAATTTGACAAATTCTGTGAGTCAAATGAAATTCTAAGACATAGAACAGTTGTAAAAACCCCTCAGCAAAATGGAGTTGCTGAGAGGATGAATAGAACCTTTTTGGATAAGGTTAGGTGCATGATTATAGGCTCTGGTTTACCAAAGTATTTTTGGGGGGAAGTTGTGTCTACTACTGCGTGTTTGGTTAATAGATCACCCTCTAGAGATGTGGACCTTAAGACTCCCAAAGAGATATGGAGTGGAAAACCTCCTGAGTTAAGCAACCTTAGGACTTTTAGATGTGCTGCGTATGCACATTAAAAGGATGATAAACTTAACCCAAGATCTAGAAAGTGTGTGTTTTTAGGATATGGTGAAGGGGTTAAGGGGTATAAGTTATGGTCCTTAGAGCCAAAAGGAACTAAACTCATAATAAGTAAGGATGTCATTTTTAATGAGCTACTATTTCCCTATTTGGAGAAAACTAACCCTGTAGGGGATAGTGAGCAAACCAGCCCGGTTTATGTGGAGCATAGCATCAAAGAAAATTCAATTCAGGTAAAGCAAGGAAGACAAGAGGGTTCGGATTAGGTAGATCCCATTGATGAAGGCCAAGCTCAAAACACTAAAGAGGAGGCTGAACTAGAAGGAGATGATGCAACAAATCATAATGATTATCAACTCACCAGGGACCGCAAAAGGAGGCAGATCAGACCACTTTTGAGATATGGTTTTACGGATGCTAATGCAGTAGCTCCTTATTCAGAATGAGGATAATCAACTATGAACCAAAAACTTACATTGATGCCATGGGATGTAAGGATTCATCAAGATGGAAGCCAGCTATGGAGGAAGAAATGCATTCTGCGAAGTGGAAGAACTTTTGGGAATTGGTTCCTAAACCAGAAAATAGAGTTATGGATTGTAAGTGGATTTACAAGATCAAAGAAGAAAACATTCCAGGAGATAAATTTTGGTATAAGGCTAGGCTACTGGTGAAGGGGTTCACACAAAGAGAAGGTATAGATTTCACAGAAATTTTCTCACCAGTTGTGAAATACAAAACAATAAGGATAGTGTTAGCTATGGTGGTCTAATTTAATTAGTAAATTGAGCAAATAGAGGTAAAGACAACGTTCTTACATAGAGAGCTTGATGAGACCATCTACATGAAGCAACCCGAAGGCTATGAAGAAGGAAAGCAGAGGGATTTGGTGTGCAAATTGAAGAAATCTCTCTATAGCCTGAAGCAATCACCTCGGCAATGGAATAAGAGGTTTGATTCCTTTGTAACTAGCTTGGGTTTCATGAGGAGCTACTATGATTCGTGCTTATACTACAAAGGTCACAAGGTGGAGGAAATGGTGATTATCTTCATCTATGTTGATGATATACTATTGGTTAGTAGCAACAAGGAGAGGATAGAAAGGTTGAAGTCTCAACTCAGTTCAGAGTTTGAGATGAAGGATCTTGGTCATACACAAAAGATTCTTAGGATGAGTATAATCCGGGAAAGGGAGAGAAATAGGTTGAAGGTTTTTCAGACTTCTTACATAGAAAAGATGGTGTCTAAATTCTCTATAAAAGATAGTAAACCAGTAAAGATAACCCTTGCAAGTCATTTCAAGTTCTCTAGTGATCAATGTCCTAGATCGGATGAGGAGAAGAAGGAAATAGAAAAGGTCCCTTACTCTAGTGCGGTTGGATCAGTCATGTTCATGATGGTAAGCACTAGACTTGATATTTCTCATGCCATTAGTGTTCTCAGCAAGTTTATGAGTAATCTTGGAAAGGAGCATTGGCTTGGGATGAAGTGGTTGTTAAGGTATTTGAAGGAAAGCTCAAATGTGGGGCTTGTTTACGAGAAGAAGGGTAAGTCTATCTAGTTAGAAGGTTATGCTAATTCAGACTATGCAGCAGACATGGACAAGAGAAGATCGATTACCTCATACTTCTTCAACTTAAACGGATGTTGTATAAGTTGGAAGGCTCAGTTGCGGCCATTGGCATCACTCTCAACAACCAAAGCAGAGTATATAGCATCAACAAAAGCTATTAAGGAGGTTATGTGGTGCAAAGGGTTGTTAGAAGAGTTGAATGTCCTAAAAGAGTAGGTGGTGGTGTATTCGGATAGCCAAAGTGCGTTGCATTTATGTAAGAATTCGGTGCTCCATGAGAAGACTAAGCATATGGATGTTCCATATCATTTTATTCAGGAAAATGTTACAGAAGAAAGCATTAATGTGGACAAAGTGGCAACGGAAGAAAATCCTGCAGATTTAGGCACTAAAGTTCTAACTTTAAGCAAGTTCAATCACCGCCTTGAACTTCTTAGAATTGGAATTGAATGATGTAGTGACTCATGTTGAGTTTGGATCCTGAATTATCTGCATAATTGGTTCGGGTTTAATTTCCTAGACAAAGGTAAAGTTTGTTAAGAATTTTTTCTAAGAAATTAAAGATTGAAGATGGAGCTTCAGCAGCCTTTGGCGTCGCGGCACAGACCACCTACGCCACGGCCTCCATAAAGGTAGAATGTTCTCCCTTCATGTGTGTGCCGCGGCACAGACCAGCTACACCGCGGCCACCAGTAAGTGAGGGATTTTTCCCCTGAAGTGCGTCGCGGTGCGAAGCACACACGATACATGTTTTCTGACTTATTCAGCTGGTGCGTTTGTTTTGGTTGAAACACACAGGTTCACTTAGATCACTTAGACGGGCATGATTCTTTGGTTCTTGAGATCTAAGGGTTGAGATTAGTTTCAAGATTGGTTATGATAGTTATTGCTTTATATGAGGGGTTATCTAGGAGCAATAATGACACACAAGAACACAAGAAGAAGAGGAACTTGTATCAGATTCACAAGTGTCCTTCTCATTCCAAGATTGGCTGGTTGTTTAGAGAGAAAAGCTCTCAAATCTTTAGAGGTTTCTCTAGTGAGAGAGTGTAAGAGAGATTGGGGTTTTAGGGCTTTATAATTGGAATTTTCTTGGGAAAAATTCCAGGAAAACACTTAGTTCTTATCTCTTTTTTTTTTCTTCTCTCATTCTTTAAGAACACATGGTTCTTGAAGTGGTGTTGTTGTAATTGTAAGAACTCCATTGATTTAGTGCGGAGAGCTCAGAGGAGCACACAGGGACGTAGGCAAATTGCCGAACCTCGATAACAATTGCTTGTGTTTTCTCTTTTATAGTTTGATTCTTGTTTGGTCCAAATCATTCTGGATTTGGTTGTTTGAAGGTCACAATTTGGGATTCAAAAGGTGATTTTAAGAGTTCAAACATCAAGTCATGGTGTGCGCCACGGCCTCCAGCAAGTCTAGAAGTTCAGCCCTCAGGTGTGCGCCACGGCACAACCTCCCCCACACTGCGATGGCCAGCAAGGATGAAGACCAGGAGAGTTAGGCGCTGCAGCATGCCCTGTACTAAGCCGCGGCGCAAGGTAGACCTGATTCATGATTCAGACCTTTCAGCTGGTGTGTGGTTTCCTTGATTAAAACACACAGGATTACTTAGACTCTTAGAAAGCCATGAGTCTTTGGTTCTTGAGATCTAAGAGTTGAGATTGATCTTAAAGATTGGATGAGGTAGTCATTGCCCTATATAAAGGGTCATCTAGGAGCAATCACAAGTGTGAGACAAGATAAGTGAGATCAAGTGTGAGAGTGCAAAGACACAAAACACAAGAGAGACTCATTGAAGAGAGGCTAGTTGTTTAGAGAGAGAGAGTGGTATAGATTGGGGATTTAAGGGCTTTGTAATTGGAATTTTCTTGGGGAAAATTCCAGAGAAATACTTAGTTCTTATCACTTTCTTTTTCTCTTCCTTCGTTCTTCAAGAACAAGAGGGTTTTTGAAGAGGTGTTGCTGTAATTGTAAGAACTCCATTGATTTAGTGCAGAGAGCTCGGAGGAGCTCACTGGGACGTAGGCACATTGCCAAATCTCGATAACAATTGCTTGTGTTCTCTTTTATGCTTTGATTCTTGTTTCTATTTATGCAAGTCATTCTGGACTTGGGTGTTTGGAAAGATAACAACCTGGGATTCCGCAAGAAGGTGATTTTCCAACAAAATCAATCTTCCTTAAATCTTTTAAAATGATTTTTCATTAAAGACAAAGCTTTTCAAAGGACTTTTTATTTTCAAAAGTTTTTAAAGAACTTCAAAGAATTTCTCGAATTATTTTCCTATTAATTTGTACCCACTCAAATAATCCCTAAACTTAGATCTAAGGCATTAATCACAGTCAACATAATTTCAAAAGTTAAGTCGATATAATTATTTCATATCAATGGTTTTTCTAAATCGAAAGCATTTAATCTCTACCTTCTGATTTATCAACTTTATTTGGCACAATTCAAAGGTATTCATGACCATTAATCAAAGGATTTAATTATCCTATATTAATGATTAATTTCTATTATCTAAATAAAAAGATCTTTTTTATTAGTGCAAATTAGTTTGAAAAGGTAATCCAAAATTTGATTTTTTTTTAAACTCGTAAATCCTCGCAATAATTCTTCCACTAAAATAATTTTGAAATCCAAATGGTCCAAGGTTTCAATTTTTCAAATTTATGCCCCAAACATTTATAAAAAAATTTCTTCCATTAGTGGTGACTAATTGGGGAATAAATAAGAAAAAATTTAATATTCAAAATAATTTGAAATTCGAACCAAAAAAGTATATGGAAAGAAAACATGTGACTAAAAAAGCATGCAAATTCTTACAGGAGCAACGAGAAACTATACCATGCATGGAGATTTTATTTGATTAAATCAAATTCAAACTTCATCCAAGTCCAAACTTGTTACATTGACCCATCTTTGGTTTTAATTTTCTTACAGTTAAATAGTGTTGGATTGAGATCAATAACCATTCCACAAAAGTTAAATCCAAGATGATTGAAGTTATACTAATTGGTCTTAACTAAATTAAATATGAAAAAATTGGTCCTTTTTGAAACATATTCATTCCATTTAATATCTAGGGTTTTCGACCATTTTAATAAAGTTTACTTATGCAAAAATATTTTTGGATAAAAACCCAATCAATTTGGACAAAAACTCTAACGTGGGTCATCTATTGATATCAATTAAACATTATTTATCTGCAAGAAAATTCATGTCACTTCAAGGTTAAATATTAATTTGGATTTGTCTAAATTTAATTTGAGCTTACTCAAATAAAATCTTCAAACAAAAATTAATTAAAAAAACCATGTTATCAATCAACCAATCTTATTTTGTCACATATGAGGTGAATCAAACACATTCATCAAGCATGCAAAGAGATAGAAAGAGCCTTTATCCTAAAAGGATGGTTCTAGTGTTTATCTATTTGGGTAGTGATAAGTGCTTAAATAGTCATATTTAAGCCCCTTAATTTAAATTTGTTAAGTTCATAGTTTGTGTTATTTCGTGCAATTTTATTTCCTTTATGTGTTTTTTGTTTTTTTTAGGTTTTTGGAGAAAATGGAGCATTCTGGAATTATCAAGCTTAGAGAACAATTCTGGAAGAGTTGGAAGCTGCCTAGTGCGATCAAGAGTATGTGATCGAGCGTAACAGTACTCAAGCGCCCAAGCCAAAGATCGAGCGCACCAGTCTGTGATCGAGCGCACACGTGCATCAGTGAAACATTAAAACGGCAAAACTTATTTTGGAAAGTAGGGTAGGGTTTTGTTTTACGAGTTTAGGGTTTCCAGATGTTTCTAAACTGTATAAACAGGCCTGGAAATGTAGAAATAGGAGGAGGATGGTCTAGGAGAGATTTTGCAGAAGAATTGACGACTCTTCAAGGAAGCTTTTCCGAGTTTATTCTTTCCTCCCTATTTTACTTTATGAAGATGTTTAACATCAAACTTATGTGTAACTAATATGCTAATAAGGGCTTGATTGAAGCCCTAATTATGTTTACTTGATAATTCAGTATTGTTGCCTTTGTGATATTTATATTATGATGCTTAACTTGATTAATACCTGTTTTCATGAATTCCTCATATGTGTTTACCTGATTAACATATGCATGTGCTATGGACCAGTTAGTTAAATCAATTTGGATGACCGAGTCTTGGGTTTAACGATAGTAATAAAAGAAATCTACGCCGGGTTCTTGGGTTAATCAATATGGGAAACCAAGAGTATATACCATGCCCTAGGTATCGTGTGTTTGTCGATTTTCACAGATATTATGTTTTCTTAAGGAACAACTTAGTATACACCATGCTAAATCTTTTAAGAAAGAAAAGAGTTAGAGTATACACCATACCTAATTCGTTGCTTAAGGAAATCAATAGCCTAAGGAGTATATACCATGCCCTTAGGTTGACAAACATTAGGTATTCATAACATGATTAAAGTATTCGCATATTGTTTTATTGTGGAAGCATGATTAGTGGTGGATATCAAGTCCTTACGCTTTTATCATTATCAATTCAAACTCAATTATTATTTTTATCATTTATTATATTACGAAATTAATTGTAAATCAGAATTTACCAATCTCTGTGGAAATGATCTCGCACTTGCACACTATACTACTATGTTGACCTTGTGCACTTGCAAGTAAAACGTTTAATTATTTGCTTATTAATTTATGTAGATTTTTGCACAACAAGTTTTTAGCTCCGTTACCGGGAATTGCGTCAAATTCTGTTTAGAATTATTTTTCGTTTAGTTTTATTATTCTGTTATGTCTTATTTTAATCAAAAATCTAATTTTTACCTTCTTTTTGTTTTTCTGTTTCAGGCCTACAGCAGATTAGTTCTTGGCATTGCGATCGAGCGCAAAAAGTTTAGAAACTACCCAAATAGCAGTACTAAAATTGTTGCACTGAAGAGTTGCAGCTGATTCATGCCAGGGCTTCGATCTAGGAATCCAACCATCTTTGCACTCGATATAAAGATTGAGTTGACCATTCAACAAAGGACTAGAGACAATGTTGAGGAAGAAGAAGAAGAATTCGAGGGAAAGGCACTGATGGCGGAACAGCTTGACAACCAACCGCCACCAGAGCGAAGACCCATGAAGCAATCCTTCTTCCCACAGAACCTCAACCAGCCCTCATGCATTGCTTATCAACCCGAGGTAGAAGGCAATTATTACATATCCCCGTAGATACTCAGTGTTTTGACTCACTTCAGGGGTACACCTACTGAGGATCCACACTTGCATCTTCGGGAATTCTTTGATCTCTGCAAGTTCTAGCACATCCGGGGCCTAGATCAAGAGGGAATCAGATGAATTCTTTTCCTTTTTCATTGAAGGATAATGCTAAGTTGTGGTACAATTCATTGCCTGCAGTTTCTATCCATACTTGGGAAGAGCTATCCAATAGGTTCCTAAAGAAGTTTTTACCAGCACAAAAGATAAGACATAAGAGGAAAAAGATTCAATCTTTCCAATAGAGAGATGGAGACCTTTTCTTTGAAGTATGGGGACACTTCAATGAGCTGCTTCTAAAGTGTCCACATCACAATCTACCTCAAGATGAGATGGTACAAGCTTTTTATGAAGGTCTGAGTGACATGAATAAAGGTATAATTGATTCAGGTTATGGAGGCGTGCTAATGGAAAAGAGCAGTGAAGAAGCCATAGAGCTTTTTGAGACATTAAGTGAGCACACCTAATAATTCTCATCCAGAAGAAGACCATGAGTAAAGAGCAAGGGTATGTATAAAGTGACCTTAAATGGTAGCTCTCCAAATCAGATGGTTGCTATGGAAAGAAAGCTAGATATGTTTGTAAAAGCCATGACTGCTCAGAACATCCCACCTAGTCCACAAGCCACACAACTCCAGGTATGTGCTATATGTTCTCATTTTGATCACACTACTGAAACTTGCCCTTTGTATTCATCTGCAGATCAAGAGCAAGCAAACTATGTGGGACCGAACAACTATCCTCCCAAGAACAATCCATATGCCAATACCTACAATCTAGGATGATGAAACCACCCTAACTTTTCATGGAATGACAGTCAGAATGCCCTGAACCTTTAAGGCCAGCAAAAGAACTCTCAACAAGCAGCCCAGTTAGTTCCGAAATCAAAGAAGAGTGACCTAGAAAGTATTATAAGGTAATTAGAAACTCAACAACAACAATTGATGACTTTCCAAGATCAATTTATAGCAGAGGAAAGACAATTTCGGACTAAGCAAAGACAAACAAATGCAAAGCATGAGCAAGCTATTCAAAGACTAGAAGTCCAAGTGGGGCAATTGGCTAAGGAGCTGAGTGGAAGAAAGCAAGGTGAACTTCCAGCCCAAACGCTACCTAATCCAGGAGGACATCAGCAACTGAAGGCCGTTACAACTCTCTGAAATGGTAAGATCACAAGAGCTGATGAGCTCGCACAAGCATCTCCAGATAAAGCATCCACATCCAAGATAAGTGAAATAGAGAAGGTGAATGCACCACCCTTCCCTCAAAGGTTAGTAAAGCCAAAGAAATGAGGTAAATTGCTTGATATCTTTAAAACTTTGAGAAAAGTAACGATTAATATTCCTTTATTATATGTAATTCAACAAATTCCTGCATATGCTAAATTTTTGAAAGATTATTGCACTCATAAAAGGAAGTTTTAGGAGCATGAAACAGTGGTTTTAACTGAAGAGGTGAGTGCGGTATTGTTAAGGAAACTCCCACCAAAGCTAAAAGACCCAGGTAGTTTTACCATTCCTTGTAGGATAGGTGACCAACTTTTTGAGCAGGCATTACTAGTTCTAAGAGCTGGTGTCAATTTGCTACCATACACTGTATTCGAGACACTAGGTTTAGGGGAGCTTCAACCAACTTCCATCACATTGCAATTAGCAGACAGAAGCATCAAACAACCAAGAGTATTCTTGAGAATGTCTTGGTGAAGGTAGGTGAATTTATTTTACCTTATGATTTTATTGTATTAGATATGGAAGAATGTCTTATGCCATTACCTTTGCCCATCATCTTAGGAAGACACTTTATGAGAACTACTAATAAAAAAATTTGTGTGAAAAAAGGGTATCGTAAATATGAAGGTAAATGGTGAGAAAATAGAATTCAAAATATTTAATGCACTAAAATTACCCCAAGATGATATGGAATTTTTTGATGTATGTATGATGCAGGGTATTGTTGAGCAAGCTTTTCAAGTCCAGCACATTAATCCATTGGAGACCACCCTAACCCATAGTTTCACATGATTAGATATTGAGCCTGAATCTAAAGATGTTACTGATGACATCTTTGAAGCTGTGCACCTCCTTGAGGCCTCTCCAATGCATACAAGATCGGGTGATAAGAGGAAGTTGCACGTGAATGAGCTGGGAGAATTGAGGCATGATGCATATAAGAACACCAAGCTCTACAAGGAAAGAACCAAAGCCTATCACGATAAACAGCTGGTTAGGAAGGAGGTTCATGGTTCCAATAGCAATCGGACATTCATAGTGAATGGACACAGAGTAAAGCCATACCTTAAAATCAAATTCCTACCAAGAGATGAAGATGTGGCACTCCAGTCTGTCCATTATGCGGCAACACCAAGAGCACTTGAGCCACATGTGGTGGACTTTAAGTGCTCCATTCCCAAAGAGTAGCACTGAAGCTACTGCAGAGAGCGTTTGAGCAGTCCAGGCTTTGATAAACGTGTAGCTCGAACGCCTCTATTGAGGTCAGCTGTACTGAGGTCACTGAGTACGGTACACTTTTATTTATTTTTGTTTATTGTTTTTCATTATTTTTAACTTTTTCATCATTTCTTTAGTTAATTTAGTGGTTTAGTACACAAGTGTGGCATCTGTCCTTGCGATCGAGTGCAATCTCGCCATGCACCCAATGGCGCGCGAGCGCAACCACACACGCACACACCTAAGCACAAGTGTGATCGAATACACTTCACAGTGTAATCGAGCGCACTTGGGATAGAGAGTCACATACCTATTTTAGGTCATTTTAGTTTTTTTATCCCCTCACTTTCACTCTCTCTACTTCACTCATCTACATGCTCTGCACTGCACTCGTATATACTCACACCAATTTTACTCCTCGCCTCCCACCACAGGCCGGCCACCCCATGCCACCGTTCCCACCCCCTCACCGCCAACAGGTATTCCCTTATTCTCTTCATTCCAACACACGGTCACTCCCCATCCACTCTCAATTTCTGTTGTGTTTGAATTAGTTTTTGTGTTGAGAATTAAATCTATATATACTGTTTGTTCTTGTGCTCTATGGTTGTTTTTAATTAAATTGCAGGAGGTTAGACATTTTTTTACAGTTGTGTCACCACTTGGGTTCAGAGTCACCCACTACCTGTTCGACAAAAGTCCTGACTGACCTTCCAAGTAGTGCAATCAAGCACAAGAAGAGTGTGATCAAGTACAGAAGCATAGTGCGATCAATTGCACCTTACTGAGATTGACCACACCACTGCTGCCTTTGTTTCCACAATGCTTAAGAAATTTGCCTCCACATCCAACGCTTTGAGAAGCCGAGCCCAGTCTTCCCGACCCACTTTTGAGTAGCGGGAGATCTTGTTCGAGACCACTTTTAACATTGACTACGACTTTAAAAATTTTGAAGCAATCCAATGGGCTGTTCAAAAGTTCAAACGTCGTGGGTTGAAGAAGTTATTCAAGCCGGTCAGCTTCACCTCCTACATAAGATTTATTGTGCAGTTCTATGATAATCTCTCCTTCGACTGCAGTAGGCCAAGTGTCCTATCCTCGTCTGTTCAAGGCAAGTACATAGATGTGACATCATTTAATATTGCTGCTGCCCTCAAATGCAATGACGAATATCCACCTGAGGACGCCCAGTTAGACGAGAAGTCAGAATCCTTCTCTATTTCAACTATCATTGAGGACATGTGTGCAGGGCAGTATCCAAATAGGCACAACAATACTGGCAGCCAGTCCAAGTTGCCTCCATGACTCTGGCTTGTTGACTCTATTCTGTAGCATAATGTGTGCCCATTGGGACATAAGACTTAAATGCATGACCAGTTTCTCCAGGCACTATATGCCTTTCACAAAGGCCATTGGTACTCCATCCCTGTGATCATCTGGTGCCAAATTCATAATTTTGGGACCACGAGCATGCACGCCAGGTCACCACTACAAATGCATGGGGGCTCCCATTCCTGTTCCTCATCACTTGCATTTTCAAGAAGAAGGGAATCAAGGGCACCTCCACAGATGGACCAGTTAGGGAGCATCCATTCTTTGGCAAGAACCCAAAGCCAATCACACATGCTTAGAGGACTTCGGGGCCAGCACCTTCTGTTGATAGGGTAGAGGAAGACCCTAGAGAGGCCGAGGACCCCGCAGCTAGCCAGACTTGGGAGGAGGACCATGCTAACATGGGACCCACAAAGTATCAGTACATCTTTGAGGAGATGTCCTCCTTCTGGCATGAGCTAGCTGATATTAGACGGGAGGATCGAGAGGCTACGTGCCTAGTTCATTAGTGCATAGACGAGTTGGAAGCACGCTTTGAGAGGCAAGAAGTGTTGCTCCAGGCCATTCTAGACCGATTACCTCCCACCTCGGGAGCCTCATCTTTGGCACCACATGGAGGACAGTAGTGAAAGGGTGCACCATCTAGCAAAAGACGTAAAACTTAGCACTCATGGGAGGCACTCCACAGTATATCCTTTATGTTTTCATTGTCTTTCATATTTCTTGTTACTGTTTATTTTTAATACTTTTTTTTCAGTATTATTTTAGTATTTCTTTTTCAGGGACAATGTGTACATCAGTTTAAGTTTGGGGGTGTGCTATAAGCCATGCCAGTCCAGCTAGTTCTCCACCTCTCAGGTCAGCTCTTTCCATATTATTCACATATTGGGGACAATGTGTAATTTAAGTTTGGGAGTATGGGAGACACATTTACACACACTTTGTCCCGATTTTTTTTATTATTTATTATTGTTTAAAAGAGAAGATAAATGCATGTTCATGTTGTTTTGAATTTTTGGTTGATCTAAACAAATACTGTGATGTGATTTTATTGGGGAGCTTAAAATCTTCAACACATGATCTGATAATAGAGTTTTAAAGTTTAGTTACTTACTTTAGGCATTTGAGAATTCATATGTGTTGACCCTCACCCGTATTTTAATGATGACAAAACACAACTGCTATTATTCTAATAGTTCAAACTAAGTGTAGTAAACAACAAAAGCATTCAACTAAGGATCAAAGTGCAAGAACTCAAACCGAATCAAACTATCAAGTGAAGACTGAAGAACTAGTATAGGTCTAAAGTATTAGAACCAGTGTAAGTCTCACTTATACATTGTAATTGCTTGTTCAATGGCTCGAACACAAAAAGGTTTTCTAAATCGATCTTCTTAAAACAAACATTTTGAGTTAAAACAGAAAAACTGGGTTAGAAGGCAACCTAGTTGACTGGGTACATATACCAGTCAACTGGTATATGGGACAATAAGTCCCCAGTCGACTGGGTTAGTCATACCAGTCGACTGGTAAAACGGACAGTAAGTTCCCAGTCGATTGGATGAAATATACCAGCCGACTGGTACCCCAGAAGCTTTGAAAACGAGATTTTTCAAGAGAACCCAGTCGACTGGTATCACGACCCAGTCGATTGATAGTTCAAAAATATGACCGTTAGACACCAAATCTGAACGTTTTAAAAGCAAATATTTTTCAAATTAAAGTCCCAACGACCATATTACTTGATGGCTATATAAACCCATTCTATTGAGCATTCAATATATAGCTGCACATATTCAAAAAGAGTTGATCTCACACAATCAAGTTATTATACTCTTGAAACACAAAAAGCTTTGAAATATTCTTATTAAGCCATTCTTCAAGCTTTACTTTGAAAGAGAGATATTATTTAGTTGTATAAGCTTTCATTTGCTATCTCTCTACAATTTACTTTACAGCATCTTTTGTAAAGGGATTACGTCCGAAAGGAAGGGGATTACTTCCGAGAGGAAGGGATTGTAAGGTTTGTACAACATCGGCGAAGTTGTATGACTAAGTTACTTAGTGGATTACTTCAAGGAGGTTCCTTGAAGAGAGTGGATGTAGGGTTGGAACGAATCCGATATTGCCAAACCACTATAATCTGAGTTTGCATCCTCTTCTCTTTAAACTCTTTATTTACAACACATTACTTGTATTAATTGTTTGTTGCTTATACATTTTTATAAACTTGTATTAATTTAGCAAAAAGTTTTAAAAACCCAATTCACCCCCCTCTTGGGTTGAAACCTCAGTCTACAATTAGTATCAGAGCTTCGTTCTCAAATTTAGGCTTAAAATCCTTGAGTTGATCCAATGGCAGCAAATAGCTACTATGAGGGACACTCTTATACTAGTCCACCTTTGTTCAATGGCTCCAACTATAACTACTGGAAAAACAGAATGAAAATCTTTGTCGAAGAACAAGATTACAATCTGTGGAGAGTCATTGAAAAAGGACCTAGAATTCCTTCAAAAAAAATAACTATTGGAGATATCAATCATACAATGCTTAAACTCAAAACTGAGTACACTGACGAGGACTGTAGAATGATGTCTCTCAATAGCAGAGCAACAAGTATGTTACATTGTGCTTTAGATATTTTTTAATATAATAAAATATAAAAATATCTGCATGTGTTTCGACTAAAGAGATATGGGACAAACTGCAAATTACATATGAAGGAACTAGTGAGGTAAAAAAGTCAAAAATCTATATGCTAGTTTCTGAATATCTGTCATTTAAAATATCTCCTAATGAAACAATTTCTGAAATGCACTCATGATTCACAACTATTATAAATGGTTTAAAACTGCTTGGTAGGAATATTGAAGAGTTTGAACTAACTAGAAAAATCTTGAGATCTCTGCCACCTTCATGGAAACCAAAGCAGATAGCCATTCAGGAGGCCAAAGATCTTGACAAACTTGATGTTGAGACACTACTTGGATCATTGTTGACATATGAGATGGAAGAAATGACTCCCATCGTCAATGATGATGAGAAGAAGAAAAAGGTAATTGCTCTCAAAGCTTCTACGAGCAACAAAAAAATGGCATCGAAAAAAGAAGCGAAGAGCATCGAGGAAGATGGTGAAATGGCATTAATCACCAAACGATTCCATAGGTTCTTGAAGAAAAGCAAGAAACCTTTTACAAATGATCCCACTTCGAAAAAGAAACCACTTACGTATTATGGCTGCAAGAAGCCCGGTCACATCAAGGCTGATTGTACGGTTTCAAACAAACCATACAAGAGCTTGAAGAAGAAAGCCATGATAGCAACTACTTGGAGCGATGATGAAGAAAAAGATGAGTCACCGGACAAAGAAGTCGGATACGAGAAAATTGCCAACCTTTGTTTGATGGCAATCGACGATGAAAGTGAGGTAACATCTTCTCCTTCTTCTAAGAATACTATTGTAAGTAGTAGTGAAGAGTTATTAGAAGTAATAAATGAAATGCATGATGAGTTGAAGAAATTTGATTCTAGAAATTCAATTCTTAAGAAAGAGGTATCATTTCTCTCTAAGGAGATGATAAGTCTTAAAGAAGAAAAAGATAAATTATCTTCTTTACTATATAATTCTTCTCAAGATTTCCTCAAAGATGAAAATGAGAATTTAAAAAATAAAATTTTAGAATTAAATGGCACTATATCTAGACTTATGCTTGGAAAAGAAAAGCTTGATGAAGTGCTTTCTTCCCAAAGATTAAGTGGAGGAAAATCTAGTTTAGGATACTCTCCTTTAAGAAAGCAAAAATCAAAAGAGAGCTTATTCATGAAAGCCTCATATGTGAGTAAAGTCTCTACTTCAAAAAACCCTAGCAAGATTAAAAGCACTCCCTCAATGAATGCTAGGAAATCTAGAAATTTAAATGTTCATACAAAAATGAAGCATCCTAGAAATACACATGCTTATATGTATGCACACTCTAGAAATGCTTATACATATCCTAGAAATAACCATCATGTACATTCTAGGAACAATATATATAATCAAAATATGCACTCTGCTCATGCTTATCCTAGGAATTACCATCATGGTTATCCTAGAAATAATACACATACTCATAATAATGCTAGTATGTATCCTAGAATGCATCATCATACATTTTCTGGAAATGACATGCATTTTCATGTTCCTCACCATAGAAACATGTATCCTAGGAACTATTATCCTAAAGATTATAGGCATGCGCATCTAAGATATCCTAGAAATTTCAATAACTACCATCCTAGGATTGTGCACCATCAACATGTCCTTAGATCACCATATACTGTTAAGAAAGTATGGGTTCCAAAAGGAACCATGTTTTCTAGGACTAACCCTAAAGGACCCAAGAAATTTTGGGTACCTAAAAGTGCTATCGTATATCCTTGTGTGATATAGATATGTCTCCACACCAAAGAGAAAGGTAACTATTGGTACCTTGATAGTGGATGCTCAAAGCACATGACCGGTGATAAAACTGTATTCAATGAGCTAACTCTAAGAGATTGTGGATATATCACCATTGGAGACAACACCAAAATAAAGATCATCGGGCATGGAAAAGTCGGCAATGACTTCTCAACCTTAGATAATGTATTGCTAGTACAAGGCCTTAAGCCAAACTTACTTAGCATTAGTCAACTATGTGACAAAGGCAACAAAGTCACATTTGAGACCTTTCATTGTCTAGTTATAGACATCAAGAGCAATAAGATCAAATTTGTTGGCCATAGACATGAAAATGTCTATATAGTTGATTTGAAATCCTTGCATTCTGAAAATGAAAAATGTTTTCCTGCTTTTAATGAAAATCCAAGGCTATGGCATAGAAGGCCTGGTTATATGAACATGAACTTGCAAAAAATCGTTTCAAGAAAAGATTTAGTTATTGGACTTCCTAAAATCAATTTTGAAAAAGACAAAGTATGCGATGCTTGTCAAATGGGAAAACAAATTAGGATTTCATTTAAAGCAAAAAATATAGTCTCAACTACTAGACCTTTGGAACTTCTGCATATGGACTTATTTGGTCCAATTAGTACCATTAGTCTAGGTGGCCATCAATATGCTCTTTTTATTGTTGATGACTATTCAAGATATACCTTTGTTATTTTTATTGCTTACAAGGATGAAGCTTTCAAAAGATTTGAAAAGTTTTGCAAAAAGATACAAAATGAAAAAAGGAATTTTTATTTCAAGCATAAGAAGTGATCATGGCAAAGAATTTGAAAATCAAAGCTTTTCAAGATTTTGTGATGAAAATAGAATTAATCACAACTTTTCAGCTCCTAGAACTCCTCAACAAAATAGAGTTGTTGAGAGGAAAAACAGAGTTCTAGAAGAATTTGCAAGAACTATGCTTTATGAAAATAGTTTACCAAAATACTTTTGGGCTGAAACCGTGAACACTTCTTGCTATATCTTAAATAGAATTTTGATAAGGCCACTGCTTGATAAAACTCCATATGAACTATGGAAAGGGAGAAAGCCTAATATCTCCTATTTTCGTGCATTTGGTTATAAATGCTTCATCCTAAATAACAATAAAACTAACTTGGGTAAATTTGATTCTAAGACCGATGAAGGAATATTTTTAGGATATTCAACATCTAGTAAGTCTTATAGAGTTTTCAATAAGAGAACTCTAGTGGTAGAAGAATCTGTACATGTTACTCTTGATGAGACTAACCCAATTAGTAGTAGAGAAGTTTCCTTTAAAGATGATGTAGATTTTATTCCAAGAATGGAAACTCCTACTCCCATTGTTGACCCAAAAGAGAGTCCAACTCAAGCAAATGTAGAGATGGAAACTCCTAATTTGGACCAACCATCCTCAAGCCAACCAGAGGAAAGTCTACCCAAAGATTAGAGGTATGTAAATTATCACCCGATTGATCAAGTGATTGGTGATCCTTCATAAGGGGTAAGAACTCGCTCTTCTATTAGAAATATTTACAATTATGTAGCTTATTTGTCTCAAGTAGAACCTAAGACATTTATAGAAGCTGAAAAAGATAATGATTGGATAATTGCAATGCAAGAAGAAATAAATCAATTTGAGAGAAACAAGGTTTGGAAACTAGTTCCAAGACCTAAGAATCATTCAATAATTGGAACTAAATGGGTATATAGAAATAAAATGGATGAAAATGGAATAGTAACTAGAAACAAGGCTAGACTAGTTGCTAAGGGATATAATCAAGAAGAAGGAATAGACTTTGATGAAACCTATGCTCCCGTAGCTAGATTAGAAGCTATTCGAATGTTATTAGCCTTTGTATGCTTTAATAAATTCAAACTATTTCAAATGTACGTAAAAAGTGCCTTTTTAAATGGCTTTATAGAAGAAGAGGTTTATGTTGAGCAACCTCTTGGATTTGAAAATCCTAGTCTTTCAATCATGTCTACAAGCTTTCTAAGGCTCTATATGGGTTGAAGCAAGCTCCAAGGGCATGGTATGAAAGACTAAATAAATTTTTGATTGAAAATGATTTTGTAAGAGGTAAAATAGACACAACTCTCTTCACAAAAACTCACAAGAATGACACTCTTATAGTCCAAATATATGTTGATGATATTATATTTGGTGCCACTAATGAATCTATGTGTCAAGAGTTTGCGAAGTGCATGCAATGTGAATTTGAAATGAGCATGATGGGAGAACTTACCTACTTCCTTGGACTTCAAATCAAGCAACCAAAAGGAGGCATCTTCATCAATCAATCGAAGTACATTAAGGACCTACTAAAGAGGTTCGGGATGGAAAGCTCAAAGTCACTTGGAACGCCTATGAGCATAACTACAAAACTTGATCTTGATAAAGGAGGTAAAACTGTAGATACTAAATATTATAGAAGCATGATAGGTGCTGTACTTTATTTGACTGCAAGTAGACCTGATATTATGTTCAATGTATGCATGTGTGCTAGATTTCAGGCTAATCCTAAGGAATCACATGTAGTTGCAGTAAAAAGAATCCTTAGATATCTACAAGAAACCCAAACCATAGGATTATGGTACTCTAGAGATTCATCTTTTGAGCTTGTAGGATATTCAGATGCTGATTTTGCTGGATGTAGGTTAGATAGAAAAAGCATAAGTGGTACATGCCAATTCTTAGGAACAATGTTAACCTCTTGGTTTTCCAAGAAACAAAATTCTATTTCACTATCAACCACCGAGGCGGAATATGTTGCAGCTAAAAGTTGTTGTGCCCAAGTATTATGGATGAAACAACAACTAGAAGACTATAGCATGAACCTCAAAAACATCCTAATATTTTGTGATAATACTAGTGCTATCAACCTAACCAAGAACCCTATTCAGCACTCTAGAACAAAGCATATAGAAATAAGACATCATTTCTTAAGAGACTATGTTAAAAAAGATGACATAAGACTAGAATTCATACCTTCAGAAGATCAAATAGCAGACATTCTTACAAAACCTCTAGGTGAAGCTAGTTTCTGTAAGATAAGAATGTTAATGGAATTGCTGGATTGTGATAAACTAAATGTTTGATTGCTTCATAATTCATCATCTGCATAATTTGACATCTAGTGAAAAAGTATTAATTATTTTTTAAATATCTCCCTCACTCAAGATGTCATAGATAAACAAATTTCGTGCTACAAATTCAAGACTGAAAATTTTCTTAAAGGTCCAGTCGACTGGTAACTCTGTCTTAGTCGACTAGTAAGTCTCTGCCAAATTCTCCAGTCGACTGGTAAGACTTATCCAGTCGACTGGTACATCTAGACCTTGTTTGAAGCCTTTTTTTTAAAAAATCAGTTATCATCCAGTCGACTGGAACAATCTACCCAATCGATTGGTATCTCACTGCCAGTTTACCCAGTCGACTGGTACATAGACCCAGTCGACTGGTATAAAAACTATTTATCTTTTCAAAGGGACCCAGTCGATTGGTATCACGACCCAGTCGATTGGTATCGCGACTCTATAAAAGGACTGTTCATTTTTTCTGAATTTTTACGCCATTTTCAAGCACCCTAGCTTTCTCTCTCTAAAAAATTTCACCTTTTTGATTCAAAAACCATCCAAACTTCATCTAAACACACCAATCTACTCATCCATAACGAGATTTTTAACTTTCTACGGTTAAAATCTCTTATTTTCACTAAAAACTCTTTTTCCCAAAAACCCCATTTTTTCAAAAAATGACCGATAAAATCCGTATCAAATACACTACCGGGGGACAAAATACGCCTACAAGGCCAAGGTCCACCAAAACTAAGGATCCGGATACACGGGGAAAGGGAGTAGTGGGCTCTTCAAGCAAAAAGCCCAGAACAAAGCTTGATGAAGCTCTGTTTTCCAGTCCTACTGCCAAGGCGAGGTATGATTCCATAATCCATCGTAAGAAGATCATGACAGGTAGAGTTGTCGATTTTGACTCTATTCATCATGGCAACTTCGATATTCTGCCAGCCTTTGAGGCAATAAATCTGACCCCACTGGTTAGAGTACATAATAAGTACTACCCGAGACTGATTCACTAGTTCTATGGGAACCAGTGTCCAGGGTGTGGAGTTTGAGGTCAACACTGACCTCTTCATGAGCGTACTGAGGATCCCTATAAGGGGGATCCAATGGAGTCTAGATGGATGGCCAGACAACTTCGATGTCGAGACGGCCTGTTAGATAGTTAAGGGAGACCCTAACTATGTGTACAGACCCACTACATTTTGTACATGTAGTGATATGCCCCTAGACTCGAAGATGTTTCAGCTGATAGTAAGTTGGACCATCCACCCAAGACTCGAGAGCCGAGGGTATCTATCTAAGATAGATACGGTATTGATTTGGTGCCTTAAAACTGGGCACCACTTCAATATATATCCTCTGCTGCTCGCCAACATGATAAATGACAAAGTGAGCGACTCCGAGTGTCTACCTTATGGGATCCTCATTACACTCATACTCCAGCACTTTCGAGTACCTCTGCCTGCCTCTGAGGCTCAGGATATTGGACCGACAGACATCATCAATGTCTCATCACTGAAAAAGATTGGATGCGCGGTTCGTGACGGCTTCCTCTATCCGAAGGTCGGGAAGCACTTACGGATCCGAAAGGATGAGAGTGATGATGATGAGGATGAGGAGGCTGCTGCTGAGGCTACTGCTGATGTTGCTGCTGATATGGACATGGATACCCGAGCACCTCCCATTGGTGACTCCAGTACTAGTCAGCCTAGATATTGCGACTTACTTCAGGCTATCACGACCCTCCAGATGACCATGCACTCCGGGTTCCAGACTATGCAATCAGAGTACCAGAGATTAAGCCCCTCCATCGATCATCTACGGGACGACTTCGAGCTACACAGAGAGCGTACAGAGGGTTCATTAGTTGAGATACAGGATCTCATTGGCGACAGCTTGGATTCTCCCGCTCCTTGAGTCATTCTCCATATTATTTTGATATACATAGCATTTTCCAGTTCTTAGCATGTAGCACAGACATCTATTTATGTATTTCTGTCTTATATTTGGCTTTATGAAGCTCGTTCATGTACTGACTTTTTATATATGATGTTGCTTTTACTTTAGTCATATTTTATACATCTATTTACATTATTTGTGATATGTTTGCATAGTTTCCAACTACTTTTATTCACGAAAATGCCTTGAAAATGATTATACTTTTATGAAAACTTCTAGTTCTTCCCGGGATGGCTTCTGAACTCTGAATGAAGCCAAATTTTCACATACAGGTTTGTTTAAGTGTACTCTAGGTGATTGTAGCAGCTTAATAGCTTATTTTTTGATTTCTGGCCCCTTTGGTTGCTGTTGTCAAAACGGGGGAGAAAAATGAGAAAAAGAGAAAAACTAAGTAAACAGAAACCGATGCATAGATTTAGGGGGAGCACTGCTCCAAATCTTATTAAAAATGATTCATTGATTGGTTGAGTTAATTGTGGTTGGTTGAAATGTTTATATAAACCGTGTTTGCTTGTTTACAGGTTGGTTTTACTCGAAAAACAGAGGACACTCTGTCCAAATTTTATCAAAATCCAAACACTTAGTTTTTTAAACTGCTTTCACATTATTAGTTTTGTCATCATCAAAAATGGGGAGATTGTTGACCCTTACCCATATTTTAATGATGACAAAACACAACTGCTATTATTCTAACAGTTCAAACTAAGTGTAGTAAACAATAAAAGCATTCAACCAAGGATCAAAGTGCAAGAACTTAAACCGAATCAAACTATCAAGTGAAGACTGAAGAACTAGTATAGGTCTAAAGTATTAGAACCAGTGTAAGTCTCACTTATACATTGTAATAGCTTGTTCAATGGCTCAAACTCAAAAAGGTTTTCTAAACCGATCTTTTTAAAACAAACATTTTGAGTTAAAACAGAAAAACTAGGTTAAAAGACAACCCAGTCGACTGGGTACATATACCAGTCGACTAGTATATGGGACAGTAAGTCCCCAGTCAACTGGGTCAGTCATACCAGTCGACTGGTAAAACGGACAGTAAGTCCCCAGTCGATTGGATGAAATATACCAGTCGACTGGTACCCCAGAAGCTTTGAAAACGAGATTTTTCAAGAGAACCCAGTCGACTGGTATCACGACCCAGTCGACTGGTAGTTCAAAAATATGACCGTTGGACACCAAATCCGAACGTTTTAAAAGCAAATCTTTTTCAAATTAAAGTCCCAACGGCCATATTACTTGATGGCTATATAAACCCATTCTATTGAGCATTCAATATATAGCTGCACATATTCAAAAAGAGTTGATCTCACATAATCAAGTTATTATACTCTTGAAACACAAAAAGCTTTGAAATATTCTTATTGAGCCATTTTTCAAGCTTTACTTTGAAAGAGATATATTATTTAGTTGTATAAGCTTTCATTTGCTATTTCTCAACCATTTACTTTACAGCATCTTTTGTAAAGGGATTACTTCCGGAAGGAAGGGGATTACTTCTGAGAGGAAGGGATTGTAAGGTTTGTACAACATCGACGAAGTTGTACGACTAAGTTACTTAGTGGATTACTTCAAAGAGGTTCCTTGAAGAGAGTGGACGTAGGGTCAGAACGAATTCGATATTGCCGAACCACTATAATCTGAGTTTGCATCCTCTTCTCTTTAAACTCTTTATTTACAGTACATTACTTGTATTAATTGTTTGTTGCTTATACGTTTTTATAAACTTGTATTAATTCTGCAAAAAGTTTTAAAAACCCAATTCACCCCCTCTCTTGGGTTGAAACCTCAGTCTACAACATGTTTGATCCAATTTGACACGAGCACATTAGCACATAATTGTTTGAGGTATGACATGTGATTTTAATGTGTATGTTTCCATGGTTTAACTGAAACTGGATGACTTGTTGGGTGAACACTTTGTCATAGAAAAGTAAAAAAAAAATTGCACAAAAAGAGAAAAATGCTCATAATGATCATTAATAAACTTTCCACTAAGTAACTGGACCTCTTGCCTCAGTAAGTAGTGAGTGTTCACGTCAAAAGGTGGGAATTTTGCTCATAATGATCATTGAAAAACTTTCTACTGAGTAACTGGACCTCTTGCCTCAGTAAGCAGTGAGTGTTCACGTCAAAATGTGGGAATTTTTCTTAGTGGCATTAAGGTCAGTTTAGTTTCGTAGTCTTTTTTTACTCGAGTTAGTAAGTCTTAAAGGGCGTCTTTATACCTAATGCCCTAAAATCATCTGGTTTGGGAGTCATTGACTCAACACTCACTACATGGTCAATTAGAAAGCTTAAGGGAACTAAGCATAGCAGAGTCTCATAATAAAAGAAAGAAGGAAATAAAACTCTTCCCTTGTTGTTCATTCTGATGGGAAATTCAGTGAATCTTGAGACATGGAGACATTGCACATTAGAGTTATTTGGAAGCTTCATATTTATGTGCTAGTTCACTTTACACTGATTTGGATTTGTGATGCCTTAGCCTGCCTCTTGTAAGTAATTAGATTTTAAAATTCCTATTCATTGCGAAGATGGGGTATATTTTAAGCTTGCTCATGAATGAATATCATGGTTTTGTGTGAGACTTAAATTTTTGGATACCATAAATGATGGATTTATCTTTGTATTCTTTGTTTTTCATTTAGTTTTTAATTTCATATTGCTAAGGGACTAGCAATATGTAAGTTTGGGGGTGTGATAAGTGCTTATATAGTCATATTTAAGCCCCTTAATTTACATTTGTTAAGTTCCTAGTTTGTGTTATTTCGTGCTATTTTATTTCCTTTCTATATTTTTTATGTTTTCTGTGTTTTTCTAGGTTTTTGGAGAAAAATAGAGTATTATGGAATTATCAGGCTTAGAGAGCAATTCTAGAAGAGCTGGAAGCTACCTAGTGCGATCGAGCACAAAGGCTTGTGATCGAGCGTAACAGCACTTAAACGCTCAAGCCAATGATCGAACGCACATGCGCTCGACCGCACCAGTCTGTGATCCAGCGCACACTTGCATCAGTGAGACATTAAAACGGTAGAACCTATTTTGGAAAGTAGGGTAGGTTTTTGTTTTACGAGTTTAGGGTTTCCAGATGTTTCTAAACTGTATAAACAGGCCTGGAAACACATAAATAGGAGGAGGATGGTCTAGGAGAGATTTTGCAGAAGAATTGACGACTCTTCAAGGAAGCTCTTTCGGGTTTATTCTTTCCTCCCTATTTTACTTTATGAAGATGTTTAACATCAAACTCGTGTAAATAATTTGCTAGTAAGGGCTTGATTGAAGCCCTAATTATGTTTACTCGATAATTCAGTATTGGCACCTTTGCAATATTTATATTATGATGCTTAACTTGATTAATACCTGTTTTCATGAATTCCTCATATGTGTTTGCATGATCAACATATGCATGTGGTATGGACCAATTAGTTAAATCAATTTGGATGACCAAATATTGGGTTTAACAATAGTAACAAAAGAAATCCATGCCAGGTTCTTGGGTTAATCAACATGGGAAACCGAGAGTATGTACCATGCCCTAGGTCTCCTGTTTGTCGATTTCCACAGATATTATGCTTTCTTAAGGAACAACTTAGTATACACCATGCTAAATGTTTTAAGAAAGAAAAGAGCTAGAGTATACACCATACCTAACTCGTTGCTTAGGAAAATCAATAGCCTAAGGAGTATACACCATGCTCTTAGGTTGACAAACATTAGGTATTCATGATATGATTAAAGTATTGGCATATTATTTTATTGTGGAAGCATGATTAGTGGTGGATATCAAGTCTCTACGCTTTTATCATTATCCATTCAAACTCAAATATTATTTCTATTGTTTATTATATTACGAAATTAATTGTAAATCAGAATTCACCATTCTTCGTGGGAATGATCTCGCACTTACACACTATACTACTATGTTGACCTTGTGCACTTGCAAGTAAAACATTCAATTATTTGCTTATAAATTTAGATAGATTTTTGCACAACAGGTAGGTTCCACCTTATAATTTCAGATAGCTCTGTAACCCATGGATTTAATGATGCACTTATTAGCCTCAAGTGGTCAAAGTAGGTCTATCACAAGAGTACAAACACAACGACAAACCTTCGTTACCTTGATATGTCTAAGTGAATCACGTCACACACCAAGGATTAATGTGGATGAAGGTCACATCAAGATACTGAATGGGTAACGAGCTCCAACACAATCCATCTGAGTCAGAGCAAAGTTAAGTGTAAGTGTGTAAGTGAAGTGTAGCAAAAATAATTCAAGTTAATTTTTAAATATTATAGGTACTGAATGGGCAAGAACACATTAAGATTCAATCTTCTCAGTGGAGTCACCAATTATAGGTACCACACCTTTCTATCGTACCCTACAGCTTCAAGCTTAATACGCAAGGCCATTACCTTTGAGGAATGATGAATAAATGAGAGTAAGGATTGAAATAGGTTTTTATATGGATGGTTTAGAGTCTACTAGGTCCAACATAACCCTTTATGAGTAATAAGGTGGCTCGCACAATAGGTGCACTTTTAAGTTTTAGATTTTAGGAAACTAATTCACTATTATATGGCGTTAGACCTTACTAAGTGATATTTTCTGAAGGGTGTATCATTCCAAGAAAAAAGCAAGGACGATGGGTAAATTGGAGTCATCAATTGACCTTAAAGGGGGCCAAAATCACTTATTATTGGTCTGCAAGTAAGATTCGAGGCAAAAGATTAAGATACGAGAGAAGAACGATTTAAGGCTTCTCCTCTCGTTTAGGTCAAAATCTAACCCTTATGTTTTTGGAAAAAATATTTAACAATTAATTTAAATTATTCTTGTAACACAACAAACATGCTTACACAAAACAGTCTATAACATCCAATTATTATATCAATCCAATAATTAATCACCCAACATGCAAAAAAGATATTTAATCACCCAACGTGCATATAAGAAATTTAATCATCAAAGTCATATAAATATTGAGCATGACATATTTAAATTCACCTAAAATAAGAGAAAACACGTTAGTGCAGTAGAAAATAAAAAATGAAATTGAAAAAGATCAAAAACAAGAAAATTGGAAAATTGGTGTCAATTCAGTCGATCGGGACCAGACAAGACCCGACCAGTCAAGGCTTAAGGCCAGCCAACTCCACTGATGTTGGCTCTAGTAGACTTCAAGTTTTTGTGAAACTCTTGTTTTTGATTGATTTTGAGGACAATTTTAACAACAAAAAGTCATGAAAAATCATAATCTAAATGACAAATTATTGTGCAAAACAATCTTAAAATATTTTCTAGATGGCATATTATTTTATTTACTTTATTTAGATTCAAGGAACCCTAATTTATATGTCGCATGAAAATTGAATGCAAACCTAAAGCATATTTCTATATGACGTACATAATTAAACTTTCATGGAGGTTTGAAATAATCAATCATCATGTTTATATTGATTTAAATTGCTAGAGAAAATAAATTAACTATTTTTTGTGATTTGGTCTCTTCACGTGTGAATGAGGGATTAACGAAGAAGAATTAATCAAAGAACAAGTGAATTTTCAATTGTTGCACGTTAATGGATTAACGTACATAGAAAAATTGAGTTTGAATTAAGAATCAATGTAGGAAAATTTTAGTTTTTTATTTTCGGGTTTGGTGGAGGTTAGGGTTTATGGAAAAATATTTGTGTAAGGATGTTGTAGAACTTTGAAAGACATTTAGGGTTTTTAAGAGGAAAAAAATTGCTAGGAGTTCTAGAGATATCTTGATTTCAGAAAACTCTAACTCTTAGCTTATGTCTATGTCTTTTTGGTGTCTGTGGAGGGGGTATATATAGGAATAGGTTAGCTGAGGGTCCAAGGCATTACGTAGGAGTAGAAAAACCATTTTTCAAGAAATAGACCTACTTCTCACCCAAGGACAAGCACAAAAACGAAAGAAAAAAAAGATAAAATTAGGCGATTTAGGAGTCGCGCCCGACTAGGTCTCAAACCTGATCGGCCGGGTTAGGGACCCAAATGATCGGTGCATAGGCCCAATCAACCAACTAGGTCAGGCATCTCGTTTCCCAGTTTCGATTTTTTACGTTGTTGTCCGTTTTGGTATGTTTTTGGATCTTTTTTGTGCATTTCAAGGCTATTTTAACCAATTCTTTTTCCAAACTTATTTTCCCACTTTTATTCATCCATTTTTGGCATTCAGAGATCAATTTTCATTCCACACATGGTTCTTTCTAATATTCGAAACGAAATTGAGTGTCTACACCGTTTAATCTCTACCGATGTCTTCTTGATTGTAGAACTTGCATCATAGAAACTAAAGGATAGAATATCAAAACAAAACAAATACATATTTGCATGTTGCTATTGATATCACAGAGTAATCAATATATTTTTAACTTTAATCAACAAAATATATATGCACATTGAGAGGAATAAAGATGTTTATAGATAAAACTGACAACACACACCAGCTCCAAAAAAAGTACTCAACTTTTGAAAATGCTTATATGTAACTCTCTCTAAACATATATTTTTGATGTGGAACAATATATTATCAAGAACTTTCCCTTTCTTTTTGTTCTTTCTTTTCTAACTTCAATCAAGAAAATATATACACATATGAAAAGGAGAAGAGAGATGGTTACTAATAAAATTGACAGCACATGTCAACTCCAAAAGAATACTCGATTGTTGGAAGTGCGGAATGATTTATGCATAAATGTGAAAGCAATCAACACTTATTATTTTAATTGAGATTAAACACCCAAATTAGTTATGGATTCTTTATTTTTCAATGAAATGATGTATACAAGTATAATGATAAGGTGATTTGATCATTTGAGCATACAATACTAACACATAACCTATAATACTACCATATTACGTATATAAATTGGAAGAAATAACTCACACTTTAAAGTCGATGGAAGTCAAACATGTGACCTTGTAGTGTCAGAGCTTCAACCATGATCTTTTATCACTGAACCAAGGTTTCATTAGCCATATATAGGTTCTACTTGAGCAATCAAAAGCATGCCAATATTTGCAAGCAGTTGTGAGATATTAGATTTATTTTTGAAGTGTTCCAAAGCACCTATTCTTGAGACTAATCTAGTCGTAGTCAAACTAGTTCGTGGGGCCAATCTAGCCGTTATGGTCGTAATTGCCATTATTGATCCAACTAGTCATTATTGGTAAGTAGTTGTTATTGATATAATTAGCCGTTATTGATCAAACTAATCATTGGATATACCACTATATATATACAAAATTCTCTCCTCTCCCATTTGCAATATAGAAAGACAACAATCTTCTCTTGTCTTCCCTCTTCTCAGTGATAATCATCTCTCGATAAATCTTGTAAGTCTTGTGAGCTTCAAGTAACGATGAATTCCTAATAGCAATCCTCTTACCTTCATAATGAATGTGCGTTAATACAAAGGAGTGCTATAGTTAAATTCTAGAAGATAGACACGTTAAGATCATACACAACAAGTCAAGGACTTCAGTGACACGAAATCTATTTTTAAGGACAATGCTTCCGATGGCCTCTATAGCTAAGCTTTCTTATTCCTTTTCTCCTTAATTTTTGTGTTTTTGTTAGTGAAATTTATTATTTTATGACAAGGATTAAAGTATTCATCTTCAAAAAATTCCAACATGAGGGTACAACCAAATAGTAGTCACATCTTTCTTATTACTCCTTCTTTGGATTGGTGTTATGAGGGAAAATAAAGGAGAAGGAACGGATCATCCTGTTAGAGTTGGTGCATACTTTATAAAACCAGATCTGTAAAACCCTGGACAAACACAGGGGTCCCGTTGCCTACAGGGGTTAGGGGCCAGTGCCCCCGAAACTTCTGGGCCATGAACATGATTTGGGCTTAGTTTTTTGCTTGGCGGTTTGGGCTTGGGCCCATGAAGAGTATTAGACCCTAATTAGGACATCTTAAGTTGTATATAAATACTCTTTATGTACTGAGCATACATTGTAACAGAGAGATTTGTGAGGTTGATAATAATAAACTTCTGGTAAGACGTAGCCCTATTCTTGGGTAAACTTGGGTAAATCTTGTCTTCTTTTCTTTCTATTTATAATTTATGTAATTGACAAGTCTCGAATCATTCGATTGGTATCAGAACCTTGTGTTCAAGGATTAACGATCGGAGATGTCAATTGGATCACGGATTGAAATTGAGAAGTTCGGAAGGAAGAGCTTCGAGTTATAGAAACTAAAGATGGAGGATCTACTCGTGGATAGGGATCTGTGGACAGTGATAGTCGACGAAATACCGAAGAGTACGACATCCATGGCAGAAGCATCGTCGGTGGTGGTTTCGACATCATCTTCAATGACCATCACGGAGTGGGAGAAGCTCGATCGGAAAACACGAAGTCTGATTCGGCTGTGCCTGGCCGATTATGTCCTGATAAACATTTATGGAGAAAAGATTGTGAAAAATCTCTGGAAGAAGCTGGAAAGCCTTTATCAGAGTAAATCTTTAGTAAATAAATTGTTTCTGCGGAAGAAGTTGTACAACCTTCGGATGGCTGAGAGCGATTCTTTCTCTGTTCATATACATGAGTTCAACACTTTGATAGGTCAGTTATTATCTATTAGTATTAATGTGACAGATGATGATAAGGCTATTATACTGCTCTGTTCATTGCCTGATTCGTGGGATAACTTGATAGTTGCGATTGGTAGTGGTACGACTGATATGTTTTTTGAGAATGTCATGACAACCCTATTGTCTGAGGAGATGAAGCGGCAGGGTACAGAAAACTCGTCAAATGAGGCCTTATCTATGAGAGGGCAAACCCATGATAAAGCCTATAAGTGGTCTGGTGATAAACCCAAGTTCACGGGAAGATCGAAAAGTGGGGATAAATCTGGGTTGAAGTGTTGGAAGTATAGGAAGCATGGGCATCTAAAGAAGGAGTGCAGAAGTAAGAGTATGAACCCTAAAAAGTGAACAGGCAAGATATCAGCTTCAGGTAAAAGGAACCAGTATGATGATGATGCTGGTGACTTAAATATGGCATCCTGTTTGGCTCAATCAGATCAGAGTGTTTGGATAATTGACACATGAGCATCATTTCACATGACACCTCACAGGGACTGGTTTCGTGAGTATGAAACCTTTTATGGGGGAAATGTTTACTAAGAGATAACTCTTCGGTGAAAATTATTAGTCGTGGGAAGGCAAAGTTGAGGATGAATAATGGGACAATCATAACACTTCCAGGCGTGATGCATATTCCAGGTCTAAGCAGGAACCTAATATCAGTCAGCAAGTTGGCAGATGGGGGAGTGAATTTCAGCTATGACAAAAATTCGTGCAAGATGACTCATGGATCATTAGTAATTGCATAAGGTGTTCGGTATGGTACTTTGTACAAGCTCCTAGGAAATACAATACAAAGTCAGTGCAGTGGAGGTTTTATCTCTGAGAAGGCGACTGATGATGAGGCAACATCCTCTATGTTGTGGCATCAGAGGCTTGGGCATATCGGTGAAAAATGACTATCTAATTTATCATCGAAGCAGATGGTGAAGAGAGTCCCAGATTGCTCCATGGGATTCAGTTTCTGTGAGCATTGTCTATATGGCAAGCAAAACTGTGTGAGTTTTAAGTCAACTGGCACAAGGGCAAAAGATATTCTGGATTTAATACATAGTGATGTGTTTGGGCCAGTTCCAGTCTAGTCTCTTGAAAAATTAAGGTATTATGTCTCTTTCATTGATGATTTTTTCAAGGTATGCATGGATTTATTTCATTAAGAGTAAAGCTAAAGCATTTGATAAGTTCCGTGAGTTTGAAGCATTGGTAGAAAATCATATGGAAAAGAAGATAAAGGTACTGAGAACAGATAATGGAGGGGAATTTTGCTCAGACAAGTTTAAGCAATTATGTGTGGCAAACAGCATTGCAAGATAGAAAACAACTCTATATACACCTCAACAGAATGGGGTGGCCGAGAGACTCCATCGGTCACTCATGGAGAAATCGAGGAGTATATTGAGCTGTGTAGGCTTGGAGCTGGAGTTCTGGGCAAAGGTTGTAGCTATGATATGTTATTTGAAGAACAAGTCACCTACATCAGCTTTACAGGATCAGACACCGTTTAAGGCATTATTCAGGAATAAGCCGAGTTTGGCTCATGTTAGGGTGTTTGGGTATGATGCTTATATGTATGTGCCAAAAGAAAATAGAAACAAACTTGACAACAAATCAATGAAGTGCATCTTCATTGGTTATAAGGATGGGGTCAAAAGGTATAAGTTATAGAATCCAAAAAACAAGAGTACAGTTTACAGCAGAGATGTTGTGTTCAGAGAAACACAAAGGGATGTGGTGGCTATCCAAGATGTACCAGAATAGCCAAAACAGGTTCAGATTGATCTTAGCTTGAGAGATAAAGAGTGGGATACCACCCCACAGACTGCACCAGATACGTCAAATACTGAGTCAATTGGGTTTAAGCAAGATATTTGTGTTTCTGATGTAGAGGATGAGGATTTAAATGCTGGCTCAGAGGTAGAGACCATGCTTGTCATAAGGAGATCCACACAAGTTAGGAGACCATCAGGTATTCCTCTAGTGCTTGCAGTGCATTATATGCTTTAAATATTACTGGTGATAATCCTAGCAAGGTGAAAGAGGCAAAGAGCTCGGAAGAGGCAAATCTGTGGGAGAATACTATGAAAGAGGAGATGCAGGCACTAGACAAGAATAAAACATGGAGCCTTGTGAAATTGCCTAAAGATAGGAAGGCAATTAGGTGCAAATGGGTTTTTAAGAAGAAAACTGTTGACCCTGAATGATTTTGATAGTGACAAAAATCTTAATTAAGCACTAATAAATATTACTTGAGTAATCCAGATTGTTAATAGTGCTTATACATCAAAGGAGATCAAGATTGTAGAAATTGGTGAATCAAAGTTGATGATCTCAAAAGTCAATAAGCTCTCCAAAAGATCAAATTCAAGGAGAATAATTGAAATGCAACTTCAAAGACAATAGCGATAAATTATAGGTTTGAATCCTAAGAAACTCTTTGTAAGCATTTCAATTTTTAGGAGCTAATTATATTTGCATTGCATTTTATTATATAGTCTTAATTAATTGAAGATCTCAAAAGTCAATAAGCTCTCCAAAAGATTAAATTCAAGGAGAATAATTGAAATGCAACTTCAAAGACAATAGCGATAAATTATAGGTTTGAATCCTAAGATACTCTTTGTAAGCATTTCAATTGTTAGGAGCTAATTATATTTGCATTGCATTTTATTATATAGTCTTAATTAATTGAAGATATAAAATCTTCATGTGATTTTATTAAATGCAAATAAATGAATTGAGCTCAATACTTAACATTCTCTAACTAAACTTAAGAAGAATTTATGTTGACATAAAAAATTACTCGAGCATTTGTAATATATCATTCTTCATATATCTTGCACACACATTATGCTTAAATTTGTAATATGTTTTGTCATCATCAAAAATGTCTTAATCAAGAAATTGATTAGATTAATTTTGATGACAACAAAATATTTTTGAAGTGTTTAACTCGTGTGTTTAATGTGCAAGAAAGTTTGATTCAATTAGGAGATTTTTTGGAACTCAAAAATCCAAAAAGAATAAAGAGATATAAAGAAAATTGATGCTTAAAACACTGTTCATGCTGAAAACACTGTTCATGCTGAAAATATTGTAGCAGCACACAAATAGTGACCCAGTCGACCGGGTGAATAGTACCAATCAACTGGTAAAACGGACAGAAGGTTTCCAGTCGACTGGTAAGTCATACCCAATCGATTGGTAACACTATAGCATTAAAAATGTGATTTTTAAAGAGGACCCAGTCGACTAGTATCTCGACCCAGTCGACTGAAAGTTCAAAAATATGACCGTTGGGACTCGAAATCTGAGATTTTAAAGGTAGAAGCATTTCAAATTAAAGTCTAACGGCCATATTAATTCATGACTATATAAACCCATTCAATTCAGCATTCAACAAGGAAAAGAAGACATTCAAAAAGAGAAGAACACACAATCAAGTCATTCATTCTTTGAAACTCAAAAAAGCTTTGAAATACTCATGTTGAGCCATTCTTCAAGCTTTACTTTGAAAGAGAGACATTATTCAGTTGTATAAGCTTTCATTTGTTGTCTCTCTACCATTTACTTTACAGCTTTTATTGTAAAGGGATTACTTCCGAAAGGAAGGATATTACTTCCGAGAGGAAGGGGATTACTTTCGAGAGGAAGGGGATTACTTCCGAGAGGAAGAGGATTGTACGGTTTGAGCAACACCCGTAAGTTGCTTGTGTTCGGTTTGTGCAACATTCGTGAAGTTGCACGACTAAGTTTCTTAGTGGATTACTTCAATGAGGTTCTTGAAAAGAGTGGACGTAGGGTCGAAACGAATCTGATATTGCCGAACCACTATAAACTGAGTTTGCATTCTCTACTCCTTAAACTCTTTATTTACAGCATATTACTTGTTTAATTGCCTATTGGTTATATGTTTTATAAACTTATATTTATTTCGCGAAAGTTTTTAAAAACCCAATTTACCCCCCCTCTTGGGTTGAAACCAATATTGGAGAAAGTTGATACAGCAGTGAACAACGCAGATTTCTTGACTAAAGCAATTAGTCTAACAAATTTTGAGTGGTGTGCTACTGAGATGGGCTTGAAGAAACAGAGTATTAGGAAGTTTTCCATGTGTGTGAAGTATTTACCAAGTGGGAGATTATTAGAGTTAGTGCATACTTCATGGGACTAGATCTATAGAACCCCGGATGAACACGGAGGTCCTGCTGCGGGCAGGGGTTAGGGGACAGTGCCCCTGAAACTTTTGGGTCATGTATATGAGTTGAGCCTGGTTTTTTGCTTGGCGGTTTGGGCTTGGGCCCATGAAGAGCCGTAGTTCTACAGCAGAACAAAAACATAATTAGACCCTAATTAGTACGTCTTAAGTTGCATATAAATACTCTTTATATACTGAGCATACATTGTAACAAATAGATTTGTGAGGTTGATAATAAGAAATTTCTAGCATGATGCAGCCCTATTCTTGAGTGAACCTGGGTTAATCTTCTCTAATTTTTTTTTCTGTTTATAATTCGTGTGATTGACAAGTCTCGAATCAAATGAAAGCATAGTGTACTTTCTTTATAATTGTTTACTGTTCTAACGATTATATCTCTAATTTTTATTATATTTTCTTCTATTAATGAGAGATAAAATGGTAAAGTACATTATTTAATTTCCTTTTGTTTTCAATTTTAAACATCCAAGGATGCTTGTACCTTTTCTTTAACTTTCCCTCAAAATTTTCAAACATACCTTAAGAAAATGTCCTATGTTTGAATCCCATTCACCCCCATTGCAACAAATTGATTAAAATGAACAAAAGGGAAAAAAAATCACAGCAAACAAGAATCTTGATAGGAGCCCAGACAGGGTCCATAAGACGGTAGTACCCTTGACTTCTTATGGTACAAACCAAAGACATGCTTTTCAAAACAAAATCAGCCAATTTTTATTTCCATAACCAATGTTGTAGTAAAGTGTTTTGTGAACAAGTAGTTTCTAGTTCTGTGTTAACATTTCAGGTAACAAAGAAATGCAAAAACCGAAATGCCAACTTCTGTTCTTCGATCTTCTTCTACAGAGTATTGTCCCTCTTCTTGTTTGTTTAGATTCCTACTTGCCTTCGCTTCTGCTGAACTTAAAACCAACTTAATTGGCTTTGTTCTTCGACAATTCTCTATATACAAGTCAGATTCTCCACTAGCTTAAGGAACAAGGTGATCCTACTACTTCCTCGTCTTGTTGTTGAGCCGTGAGACGCCGTACTAACACATCTAATGCTTCCTTCATCCACAAATACTGGCAAACTTTTCTAGCCTCTGTCACACTCATCTACACATAAGTATTTGAGGGAAAAATCAGTGATTATTCCTAATACATACAGTAATTTTATAAAATTTTCAAACTTTTAGGCAAAACTGAACATACCCATATTCTTTGACGGAGATTTTTCTCTGGCCAGATATCTAATTGCTCTTGAACATGTAGAGGGAACATGTATCCTTCATAACAAGCGTCATGGCTTTTGCTTTTGAAACTCCATTTACCCAATTCACGCTGCAAAAAAAAAAATGTCCAAAGTAAAATGAATTAGATAATCTGTTTGCTAGCATCAGTCGTGACTGAAACTGTCATGGCTCGTATATAAAATGATTGATAGAATTAAAGAACTAAACTAACCTCAACAATGCCACGTACGCCAGCTTCCTCTAGAGTCTCACGAGAAGCTGCCTCCTTCTTGGATTCATCTTGTTCCCAACCTCCCTGGTAATTGTAATTTAAATGAGATATTGATAGACTGAGAGAATACAACAATTTAAAATTGACTACTGAAAAAAGAAAAAAGGATTTGGTACCTTTGGGAACAACAGTCCTTTGCCTTTCTGCGAACTGATGACAAGAACCTCTAATTCTTCCTCATCCTCCATGGTATTTTCTTTGGTAATTTTGTATCTATATGGTATACATCTGCATAAATGGTAAAGAGAAAAGGTTAATTAACACTGATAAATCCTTTGAAGGAATTGAAAAATGTGGATTGATTTCTAATGTCAAGAAGAAAATTAAGAAGAGAAAAAGTTAATCATGTGGTGGACTCGGTTTCATAAGAAAATGAGCAAATGGTGACTGGTGGGGCCATGAACCGTCCAACAATAGGTCACTTTCAGCCCACGTCTACCCACCATAGATGAGAGCTGTTTTTTCCTACTTTCCTACAATACCTAATTAAGATGAGCACCGCTACATTAAAATCCAAATTTATCACCCATTTGTGAGGCTCTGTCCACGTCTACCCCTGTAGGAGATGAGAGTTGCTTTATTCAAGATAAGCTCTAGGCACTCGGCTACTTGGCAAGGAGACAAAGTCCGACTTCGTATTTCGCTTGGTGCAGCACTAAAAACAATTTATGATTTATAATTGGTTTGTGAAATCATTCATAGTTTAGAGTTGGTAAAACTGTTTTCCTCCTCGATATAGTTTTTCAAAACAGAAACTGTTTTTGTTAAGTGTTTTTTTTTTTATAAAAAACAAAAATCATTTCATAAATCAAAAGAAAACACTTTTTCTAACCTTTCTTTTATAAGTTTTTTTATTTGACCCTGGATTTAATCTTCAAATTGCAGAGAAAAACATTTGAAATTCCTCCAAACGTATGAAATCCACACACCCACATAAAACGAACTAAAGCTAAAATACTCGACTAATAGAAACCTTTAAAAATAATTCTAGTCAAGATCTCCAGAACATCAAATTCTTGGAAAACAATTTCTTTCGCTAATTATTACTTTCGAGAGAGAGAGAGAGAGGAGAGAAAGAGACACCTACCCAACAACTAGTCGGCGACCTTTGTTATAACGCTGCAAGTGCCTTCCCGTGCGAGAAACCAGAGCTACCAGATTTTCTTGAGATACCAAAGCAACCATATTGTTTTGTTTAAACTCAAAAACGGAGAAGAAAACAGAACACAAAGTGTTTAACCAAAAACGCCTTTGCCTTTGTGATAAAAAGAGAAGCAATGCGTGGTTCTACGTATTTACTAATTGAAGTATGAATCAATGAAATCCACCAAAAACCCAGAAGAATCTGTCTGTTATTCGTTACCCTAAGATAAAAGGGACAGCCAAACTATAGCCTTTAATAATGGACACCGAGAGTGAAAGGATCAAATAAATAAAGGGAACCATCGTGCGTGTCGCTGACGCGTCACGTGAGTTTTTTTTTTTGTTTTTTTTGTAATAACTCGTTTGTCAAAATCTAAGTGCATGGATCGTGGATGAATGTGTTTAGTTGCACACGCTTTGAGTTTGGGGGAGAGGACTTGCACATACGCTTTTGATCTTACCCAAACCTTAAGAAAGGTGGACCAGTACGCCCCGTTGAACTGACTAATTGAAATATTTATTCTATAAATATAAAATTAAATAAATATTCTTTTTTTTGGGGAAAAATAAATAAATATTCTGATTCTTGGTAAAATGTTGTACTTACCATTAGAGTTTTTTTTTATTTTTTACCAAGACTAATTATTATAGATTTAGTCTGCATGCCTATTTAAGTTTATTGATTTAAATATATTTTAATCAGTTTTTAAATTTTTTCTATGGCGATATTTGAGAAATTATTCAAGTAGGATTAAAACAATTTTTTTTTCCCGTACTATTCAATTGCTTATACAGAAGCCTACAATACTATCACAATTCATATAAAAGTGAGAAACAATCGATATATAAATCGTACAAATAATTCACACACCATGAGAATCGATTCTAAAACCTTGTAATCTAAAGGTCTCAACCTTGACCATTAGGCTGAGACCTCATCAATACGATTTTTCTTTTGTTATATTTTCTCTTTTCTACAATTTTCTTTTTAAAAGGCTTTTTATCTTCCACAATTAACATTAAACATTTACCCCAAAATAATCAAAGATCCTTCAAATTTCATAAGTATACTTTTATTGTTTTTGTATGTAAGTTATTTTTTGCGAACAAAAAATAATCATTACCCATCCCAATCGGTATGTTTATATAATGTCTTTGAAAACAATTTTCTATTTTCAATAACTAAAAACACTTTTTTGGTACTCAAAATATGTCTAGTTAGTGTTTTCATAAACAAATTTACCAAAATTGTTCTTGTTGATGCCAAAAATAGACCGAGTCCACTTGAGTCTTGTCGGGTCGGTTGCTGAAGCTAGACCTGGTATGAGTTAGATCCGATGTACCTAAAAAGGAAGCTGACCTGAAGCGTTTTACTTTAGGGAGGGCCTTTCGATGCTTAAGTAAAAATAGAAGGTGGGGAGAACAAAATAGTGAGAAGAGGTTCTGAATCAATTACCATTGAAGGAGCCCTTATTTTATAGGGCTTGAGTGGATAAGATTACCATTTTACCCTTGGTGTAAGTACCTTTGTGCCCTTGAGAGTTGCTAGGTGTCAATCTTTGATAGAGTGATATATTTTACCCATATCATATGTCCTTTACTCCTTTGGAGTTGAAATAACTTTAAAAAGGTGAGGGTTTTTGTACTTCAAGTTGGTAGTTGGTCTTCTCTATATGAAGTTGAATTTTTTTTAGGATCCATTGATTTAGGCTCCCCAAGTTAATACTCGGCTATTTTTTGGGGTACTCGTCCTCGAAGGAGATCGTCTATTTTTTTTTTAAGTCGGCCAATTTAGGTCGGTCCTAGTATTTGGAGGAGGGTTCCGTTGTGGATTTGTTTGATCCACTTCGTACCTCGACCTTGGTTGATCCACCTCATACCTCAACCTTGGTCAGGGTCTGAGGTGATCATTGGGGCTAGTTGCGTCCTTATAGATCTCCAATTCGAAACTCAGTCTTAGGCTTTAGGGTTGAGTTGTGTCTTCATGGGTCTCCCAACTCGATACTCGACCCTAGGCCTTGGGGCCGAGTTGGGTCTTCTTGGGTCTCCCAACTCGGTACTCGGCCCTAAGCATTGAGATCGATTTACATTTTCTTAGGTCTCATAACTCGGTACTCGACCTTAGGCTTTGGGACCGAGTTGTGTCTTCTTGGGTCTCCCAACTCAATACTCGACCATAAGCATTGGGGAAGAGTTGCGTATTCTTGAGTCTCTTAGGTCGGCACTCGGACATCATTGGATTGGAGGTGATCTTCTCTTATGAACTCATTGGTTGTTTGAGTACGAATGGACTTAACTTTGGTGTTACCACTTAGTGTATCGATGGGAATCCCACTAAGCACTCCATGTTTGTTCCTACGTTGAGGCTTCTATTTCTAGAGCCTTAACGTATTCTCTCGGATCTTTCTAATCCGAAGTATGTATTTGGTGCTGAAACTTAGTGTTTCAATGAAAATCCCACTAAGTATCGCATATATGTGCTCGAGTTAAGGCTTCTCTTTTTAGTGCCTCTGCTTATTCTCTCAGGTCCTTGTGATCCAAGGCGTGTCCTCGATGCCGACACTTAGTGTTTGGACGAGAATCCCACTAAATGTTGCGTATTTGTGTCTGAGTTGAGGCCTCTCTTTTTATAGCCTCAACTTTTCTCTAGTCCTTGTGATCCGAGGCGTGTCCTCGATGCTAACACTTAGTGTTTGGATAAGAATCCCACTAAGTGTTGCATATATGTGCTTGAGTTGAGACTCCAACTTTTCTAGGGTTCTTGTGATTCGAGGCATGTCTTTGGTGCTGACACTTAATGTTTGGATGAGAATCCCACTAAATGTTACATATATATGACTGTGTTGAAGCTTCTCTTTATGGAATCTCAAGCTCTCTTCAGGTCTTTTTTTCTCGAGTTGGAGTTTCTTTTGTGGAACTCCAAGCTCTCTTCGGGCCTTCTTTACCAGAGTTGAAGTTTCCTTTATGAAACCCTAAGCTCTCTTTTGGTCTTTTTTTTCTTTGTGGAACCCCAAGCTTTCCTCAAGTCTTATTTTCCCGAGTTAGAGTTTCCTATATGGAACCCCAAGCTCTGGGAGATTGACCTCGGTCCTTTGTCATATGGAAGTCCAGGTGAGGGCCATTTTGGTCACTTCACTTTGTTTCTCGGTCGTGGAGGTCTTTTGAGGTGAATATTGTTTCAGGTACCTTGTAGGTATCTTAGTCCTTGAAGTTACCCAGGCTTTGGCTGTCGAAAAATAAATATGTATAATACCTAACAAAAAATGTCTAATTGGTAAGGTTGGAGCGCTTACATTTTTTGTTTGGCTCATAGGCCATTTTACACTTACTAGTAAATTTCCTCAAGTTTTCTAAGTTTCACTTTCGTGGTATAGAGCTTCAAATTCTCTCAGGTCCTTTAACTAATCCCGCGAAGTGAACATATGCGTTTCGTGAGTTTGAAGATTATCTCCTAGATATTGCCCCCCAAAGATAGTCCGGATGATGCTTAGGGCATTATCAAACTTCTTTTCGGGAGTCCGTCGTCTTCTGTTGTTTTCTCTCCTACTCAGACTTTGTCTTGGTCTGTTTCTTTCTCTTTAGTCTTAACTTCTTCTGCCTAGGCTTTTTCTTGATTCTGTTTTACAAATTTATTCAAGTACCCTCTCTGTACTAGACTTTTAATTTCGTCCTTCAGATGTATGCATTCATCTATATCATGCCCATGGCTCTTGTGGAAGCGGTAGAAACAGTTCATATTCCTTTTTGCAGCTGAGGCCTTTATCTTGGAGGGCCCTCTTAAGATATCCTGGTTTGCTATCTCTATTAGGAGGTTAGCTCTCGAGGTGTCGAGTGGTATGTAAGTTTCGTACCCTTGAGGAACTCTTGATTTTTCAATTTTTCGGGAGTCATTTTGTCCTTCGTATTTTTGCTCGCTTTTAGGCTTGTGCTCTTCGGGTTCTCTCATCTTTTTACCAATCATGGCGTCTTCTTTTCTTCTTTGGAAGGCTTGGTCTTATTCGGCGATCATAAATTCGTCTGTTTTTTTCAGTAGAGCTGGCATAGTGTGTAACGGGTTTCTGGAGAGGTAGTGGCTGAAATCGGGGGCTTTAAGATCGTTAGTGAAGGCAATGACCGCCGCCTTCCGATCCAGGTCCCTTCTTATACCATGGCGGACGTGAATCATGATATATAGTCATTGAGGCTTTCTTCCACATGTTGGGTTATGCTTAACAAACTCTCAATGGTCCTTTTAGGACTCTAACTACTAAAGAAATACGTCGCAAACATCTTACTAAGTTCGTCAAATGACTTTATTAATCCTGTAGGTAATCTAGAGAACCAAGTCCTTATAGTTTCTCGAAGAGTTATGGGGAATGCAAAACACATTGCTGCTTCTGAATGACCATGGAGGAACATTATGGACTTAAAGGTTTCAAGGTGATCTATGGGGTATATGTTTCCCTGTGTATTGTTCCATGTAAGGGACCTTAAAATTTGGGGGCATCTTCTCCTCCCGGAGCTCTTGATAGATCGGATTGCTTGCAAGTTTGATTTCATAGTGGATGTTTCCTCAAGTGGCTTTGATGGCAAGTCTGAGACGTTCACTCATTTCTTTCAGCTGTTTGCTGACCTTGGACTTGTCCTGTTCTTATTGTTTTTTTAAGGATGCGAGTTTGAGAAGGATTCCTCGCCTTAGATTGAGCGTAGTGGAATTTATTTGGGGCCTCGTCGACTAGGTTCTCTCCGAGGACGCCCTTAATTTTTATCCCATGTTTGGGGTTCGTATCTTCTTCCTGAACTTACCTCCTCGGGTCAGATGGTCTGATGCTGAGGGGCTAGCTTAATAGTCTTCCGAGTAGTGTAGGCTGTTTGGACTATGGAATGGTGGTACTGAGTTCTACTTGGTTCGGGTCGTCCGAGTTGCACTATCACCTCCTCGAGTCGACACTAGAGAGCATTGTACTCGCTACTAACAAGTTCTTTAGGATCTGTTTCATGAGTTTCATATCGAGCTTGGTTTGAGTGCGATTCGGTTATCGGTTAAGCGAGGTCCACTCTTCGTTTACCTCGGTTGGGTTATTATTCCCCAAGGTACAGTGAGGGTTTTGCTCTTCCATCAAAGGTGGGGGTGATGGTAGATCGGATGGGTTAACTTCCAATGTTGTTTGGGTAGTGTTTCGGACTTTTCTGGGCGGTATTTTTAACAGAGGTATGTCTCGCTCTCGTTCCCATGGACGACACAACTTCTGTTGATGTCGAAAATAGGTTGAGTTCGCTTGAGTCTTGTCAGGTCAGTTGCTAAAGCCAGGCCTGGACGACTCGAAGTGTTTTACTCAAGAGAGGGCTCTCCGATACTTAAATCAGAATAGAAAGTGGGGAGAGCAAAATAGTGAGAAGAGGTTCTGAATCAATTACCATCGATGGCTTGAGATTGATAAGATTACTATTTTACACTTAGTGTAAGTACTTTTATGCCCTTGAGAGTTGCCTATCAATCTTTGATAGAATAGTATATTTTTCCTATATCAGTTCTAAAAATCAAGCTTGTTTATGTAAATTTTGTCTTGTTGTTTTATATTGTTTTCTATAAGTAGTTTTCATATTATATTTTTGAAAGGTTCATAATAGTTTTTAAATTAATCAAAAACACTTTTAAAAATGATTAATAATTTTTTTTCATTGAATTATTATCTCATTATAAATTTCTAGTAAGATAAATTAAAAAAATAAAATTTTAAAATAACAATGATCGAAATATATTTTTAATGAAAAACAAAAACAAAACCATTTTCTGTTTTTATTTTTCAAAAACATTATTTTGAAAACATAAAACTGATCAAAAACAAATCTAAATTAACATGTATCTCCAATGTCAAACTCTAAGCATTGCAAGTTTGAAATTTTTTTTTTCTTTGTTGTAGTGTTTGCTTTCTTACTTCCTCTTTCATGTTCTAACGAAAAGCTTAAAATTATAGAGTGGGACATGACATGTATTCAACTTTTCCTTGTTTTTTAACCAACCACTTCTAGTAACTTGGCTTCGATTACTGGTTAAGGAATCGGAGGGATAAGTTGATGATGTGAACTTTGTGGCTTCATTTAACACCACGTCACATCCTGCGTCACTGTTGCCCCTGCGTCTAGATAGTGAGTGAGTGAGTGAGACGTGGCTGGCATAATTTCTGCATTTCAAGTTTGTTTTAGAGATAAAGCTAAGGAGACAGCTGAGCTGTTTGCGACTTTTAGCACTTTAGCGTGCCGACTTTTTTAAAGGTTCGTTTATATTAACTTGTTACGTTTTTTTGGCGATTGACGCCTTTCTATGATATAAAATCGATAAAATCGTTATCCAACTTCCTCAATCGTCTAGTTCATAAGAGTATAAAAAGTGACGGTCGCTATATACACGGCATAATTCACGGCAAAGTTTGTCACCAATCAATCTAAAAGATTTTTTTTAGCTATTCTTCTAAATCAATGATCACTTATTTAAAAAATAGTCATACTTCAATTATTATTTTCAAAATATTCATTGTTATTTTATTTAACACTGTCAACTCAATCAGATAGTATCCAGTTGATAAATATTTCAATTTACACCAACTAGTGACACGACAAATTCGTGACACGATTCAATCTATCAATTTGATTTGTATTGATTTATGCTTTTGATTTAATTTAATTTTTTTAATTTAAATATATTAAAAAAATTATATTCATTTATTTGAAGTTAATCAATCATTACAATTACCTCACTTAATTTTTAGAATATGTATTTATCTATTTATTTTTTATTTTTCGTTAGTTAATTATTCAAAATTTAGTCAAAATTTATGCCGACTCATCAAAAATTATTAGAAACTCGACTTTACCCTTAATAATTTCAAAGCCTAACCAAATCTTTGATCCAAGTAATATCCAAACTTTGATTGAATTTTGAAATTATAAAGTGTAAAGTCAGATTTCAATAAGTTTTAATGAGTTGGTATAAAATTTGATTAGATATTGAACAGTTGATTAACAGAAAACTAACGACAAGTAAATAAATATATAATTTAAAAACTAGATAAAAAGTGTAACTATAGACTAATTTCAAGTAAGTTAATGTAATTTACCCATATATATTTTATATATGTTTTGTTTAAAATTAAGTAATTTTATTTTAAGTTTATAAACACATTACTTTTAAATAATATTATTTTAATTTAATTACTATTTTCACACTGAGTGGTTAAAGACCGTGCAATAAACATTCTTAATTGAGTTTTGCTTAATTTGAATCATTTTATATGGAGATTGATTTTTTTTTTATTCTCCAAAGTCACTGAGTTAGTGAGTTTAGTTAGAACAGAGCTTTTTGGCATAGATGCATCTTTCTTTCGATAATTTTTCTCTACCAATTCTCTTAAACCTCATTAAATCTTCCTTTGCGAGTGCAGATAGATTGTTTACAATTGCAATTTCTTGTCTTTGGCTCATCCATTATATAACATAGACATGAAATTTTAGGTGACAGTGGGAGTGAGATTTTGTTTGTTTTATTATCCGTGGACGAGAGATCTTATGAATAAATTTTGTTGTTTTATCATCAGTGGTGTTTTATCAACAAAACGATTTTAAAGGCAGAGAACCAAAATCTAAATTGAAAATAGATTTGGGAAAATAAGAGAGTGGTATGATAGTCTTTTTGTTAAGCATGATGATATAAATTTAGGAGAAATTTGGGTTTGGAGGGTCCACCTAGCGAATACTCAATATATAATGTGAGAGATCATACGAATTCAAAAACCAATAGGTTCTGGTTCTATCACCATATATATGTCATTCACTAATCCAATTTCTTTTTCATGTGAAATTAATCTTTCACATCTTCTCACTTACACATGAATATTCCCAACCATCTTCCCCTCACGTGTGAGTCTCCATTGCTCCCCCTCACCATTATGGCCATACCAACCAAACTCGCATCATAATCCACAGGCACACCTATAAAGTCATCCATTCTCCATCTTGGGTCAAAGAACCGCACATTGATTTTCCAACAACGAGCTTTTTATAGACTCCACCTTGCGAACTACATAGACTTCATCATGCAAACATCACTAGGAATGGCAACAAGTAAGTTACCCGCAAAATTTGGCATAACTATAATCGAAACCTTGAAATTAACCCACTAACCGAAACTGTTTAACTAACCGTTTAGATTTTATTTTAAAACCTAAAATTGTAACCTCTAACTGTTTAACTAACCGTTAAATATCCTTAACAGTTTATTTACAGGTTATCGGATGTGATTGCTTGTCAAAAACCAAAACCGAACAAAAATACCATCTAATTACATATTATTGGATGATATTTTACCTGTTAAAAAATAAAGAAAAAAAACATAACACTATTACAATAACAATGATTATCCATAATTAAGATTAAAGAGAGCTTCATAATAAATTCATGATATAACTAATAAATCCATAACACTATTACCATAACAAAATACAAAATATAACTCCGAAATCCATGAAAATCCTAAAACAACAACAAAGTAAAACTTCTACGTCTTCATAATATCCAAGCTCCTACTCCACATCTGCCTCAACGATTGACATGCAAGTTGTTTCGTCGATTGAACAAGAATCTAAACATAAAAGAAGATTAAAGAAATTTAAGAAAATATAATTAGTGATTATCACGGTAAATTAAAAGCACAACAAACAAAAAAATAACAATTTGATAGATAAACATTTACCTCTTAACTCACTCCACAAGCAATTCTGTGAGCACATTAAAGCTTCCAAAGTATTATGATGAAGCCTACTTCGATGAAGACTAACAACTCTCCCACTAGTACTAAAAGTAGACTCAGATGCAACTGTAGAAACAGGAACAGCTAGAAAATCCCGAGCAGTCAATTGCAAAGTCGGATATTTCAATCCATTTGTCTTCCAAAAATTAATAATATCAAAGTCCTGGCACCAAGATAACACAATCTCGTCCAAATAATGATCTAACTTAGATTTAACAAGCACACTAGAAGATGATGAAGTAAGAAATGCAACTAAGTGAGAGATGTCTTCATGCTCATTAGCCTCACCATCTAACCTACTATTCACAGATGAAGTGGATGCAGTAGGAGTATAGCCACTAGAATGGCTTGATTTAGAAGATCTAGATTGGTATTCAGTTAATAAATCATAACGAGTCGACTTGACTTCTAACATCTCACGTTTTCCAGTATTGGTACCATAAATATGATTAAAGTAAAACTCCACCACCTTTAACATGTACCTAGGATCCAACACTTGCCACAACCAACACAATATGAATGACCCCCCAATATTTTTCAAACTTCTCGAACATTTTTGTATCCATTATATTAACAACATCATCTAAAGACTCCATCCACTTACATAATGCCTCCCGAACTTGACAAACTTTGACAAAGTAACAATTTGAAGTGGGATACTTTGACCTAGAAAACAATTCAATGACATTATAAAAAAAGCTCCAATTTTTCAGCTATGTTCTATGCTATTTCCCAATCATCCTCAGAAGGAATAGAATTGTAATTCTTTTCCCTAAGCTTCATTATAGGAAAAACATCTTTGTATCTTATAGTTATTTGAAGCATCAAGTAAGTTGAGTTCCAATGGGTTTTGACATCAAGACAACTTCTTAGAACATGAAATATTTAGTTGATGGGCCATGTCTTCAAATTTTTCCACTCTTGATGGAGTGGCTGCCCAAATAGACACATTATCAGGGATTTTCTCAATTTGATTTTGAATGATAGATAACCCATCCTTCACAATTAGATCTAAAATATGTGCACAACACCTCATGTGAAGAACTTTCCCATTAAAAAGCAAATCACTATACAACTTCTCAACTATTTGATTAACCATGCCATCATTAGTACTACGATTATCAACAATAGTAATGGAAAACTTAGTCTCTAAGTTCCAATCAGTCAATCCTTCCATTGAATGCATTACAAGAGCATCCATGGTATGAGGTGCAGGAACATAAACAAACCTAAATATTTTTAAATGTAAAAAAAAATAATAATAAGGACATGATAAAAGACACCATACACATAAATTCAAAAACCAAGAAGAGTATATGTTAAATAGAGAAATGGTAGGTGTTTTACTTCAAAATACGACTTTGTAGTACCCGAGACTCATCAATATAATGAGCAGTTATAGACATGTAGCCTTTCTTTTGATTGGAAGTCTACATATTTATGGTGACTGCTACACGACTGTTAAGCTTTTCAAATACCTTTTGCAACTTCTCCTTCTCAATGTCATAGACTTTAAGGATGTCGCTCTTAATGGTATTGCGGGAAACCATCTTGAAGAGAGGTTGGAGATTACCAGTGAACTTCCTAAGGCCTATGTGATCAACAATGGATAAAGGATACTCATGCAAGATGGTTTCTTTGGACATCTTGGTCAAGAGTAAAATTTCTAAATTGAACTCTCCCATAGTTTTTTCTTTGAATAGCAATTTTTTTTTTATTTTCCAAAGAATTTTCAATTGACATGTTGTTCTTTGGCTTTGCAAGACATGCCTTTAAATGGGTATGCATTGCTGAAGTTCCTTGTGTACTAGCAGCCTTAACATTTCTTTGATAATAATGACATAAACCCACCTCTATACCATTTATAATTTTTTTTTCTTCTGAAAATGATCCCACACACTAGATGTAAGTTGTCTCTTCATACCCATTGTTGGCATTGGAGGTTTCGGCTTGAGTAGGACATGAAGTTGGTCTAGATGATTCTAAATCTATAGCTGGTGTTTGTGGATTATTAACCGAATGCATATAGGGACATGATGATGGAGTTTTACCTCCACAACTTTCTGTGCTCTCAACCTCACCAACAGTTCCATGTTCAGCCATATTTATAAGCATATAAACAATATAATGCGATGAAAACAAAATTTTGTTCGTCAAGAATGTGTTAGCTCTACCACTGCAAGGTATCAAGGTTTCTCCAAAAATTAATCATATAAATACTGTTATGAATAAGCTTAGAAAATTCTCAGAACAGGGTAGCCAAGGGTTGTTCATACATATGGATAAGGTGGAGAATTGAGTGATGCAATATTAGTGACTTCCTGAAGAAGGAAATCAGGAAGTGGGGCAGCAGGTGTAGGGGTCAATTTGTGTTTACGAAAAGGAAAATGAAAAGGGAAAGGTAAAACTATATGTGATTTGTTCGATAAAAACAACCATTTCAGACCTACATGAAAGAAAAGAACCAAGGAAAAAAAGAGAAAGCATTTGTTAAAGTCTAGAAACAAACAAACAAGGCAATTTTACTACTGAAGATGATTTTCCCGGATCATATGTTTCCATGTTTAGAAGGGTTAATTTTTTTTTTCATGTGTGCTTATTCCCGTTCATACTTGAAAACTACTCTACCATATATTGTTATTCTCCTCGATCATAAAAGACAACAAGAATGCACAGGATATTGATACCTTAAAGAGATAGAAACAATAAAATAGTTGAACCAGTTAGAGGTCATAGATCATCATAACCGAAGAAGAACCATTTCCTGGACAAACACATGCCTGAAAGCAGGAATGTAGAAACTAATTTACTGTGAAAGCAAGCACAAGAAACCATTTTGAAAAAGCCATGGAAATAGCAATAATTTATTAATAATATATATATGTTGTTATGTTACAAAAGTCATGTTGGAAAGATAAGAGATTAAAGGCTATGGACATAAGAATAATTTATTATTAAAATGATATTAGAGTTTACCTTTTCTAATTCAACAACCAAAAGGAAGATACAACAAAATTTTAAGTAGATGTTGTCAAAAACATAAACAAAGCTAATTATTTCTAATTGTTAACTCTAAACACATATATTGACCATAAAAAAATAAGAAGAAAGTGTGCTATAAACAAAACTAACACGAACGGAATTTGAAACAAAATGCATATTCAAAATTTTGACATTACCAGTTTTGGATCTAAGATCTCGATGGGTCAGGAGCCGTAAATAGAGAAAAAAATTAGAGAAACCTTAGTTTATAAGTTTTTCAAACAAAAAAGTAAAGAAAAAAGAGGCACCTGCACCACTATCGACAATGATGTTTGAGGGAGGGAACAGTGGGAAGAGAGAAAAAGAGGGGGGCACAGTGAGAAGAGAGAAAAAGTTTTTATACTTGACCGTCGGTGGTAATGTTAGGGGTAGGAAGTGTCGCTAGTGAGACGCTGAGAGTTTGTCTGGAAGAGGAGAGAGAGGCAGAGGCGATATTTAGAGAAAGTGAGACTGTGAGAGACAACTGAAGGAATTTAGGTCGTGAACTAATAATGAAGATGAAACATAGGGAATCTTAGGGTTAAAAGGGTAGATTCATCATTTTTTTTAAATTTTATTAAGTGAATAAAATTAAATTGATACAAATATATTTAATTGTGATGTATTAAACAAGTCTGGAAGAGGAGAGAGAGGCAGAGGCGATATTTAGAGAAAGTGAGACTGTGAGAGACAACTGAAGGAATTTAGGTCGTGAACTAATAATGAAGATGAAACATAGGGAATCTTAGGGTTAAAAGGGTAGATTCATCATTTTTTTAAAATTTTATTAAGTGAATAAAATTAAATTGATACAAATATATTTAATTGTGATGTATTAAACAAGTTATTGAGTTAGTTCATTAGTATATAATCGGGTTTAACGGGTAACCAGAAGGTATTACCCGAAAATTACCCGAAACAGCGAAAATCCATGAAAAACTAACCGTAATCGTATAAAACCCATTTAAAACTAATCAAAATCGGTTAAACGGGTTTGGAACGGGTAGGTTAACCGCCAAAACCGCGAATTGCCATCCCTAAACATCACGCACTTGCCACTCAAGTCACCTTGTTCACGCCACTCGAGCCTCCCGAGCTTCCCTAGTTGTTCGATTATACCATTGTGAGCATTTCAGAGTCAACCACACGATCTTTCACGCGTAGTCGAACTATATATCGGCTCTTATACCACTTGTTAGGCATGATGACCAAAATTTTGAAGAAACTTAGGCTTAGAGAGTCTACCAAGCGAATGACCAATATATGATATTAGAGACTATATGAACCCAAAAGCTTAAGCTAATGGGTTCTGGTCCTAGTTCCACTACCATATATATGTCCTTCACTAATCCAATTTTCTTTTCATGTGGGATTGATCTTCCATGTCTTTTCACTCATACGTGAATATTCTCAACACTTTTTGCATACAAATAAGGCGCACGTGTGCTGTGCACATGTCTATCAGTTATAGTTTGCTTTGTAACAGTTATAATTTGCAAATTACATCATAAGGGTTTATTGGACACTCCCTTAAAATGCATGGTGTATATTGATCAAATTTAAAATGTAAATGGGACATTGAAACATATGAAAAAACGCAAAGGTGCTTGGTAATAGTAACTTAAAATGTTTTTCTATTTGCGATAAGTACCTCACTCAGGGTAATTTGTATTAGTAACTTTGATAACAAAATTTAATTTTATACAAGTATATTTTTTTCGAAAAATTATATAAGTGTTAGTTGGAATTACTATTATCTTAATACTTATTCAATATTTTAGATAAGAGCTAATCTAATATATCTACTATATAAAATAGAGTCATGTACATTTATTTCTAAACAACCATCAATGCAATAATAAATATGAATAAAGTATAATATATAACCAATATAAATTAAATTTATTTAATAAACACATTATTAAATAGCTAAACAATTAGCATTTACTCTTACTTACTTTCTAATAATCTATTATTATTATATTTCATTTCTAATGTATAATCAACCACTTAATCTTTTTTTTATATTCTTTTATAAAAACTTTAACTGATTGACACATGGTTGCTAAAAGTATCAATTGATAAATAAAAAATTCTAACAGGTTTCAAATTTTTTTTATCAAAATATGTTCATTAAAAATCATATTGTGCATTAATAGTAAAAATTTTGTTTCAAAATTGATTAAATTTATATAAATTAATTTGTTTTCAGAGATAATATATTAGTGAAAAAACTAAGTTAATTTGCGCATAACACCCCGTTTACTCTTAAAAAAAAACCTTTACTTTTCATTCATTTTTCGGTTTATGCTAAATATAATAAAAAAAATTAAAAAGTAAAAAAAATAACTTATAAGTATTAGTTATCAATGGCAATAATAAAAACCAGATGTAAAAGCATAAACAATAAAAAAAAAACATATAATCCAATCACCTTTAAAAAGACTTAATTGTAAGTAAAAAATATTTTATGGTTGACTCCATTTTCAAAAAATACCCCGAGAATTTTTTGTGGTAAAAAATACTCTATGGTATATTTTTGCTAGAAAAAAATACATTGTGGTTGACTAAAAGAAACATATGACATGATATTTTTTACTAACAGAAACATAACACAAGGTATTTTTTGCTAACAGAAACATACCACGGGATATTTTTTACCATAAAAAAAAAATCTCAGGGTATTTTTTGAAAATACAGTCAACCATAGAATATTTTTAGTAATTAAGCTTTGAAAAAATACTATGATATATACATATATATTATAAATTATTAGAGAAAAAAACGTGCATAAGTAAACCAATTTTCTTGATATATAATATATATTGTTTCAATGAACACATGCAAAAGATTATTCAACGGATCAATTGGCATGTATCAGTACAGTTTATATGATCATTAAAAATAAAAAATGGTCAATTAATAATAGTGCGTATTACTATATTATTCTTCTGAATAATCATCATGCCAACGACTTAAAATTACAAGCCTTGCAAGTGGATATTTGCTTGATTACGTACTCCCGCAGTTTGAATTTTCAAGTGCAATCATTAATGCATGGATCCGAATTTGACAAATCAAACAAAACCCAGATCTTGCGATCCACAAATATCTTGCATTTTAGGCCATTTCTCTCATGCAACCCAACTAGTTGGTTAAAATCCCCACTAACCCACAAAAGATCAAACAAACCATTAAAGTGGCACAATAACTCGCACGACCAAAGTAATTTATGAGTTACAAGGTTACCATAAAAACCAGTGAACCGTTACTCGGTCCTCGTAGTGCCTCCCACAATAACATCTACATAAGAGTGAGAAAACAATGAACACGAGCATCAATCTCATCAGAAGATAGTAAAGCTAAACCATCACCTCTAACAGTCCCTTTCGCATTAACACCATTCTTAAAACCTAATCTTTGCTTAACCCATTCCAAACTACTAATCTTTAATCTTGTTTTGATAAGAAACAAAATTATTTTTGAGAGACTTCTACCTCACAAACTCACGCACAAAATGACGGAATTGCGTCTAGGTTCTCAAACCCTCTGTGGTTCCAAGCTACCAAACACATATTGACTACGGCCTGATCATAAATAAATTATATTGAACGGAATTAACAAATCTATTAAATTGATAAAAAATAACTATTATGAAATTTTGTTACAAAAGCGATTTTATTTCTTGCTATGTGTTATCTCTTTTTTTTTTTCACTACATTTGTTCTTTTAAGAATATATTCAAAAGACACAAACATGCATACATGGAAGATTCATTTTGTTACCATTAAAACTTTAGTTAAGTTATTGAGACTCGCTCACATTGTCAAATATGATTATATTCAAGTAAGGTGATGTCAACTTTATTTAATAATTTGGTATAAACCATCGTTTACATATGACTTATGTGTAAATGATAATAAAAATTTAACTCTCTTCATTCTATTAATGTTTTAATTAAAAAAAAGACCATTTTTTGTTGGTATGGCATGATTTCTTCTGTGTCAAAAGGGAAATTGAGAAAAAGCATAATTTGTGGATGGATTGACTTTAACAATTAAGGAGAATAAATGAAAAGTAAACTAAGCACATGCATGTACGTACCATGTATGCGTGTACGTACCATGTAGCACTGCACATGGTTTTGGTTTGACATATATCTCAACCTTAGGACTTCATAAAACTGGCGAAGCATAACTTTCCTTAGCTAACATGAGGAATTAGGGATACCACATTACCACCAAACAGGCAAAGAGGAAAGTTTAGTCCTATCAAAAAAAAAAAAAAAAAGGAAAGCCCTAAAAAGGGTTTTGATTCTCGGTTTATGATATTTGATACATCAACAGTAAAAATGGTTTTTTTTTAAACACAAATTTAATTTTTATTTATAAAAAACGTTTTATAAACCTTGTTTTAAAAATATTTGACTTAATTTTTTGTTATAAAATACAATATTATCGTTTACTATGTCTAAAAAAAATACCTAATCTCAATATAGACAAGAAAAAATCGAAATTAGGGACCTTTGAAAATATAGAGTCAAATGTTTTGTTTTTTCCTTCTGTGTTGAAATGGTCGGAGCTAGTCATGCGCCGTCCTCTCGCCCACCTTGCATGAAAATTTTAGTCTATTTTTCCTTTGTTTATTGTTATATGCGTACAAGTTTTTCTAGAGACCTTGGCCTGTCTTTCTAGAATTTGAATTATCCCTCTGCACCACATGTGAGTATCTAAGTCTTTGGTAAATATTTATGAAAGAAATGTTTCGTGATTCACGGTTGGTCGGTGATATGTCGGCTACTTTTATCTTTAATTTACATAAAATTTAATTTTTTTATAATATATATATATATATATTGTGTAGACAACTGAAGAAACAGACAATAATGCCGTGAATTCTATTAAATCTTCTAGGGATTATTGCAAGGCCATAAAAGTATGTTTCATAAATACTTGGAAGTGGATAGGCTTCTTGTGTATTTCTGTACAGAAAATAACTTTTTGATTTTGAGTGAAGAGAATAAATCACAAGAATAAGAGCTTGATGCTTGAGTTTTGGCCTTTGGATCATAAGAAACTGTTTGATATGGTTCAAATGATTTGTGTGCCTATGGATCCTCCTTTGAGGTGTAATAATAGTCAGCTGTATGTGCACAAGGACCAGAAACTGGGTAGCCCACAGAAAGAAATAAGATATTGTGGGCTTTGTGAAATAAACTAAGGTTATAATCAAACGTTTTTTGTATTTTGTTTTGTGTTTTAATGGTGATGTTTGGGTTTAATTTTAAGTTAGAGTTTATTTTTTTAAAATCTATCAAAAACTTAATCAAAGAAAATCAAACCACTAATCATCGCCAATATCTCATTATATTTTAAATTTGATCAATTTACACAATGTATTTTGGAAAAATCATAAGAGATGCAAGAACTCAAATATTGTTGAACTTGATGAGCAATCAATGATTGGATATTGATATGAGGTAATTTTCCTCATCCAATTAGACTATGACACGTGGCACTCTGGGATAAGCCCATGAACCAAGAAACCCAGTAAATAAGCTCCTTACACGTGTCCAGGGCTATTAAAGACATTCTAGCTCATGGAACTCTAATTCTATTAGGACACTTCAGCCTATGGGAGTCCTATTTATACTATAACACAATATTAATTACTTTCCTAAACAAACTCTACCTCTAAACACTATATAAATGGGGCTCATTATCACATGTACACACACTTAATTCATTCTTAAATTCAAGGGTTTATTGTAGCACAAATCTTTGAATTATGAAACCTGTAGCATTTAACATCCCTAAACTATTAATTTGGAGCTCTAGGTTCCTTAAATCTATTTTTCGACATAAACTCAACGGATATACAACAAGTAAAGATTCTTCCATTTGATTATTACTGCATGATGAATGTTTGCTAAAAAAATTGGACGTAGGCAAATCATTGAACCAGTGAAATTTTTCTTTAAATTCATTGCACCACATTAATAGTTCATGGAGTTAAATGCTATAAGTCTATAGTTCAAGGATCTGCCATACAATAAACTCTTTAAAAAATAAACTTCAGCTTAAAGTTGACTTTAAGCCAGACCCAAACATCGCTAATGTCTTCTTCCATTTTAAATTTGATCAATTTACACTCAATGTTTTAGAAGAATCATCATAGATGAGCAATCAATGATTGAACGTCTACACAAGCTACATTTTCATGAGGGAGAGACTACTTTGGTTCATTTTTAGATGTGTGATGGGAACGCGGAACTAGGCCTAGGAGAGATGGTTCTTTACACATTCCTACCAAGTTGGGATCCTATATTCGGACTGGAAAGTATTCCTTTATTCTTATTTTTCTCAGTGTAATTTTTCTTCCAATGTCCAGTTTCATGACAATATCCACATTCATTTGTCACAATTCTCTGATTCCCTCTGCTTAACAAATACATATTAGAGAAATTAGTTTAAGAGGCAACAAGAATGACAAATTGTGTATTCATGGTAAAAGTTGGAGTCTTCAATCAACTTATAGCAATCAAAATAACCACCAAAAAAAAAAATGTGTTGAATAATCTAGCTTCTACTCTTTCTTTGGCTGATTTATTTTGCAATGTATTGTTTTTGTTTTAATTATTTTTACTTGTTAAAATGGACTTAATAAATTACTTACTTTTATAATAATATAATAATCAATAAATTAGTAAATAAAATCTAAGGTAATTTAAATTAAAATTGATAAATATTTTAGTAAATTATAATTTATTTTTTATTAATTATATGTTAAAGTAGTATAATATAACACTCCATAACTTAATGAGTTGAATGTTAACAACTAAATTAATTTGATATTAATAAATAAATGGGTTGGATATTAGTATATTACTAAGTAAATTAATATTGATAAAATATATTGATGAGAATGCAAAATGCCATATTTTTCTTCCTTAATGTTTAGTCTTTTATAATTATTTGGTGCCTAAATGTACTCATTATTCTTATATTTTGATTTAGGATGCAAATGGAGGCATTAAGTGCAAAACGAAGCTAATTGGGCGATTTTGGACAATTTCAACATCGTTTCGTAATCTGGGCATAACTCTCTCATCCAAACTTCAATTGAGATGATTCAAGATGCTATGGAACACCAAGCACAAGATCTACAACTTTCATGTTTTGCATTTTGAGAGATATTGGCTGCATCAAGGTCGAACCGGGCTTGAAGTTGCTACACCTGCACTGTTGACGTTCTGGAACGTCCCTTAGCTTGAAATTCAAATCGAGTCAAGTTTGCTATCTTAGTAAGATGAAGCTAAAAATAATAAAGCCCAAGGCCTAAAAGATAGAGCTCAATTCAAGTGGGCTTGGCCCAACCCAATCAAAAGAAAAGAAAGCTGAATGGAAGGGATCAAACAAATGGAAGGCATGGTGGGTTTAATGTAATCCCGGATTGGAAACATCTTTGGATGGTCTCAAGTAATCTCACAATATCTTACTCGTACGACTTTGTATTGAGCTGATTCAAGAAGAGTTGGAAATCTAGGTCAATGGGCTATAATTGTTCCTTAAATAGTAGTTTCGTGATTCTAACGTTTTGGAGGCGGAAACAGCCCCGCAATCTGAGGCCGAAAATCTACAGAATCTACGATTCGGAAAGGGGGAATTATTTTCTTTCCTTGGGAGGTTGGTTCCATAACAAGGGGGAGATGAGTCTATCACTTGGGAGAGAACCAGACGCACGCCAAGTTCTTTCGTGGCTTTTTTTGGGGATTCATTTTCTGGAGCAATCAAAGGATGAGCATCAAAGAGGAGACTGGGTTTTGAGTTTTTTTTTTCTTTATTCTGAATTTCTTTCAATTTCTTGATGTTAAACCCTTTGATTATGTTTTTATTCAAGTTTATCATGAACTAATCTCCATTTTTAAGGGTTAAGATGTAGCCTAACTATGATTATGTGAATCTTCCTTTAATTGAACTAATTTAGTAGTTGTTTCTATTGTTGAGTATTTCATTCTAGACTTAATGCTTGTGAATGAATGATTAACATTTGCATGATTTGGGATTCAATTTGAGATTGAGAAGTGATAATTGTTTCAGCATATGTTTGAGATACCACAAGGAATCTGTAGGATAGAGATATCTATGGACTTGTGTAATCTTTATGGGGTTTCTTGTTCTTATTGAATTTTGACAGATTTAGGGTTTTCACAAAGATGTAGAAGATTTGCTTGTTGAGATATTTTGTTAATGCTTTAGAAAGATTAATGAATAAATTAGAGACCCGATTGTTGTGAGTTTTAAATTACTCGCAAGCGCACGAGTCGTCTGCAATATAGTGTGTGCAAGTGCGAGGTCGAATCCATAGGGAATTGCGTTGTGAAAATATATTTTTATTTAAACTAAGTCTATTTTAACCTAGTTCCAAATTTGTAATTATATGTTGCGAAAGAAATATAAACTTAAGCTAAATTGATTTTAAAAACTAATAAAAAGACTAAGGTTTCTAAATCCACCCCGCCAAAGTTAAGCATATATCTCAATGTTCTAAAGATAGTCTATCAAAAAAATTCCATGAATCTAACTTAAGACAAAAAAACAAAGAATATCCCAATTAAACCAAAAGCATCCAATGTATCCGCTCTCAACAAATCACAAAGAAAATCCAATTTAATCGAAAACAATTCGATGTATCCATCAGATGAAACACAAGGAATATCCAACAGAAAAATTTAAACTCAATCAATCACAAGATTAACTCAAATAATTGACAGAACATTTATACTAAAAAAATATCAGATTTGTACAAGCAAATCTGAACTACTATGCCAAACAATGGCGAGGCTTCATCTTCAACCTTAGCTGAAGATTCTAGCCACTCATAATTATGAAACTACAATTCATAATAAAAGTGCTAAACATTAAACTAAAACAACTAAATAAAAAGAAATAAATAACTTTACATGGGAGAAATTCCACTCGTTGATGAGCGGCGCTTCCCCTCGTGGTAGCAAAGCCTTCGGGATCCACCAGAAAGCTAGCAGACGTCCACCGGTTAACACCAAAGTGGCCCAGGAATTGTACACTGAATGATGAGGCCAGATGGTGTTTATATAGGGGGAGTCCCAGAGTACAAAGTGTTACAAATTCGATGTGGGATACTGCCCGAGTGCGCTCGATCGCAGTATGGTGCGATCGATCGCATGTGCGCTCGATCGCATGTCTTGTGCGCACGATCGCAAGTGCGCTCGATCACGTGTTTGGTGCGCTCGATCGCAGATGCGCTGTACTGCAAACATTTCGATGTGGGATTGTTGACCATGCGCTCGATTGCAACATAGTGCGATCGATCACTATTGCTCCTGAAGCTTCACATCTCCTGAAATACTTCATTTTCTCCACAAACCTATAAAAATACACAACACAAAAAAGACGTAAAATGAAGTGAAATACTACTAACTAAGAGCATAACAAATATAAGTTAAGGGTCTTAAATATGCAATATTTAAGACTCATCAAATACCCCCAAACTTATATTTTGCTAGTCCCTTAGCAAAACAAAATAAAAAACTAAATGAACAACAAGGATTATAAAGATAAGTTCAGTATTCATGGTGTCCAAAAATTTAAGGAGCATACAAAATCATGATATTTATTCAGGAGCAAGCTTAAATAAGTTAAACCCATATTCACAATGAATAAGAATTTAAAACTTAATTACTTACAAGAGGCATGGTAAGACATCGCAAGCTTGAATCAGTGTAAAATGAATTAGCATATACAGATGAGGTTTCCAAATAACTTCAATGTACAAGGTGATTCAAGTCTCAAGATCCACAGAATTTCTCATCGAACAGAACAACGATGACATAGTTTATTTTTATTTATATATATATATATATATATATATATATATATATATATATATATATATATATATATAAGGCTCTGCTATGTTTAGTTCCCTTAAATTTTCTAATTGACCCATGTAACGAGTATTGAGTCAATGACTCCCAAACCAGATGGTTTTAGGGCATTAGGTGTAAAGGCACCCCTAAGGATTTACTAACTCGAGTCAAAAAGGCTATGAAATTAAACTGGCCTTAATACTACCAGGCAAAATTTCCATATTTTGACATGAACACTCACTGCTTACTAAGGCAAGAGGTCCAGTTACTCAGCAGAAAGTTTCGTAATGATCATTATGAATAAAATTCTCACCTTTTGATGTGAACACTCACTGCTTACTGAGGCAAGAGGTCCAGTTACTCAGTGGAAAGTTTATTGATGATGATCATTAGTAGTATTATTATTATATATATATTTTTTTCTTTTTTTGCTTTTCTATACCCAAGTGTTTATCCAACAAGTCATCCAGTTTCATTTAAGACAAGGACACGTATACATTCAACTCACATGTCATACCTCACACAAACATGTGCTAATGTGCTCGTGTGAGATTAGATCAAACATGTAAATTCTCGAAAATGCCTAAAGTAAGTAACTAAAGTTTAAACTCTATCATCAGATCATGTGTTCAAAGTTTTAAACTCACCAATGAAATCACATCACAATTTTTCAGATCAACAAAAAAAAAATTTTAGACGAACATGAACATGCATTTATCTTTACGACGAAAAGACAACAAATTAGGACAAAGTGTGTGATGTGTCTCCTATACCCCCAAACTTAAATTACACATTGACCCCAATGTGTGACTAATATGGAAAGAGCTGACCTGAGAAATGAAGAACTATCTGGACTTGTATGGCTCGTAACATACCCCCAAACTTGAAATGAAGTACACATTGTCCCTGAAAAATAAAGACTAGAAAACAAAAAAATACTAGAAACAAACATTAATCATAAATACGTAAAATAATAAATAAACATAAAGGATAAGCTGTGGGGTGCCTCCCATGAGTGCTAAGTTTGAAGTCTTCAACCAGACTCCCCTTAGTAGACGACACTCAATCAGAGTAACTAGGATCCTCCAATAATATCGTCTCTATGTCTGGACTCCTCAACTCCAAGAATGGTTTTAGCCTCTATCTATTTACCTTAAAAGTATTACCATTCTTTGGATCCTCAATCTCGATGGCCCCATGAGGAAAAACCGACCGAATAATAAATGGGCCTGTCAATCGAAATTTGAGCTTGCCTGAAAAAAGATGCAGGCGCAAATTATAAAGAAGAACTTTCTGACCCGGCTCAAAATCTCGTCTCAAAATGTTTTGGTCATAAGTCTTCTTTATTTGTGCTTTGTATGATCAGGCACACTCATATGCATCATTTCGCAGCTCCTCCAATTCATTGAGTTGGAGCTTCCGTTGTGAGCCAGCCTTGGAAGGATTGAAATTCAGTTGCTTGATAGCCCAATACGCACGATGCTCTAATTCGACCGGAAGGTGACATGCCTTTCCGTAAACAATACGATAGGGAGACATGCCAATTAGCATCTTGAAGACTATCCGATATGCCCACAGTGCATCAGTCAATCGCATAGATCAATCCTTTCTACTAGGGTTCACAGTTTTCTCTAAAATGTGTTTGATCTCGCGATTAGAAATTTCCACTTGTCCACTCGTCTACGAGTGATATGGGGTGGCAACCTTGTGTGTGATGAAATACTTCTTCATCAACTGCTCAAAAATCCGATTGCAAAAGTGCTTACCTCCATCACTTATGATTGCTCGAGGCGTACCAAATCGAGCAAAAATAGTGTCCTTCAAAAACTGGACTACAACTCTGTGGTCATTGGTCTTGCACGTAACGGACTCCACCCACTTAGATAGATAGTCCATAGCAACTAGAATGTACAAGTTGCCAAAGGAGTTTGGGAACGGTCCCATAAAATCGATGCCCCATACGTCAAAAATATCAACAATTAGAATAGGGTTGAGGGGCATCGTATTCCTCCTAGAAAGACTCTCGCAGACGAGTGGATTTTTAGCACTGAAATGGCCTCCACAAGCATGATCATGATAAAAGGCGATGACGTTAGATTAGTCATGCTCAGGAATACACCTTCTGATGATCTGATCGGGATAATACTTAAACAGATAAAGATCATCTAAAAAATGTTTTACCATGGCTAAAAACTTTGATTTATCTTGTCACCCCAAATGCAAAGGCATGTGTCCGGTGACAAGATAGTTCACTATATCAGCAAACCATGGAGTGAGATTTTGAGCAATGAGCATTAACTACTCATCAGGAAAGGCCTCAGAAATGGGAGTGGCGGCCTCAGTGAAATCCACAATCAATCTAGATAAATGGTCTGCCACCACATTTTCAGAACCTTTCTTGAAGTAGTATCTGCTTATCGATGTCGAACTCTTGAAGTAGCAAGATCCATCGGATAAGATGAGATTTAGCATCTTTTTTTAGAGAAAAGATCTTTCAAGGCTGCATGATCCGAGTAGATAATGACCTTAGATCCTAACAAGTAGGATCTGAACTTGTCTAATGCAAAAACGACTGCTAACAACTCATTCTCAATGGTGGAGTAATTAAGTTATGCGTCGTTTAGAGTTCGACTTGCATAATAGATAACATGGGGAATTTTATCAACACGCTGCCCCAAAACAACTCCAACAGCATAATCTGATGCGTCACACATAATCTCAAAAAGTACACCACAGTTTGGTGGCTGAATAATGGGTGTGGATGTCAGAATCTTCTTCAGATCCCCAAATGCTTTCTTACAGTCCTCATCAAATATAAATGGGGCATCCTTTTGTAATAACTGGCACAAAGGCCTGGTGATTTTGCTGAAATTCTGGATAAATCGCCTGTAGAAACCTGCATGGCCCAGAAAAGATCGAACCTCTTTCACCGTACGTGGGGGTGGAAGGTTGGAAATCAAATCCACCTTCACTTTGTCAACCTCAATCCCTCGATGAGATACGACACGTCCCAGTACAATTCCTTGCTTGACCATAAAATGACACTTATCCCAATTAAGCACCAGGTTCTTCTCCTTGCACCGTACTAAAACCAAAGTAAGACAGTGCAGGCACTCCTCAAATGTTGAACCGAAGATGGAGAAGTCATCCATGAAAATCTCTAAGAATCGCTCTACCATGTCAGAAAATATATTGACCATGCACCGCTGAAAAGTAGCGGGTGCATTGCATAACCCAAAGGGCATGCGACGGTAGGTGAAAGTCCCAAAAAGACAGATAAACGTCGTCTTCTCCTGATCTTCGAGGTCCACAGGGACCTGGTTATATCCAGAATAACCATCCAAAAAACAATAATACTCGTGCCCAGCCAAACACTCCACCATCTGATCAATAAATGGCAGTGGAAAGTGATCTTTCCTTGTGGCAACGTTCAGCTTACGGTAGTCTATACACACTCTCCACCCTGACTGAACACGAGTTGGCACTAACTCATCGTCCTTATTCTTTACTACCGTCAATCCCGCTCGCTTGGGCACGATATGAATCGGGCTCACCCACTTGCTATCAGAGATGGGATAAATGATCCCTGCATCTAATAGCTTAATTATTTCTGCCCTCACAACCTCTTACATAGCTGGGTTGAGCCTTCTTTGTGGCTCTCTCGATGGCTTGATATTCTCCTCTAAATATATCTTGTGTATCACCACCGAGGGGCTGATTCCCCTGATATCCTCAATGGTCCACCCGATAGCTTCCTTGTGCTCTCTTAAGACATCTAATAATTTCTCCTCTTGAGCTTCACCCAAATCTGAAGCTATAATCACAGGAAAACTATCGGCTGAACCTAGGAACTTATACTTAAGATTATCTGGTAAAGGCTTAAGTTCCTTCTTGGAGGTTTCAGGTTCGGCGGTCTCCTCTGTCTCATTGCTTTCTTGAGGATCAGACTCAAAAATGGCATTCACTTCCTCGAAGAGCTTATCTATGCCCAAGTCCTCTCCAAAGTGAGCAAAACACGCCTCCAGGGGATCCTCAATGCTTGATTTGTCCATAGTCTCCTCAAGAATCTCCCTTATCAAGCATACATTTCTCACTTCATCATACTCCAGTGGTTGCCTAGTGATATCAAAGATGTTTAACTCCATTGTCATATTTCCGAAGGAGATCTTCATCACCCCTGTCCTACAATTGATTAGAGCGTTAGCCGTGGCTAAGAATGGTCGCCCTAGAATCACCGGTATTTGAATCCCCACATTTTGGACTGGCTCTGTGTCAAGCACAATAAAATCCACTAGGAAATAGAATTTATCCACTTTTATCAAGATATCCTCAACTATTCCCCGTGGTCTTTTCACTGACCTGTCAGCCAATTGAAACGTTGTGGATATGGGTTTTAATTCTCCTAACCCCAACTGCAAATAGACTGAGTAGGGTAGAAGATTCACACTCGCCCCTAGATCCAAAAGAGCCCTCTCAATATGGCTAACTCCTATCGTGCAAGAGATGGTAGGACACCCCGGGTCCTTATACTTGATGGGTAGCTTGCACTGAAGGATTGAGCTGACCTGCTCGGTCAAAAATGCCTTCTTTGGGACATTCATCCTCCTCTTGATAGTGACCAAGTCCTTTAAAAACTTGGCATATGATGGCACTTGATGGATGGCATCCAAAAATGGGATATTGATTTGGACCTGTTTGAATACATCCAGAATTTCCTCATACTTCCCTCATTTCTTGGGCGCCTGTAGTCTGTCGGGGTAAGGCGCTCTAGGTACAAACGACCTAGGAGGGTCTTTTTCAGTAGGTGTGGCTGTAGATGGCTCAGCATCTCTCTTCTCCTTGTTGCCACTCCCTTGCCCTTGCTGCATAGCAGAGCTCTCTTCCACTCGATTGTCCACTTGTCTCCCAGACCTCAGTGTGACAATCAACTGTACTTGTTCCTCCCCGTGCATAGGAGTTGATGAACTCCCAACCATAAATTGTCCTTTCGGGTTGGGCACGGGCTGACTGGGGAACTTCCCCTTCTCTCTCTCACCCAAGTGACTTGCAATTTGCCCTATTTGACTCTCTAGCTTGGCAATTGCTTGGGTGTTTACCATTGTTGCATTCCTTACGTCGCTCATGGATTGACTATTCATTTTCATGTATTCCTTAATGGTGTCCTCTAGTGACTGTGAAACTAGCGCTAGTGTTTGAGTGGGAGCCTGGTAAGTAGGTAATAGTGCTGGATGGGCAGAACGACCATGACTAGGAATTTGTTGGGCGAATCCGGGAGGATATTGATTTTGAGCATTATGAGGGGCTCCTTCCTGATTCATTGGTTGGTTCTGCCTCCACGAAAATTTGGGTGGTTCCACCACCCTGGATTGTACGTCTCGGAGTACGATCCATTCGACCGCCTTCGATAGTCATTGAAAGCATTTACTTATTCCATAGGATACTCGGCACAAGCCAACATTGATGGGAAATTATGTGCTAGATGCATGGGACTAGCACAGATGGAACAGCTTTCAACATTGAATGTGTTGGCAGCATTAATGGATTGGCTCACAGTGAGAGCGTCAATCTTCTTAGTGAGGGCATCTAACTTTATCCTCAAATCAGCATCCTCCCTGACCTCATAGATGCCTCCCCTCTTAGGAGCACGAATGGACTTATCTCGACAGCTTGAAAAATCCCACTGCTGCGAGTTGTCGGACAACTTGTCCAATGCTATATATGCTTCATCTCCTGTCAGACTCAAGAATGCCCCCCCATTCATAGACTCGATCATGCTACGGTTGGGTTGAGTTAACCCTTGGTAGAAGAACTGAACGAGTCTCCACTTCTCATATCCATGTGGAGGGCATCTGATCAGGAGCTCTTTGAAGCGCTCCCAACTCTCAGAAAATTTTTCATCCTCATCCTGAGTGAAAGAGCTAATCTCCTTTCGATACTCATTCACTCTAGACATTGGGAAAAACTTATGATAAAATTTGCTAAGCAGGTTTTCCCAAGATGTAATAGACCCGGGCGTGTTGGAATCCAACTATGCCCTAGCTCTATCGTGAAGAGAAAAAGGGAAGAGTCGAAGATGGACTGACTCCTCAGAGAAGTTCTGGAATTTAAATGTGGCACAAATATCTTTGAACTTCTTCACATGACTATAAGGATTTTCAAGATCCAAGCCATGGAATGAGGGTAAGAGTTGGATGACATGGGGTTTCAAGTCGAAATGGGTGGCATTGGTAATTGGCAACACTATGCAAGAAGATGAATTGGTCGCAACGGGTGCAAACAAATCCCTAAGGGATGTAGTGGAATCCACGTTCCAAGCTCTAGGTTGCTCTACATGTTCAGGATGATTTGCATTCCTAAAATTTTCTCCTATTTCAACTGGTGCTCTCTTCTACCTCCTAAGAGTTCTTTCTAAGTCGGGATCTAAATATGTCAAATCTAAATTCAAGGATCTCCGACCAAGCATAAACCGCACAAAAAGCACTAAAATAACCTACCAGCAGAAATATGCAATTTTTTTTTAATAAACAAATAAAATAAAATAAAATCGCCAAATAGAAAAATCAAACAAATAATGCTAACTAACTAGTAGAAAAATAAAATTAATTCAGATAAAAATTTGACAAACCAAACAATTCCCCGGCAACGGCGCCAAAAACTTGTTGTGAGTTTTAAATTACTCGCAAGCACACGAGTCGTCTGCAATATAGTGTGTGCAAGTGCGAGGTCGAATCCGCAGGGAATTGCGTTGTGAAAATATGTTTTTATCTAAACTAAGTCTATTTTAACCTAGTTCTAAATTTGTAATTATATGTTGCGAAAGAAATATAAACTTAAACTAAATTGATTTTAAAAACTAATAAAAAGACTAAGGTTTCTGAATCCACCCCGCCAAAGTTAAGCATATATCTCAATATTCTAAAGATAGCCTATAAAAAAAATTCCATGAATCCAACTTAAGACTAAAAAACAAATAATATCCCAATTAAACCAAAAGCATCCAATGTATCTGCTCTCAACAAATCACAAAGAAAATCCAATTTAATCGAAAACAATTCAATGTATCCATCAGATGAAACACAAGGAATATCCAACAGAACAATTTAAACTCAATCAATCACAAGATTAACTCAAATAATTGACAGAACATTTATACTAAAAAAATGTCAGATTTGTACAAGCAAATCTGAACTACTATGTCAAACAACGGCGAGGCTTTATCTTCAACCTTAGCTGAAGATTCTAGCCACTCATAATTATGAAACTAAAATTCATAATAAAAGTGCTAAACATTAAACTAAAACAACTAAATAAAAAGAAATAAATAACTTTACATGGGAGAAATTCCACTCGCTGATGGGCGGCGCTTCCCCTCGTGGTAGCAAAGCCTTCGGGATCCACCAGAATGCTAGCAGACGTCCACTGGTTAACACCAAAGTGGCCCAGGAATTGTACACTGAATGATGAGGCCAGATGGTGTTTATATAGGGGGAGTCCCGGAGTATAAAGGGTTACAATTTCAATGTGAGATACTGCCCGGGTGCGCTCGATCGCAGTATGGTGCGATCGATCGCATGTGCGCTCAATCGCATGTCTTGTGCACACGATCGCAAGTGCACTCGATCGCGTGTCTGGTGCGCTCGATCGCAGATGCGCTGTACTGCAAACATTTCGATGTGGGATTGTTGACCATGCACTCGATCGCAGCATAGTGCGATCGATCGCTATTGCTCCTGAAGCTTCACATCTCCTGAAATGCTTCATTTTCTCCACAAACCTATAAAAATACACAAAACACAAAAAAAGACATAAAATAAAGTGAAATACTATTAACTAAGAGCATAACAAATATAAGTTAAGGGTCTTAAATATGCAATAGTTAAGACTCATCACCGATTATCAACAATAGGAAATAATTGCAATTAGTTCAAGTAGGAAATTCGCATAAGATCAGTTATGGTGAATTGAAAGCCCTATAATCTTGTTTCCTTGATCTCAACTCAAAAGACTTCAAATATTTTGAGTGTTGAGCTTATGATGACACAAAATAAAGAAAATCTCTCTTTTAAGATTTAATGCATTTATATCTTTAACATGCACTAGATCCAAAAAGTGTTCTTGCACAAATTCATCTGTTTCAACAAACCTCACAACAAGGGCCATTTTTTCTCTTTTAGATTCATCTCAAGCTTCATCAATAATTAAGCAAAATTTTGCATCACCAATCTCATCATGAATTACACTTTGCACATTTAAAGCAAAGATATATAAAAAAAAAAATCCCTTCTAAATTGTTATAGATGTGTATTTAGCATTTTATGGAGCATTTCCCAAGATAACTCCATTTACTTGTTCATTTTATGATGCCAAAAGCTCAATCATTTCAAGAAAATTACCTCAATTTTTTTAATCAAAGTGTTCATCATGTCCTCTAAAGCACATTCTTGGAATGTCACCTATCGAACAACATCTATTGAGGCTTTGAAGCGCAACCGATTATTCAAAATTTGCTGTGAACTGTGCTTTTGCATTACCTTTTCAATATGACATGATTGATTCTTTAAGTCATTATAGCATTTAAGAGCAATATTATGAGTTGAATTGGAATCTTTCTCCATGTGAGATAAAAAGGCACACTCATTTATATTTTCACTTTTCTCCAAGTTTTAAACCCTTTATTAGTGAATATATCTGATCTAAGCTTACCGGTTGGCTTCTTTGCATAAAGATAGCATCAGAAACAAAAAGTAGCATATTTGGTAAGTGAATATTCTAACCAAAAAAATCTTTCAAACCAATGAGATTGAAATCGACGATGATGACTTTCTAGACCATAAAATGGATACTTGGACTGAAGAAATTGATATGGCTCATATTTAATATATGCCTTTCAAATTTCATCATGTTGATTAATCAGGTAATACCAAACCTGAGGACGTAAACTCGAATCACATACTAAAGAAGCAAGATTAATATTTTCATGTTCAATTCTTGATAACTTGGAAGTAGGGTACTCAAGAGCTAGATACAGAAAGTTAGTTCACTAGGTTGTGAGTTATCAACTTTTTTTTCTTTGAAGAATGAATCAATAGTTTTTTACTTGAACATGTTTTAACCTAAGAAATTATAAATAAATTAATTATTAAACTTAAATTTCAACACATATGGCATGTCAACTAGCAAACTACTCAAATCTAAACTAATTGTTAGCGTGTACACAAGTACACAACACATAATTAAATAACAGTGACAACTAATAATCCTTGAAAGAAACTGATATCTCATTCAATCAATTTATTAGATAAATAATCTCATGGCATATCAAGGCATACCTTAATAAAAATTAAAATTGTATTTTATAAAATTATTTTGATTATTGAATTGAAAACATATTTGGTGATTGTTAGTGTGCATATATTTTCACCCCTTCAAAGTTGACTTCTTGTCACATAAAAATCCGAAAAAATGAATATTTAAAATTTTTTTTGAGTAAATAATATTGTTTTTTCACAATCAAATAAATGTGTGTTTATCTATAACTATTAATTAACAAAAATACGGGTCAATTTAATTTGTTGACATAAAAGAAAATTGAGTACTAATTTTTCTTTTTTATTTTTTGTTGACATACAAGTCAATTTTTTTAGACCTCAAAAATATTACATAGTAACATAGACAAGGTATTAGCCATTAAACCATCATGGACTACACATGGCTTTGAATTGTTACCCTCCATGTCCACAGCAAAAGCTTGTCTATTAACATTGATCCTCACTTAATAACTATTCGTCTATTTGTCCTTGGATTGAAGGTTTAATAACAACTATTAATTAACTAAAAATACAGGAATAGGAAAAATAACAAAATACAACAACACTAACATTTTTTAATTAGATTAGAATTTAAAATAATACGTAAAATTTTAAAAATAGTGGATTTCTTGATTGGATTCGATCAGAAAGGAAGGGCATTTTCTTGTCTTTCTGGCAACTGTGGAAAAATAACTAATAGCCAACCCCCAACCAAAAGTGAAGTAGCTATCAACGGGGAGGGGAATTTCGAACTTGTGATCTCGTTCATCCACTCCACCACATACATCAACTACTTGTGAAGTCTTCGCCTCAAAGCCTTCAAAAAGAACTTAGTTTTGCAACAATGCAACAGAGTCGGTAGCAGCCCTAAAACTTTAAAAGAGTAAAAATGTTTGAGGCTTAATAAAAGACATGAAATGTCTTGGATAGATTTTTGGAACATGGGTTTTATTATTTTAATGTAATGTGTCCCATTACAAAAGAACAAAAAAAATAAACATAATGACCAATCGAACAGCAGGCCAAGTTTGTTTTAAATTGGAATCTTTTTAATAGAACCCACAAATTAATCTTCTTATATTTCATATTTGTTAAATTTATATTTTACTTTGACTTATTGAATTAAGTAGGCATATCTTGGGATTTGAAGGACCAGTGTGTATATATATATATATATTTTGCATCATTGTCTTGTATTTTTCTGAATAAGCCCAATCATTTACTCTTTTATCTTTTGTCTAGTTTCCGGCCATAACAACAACCAAACAAAGGAAAGGAGAATAAGATTTTTGAGTTCCATGATTAAGAAATTCCATGACACAAACTGATATTGAATATTAGATAATAACCCAACAATGATAAAGTATTCCTTCTTGTTAACATAGAGATTACATATACTGATAACTTTCCTTACAATTCTTATTGGAAGAACCTGTATATATCCATTAGCACAACCTTAGGAGAGTTAGAGGCAACCTATTATATCTATTGACAAATTAACTGTAATATCCGTATTTGTAAAGTAAGGGTAAAGAAGTAATTTAATAAATATGACATAGAGTTAAAATCATATATATGCGAAAGAACTAATTTTTTTTATATATAAAACAATTCTTTTGAAGAAAAAAAAAATTCGTGAACAACATGTAAGAAAATAATTTTTTTTTTTTATAAACAGCATATAAGGAAAGAAAAAGCAAAAAAAAACCAACAAAACGTGGCAACACCTAAAATCCAGGTGTTGCCAAAAGAGGGAAAAAAAAAAAGGTGTTGTGTATCACTGCATGATACACCAGCAATTTGGCGCATATATATACTTCGTTCCTAATTTTGATGATACTTACCAAAACTTGATTGGTTTTCTTCCTTCTACAATTCAAACTACTATATTTCTCTAAATACTTGGGGACCAAAAGAAAGGTTGAAAGAGTAAAATTTTAAAGAGGTTTATGGAAAAAATTTATAGAGAGTCACATGAAGCTCTAAGAAAAACAGAAGGTAATAACATAAAGTTTATTTTTGAAATTTAGTATACATGAAATTTTTCGGAATTCAAAGTGGGAATTTTCAATGGGTGTGAATTAGGAAGAATTGAAGAATAAATTAGAAATTTAATATAAATATTATGTCAGGTGTTGACGATCAGCAACCAGGGGAAATTGCTGAGAGGACTAGCAAAGGCAAGGAGGTGATCCACGGGTAGCTCTAAGTGCTTCGTAGTGAGTTAGATTTACTTTAAGCAATCAAGATAAATATGAAATATATAGTGATAATATTAGAATAAATTATTAACTTATGCTTTGGTGGTAGTTGAAAAATGGGTTGATAGGCATGATAGGAATAATGGATGTGTAGAAAATTATTATATAAGAAGTAATATTATTAGAGTAATTAGTCGATTTAATAATAAAGATGATAAATGAAATTCTTGACGAGTTATGGTTGATGATTTGATATGATTTATGAGGAGAAGAATTTAGTGAAATTTTTCAAATAATAATTTAAGAATAATCAGGATAGCAATGTCTGAATACATGCTTGTTTTTATATTATTATTCATATGCATATTCATATAATTATTCATATGCATATGCATGAAATAAAAGAACCGAGAAGGCAACCGGTCTAAATGAAAATAAAAGAATCGAAAGAGCAACTGGTCTAAATGAAAATAAAAGAACCGAGAGAGCAGTCGGTCTAAATGAGAATGAAAGAACCGGGAAGACAGCTGGTCTAAGATAAAAACATGTCAACATGTGGGAAGACGTTCCCAATAATAATAACATTTAAATTCACGCATTGCATTTGCTTTAAATGTTGATTGTTATTACTTAGGATATTAAAGTGTTATTCATGATTGTAAATTTATTGATAGATGAATGAGTCTCACAGAGAGACAATTATGCTAAGCAAGAAATATAGAAATATGATATGATGAGAATTGTTTGAGTGAGTTATTATATGTTGTGAACCTCATAATGAGGTAAATGATAATCTTGAATTGAGAATTTAGAGATTATTAAATATATAATTGAAAGATTGATATGTCTGACGAGTAACTTAAGAAGATATTGTGTAATAAGGGAATTATGAAATTGATTAGTGATTACAGAATATTGTTATTGAATTATTTGAGGAAAAAGATGAATGAATATCAAAAGATTTTTTTAGAAGTAATTGAATTATAAGATGTAACTGGGAGTATATAATCGAATACTTCTAGTAAATTTAATTCACTGAGCTTGTGAAGCTCACTCCTCATTGTACAATGATTTCAAGTGGCAGGCAGGACATATAGTTTGGTCAGACGAGACTCAGACGAATTCATTATCAATAAGCCACATGCGTGTCCACTTCCTCAGACAAATGAGAAAATAAAATAAAATAAAAAATTATTTGTAAATATTCATGATATTACGTTGTATAATGTTTAAGTAAATATCAGAATGATGTACCTCCACTATTGAATGTTGAGGATTGATGTAAAAAATTGTAGTTAGTATTATTTTTATTGTTGCATATATGTGACATGCTGGGATTTTCAAAATGTGACAATATCGCCTCGAGGGTGGCCAAACCGGGATGGATCGTTGATAACGCTCAAACTAACACGTGATTATTGTGTATAGCTGAGGTGTCGATCCCACAAGGAAAGCGAACTACAAGAGAAAGTGTAAACCTTAACACAAAACGATAAAGTTTAAATAAGAAAATCTGAGTTTTACGAATGAAATTAAATAATAGAGTTGTGAAAATTTGATGAAGAATTCAATAAAGAAATAACAAAGTTCCAAGAATCCTTCCTAAGTTCATTGTCTTATTTCTATCTTGACTCAAATGTTTTATCTCAGTTACTAGTTTCACATCCTAAACAAGAAATTGGTAAATATTCAATCAAAGCACATAAATACCCTAATGTAATTGCCATAAATTACATCTTAATTCCAATTCAAACACATAAGATCTATCTTATAAATTATCAAGAAGCGACAATATATTTCAATAATAATACTGCAGTAATGGACAAACCTATAAGATAGATTTACCGAATTCAATTGTATCTAACAACTTTGACATAAGAAATGCTTGACTAGACTTATATGGAGAAGAAGAATGCAATCACCGAATTAAGAAGATCTAAGAGAAGAAGAATATAAATTGCAGTTGTCACATGAATTCAAATCTTTCTTATTTAATCAAAAAGTAAATCATAAACAATGTTTAACAATCAATCCATACAACTGAATCAAAGATAGAAATAAGAACAACTACACCTAGAAACTCATCATTTCGCCTTGCATAGAGTTTAGTTAGACATGGAGTTCATCCTTAATCACCTTGAAGAAGAAGAAGATGGAAGCTCTCTTCAAAAACTCTCATCCTCTTCTCTGAGTCTAAAATTCTTATATATAGCTGTATGGAGATGGCTTCGTAGACAAAAAAGTCACCGTAGGGTTTTTGTTCAGGCCGTGTGCTTCTGCTGTTGTCCAGGCCCGGTTCTACTACTGTCCAGACCCGGTTTTGCCTGACCTTTGTCTACTAAAACTGCCATAATTTTCTCTAGAAAAATCATATTTATAAGCTGTAAAATTCTCCAGAAAATAGACATCCGGATCTTTCCAAAAATATATGGCTCATCTCCTAGTTCTTCCTGAATCAATACAGTTTAATCCGCAAAATTACTTATATGTCACGCTAAAATCACGCACAGCCTGACCTTTGTCTACTAAAACTACCATAACTTTCTCTAGAAAAATCATATTTATGAGCCGTAAAATTTTCTAAAAAATAAACATCTGGATCTTTCCAAGAATATAGGCTCATCTCTTAGTTCTTCCTGAATCAATACAGTTTAATCCGCAAAAATGACTGATCTGTACGGGCAATTCTGTAAATTTAGTAAAACTCCTTTCCAAATGCTTGTGAACATGTATAGAATCTTCGTGCTTTAATCAACGTTAGCTTTTCCATCTCTTTTAAACCCAAAATACCTGAAAATGCATCGAAATAAATCAATATACTAAAAATGACACTTAAAAATTATTAAGGTATAAATGTGTAATCCAGCCCTAAATCAACCATAAATTCTAACAAATAAACACTATTAAGATGCATTTTCTAACTCTCATCATAACCCCCAACTAACTTATTGCTAGTCCTTAGCAATTCAAGCGAAAGAAAAATGAAATGAATTCTATACTATAAATCAAAACAAAGCCTAAAATCCTAAAAACAAAACAAAGCAATGTTAGCATTAATCCAAGAGTAATTCAACTTTTTTTTCTCAAAAATTGTACAAACCTTATAATCCCTTCCTCTCGAAAGCTATCCCCTTCCTCTTGGGACCTTTCGGAAGTAATCCCTTTACAAAAGATGTTGTAAAATAAATGGTAGAGAAACAACAAATGAAAGCTTATACAACTTAATAATATCTCTCTTTCAAAGTAAAGCTTGAAGAATGGCTCAATAAGAATATTTCAAAGCTTTTTGTGTTTCAAGGGTATAATAACTTGATTGTGTGAGATCAACTCTTTTTGAATATGTGCAGCTCTCTATTGAATGCTCAATAGAATGGGTTTATATAGCCATCAAGTAATATGGTCGTTGGGACTTTAATTTGAAAAAGATTTGCTTTAAAACGTTCAGATTTGGTGTCCAACGATCATATTTTTGAACTACCAATCGGCTGGGTCGTGATACCAGTCAATTGGGTTATCTTGAAAAATCTCATTTTCAAAGCTTCTGGGATACCAATCGACTGGGTTCTTCTTACCAGTCGACTGGGGACTATCTGTCTAATTTACCAGTCAACTGGTATGTTCTATACAGTTGACTGGGGGCTCACTGTCCTTTCACCAGTCAACTGGTATGTCTTACCCAGTCGACTGGGTACTTACTGTCCCATATACCAGTCAACTGGTATATATACCCAGTCGACTGGGTTTTCTTCCAAACAACCCAGTTTTTCTGTTTTAACTCAAAATATTTGTTTAAAAAGTTTGTTTTAGAAAACCTTTTATGTTCGAGCCATTGAACAAGCTTTTACAATGTACTAGTGAGACTTACACTAGTTTTACTACCTTAGACCTATACTAGTTCTTCAGTCTTCACTTGAGGGTTTGATTCGGTTTGAGTTCCTGCACCTTGATTCTTGGTTGAATGCTTTTGTTGCTTACTACACTTAGTTTGCACTGTTAGTATAATAACAATTATGTTTTGTCATCATTAAAATACAGATGATGGTCAACAATCTCCCCATTTTTGATGATGAAAAAACTAATAATGTGAAAACAGTTTTAAAAACTAAGTGTTTGGTTTTTTTGAAAAAAAACAGACAGAGTTTCCTCTGTTTTTTAAGTAAAACCACCCTATAAACAAGCAAACACAGTTTATATATATTCATTTCAACCAATCACAATCAACTCAACCAATCAACGAATCATTTTTAATATTCTTTGGAGCATTGCTCCCCCTAAATCTATGCATTGGTTTCTGTTTACATAGTTTTTCTCGTTTTCTCATTTTTCTCTCCCGTTTTGATAACAGCAACCAAAGGGGCTAGAAACTAAAAAATAAGTTACTTAGCTAGAATAATTATCTAGATTATGCTAAAACAAACTGTATGCGAAAATTTGGCTTCATTCGTAGTTCGGAAGCCTTCCCGAGAAGAACCAGAAGTTTTCACACAGGCATAATCATTTTCAGAGCATTTTGGTGAATAAAAGTAGTTTGAAACTATGCAAACATATCACAAATAATGTAAATAGATGTATGAAATATGACTAAATGAATAACAACATCATATATAAAAAGTCAGTACATGTACGTGCTTCATAGAGCCAAATATAAGACAGAAATACATAAATAGATGTCTGTACTACATGCTAAGAGCTGAAAAACACTATGTATATCAAAATAACATGGAAAATGACTCAAAGAGTGGGAGAATCCAAGCTGTCGCGAATGAGATCCCGTATCTCAGCTAATGAACCCTCTGTACGCTCTCTGTGTAGCTCAAAGTCATCCCGTAGATGATCGATGGAGGTGCTCAATCTCTGGTACTCTGACTGCATGGTCTGGAACCCAGACTGCATGGTCATCTGGAGGCTCGTGATAACCTGTAGTAAGTCATCATATCCAGCCTGACCAGTACTCGAGTCACCAATAGGAGGTGCTCGAGTATCCGTGTCCATATCAGCAGCAGCCTCCTCATCCTCATCATCATCGCTCTCATTCTCTCGGATCCGTAAGCACTTCCCGGCCTTCGGATAGAGGAAGCTGTCACGAACCGCGCATCCCATCTTTTTCAGTGATGAGACATTGATGATGTCCGTTGGTCCAATATCCTGAGCCTTGGAGGCAGGTAGAGGCACGCAGAAGTGCTGGAGTATGAGTGTAATGAGCATCCTGTACGGTAGACACCCGAAGTTGTTCGCTTCGCCATTTATCATGTTGGCGAGTAGCAGAGGATATACATTGAAGTGGTACCCAGTTTTATGGCACCAAATCAATACCGTATCTATCTTAGATAGATACTCTCGACTCCCGAGTCTAGGGTGGATGGTCCAACTTACTATCAGCTGAAACATTTTCAAGTCTAGGGGCATATCACTACATGTATGAAATGTAATGGGTCTGTACACATAGTTAGGGTCTCCCCTGACTATCTGACAGGCCGCATAGACATCGAAATTGTCTGGCCATCCATCCAGACTCCATTGGATCCCCCTTATAGGGATCCTCAATATACTCATGAGGAGGTCAGTGTTGACCTCAAACTCCACACCCTGGACACTGGTTCTGAATCTCAGAGCCAGTGGACTGGGTTTCACCAAGTTCGCATAGAACGAGTGAATCAGTCTCGGGTAGTACTTATCATATACTCTGACCAGTGGGGTCAAATTTATTGCCTCAAAGGCTGGCAGAATATCGAAGTTGCCATGACGAATAGAGTCGAAATCGATAACTCTACCCGTCATGATCTTCTTATGACGGATTATGGAATCATAGCTCGCCTTGGCAGTAGGACTGGAAAATAGAGCTTCATCAAGCTCTGTTATGGGCTTTTTGCTTGAAGAGCCCGCTACTCCCTTTGCCTGTGTATCCGGATCCTTAGTTTTGGTGGACCTTGGCCTTGTAGGCGCATTTGGTCCCCCGGTAGTGTATTTGATACGGATTTTATCAGTCATTTTTTGAAAAATGGGGTTTTTGGGAAAAAGAGATTTTAGTGAAAATAAGATATTTTAACCGTAGAAAGTTAAAAATCTCGTTATGGATGAGTAGATCGGTGTGTTTAGATGAAGTTTGGATGGTTTTTGGATCAAAAAGGTAAAAAAAATTTGAGAGAGAAAGCTATGGTGCTTGAAAATGGCGTAAAAATTTAGAAAAAATGAACAGTCCTTTTATAGAGTCGCGATACCAGTCGACTGGGTTGTGATACCAGTCGACTAGATCCCTTTGAAAAGATGAACAGTTTTCATACCAGTCGACTAGGTCTATGTACCAGTCGACTGGGTAAACTGACAATGAGATACCAGTCGACTGGGCAGTTTGTTCCAGTCGACTGAATGATAACTGATTTTAAAAAAAAAAGGCTCCAAACAGGGTCTAGATGTACCAGTCGACTGGAGAATTTGGCAAAGACTTACTAGTCGACTAGGACAGAGTTACCAATCGACTGGACCCTTAAGAAAATTTTCAATCTTGAATTTGTAGCACGAAATTTGTTTATCTATGACATCTTGAGTGAAGGAGATATTTAAACAATAATTAATACTCTTTCACTATATGTCAAACTATGCAGATGATGAATTATGAAGCAATTAGACGTTCAGTTTATCACAATCCAGTAATCCCATTAACATTCTTATCTTACAAAAACTAGCTTCACCTAGAGGTTTTGTAAGAATGTCAGCTATTTGATCTTCTGAAGGTATGAATTCTAGTCTTATGTCACCTTTTTTAGTATAGTCTCTTAAGAAATGATGTCTTATTTCTATGTGCTTTGTTCTAGAGTGCTGAATAGGGTTCTTGGTTAGGTTGATAGCACTAGTATTATCACAAAATATTGGGATGTTTTTTAGGTTCATGCCATAGTCTTCTAGTTGTTGTTTCATCCATAATACTTGGGCACAACAACTTCCGGTTGCAACGTATTCCGCCTCAGCGGTTAATAGTGCAACGAAATTTTGTTTTTTGGAAAACTAAGAGGTTAAAATTGTACCTAAGAATTGGCATGTACTACTTGTGCTTTTTCTATCTAACCTACATCCAGCAAAATCAGCATCTGAATATCCTACTAGCTCAAAAGATGAATCTCTAGAGTACCATAATCCTATGGTTTGTGTTCCTTGTAGATATCTAAGGATTCTTTTTACTGCAACTACATGTGATTCCTTAGGATTAGCCTGAAATCTAGCACACATGCATACACTGAACATAATATCAGGTCTACTTGCAGTCAAATAAAGTAAAGCACCTATCATGCTTTTATAATATTTAGTATCTGTAGTTTTACCTCCTTCATCAAGATCAAGTTTAGTGGTTGTGCTCATAGGAGTTCCAAATGGCTTTGAGCTTTCCATCCCAAACCTCTTTAGTAGGTCCTTAATGTACTTCGATTGATTGATGAAGATTCCTCCTTTTAGTTGCTTGATTTGAAGTCCAAGGAAGTAGGTAAGTTCTCCCATCATGCTTATTTCAAATTCACCTTGCATACACTTCGCAAACTATTGACACATAGATTCATTAGTGGCACCAAATATAATATCATAAAGATATATTTGGACTATAAGAGTGTCATTCTTGTGAGTTTTTGTGAAGAGAGTTGTGTCTATTCTACCTCTTACAAAATCATTGTCAATAAAAAATTTACTTAGTCTTTCATACCATGCCCTTGGAGCTTGCTTCAACCCATATAGAGCCTTAGAAAGCTTATAGACATGATTTGGAAGACTAGGATTTTCAAATCCAAGAGGTTGCTCAACATAAACCTCTTCTTCTATAAAGCCATTTAAAAAGGAACTTTTTACGTCCATTTGAAATAGCTTGAATTTATTAAAGCATGCAAAGGCTAATAACATTCGAATAGCTTCTAATCTAGCTACGGGAGCATAGGTCTCATCAAAGTCTATTCCTTCTTCTTGATTATATCTCTTAGCAACTAATCTAGCATTGTTTCTAGTTACTATTCCATTTTCATCCATCTTATTTCTATATACCCATTTAGTTCCAATTATTGAATGAGTCTTAGGTCTTGGAACTAGTTTCCAAACATTGTTTCTCTCAAATTGGTTTATTTTTTCTTGCATTGCAATTATCCATTCATTATCTTTTTTAGCTTCTATAAATGTCTTAGGTTCTACTTGAGATAAATAAGCTACAAAATTGCAAATATTTCTAATAGAAGAATGAGTTCTTACCCCTTGTAAAGGATTACCAATCACTTGATCAATCGGGTGATAATTTACATACCTCAAATCTTTGGGTAGACTTTCCTCTTGTTGGCTTGAGGATGGTTGGTCCAAATTGGGAGTTTCAATCTCTTCATTTGCTTGAGTTGGACTCTCCTTTGGGTCAACAATGGGAGTAGAAGTTTCCATTCTTGGAATAAAATCTGCATCATCTTTAAAGGAAACTTCTTTACTACTAATTGGGTTAGACTCATCAAGAGTTACATGTACAGATTCTTCTACCACTAGAGTTCTCTTATTGAAAAGTCTATAAGCCTTACTAGATGTTGAATATCCTAAAAATATTCCTTCATCGGTCTTAGAATCAAATTTACCCAAGTTAGTTTTATTGTTATTTAGGATGAAGCATTTACAACCAAATGCTCGAAAATAGGAGACATTAGGCTTTCTTCCTTTCCATAGTTCATATTGAGTTTTATCAAGCAGATGCCTAATTAAAATTCTATTTAAGATATAGTAAGCAGTGTTCACGGCTTCAGCCCGAAAATATTTTGATAAACTATTTTCACAAAGCATAGTTCTTGAAAATTCTTCTAGAACTCTGTTTTTCCTCTCAACAACTCCATTTTGTTGAGGAGTTCTAGGAGCTAAAAAGTTGTGATTAATTCCATTTTCATCACAAAATCTTGAAAAGCTTTGATTTTCAAATTCTTTTCCATGATCACTTCTTATGCTTGAAATACAAATTCTTTTTTCATTTTGTACCTTTTTGCAAAACTTTTCAAATCTTTTGAAAGCTTCATCCTAGTAAGCAATAAAAATAATAAAGGTATATCTTGAATAGTCATCAACAATAACAAGAGCATATTGATGGCCACCTAGACTAATGGTACTAATTGGACCAAATAAGTCCATATGCAGAGGTTCCAAAGGTCTAGTAGTTGAGACTACATTTTTTGCTTTAAATGAAATCCTAGTTTATTTTCCCATTTGACAAGCATCGCATACTTTGTCTTTTTCAAAATTGATTTTAGGAAGTCCAATGACTAAATCTTTTCTTGAAACGATTTTTAACAAGTTCATGTTCACATGACTAAGCCTTCTATGCCATAGCCATGGATTTTCATTAAAAGCAGGAAAACATTTTTCATGTTCAGATTGCAAGGGTTTCAAATCAACTATGTAGACATTTTCATGTCTATGGCCAATAAATTTGATCTTGTTGCTCTTGATGTCTATAACTAGACGATGAGAGGTCTCAAATGTGACTTTGTTGCCTTTGTCACATAGTTAACTAATGCTAAGTAAATTTGGCTTAAAGCCTTGTGCTAGCAATACATTATATAAGGTTGAGAAATCATTACCAACTTTTCCATGCCCGATGATCTTTATTTTTGTATTGTCTCCAATGGTGACATATCCACCATCTCTTAGAGTTAGCTCCTTGAATATATTTTTATCACCAGTCATGTGCTTTGAGCATCCACTATCAAGGTACCAATAGTTACCTTTCTTCTTGGTGTGGAGACATATCTACATCACATAAGGATATACGATAGCACTTTTAGGTACCCAAAATTTCTTGAGTCATTTGGGGTTAGTCCTACAAAACACGGTTCCTTTTGGAACCCATACTTTCTTAACAGTATATGGTGATCTAAGGACATGTTGATGATGCACAATCCTAGGATGGTAGTTATTGAAATTTCTAGGATATCTTAGATATGCATGCCTATAATCTTTAGGATAATAGTTCCTAGGATACATGTTTTTATGGTGAGGAACATGAAAATGCATGTCATTTTCAGAAAATGTATGATGATGCATTCTAGGATACATGCTAGCATTATTATTAGTATGCATATTATTTCTAGGATAACCATGATGGTAATTCCTAGGATAAGCATGAGCAAAGTGCATATTTTGATTATACATATTGTTCCTAGAATGTACATGATGGTTATTTCTAGGATGTGTATAAGCATTTCTAGAGTGTGCATACATATAAGCATGTGTATTTCTAGGATGCTTCATTTTTGTATGAACATTTAAATTTCCAGATTTCCTAGCATTCATTGAGGGAGTGCTTTTAATCTTGCTAGGGGTTTTTGAAGTAGAGGCTTCACTCACATATGAGGCTTTCATGAATAAGCTCTCTTTTGATTTTTTTTCTTTCCCAATGGAGAGTATCCTACATCAGATTTTCCTCCACTTAATCTTTGGAAAGAAAGCACTTCATCAAGCTTTTCTTTTCCAAGCATAAGTCGAGATATAGTGCCATTTAATTCTAAAATTTAATTCTTTAAATTATCATTTTTATCTTTGAGGAAATCTTGAGAAGAATTATATAGTAAAGAAGATAATTTATCTTTTTCTTCTTTGAGACTTATCATCTCCTTAGAGAGAGATGATACCTCTTTCTTAAGAATTGAATTTCTAGAATCAATTTTCTTCAATTCATCATGCATTTCATTTATTACTTCTAGTAGCTCTTCACTACTACTCACAATATTATTCTTAGAAGAAGGAGAAGATGTTACCTCACTTTCATCATCAACTGCCATCAGACAAAGGTTGGCAATTTCCTCGTATCTGATTTCTTTGTCCGATGACTCATCTTCTTCTTTGTCATCGCTCCAGGTAGTTGCTATCATGGCTTTCTTTTTGAAGCTCTTGTATGGTTTGTTTGAAACCGTACAATCAACCCTAATGTGACTGGGCTTCTTGCAGCCATAACACATAAGTGGTTCCCTTTTCGAAGTGGGATCCTTTGTGTAAGTTTTGTTGCTTTTCTTCAAGAACCTATGGAATCGTTTGGTGATTAATGCCATTTTACCATCTTCCTCGCTGCTCTCCGCTTCTTTTTTCGATTTCATTTCTTTGTTGCTCATAGAAGCTTTGAGAGCAATTACCTTTTTCTTCTTCTCATCATCATTGACGATGGGAGTCATTTCTTCCATCTCATATGTCAACAATGATCCAAGTAGTGTCTCAACATCAAGTTTGTCAAGATCTTTGGCCTCCTGAATGGCTGTCTTCTTTGGTTTCCATGAAGGTGGCAGAGATATCAAGATTTTTTCTAGTTAGTTCAAACTCCTCAATATTCTTACCAAGTAGCTTTAAACCATTTATAATAGTTGTGAACCGTGAGTGCATTTTAGAAATTGTTTCATTATGAGACATTTTAAATGACTCATATTCATAAACTAGCATATAGATTTTTGACTTTTTTACCTCACTAGTTCCTTCATATGTAATTTGCAGTTTGTCCCATATCTCTTTAGCCAAAACACATGAAGATATTTTACTATATTCAAAAATATCTAAAGCACAATGTAACATACTTGTTGCTCTGCTATTGAGAGACATCATTCTACAATCCTCGTCAGTGTACTCAGTTTTGAGTTTAGGCATTGTATGATTGATCTCTCCAATAGTTATTTCTTTTGAAGGAATTCTAGGTCCTTCTTTAATGACTCTCCACAGATTGTAATCTTGTCCTTCGACAAAGATTTTCATTCTGTTTTTCCAGTAGTTATAGTTGGAGCCATTGAACAAAGGTGGTCTAGTACAAAAGTGTCCCTCAGAGTAGCTATTTGCTACCATCGGATCAACTCGAGGATTTTAAGCCTAAATTTGAGAAAGAGGCTCTGATACCAATTGTAGACTGAGGTTTCAACCCAAGAGGGGGGGTGAATTGGGTTTTTAAAACTTTTGCGAAATTAATACAAGTTTATAAAAACGTACAAGCAACAAACAATTAAAACAAGTAATGTGCTGTAAATAAAGAGTTTAAGAGAAGATGATGCAAACTCAGATTATAGTGGTTCAGCAATATCGGATTTGTTCCGACCCTACGTCCACTCTCTTCAAGGAACCTCCTTGAAGTAATCGACTAAGTAACTTAGTCGTACAACTTTACCAGTGTTGTACATACCTTACAATCCGTTCCTCTCGGAAGCTATCCCCTTCCTCTCGGAAGTAGTCCCTTTCTTTTCGGAAGTAATCCCTTTACAAAAGATGCTGTAAATTAAATGGTAGAGAGACAACAAATGAAAGCTTATACAACTTAATAATATCTCTCTTTCAAAATAAAGCTTGAAGAATGGCTCAATAAGAATATTTCAAAGCTTTTTGTGTTTCAAGAGTATAATAACTTGATTGTGTGAGATCAACTCTTTTTGAATATGTGCAGCTCTCTATTGAATGCTCAATAGAATGGGTTTATATAGCCATCAAGTAATATGACCGTTAGGACTTTAATTTGAAAAAATTTGCTTTAAAACGTTCAGATTTGGTGTCCAACGGTCATATTTTTTAACTACCAGTCGACTGGATCGTGATACCAGTCGACTTGGTTATCTTGAAAAATCTCCTTTTCAAAACTTCTAGGGTACCAATCAACTGAGTTCTTCTTACCAGTCGACTGGCGACTGTTAGTCCAATTTACCAGTTGACTGGTATGTTTCATACAGTCGACTGGGGACTCACTATCCTTTCATCAGTCGATTGGTATGTCTTACCCAGTCGACTGGAGACTTACTGTCCCATATACCAGTCGACTGGTATATGTACCCAGTTGACTGGGTTGTCTTCCAACCCAGTTTTTCTGTTTTAACTCAAAACATTTGTTTAAAAAGTTTGTTTTAGAAAACCTTTTGTGTTCGAGCCATTGAACAAGCTTTTACAATGTACAAGTGAGACTTACACTAGTTTTACTACCTTAGACCTATACTAGTTCTTCAGTCTTCACTTGAGGGTTTGATTCGGTTTGAGTTCTTGCACCTTGATCCTTGGTTGAATGCTTTTGTTGCTTACTACACTTAGTTTGCACTATTAGTATAATAACAATTGTGTTTTGTCATCATTAAAATACAGGTGAGGGTCAACACAAAACAAAACCTGAACTATTCTTTCCAAAACTGGCTCTGCCATTTCACTGCATGTGTGTGCTCGATCCCATGCTTTTACACTCGAGCGCAGGGTTGCGCTTGAGCCTTCTATGTGTGCGCACGAGTGCTTGTGCACTCGATCGCACTTTCCTGTGTTCGATCGCACTTGGCTACTTCCAGGTCTTTTAGATTTGTTCCTTTGAGTTTCAAAATGCTACCTTTTCTCTAAGAACCTATAAAAACATAGAAGACACAAAAATGAAGTAAAATATAATAAAATACATAAACAAAGAGCTTAATAAATATAAATTAAGGGGCTTAAATATGAATATTTAAGCACTTATCAAAACTCTCTTAAAAAATTCTCCTCTTTTTATCCGAGTCTAAAATCCTATATATAACTGTATGGAGATGGCTTTGTAGACAGAAAAGTCACCCTAGGGTTTCTGTTCAGGCTGTGTGCTTCTGTTGCTGTCCAGGCCCGGTTCTGTCTGAACTTTGTCTACTAAAACTGCCATAACTTTCTCTAGAAAAATCATATTTACGAGCCGTCAAATTCTCCAGAAAATAGACATCCGGATCTTTCCAAGCATATATGGCTCATCTCCTGGTTCTTCCTAAATCAATATAGTTTAATCCGCAAAAATGACTAATCTGTACGGGCAATTCTGGCAATTTAGTGAAACTTCTTTCCAAATGCTTGTGAACATGCATAGAATCTTTGCATTTTAATCAACGTTAGCTTTTCCATCTCTTTTAAACCCAAAATACCTAAAAATGCATCGAAATAAATCAATATACCAAGAATTACACTTAAGAATTATTAAGGCATAGTGTAATCCAACCCTAAATCAACCCTAAATGCTAACAAATAAACACTATTAATCTGCATTTTTTGACTCTCATCATAACCCCTAACTTGGTTATTGCTAGTCCCTAGCAATTCAAGCGAAAGAAAAATGAAATGAATTCTATACTATAAATCAAAACAAAACATAAAATCCTAAAAACAAAACAAAGCAATGTTAGCGTTAATCCAAGAGTAATTCAACTTTTTGTATCAAAATTTGCATAATACATAACACATAAAATCATTAAATACCACCCAAGTCCAAAAACAATCAAACATCAACCTAATATTCGTTATCGACTCTTAAACATTCATCTTACCATAAACCATTAATTCAAACACCCGAATGATTTTATGCACAACATTCATGAATACAAGTATTGGCCTCTAAAAACATATTAAATTGCATGACATCAATCACAAATCAAACTCCATAGGCTCACTTTTGAAATCACTCTCCACTAATATAGAAAAATCACACTACATCGGATCACTAGGTCTTTAATAGGCTTGTAATGTTAGGCTAAGGTAAAGGTTAAGAGAGAACGGGAATGATTAAACAAGTAAAAGAACTCAGTATCTTAATTTTAAACACAACCTTTTTAAGCACTAAATAACCTTACTTCAACACCCAACTCATTCAACCATTTTCAAGCATTTCTCTCAATAATTCAACACTTTTTTTGTATTCTTCTTTTCTAGCACATAACCATTCACCTCTGTTTTTCATTCTTTACTCTTTTCAACAACCCTCAACCTTCTTTAATGTACTTGAGTTATGGTAGTAATATTTTTTTTCATATTTCCACCCTTACTCCTTTTAAGTGCTTCTCAACAAATGTGTATAAACTAAGTTCTCTTAAAAGAAAGGTAAGGATAAAATATTTTTAAGCTCATGAAGGTAAGTAAATGGGCTATCGAAAGAAATAAGGTTAAATTTTTTTTTTTTTTAAAAAGGCTCAAACAGATAACTAGCGATAAACATAAAAAATGTAAGCTTGAAAGGCTCAAACGGTCTAAAGATGGCCTACATCATATCCTAAGTAGTGTGCATTCTAGGATTTCGCCTCAAGTGATTATCAAATCAGTTCTAGAGCTTGTCGAGACCGTAAAGTATTCACAAAACATTTGCACATAAAACTTCTAAATGTTTTAGACTAATCATGCAATCTTACCGCAAACCAGAGTCTCAAACTAAATGAAGATCAACACTTAAAATTATTCTCAAATCGAAGCAAGATTTAATTTCTTCTAAAAGCTATATGCTATCTCAATTATAATCATATCATTGACATGTAAATTAACTCCAAAACTAACAAAAAACATACTAAAAACAAACAAAACTAAACCTAATTTTTTTTAAATTTTCAAATTTTCAAGAAATATTTTTTTCCGAACAATTTATCCTGACAAACGAATTAAAATGAAAAAGAGAAAGTGACATCAAACAATTCAATGGCACGAAATAGGAAATGTGTTTCTCCACCCCTCATCCTAAGACTAGCATTGTCCCCAATGTGAAAGAAAAAAGTTGAGAGAAAGAAAGAAAGAAAAAAGTAAAGAAAACTAAATAAATAAATAAAAATGAAAAAAATAAAACTAATGTACAATGGAACAAAAGTACCCGCTTAAGAAGGATAAACCCGGTGCACCAAAGAGATATCTTCGGGCCTATCTTCAACAAGTTCATGTTCTGAGTAGAGCTTCAACCTCTGGCCATTAACTCGAAATGCACAACCGTCGGAGGGATCTTCAACTTCTACCACTCCATTTGGAAAAACACTCTTCACAACATAAGGTCCCTTCCATCGTGATCGTAATTTTTCCTTATGGAAGTGTAACTGAGAATCATAAAGAAAAACTCGATTACCTTGTTCAAAATTTTTCCAGAGTATTTTTGATCATGTACCACTTTCATTCTTGACTTTAAGTCATTAGCATTATCATATGCATCATCCCTCAACTCCGCAAGTTCACAAAGTTTCATTTTCCTCTCCTCACCAGACATCTTCAAGTTATAATTAAAATTTATAATAGCCCAATATACTCTATGCTCAAGTTCTAACGGTAAGTGACATGCTTTGCCGAATACCAACTGATAAGGAGATGCTTAAAGAACCGTCTTGTATGCTGTCCGGTATGCCCAAAGCGCACCCAATAGGCGCAAAGACCAATCTTTTCGATTTGGATTTACCATTTTGTCAAGTATTCGCTTAATCTCCCTATTTTCTAGTTCCGCTTGGCCATTGGTTTGTGGATGGTAAGCTGTAGAAACCTTATGGGTGACTCCATGCCTGCGCATCAAAGCCTCAAAAGAATGGTTACAAAAATGTGACCCTTGATCACTAATTATAACACGTAGAGTATCGTACCTAGATAAAATATGATCTTTAAGAAATTTAACAAAAACTTTATTATCATTAGTGTGGCAAGGTATAGCTTCAACCCATTTAGAAACATAATCAACGGCAAGCAAAATGTAAAGATACCCAAAAGAATGTGGGAATGGTCCCATAAAATCAATCCCCCAACAATCAAAGATTTCCACCACTAAGATCGGGTTGAAAGGCATCATATGATAGTGGGACAATGAACCTAGCTTTTGACATCTTTCACATGAACGACAAAACTCATTAGTATCCTTGAATAAAGTAGGCCAATAAAAACCACATTGCAAAATTTTTGCGGTTGTCTTTTTAATAGAAAAATGACCACCACAAGCATAGGTATGACAAAAAGTTAACACACTGTCAATTTCTATATCCGAAATGCATCTTCTTATTATTTGATCGGGGCAATATTTAAAAAGATAAGGATCATTCCAATAAAAATTCTTTACCTCAGCCAAAAACTTATGCTTATCTTGTGCACTCCATGTAGATGGAACTTGATGGGAAACCAAGTAATTTGCAATGTCGGCATACCATGGTGTGTGACAAAGGAAAACAAATAAATTCTCATCCGGAAAGGCTTCGTTAATGGGCAAAATGTCGATATCATTCTTAAATTCCAAACGAGATAAATGGTTCGCCACAACATTTTCCACCCCCTTCTTGTCCTTGATGGTCAAGTCAAATTCCTGCAAAAGCAAAATCCAACGTATCAAATGAGTCTTAGCATCCGTTTTTTAGAAAAGAAATTTAAGGGTGGAGTGATCCGTGAATATAGTGATAGGTGAACCAATTAAATAAGAGCGAGAAATTTATTCAATGCAAATACTACGGCTAATAATTCTTTCTCGGTTGTGGTGTACATCATTTGAGAATGATTCAAGGTTCTACTAGCATAATGAACAACAAATGGTTTTCCCTCCCTTCTTTGTCTTAAAACAGCCCCTAAAGCATAGTCACTAGCATCACAAATAATCTCAAAAGGCAAGGTAAAATCGGGTGACTGCATAATAGGGGTGGTTGTAAGCTTAGAGACAAGTGTCCTAAAGGTTTTCTTACATTCGAGGCTCCACTTAAACTCAGTATCCTTCAACAAAAGGTTACATAAGGGTCTAGAGATAGCACTAAAATTTTGAATAAACCTTCTATAAAACCTGGCATGCCCTATAAAAGACCTAACATCTTTAATATTCTTAGGAGGGGGTAGTTTAGAGATTAATTCAATTTTTTATTTATCCACTTCTTTCCCCTTTTTGGACACTATATGGTCCAAAACTATTCCGGAAAACACCATAAAATGACACTTCTCCCAATTAAGCACAAGCCTCTTCTCTTCACACCTACAAAAAATATTTTTCAAGTTAGATAAACATGAATCAAAAGAAGTTTCAAACACGGTTAAATAATCCATAAACACTTCCATATATTTTTCAACCATGTCACTAAAAATACTCATCATGCATCTTTAAAAAGTAGTTGGTATATTACACAAACCAAAGGGCATTCTACGAAAAGTAAAAGTACCAAAAGGACAAGTAAAAGTAGTCTTCTCTTGATCCACTAAAGCATTCCTATTTGGTAGTATCCTGAATACCCATTTAAAAAGCAACAAAAAGGATGACCAGCCACACGTTCTAAGATTTGATCTATGAATAGAAGGGGAAAATGGTCTTTCCGAGTAGCTAAATTAAGTTTCCTATAATCAATGCACATACGCCACCTAGTCACTACCTTAGTTGCTACTAATATCCCCTCTTCATTTTCTACCACGGTCACCCCAGCTTTCTTAGGAACTACTTGAGTTGGACTAATCCACTTACTATCGGATATTGGATATATAATTCTCGCATCTAATAGCTTTAAGACTTCTTTCTCAACTACCTCTTTCATAATTGGATTTAGTTTTCTTTGTGGGTCTCTACGAGAGTTAACTCATTCTTCTAGATAAATCCTCTGGGAACAAATTAAAAGGCTAATACCTTTTGTGTCGGCTATAGTCCAACCTAATGCAGATTTATGCTCTCTTAACAAATTCAACAATTTATTACATTACACATCACTAAGTTTGGAAGAAACAATTAACCGAAAAGGTATCACCTAGGCCTAAGAAGGCATGTTTGAGCCCTTTGGGCAGCGGAGCTAAATTAAGCGTTGGTGTCTCCTCGGAAGATGGTTTGAGTGCCTCCCTCTCTTTAGGCAACTCCTCAAAGCATGGTTGCCATGATTTCTTAATAAATCCCTGTAACTTATCAAAAACATCAACAACATCAACGACATGGGGATAACTTGAAGAACCATCAAAATCAAAATTATTAAGAAGAAATTCCAAAGAATTAGAATTATCTTTAATGTACTCATCTTCGAAAATAAGCTCATCGATCATGTAAGTGTCGAAACACTCATCCTCTTCACGTGGCTGCCTTGAGACTCGAAAAACATTCACCTCTAGAGTCATATTTTCAAATGATAATGTCATTAGACCATTCATACAATTAATGAGGGCATTGGCAGTGGTAAGGAATGGTCTTCCAAGTATTAAAGGAATTTTTGACTCTGTGTTCACAATAGAAATGGTATCTAACACCAAAAAGTCAATGGGATAATAGAATTTGTCAATTTGCACTAAAATATCTTCCACAATACCTCTTGGTTTTCTTACCAATCGATCCGCTAGTTGAAGTACCACAAAGTCGGTTTGTTTCCAATTTGGCAAGCCACCGTAGGACAGCCCGGATCTTTATACTTAGGCGGTGTCTTGCTATCAATTACCACACTTGCTTGCTCTATTAAGAATGTCATCTTCTTCACATTATGCCTCCTCTTGAGTGTGCATAAATCCTTAATGACCTTAGCATAGTTGGAAACCTATTTTATGACATGAAGAAAGAGAAGGTTAATTTTAACTTGCTTAAGTTGTCAAGAATCTCACCTTTTAATGCCGAATTTCTCTCCTTAAGCTTAAAGAGTGCTTGAGGGAAAGGCACCAGTATAGAATCACTATGGGCATCTTGTTCCTCGGGGGATTCATCCTTGTTAGGAATCAAGTTTAATGGTAGAGTGGGTCCATCAATTTCCTTACCACTGTGAGTAGTCACGGCATTAACCTCTTTAACATTTTGATTGTCGGGATTGGAGGTTTGTGCCATATGTTGTCCCCTTAGATTAGGTTGTGGATGCGAAGGGAAACAACTTTGCTCTTGAGCCGTCAATAAATTATTCAACTTGGTGAGTTAGCTCTTTATCACCTTTTGTTCCTCTTTGATCCTTTGTTGCTCTTCTAGCAACCGTTGATTTATCTTGCCTCGCTCTTCCACACTCTGGGCATGTACCTGCATAAATGATTTAAAAGCATCTTCCAAAGGTAAAGATTGTTGTGATGCATTAGATGAAGTTGTTTTCGGTCTCCATTGGGTACTAGATTGGGTAGAAGGTTGTTTATCAGATCTCCAACTAAAATTAGGGTTATTCTTCCAATCGGGATTGAAGGTGTTAAAGTAGGGTGAGTATGTTTTCCTTATACCTAAAGCATTACACTCTTCCTTCATCTTAAAATAGGTTAGACAATCCCTAGGTACATGATCTACCCCATTACGCATAAAACAAGGTTCATGGGACTCTACCCTAGCAACCGGTTTGGGAGCTCTAGCATCCTTGGTTTTTAAAACCTCAATTTCCTTAATTAGGACCTCTAAACGGGCTTTAAGGCTATTCTCTTCTTTAAGTTGATACATTCCAACGGTTTGGTTTCTCTTAGTACTTTCTATGGCATTGGGTCCCGTCCAAGTGTGGGCTTTTTCTAATAAGTCATCTAGAAAATCTATGGCTTCGTCAGGATCTTTCTGAAGAAAATCTCCATTATACATCATTTCTATAAATTGCCTTTCCCTACTTAGAAGTCCATCATAGAAATAGCTAACTACCCGCTAACTCTTATAACCGTGGTGTGGACAAGAATTCAAAAGGTCTTTGAAACGTTCCTAAACTTTATATAAGGTTTCACTCTCTTTTTGTGCAAAGTTTGAGATTTGTCTCTTGAGGTTGTTGGTCTTATGGGTTGGGAAATACTTTTGGAAGAAGACTTATGTCATCTCATCCCAACTACCTATAGACCTAGGCTTTAATGAGTACAACCAAACCTTGGCCTTATCCTTAAGCGAAAAGGGGAAAAACCTAAGTTTGACGATGTCTAACATATCGGCCCTACTTTGAAAGGTTGCTACTACTTCCTCAAATTCCCTAATATGGACATAGAGGTTTACATTCTTTAATCCATGGAAAGTTGGTAGCAGTTAGATCATGCCCGGATTAAACTCAGATCATTGAACGTTAGGGGGGAACATGATATAAGATGGTGTGGCCATTCGGCTAGGGTGCAAGTAGTCCTTAAGTGTCCTAGTAACATTCTCATTGTTATTGTTGGCCATGTTAACAAAATTCTCTAAATTCTCGGTTGGGTGTGCATTATGATTTGATCTAGGCGAGCTTTCACTATCGGACAAAGAAGGAGAGGATAACTCTATTTCGGGTCTTTTAATGAATCTACCTCGCTTATCTCTAAGTCTACGCATACACCAAGGGAATTAGAAGGGATACAAATAAAGAAAACAAAATAAAATCAAAAGAGAAAATCAAAACAAAGAGCAAAGAACAATGTTACTGTCTTGTCTCAAAGTTGATAATCTTCCTAGTAATTAAGCATAGTTCCCAGGAAACGGTGCCAAAATTTGATAACGCTCAAACTAACACGCGATTATTGTGTATAGCTGAGGTGTCGATCCCACGAGGAAAGCGAACTACAAGAGAAAGTGTAAACCTTAACACTAAACTATAAAGTTTAAATAAGAAAATATGAGTTTTACGAATGAAATTAAATAAGAGAGTTGTGAAAATATGATGAAGAATTCAATAAAGAAATAACAAGGTTCCAGGAATCCTTCCTAAGTTTGTTGCCTTAGTCCTATCTTGACTCAAATGTTTTATCTCAATTACTAGTTTCACATCCCAAACAAGCAATTGGTAAATATTCAATCAAAGCACATAAATACCTTAATGTAATTGCCATAAATTACTCCGTAATTCCAATTCAAACACACAAGATCTATCTTATAAATTATCAAGAAGCGATGATATATTTCAATAATAATACTACAGTAATGGACAAATCTATAAGATAGATCTACTGAAATCAATTGCATCTAACAACTTTGACATAAGAAAATCTTGACTAGACTTATATGGAGAAGAAGAATGCAATCACTGGATTAAGAAGATCTAAGAGAAGAAGAACATAAATTGCAGCTGTCACATGAATTCAAATCCTTCTTATTTAATCAAAGAGTAAATCATAAACAATATTTAACAATCAATCCATACAACTGAATCAAAGATGGAAATAAGAACAACTACACCTAGAAACTCATCCTTTATCATATTGAAGAAGAACAAGATGGCTCTCTTCAAAAAATCTTATCCTCTTCTCTGAGTCTAAAATTCCTATATACAGTTGTATGGAGATGACTTTGTAGATAGAAAAGTTGCCTTAGGGTTTCTGTTCAGGCCGTGTGCTTCTGCTGCTGTCCAGGCCCGGTTATGCCTGACCTTTGTCTACTAAAACTGCCATAACTTTCTCTAGAAAAATCATATTTACAAGCCGTAAAATTCTCCAAAAAATAGATATCCGGATATTTCCAAGAATATATGGCTCATCTTCTGGTTATTCCTGAATCAATACAGTTTAATCCACAAAATGACTTATCTGTCACGCTGAAATAACGCACAGCCTAACCTTTGTCTACTAAAATTGCTATAACTTTCTCTAGAAAAATTATATTTATGAGCCGTAAAATTCTCCAAAAAATAGACATTCGGATCTTTCCAAGCATATATGGCTCATCTCTTGGTTCTTCCTAAATCAATACAGTTTACTCCGCAAAAATGACTGATCTATACAAGTAATTCTGGCAATTTAGTAAAACTTCTTTCCAAATGCTTGTGAACATGCATCGAATCTTCGTGCTTTAATCAATATTAGCTTTTCCATCTCTTTTAAACCCAAAATACCTGAAAATGGATTGAAATAAATCAATATACTAAGAATGACACTTAAGAATTATTAAGGCATAAATGTGTAATCTAGCCCTAAATCAACCCTAAATGCTAACAAATAAACACTATTAAGATGCTTTTTCTGACTCTCATCAGTCGTTACATTAACATCAACCAATTAAAAGTAAATAAAATTAATTTAGCTAATGTAAAATCATCCATTTTTTAAACATAACTAGAAAAACCAAATTTTCCTCGCAAATTCAGATAACCAAACAAAAGCTTCAGTTACATTCATTGAAAAATTAGTCAGGTGTGATTGGTAAGAGAGAAATGTGCGAAGAAAGAACAATGAGAAGAAAATAAAATATTGATATTTTATTATATATTTGTTTGGTATAAAATATTGAAAATTAAAAAGAAATTAAAAAATCAGTTTATTTTAACTTTAATTAAATTCATAATCCTCCCAATTTGAAAGGATGGTGATTTATACATATAACAAGTGTTGGAAATATAGTGATAACTCAAAGACAACTTTCCTATAATGAGTTATGCCTATAATTGTATATGCCTACAACTATGCTATAAGCTTACAGTCGTAACCTGTTGCGGTAGTCCACAACCATATTTATTACATTAAATTGGTTAGTTATATTTTCTTAATTGTTGAATATTTATTTGGTTGATGTTAGCCATTTCATTTCTTAAGCCATATAATAAATGTTTTATTCCCTCACCTCTCCTATAAATAGACTACATCTTCTCGCTTCTTAACATATAGAAATACATAATCTCTAGTTGCGTTGCATGGTTTGTTGAGGATGCTTTGAAATCAATATTTTTCTAATATTTAAGTCATCTCAAATAAATTAATAGAAACTAAATAAAACTAATGATTTACATATTCAAGTTGACAAAACACAATTACCATTAGCGAGCCTAAAGAATGCAAATTTTTCTTTTTTCTAGACTGAAATGAAAAAAAAAAAAAATTGATACATAATATTCATTTTTTTCTATTCCATTTGAAGTTATTAAAATAAGAAATGAAAAGAAATTATATATCATGTATTGTCTTGATATGATAATCGTAAATTTGAAGTTATTAAAACAATAAATGATATGTAAATCTTGTCTTAAGAAAATATAATTACATGAACGTTTTGCGAAATATGTTATTTTACATTTGACCAATTGAGATGATGTAGCTCAAGCAATTGGTATCGTAATTCCTATTGAATCTCTTCACGTACTTTGAATCTCATCTTCTAGAGAGTCAATCATTACATCAAGATGTCCTCAGAATCACTGCAAAAAAAAAATATGGAAGTTGAAGATAGTAGAAAAGCTATAAATTAAGACAATACACGCAAAAAGATATTTAAATATATAAATAAACAAAACGGCAAGAAAGAAAAGGAGAGGAAAAATTTTCAATTTGATTGAACCAGTAACTTGATTGGGCAAGTGTTGTGCCATATAGAATTAAAAGAAGAAAAAAAACTGAAAATGATGAATAATCCAAAAAGTCTCGATAGAAAATGTAGAGAAAAAAATTGCACAGTCGTATTTCGTTTCTTGTCACTCTTTTGAGTTCCCTTAATATTTTTCTTCTTCAATTATACTTTCAGTTCCCTTTTGTTGAAGCTTGAGGGAAGCATTGATTTTTTTTTTTTAAAGATTTTTAAGCATATGTGTTGAAGTTTGTGAGAAATATTGTTATTTTTTATTAGATTTTTAAGCTTGTTAGTTTGAAAATGAATGTAATCACCATTAACCTCAATAAATTAAAAGAAGCAGAAATAAAAGGAAATGGGTAAGAAAAATTATGAATATTGATACAAGAGAAAGGGAAGGGGAAAGCTGTAAATGAAAATTGGTGCAAAAACTTATTGGAATAATATTACATACAAAGGTTTATAGAAATTATTATGATAATAATTTGTAATGTAATTAATACTCTTAGTAATTGTTTACCACATGAAACATCCAATATTTTCGTAATTCCTAAACTAATAGAGTAGCCAATAGATTTTGGTGGAGTATTAATGATTTTTGCTTTAGGATTGGGGCATGCTAACGTATTCAACCATATGATGAATACGACCTTTACCTTTTTACTGCAGTTAATGGTATTTAATATTGCAATTAAAGGGTAGTACCAGCCAATTAAAATATCGTCAGAAAATAACCATTACTCTATAAAAGTTTTATTAAAATGTATTTAATATACAAAGTACCAACTAAAAATTAATAGCAACTAATGAAAATAGAATAATATTACTAATTAGATTGATAAGAAATAAATGTCCTTACACGTGCCGCAATCATAATGTGTAGGACTCTATTTTATATATATATATATATATATATATATATATATATATATATATATATTATTCTCTCTGTTTTATTTACTTTCCTCACAACAAATAGCTTCCATTTCCATAAAATAATATTCTATTCATTTGAAAAAGTGGGTCTTTGAGCTTTCACTTTAACCTTTATATTTTTGTGTGCACAAATGTGAAGGACCCGGTAGTTGAATCCTAGAGAGTAAATCAATAATAACCTATTTCACCAAGTTATCAACTCTGAGGGGCACAAACTACTCTTAAGGGTAGTGAATTCACACTCCAATAATATAACCGAAAGAATCGGGAAGACAGTCGGTCTAATGAAATAACTGTGACAGTTGGTATATGCTGAGATGAAAGTGAAAACCGTGACAGCCGGTATATGCTGGGATGAAAATTGAAAATCGTGACAGCCGGTATATGCTGGGATGAAAAGTAAAAACCGTGACAGCCGGTATATGCTGGAATTAACCGGGAAGGTAGCCGGTCTGATGAGAATAAAAGAACCAGGAGGGCAGCCGGTCTAAGATAATAACAACCTATCGACAGGTGGGAAGACGTTCCCATCATAATCATTCATGCATTTGCATCTGTTTAATTATCGCTGTATGATTGAAATGCTAATGTGTTATTTATTATCGTGAAAATAATTATAGATGATTGAGTCTCGCAGAAAGAGACAGTTATGATGAAAATATTATTGAAAAGCTGAGATAAGGTATATTGTCGTGTATGATGGTTGAGTCTCATAAAAAGAGACAGCTATGATAATGAGATTATTGAAATGCTGAGATTGGCATATTATTGTGAATTTAATTATAGATGGTTGAGTCTCATAAAAAGAGACAGTTATGATAATGAGATTATTGAAATGCTGAGATATGAGACATTATTGTGAATTTAATTATAAATGGTTGAGTCTCATAGAAAGAGACAGTTATGATGTTAAGACTTAGTTAAATAGAAGATTTTATGATGTGAACCTCATTACGAGGTAATTATGAGATAATTGATGGTCTTAAGGTGGACTAATAATTGAGAAGAGGATATTGATACAGAAGAATAAAAGATTAAATATTAAAGGACTATTTATGGAATTTGGAATACTTTTAGTAAATTTAATTCACTGAGCTTGTGAAGCTCACCCCTCATTGTACAATGATTTTCAGGTAACAGGCTTGGCAAATAGTTTGGTGAGTTGAGGTTCAGAAGAAATCATTTTCTGTAAGCCGCGTACGTGTCATCATCCTCAGACTAATGAGAAAATAAAATGAAAAAAAAATTATTTGTAAATCTTCATGCATTTTACGGATTGATGTAAAGTTCTTTTGGTAATATTTATTTTTTACTGCTACATATATGTGTCGTGCTGGGATTCTCAAAATGTGATGACACCTTTTCGGGGTGGTCAACCTGGGATGGGTCGTTATAGTCACACATTGGGGTCAATGTGTAATTTAAGTTTGGGGGTATGGGAGACACATCACACACTTTGTCCTAATTTGTTGTCTTTTCGTCGTAGAGATAAATGCATGCTCATGTTATCGTGAAATTTTGGTTGATCTAAACATTTTCTGTGATGTGATGTCATTGGTGAGCTTAACATTTTGAACACATGATCTGGTGATAAATTTTTAAAATTTAATTACTTACTTTAGGCATTTTGAGAATTCACATGTTTGATCTAATCTAACACGAGCACATTAGCACAAATTATGTGAGGTATGACACGTGATTTTAATGTGTATTTTTCCTTATCTTAACTGAAACTGGATGACTTGTTGGATGAACTCTTGGGCATAGAAAAGCATAATAAAAAAAATAAAAAAAAAAATTCATTATCAATAAACTTTCCGCTGAGTAACTGGACCTCTTGTCTCAGTAAGCAGTGAGTGTTCACGTCAAAAGGTGGAATTTTGTTTGGTAGTATTAAGCCCGGTTTAATTTCGTAGCCTTTTTGACTCGAGTTAGTAAGTCCTTAGGGGTGTCTTTACACCTAATGCCCTAAAACCATCTGGTTTAGGAGTCATTGACTCAACACTCGCTACATGGGCCAATTAGAAAGCTTAAGGGAATTAAACATAGCAGAGCCTTTTATATATAAAAAAAAAAAAAAAAAAAGATAAAAACTATGCCATTTTTGTTCATTCTGATGGGAAATTTGGTGAATCTTGAGACATGGAGACCTTACACATTGGAGTCACTTGGAAGCTTCATTTCTATATGCTAATTCACTTTGCACAGTGTCAGACTTGTGATGCCTTAACCTGCCTTTTGTAAGTAATTAGATTTTAACTTTTCTATTCATTGCGAAGATGGGTTTATCTTTTTAAGCTTGCTCATGAATGAATATCATAGTGATGTGTGCTCCTTAAATTTTTGGATACCATGAGTGATGAACTTATCTTTATGTTTTTTGTTTTTCATTTAGGTTTTTTTTTTATTATTTTGTTTTGCTAAGGGACTAGCAAATTGTAAGTTTGGGGATATTTGATGAGTGCCAAATATTGTATATTTTGGCCCTTTAATTTACATTTGTTAGCTTAGGAATTTGTTACTTTGAGTTGTTTTCGTTGTTTTACAGGTTTACAAGCTTGGAAAGAAGTTTCACTAAATTGCCAGAATTGCTCGTGCAGATCAACCATTTTTGAGGATTTAACTGTATTGATTCAGGAAGAACCACGAGATGAGCCATATATACTTGAAAAGATCCCGATGTCTATTTTCTGAAGAATTTTGCGGATCAATAAAATGATTTTTCTAGAGAAAGTTATGGCAGTTTTAGTAGATAAAGGTCAAAGAGCAAAAACTGGAATCTGCAGTATCCCACATCGGATTGGAAGCATATTGCACTTGTGATATTTCCCTATATAATCCCTTCTTCACTTCATCTTTAATGTACAATTCCTGAGCCACTTTGGTGTTTACCAGTGGACGTCCGCTAGCATTCTAGTGGATCTCGAAGGCTTTGTCACCACAAGGGGAAGCGCCGCCCGTCAGCGAGTGGAATTTCTCCCATGTAAAGTTATTTATTTATTTCTTTACATTTAGTTGTTTTAGTTTAAATGTTTGGTACTTTTATTATGAATTGTAGTTTCATAGTTATGAGTGGCTAGACTCTTTAGCTAAGGTTGAAGATGAAGCCCCGCCGTTATTTGGCGTAGTAGTTCAGATTTGCTTGTACAAATCTGACAATTTTTAGTATAAATGTTCTGTCAATTATTTGAGTTAATCTTATAATTGATTGAGTTTAAATTGTCTGTTGGATATTCGTTGTGTTTCATCTGATGGATACATTGAATGCTTTTCGATTAAATTGGATTTCCTTTGTGATTTGTTGAGAGCGGATACATTGGATGCTTTTGGTTTAGTTGGGATATTCTTTGTTTTTTGTCTTATAGTTGGATTCATGGAATGTTTTGATAGGCTATATTTTTAGAACATATATGCTTAACTTCGGTGGAGTGGATTTGGAAACCTTAGTGTTTTAATTATTAGTTTTTAAAAATCAATTTAGTTTAATTTTAATTTCTTTTGCAAATTATCATCTGAAATTCGGAACTAGGTTAAGATAGAGTTAGTTTAGATTGAAAATATACTTTCACAACACAATTCCCTGTGGATTCGACCTCGCACTTGCACAACACTATACTGCAAACGACTCGTGCGCTTGCGAGTAATTTAAAACTCACAACAGAACCTGCGCATGATCATACAGAATCTCAACCTTCATCAAATGATAGATTAGTTATAGTTCATAGCACGCCTCAAGTACAAGCTCATTTTGACCAATCGATCATTGAGGTTCCACAAGCTGCTGACAACATCCTAATAGATCAAGCAGTTCAGGAAATACCACAAGCTCCTAAACAACTAGTTGAACCACAAGCTCCCATGGGAGACATTGGTACAACATTAAGAAAATCTATTGGAAACAGGAGATCAGCAATTCCTAGTGATTACATTGTGTATCTACAAGAATTTGACTATAATTTTTGGAGCCGAAAATGATCCTGAAACTTTTTCACATGCCATGAGTTGCAAAGAGTCAACCTTGTGGCATGATGTCATGAAGGAAGAGATGAATTCCATGAAAGGCAACGGAGTCTGGGATCTTGTAGAGTTGCCTAATGGGGCGAAGGTCATTAGTTGCAAATGGGTCTTTAAGACCAAGAAAGATTCATTAGGCAACATTGAGAGATACAAAGTGAGACTTGTTGCTAAGGGATTTACTTAAAAAGAATGAATTGATTACACGGAGACTTTCTCTCCTGTATCTAAGAAAGATTCTCTTCGTATTATTTTGGCATTAGTTGTTCATTTTGACATTGAGTTGCAACAAATGGATGTGAAAACCGCATTTCTTAATGGAGATTTGGAGGAGAAGGTTTATATGAAACAACCTGAAGGTTTCTCCTCTAATGATGGTGAGCATTTGGTTTGCAAGCTTAAGAAATCCATATACGGTTTAAAACAAGCCTCCCGTCAATGGTATTTTAACTTCCATGAAGTAATTTCTTCATTCGGTTTTGTAAAAAACCCCATGGATCAATGTATATACCAGAAGGTTAGTGGGAGTAAAATTTATTTTGTTTTATATGTGGATGATATTTTACTTGCAACCAATAATAAGGGCTTGCTGCATGAGGTGAAATAATTTCTTTCTAAAAATTTTGATATGAAAGATATGGGTGAGGCATCTTATGTTATTGGCATTGAGATCCATAGAGATAAACCTCGAGGTGTTTTAGGTCTGTTACAATAAACCTATATCAACAAAGTTTTAGAGAGATTTCGGATAATGGATTGTTCACCAAGTGTAGCTCCCACTGTGAAGGGTGATAGGTTCAATTTGAACCAATGACCGAAGAACGATTTTGAGAGGGAATCCATGAAGAACATTCCATATGCTTCTGCAGTCGGAAGCCTTATGTATGCTCAGGTCTGCACTAGACCTGACATTGCATTTGTTGTAGGGATGCTAGGACGATATCAGAGTAACCCCGGTATAGACCACTAGAGAGCTGCAAAGAAAGTAATGAGGTATCTCCAAGGAACTAAAGACTACAAGCTTATATATAAACAGATGGACAATCTGGATATGATTGGCTACTCTAATTCAGACTTTGCTGGCTGTGTTGATTAATGTAAATCAACATCAGAGTACATTTTTCTGATGCCCAGTGGAGCTGTTTCTTGGAGAAGTGTCAAACAAACATTGATTACTACTTTTACTATAGAAGTCGAGTTCGTCTCCTATTTTGAGGCCACTTCACATGGTGTATGGCTTAGAAGTTTCATTTCTGGGCTTAGAGTCATAGATTCTATATCTAGGCCATTGAGAATTTTCTGCGACAATTCAGCTGCTGTCTTTATGGCTAAGAACAACAAAAGTGGAAGTCGAAGTAAACACATCAACATTAAGTATTTAGCCATAAGAGAACGTGTAAAAGAAAAGAAAGTGGTCATTGAACACATAAGCACTGAATTGATGATCGCTGATCCTTTGACTAAGGGCATGCCACCTCTGAAATTCAAGGATCATGTAGAGAAAATGGGACTTGGTTCCACTTTGTAAGTGCATACATATAGTTTATTAATGAAACTCTTACATATTCTGATGTTTTCTCATATTCATGTGCACCTTAATTTCTTTGAGAAAATTCATCTGTATAGGACCAGGAATAAACATAGGGTTTATTCATTAAGAAATGTTACCACATGAAGAATAATACTTGAAGAACTAAACGCATCGTAATACATGGAAGGTAATACTCACTCTTAGAGGACTTATCGCCATGATTCATGTATTTACTTCTTAAAATATATCAATGGGATTAAGTTAGGTTAAACATATGGACCAAGTGGGAGAATGTAATAAATTCAAGCATTAATTATGGAATTAAGTGGAGGTAGATGTAATAAATTCAAGCATTAATTGTGGCAATTAAGTGGAGGTAGATGTGCTCCACTAAGCATTAATTGTGGCCAAATTAATTCAATTATTCTTAGTGCATTTCTCCTATAAATAGGATAACCATAGAGCACATTAAGGGTTAGCAAGTTGAGTGTTAGAGAGAAAACACAAGGTGTATAAGGAATGTTGATTCATATTCTCAATGGTTGTATTGAGAGTATAAGGTATATGTAACCAACCTATATATGGTCCATGTTTAACCCTTTAGCTATCCATTGATTGTGGCAACAAGCGTATGGAATACGGACGGACGTTCTTGATGGAATAACATGTATAAATACAGGTTTGGTCCCTAGACTCGGTACTTCTCATTTTCTTTCATACACCATCAAATTGAAGAGAGTTCTGAGAGTCTAAAAGAACCAATATCGAAAGAATAGCAGATTGTGTAAGTGAAAAGCTTCAATGACTAAAAGTATGTTTACAGTCTTTATAATTCTACATTTAATCTATATGCTATTTAAGTTGTTTAGCATGTTTAGATTATATTTAAGTTCTAACACCGATAACATATAATATATGGCTATTATCATCTCCATTACATTACCTGATTTGGAATGGCGAAGCAACAGCAAACATCCAAGGTTGTTCTCAATGGAACCTGGATCTGTGATGACAGGGCAAAAAACTTAAAAGACTTAAACAGACGCATCAAGTATAGCATTATGGAAGTTACAGGACCTTTTTCAGATATATAGTGAAAATATAGTGCTTAACAAAAGAATGCAATGGTAATAAAAAGAAAGGACAATATCCACCTATTTCTACAGAAACGGTATTATACAATACTACTCCACTATTTTGTTAATTATAAATTATATTCAACCCTTTAGGTTGGTCGAACTTAAAAATCACTAAAAGCCCCTGCAATCAATAACATTTTCAATCATGTGATGCGTAGTAGTAATGAGAATTAGGCACAATTAGATACTTCTATGAAAATAAATAACAACTTGAAGTTACGGTTGTGATGGGGAAAACAAGTAGATGAGGGAGAGTCACCGCATCCATGTGCAACGAGAATATGGGTTTCATCAACATCTTCCCACCAAGCCATTAGGACTTTTCTTTGACACACGAATATATGTGTGTATATATATATATATATGGCAGCTGCCGAATTGAGGGAGATTCCCTAAGAACTATTTTATATTTATCCTAAAGAGAGGGAAAGAGAGGGAGGAGAAAGGGAAGTCTCGAGAATGGAAATAGCTGAGCAGTTTCGTTTCTGGCGTTCAAGCACGAAGAGAATAGGTTCAAATAGGACTACAGCTTGTTTGTGAGGGGGTTTAAAGAAGGGAAGGTGAAAGGGCATTGAGGGTTTCCACCTGTACATTTTTTGGGGGGCTAAATTCCGTTTTAAATTCCTAAGTATATGCCAATTCTCAAATTGGTATTTCAATTTTTTTTTTTCAATTATGCTCTCAAACTATTAATTGCATCTCAATATGATCCTTTGTCGATATTGGGATGTGAATTGTCACATTAACATATTTATTTGAGTAAAACTAACCAATTTGGTTAAAACTCTCTCTCACTCTCTCGTTAAAAGGTTAAATTTCCTTTTTTTTATTCTCAAAATATATATTGTTTTTTAAATTAGTCCTTCAACTTTTTTTTTTATCAATTTTATCTTAATATCACTCCTTCGCTTAGATATTGATGATAAGTGCCTGTGCATTTTCAAATCGTCATGTTTATTTGGCCAAAGTTGGATGGTTTGGCTAAAATTTTATGTCTAGTTAAATTGAACTGCAATTCCAAGTGTATTGATGGGAGAAAACCCTTTTTTTCTATCTCACATATAATCTTAGGAATGGATTTGGCTAAATTCTCGTCATCTTCTTCTATCAAGAGCATAAGGTTCTCCATCTATATCTCATTTTCTTTAAAGGTGTCAAAATTGAGCCGTGACCCGTTTAACCCTTGACATGCACATATATGGGTTGGGCATGAGCCTAAATTCCAAAATCATTTAAAAATTTCCCTTATCCATACCGACCTGACCCAACCCAAGAAAATCGTGGGTCGACCCGCAAGACCTGTAAGCATTACCTGTGTTAACAAAAATGAGTATGACCCACGAGCATAACTCGTATAATCGAATAAAAGGTTCGTATATATCACTTAACTCACAATTTTTACTAAAAAATTTATAAACTTTTCTTTTTAAAACCCTTCATTCATAAAACTCTCCTCAAGACCTTAATGCATTCAAATACATTTGACTTGAGACAATAACCATTGAGTCAAGCATTAATTATAGCAATTAAGTGGAGGTAGATGTAATAAATTCAAGCATTAATTGTGGCAATTAAGTGGAGGTAGATGTGCTCCACTAAACATTAATTGTGGCCAAATTAATTCAATTATTCTTAGTGCATTTCTCCTATAAATAGGATAACCATAGAGCATATTAAGGGTTAGCAAGTTAGAGTATTAGAGAGAAAACACAAGGTGTGTAAGGAATGTTGGTTTATATTCTCAATGGTTGTATTGAGAGTATAAGGTATATGTAACCAACCTATATATGGTCTATTGACCCTCGCCCGTATTTTAATGATGGTAAAACACAACTGTTATTTGACTAACGAGTTTAAACTAAGTTGTATTAAGGATCAAACACATTCAACCAAGGAACAAAGTGCAAGAACTCGAACTAAATCAAGTATCAAGTGAAGACTGAAGATCTAGTATAGGTCTTAAGGTTTAGAACCAATGTAAGTCTCACTTATGGTATTAGCTTGTTCAATGGCTCGAACACAAAAGGTTTTCTAAAACCGTTAATTTTAAAACAAATGTTTTTTTATGAAAAACAGAAAAAAAACTGGGTTGGAAGACAACCCAGTCGACTGGGTACATATACCAGTCGACTGGTATATGGGACAGAAGGTCCCCAGTCGACTGGATGAATCAACCCAGTCGACTGGTAATTGGATAGTAAGTCCCCAGTCGACTGGATGAATCAACCTAGTCGACTGGTAAAAGGGACAGAAAGTCCCCAGTCGACTGGATGAAATATACCAGTCGACTGGATACCCAGAAGGTCTGAAAACGTGATTTTTTCAAGAGAACCCAGTCGACTGGTATCTCGACCCAGTCGACTGGTAGTTCAAAAATATGACCGTTGGACTCCAAATCTGAACGTTTTAAAGTAAATCTTTTTCAAATTAAAGTCCTAAACGGCCATATTAATTGATTGCTATATAAACCCATTCAGTTAAGCATTCAATAACAAGCTGCATATATTCAAAAAGAGTTGATCTCACATAATCAAGTTTTTATATTCTTGAAACACAAAAAGCTTTGAAATAATCTTGTTGAGCCATTTATTCAAGCTTTACTTTGAAAGAGAGACATTTCTGTTGTAATAAGCTTTCATTTGCTGTCTCTCTACCTTTTACTTTACACCATCTTTGTGAAGGGGTTACTTCCGAAAGGAAGGGGATTGTTCGGTTTAAGCAACTCCTGTAATTTGCTTGTGTACAGTTTGTGCAACACCCGGCTAAGTTGTGGGACTAAGTTTTCTTAGTGGATTACTTCAAGGAGTTCCTTGAAGAGAGTGGATGTAGGGTCAGAACGAATCTGATATTGCCGAACCACTATAAACTGTGTTTGCATCCTCTTTCCTTAATCTCTTTATTTACAGCTCATTACTTGTATTAATTGTTTGCTGCTTATCAGTTTTACAGCTCATTACTTGTATTAATTGTTTGCTGCTTATCAGTTTTTATAAACTTGTATTAATTCCGCAAGAAGTTTTTAAAAACCCAATTCACCCCCCTCTTGGGTTGAAACCTCGAGCTACAATTGGTATCAGAGCTTCGTTCTCTTAATTAGGCTTAAAATCCTTGAGTTGATCCAATGGCAGCAAATAACTACTCTGAGGGACACTCTTATACTATACCACCATTGTTCAATGGCTCAAATGATAACTATTGGAAAAATAGAATGAAAATCTTTGTCGAATGACAAGATTACAATCTATGGAGAATTATAGAAGAAGGACCTAAAATTCTTTCAAAAGAAATAGTTATTGGAGAGACTCTTCATACAATGCATAAACTCAAAACTGAGTTTACTGACGAGGATTGTAAAACGATGTCTCTCAATAGTAGAGCAACAAGCATGCTACATTGTGCATTAGATATTTCTGAATATAACAAAATATCTGCATGCGTTTCTGCTAAAGAAATATGGGAAAAATTACAAGTCACATATGAAGGAACTAGTGAAGTAAAAAAGTCTAAAATTTACATGCTAATTTCTGAGTATGAATCTTTTAAGATGTCTCCTAACGAAACCATTTATGAAATGCACTCACGGTTCACCACTATTATAAATGGTTTAAAATTGCTTGGTAAGAATATTGAGGAAGTTGAACTAACCAAAAAAATCTTGAGATCTCTACCACCATAATGGAAACCAAAGAGGACAGCCATTCAGGAGGCCAAAAATCTTGACAAGCTTGATGTTGAGACACTACTCGGGTCATTATTGACATACGAGATGGAAGAAATGACTCCCATCGTCAATGATGATGAGAAGAAGAAAAGCAAATTGCTCTCAAAACTTCTACGAGCAACAAAGAAAAGGAATTAGAACAAGAAGCAGAGAGCAGTGAAGAGGATGGTGAAATGGCCTTAATCACCAGACGATTCCATAGGTTCTTGAAGAAAAGCAAGAAACCTTACTCAAAAGATCCCACCTCAAAAAGGGAACCACTTATGTGCTATGGCTGCAAGAAGCCAGGACATATAAAAGCTGACTGTCCGGTTTCAAACAAACCATACAAGGGCTTTAATAAGAAAGCTATGGTAGCAACTACCTGGAGCGATGACGAAGAAGATGAGTCATCAGACAAAGAAATCGGATATGAGGAAATTGCCAACCTTTGTTTGATGGCAATCGACGATGAAAGTGAGGTAACATCTTCTCCCTCTTCAAAAAATAATATTGTTACTAGTAGTGAAGAACTGCTAGAAGTTATAAATGAAATGCATGAAGAATTGAAGAAATTTGATTCTAGAAATTCTGTTCTTAAGAAAGAAGTATCATCTCTTTCTAAAGAAATGATAATTCTTAGAGAAGAAAAAGAAAAATTATCATCTTTACTGTATGATTCTTCTCAAGATTTTCTCAAAGATGAAAATGAGAATTTGAAAAATAAAATTTCTGAATTAAATAGCACTATATCAAGACTTATGCTTGGTAAAGAAAAACTTGATGAAGTGCTTTCTTCCCAAAGATGAAGTGGAGGAAAATATGGTGTAGGATATTCTCCACTGGGAAAACAAAAAACAAAAGAGAGTTTATTAATGAAAGCCTCTTGTGTAGATGGAGCTTCTACTTCAAAAGCTCCTAGCATGGTTAAAAGCACTCCCTTGATAAATGCTAGGAAGTCTAGAAACTTAAATGATCATACTAAATTGAAGCATCCTAAAAATACTTACGCTTATATGTATGCTCATTCTAGAAATGCTCATACACATCCTAGAAATAATTATCATGCTCAATCTAGGAACAATGTGTATAATCAAATAATGCATTCTGCTCATGCTCATCCTAGGAATTATCATCATGGTTATCCTAGAAACAAAATGCACACACAAAATAATGCTAGCATGTATCCTAGAATGCATCATCATACTTTTTATAGAAATGACATGCATTTTCATACTCCTTACCATAGAAACATGTATCCTAGGAACTATTATCCTAAGGATTATAGGAATGCACATGTAAGACATCCTAGAAATTTCTATGACTATCATGCTAGGATTGTGCATCATCAACTTGTTCATAGATCACCACATGTTAAGAAAGTATGGGTCCCAAAAGGAACCGTATTTTCAAGGACTAACCCTAAAGGACCCAAGAAATTTTGGGTACTTAAAAGTGCTATCGTATATCCTTGTGTGATGTAGATTTGCCTCAACACCAAGGAGAAAGGTAACTGTTGGTACCTTGATAACGAATGCTCGAAGCACATGACCGGTGATAAAAGCGTATTCAATGAGCTAACTCTAAGAGATGGTGGACTTGTGACCATTGGAGACAATACTAAAATAAAGATCATCGGGCATGGAAAAGTCGGTAATGATTTCTCAACCTTAGATAATGTATTGCTAGTACAAGGCCTTAAGCCAAATTTACTTAGCATTAGTCAATTATGTGACAAAGGATACAAAGTCACATTTGAGACCTCTCATTGTCTAGTTATAGACGTCAAGAGCAACAAGATCAAATTCATTGGCCATAGACATGAAAATGTCTACATAGTTGATTTAAAATCCTTGCATTCTGATAATGAAAAATGTTTTCCTGCTTTTAGTGATAATCCATGGCTATGGCATAGAAGGCTTGGTCATGTAAACATGAACTTGCTAAAAATTGTTTCAAGAAAAGATTTAGTTATTGGACTTCCTAAAATCAATTTTGAAAAAGACAAAGTTTGCAATGCTTGTTAAATGGGAAAACAAACTAGGATTTCTTTTAAAGCAAAAAATGTAGTTTCAACTACTAGACCTTTGGAACTTTTGCATATGGACTTATTTGGTCCAATTAGTACCATTAGTCTAGGTGGCCATCAATATGCTCTTGTTATTGTTGATGACTATTCAAGATATACCTTTGTTATTTTTATTGCTTACAAGGATGAAGCTTTCAAAGTATTTGAAAAGTTTTGCAAAAAGGTACAAAATGAAAAAAGAATTTGTATTTCAAGCATAAGAAGTGATCATGACAAAGAATTTGAAAATCAAAGCTTTTCAAAATTTTGTGATGAAAATGGAATTAATCATAACTTTTCAGCTCCTAGAACTCCTCAACAAAATGGAGTTGTTGAGAGGAAAAATAGAGTTCTAGAAAAATTTTCAAGAACTATGCTTTGTGAAAATAGTTTACCAAAATACTTTTGGGCTGAAGCCGTGAATACTTCTTGCTATATATTAAATAGAATTTTGATAAGGCTTTTGCTTGATAAAACTCCATATGAACTATGGAAAGGGAAAAAACCCAATATTTCTTATTTTCGTGCTTTTGGTAGTAAGTGCTTCATCTTAAATAACAATAAAACTAACTTGGGTAAATTTGATTCCAAGACCGATGAAGGGATATTTTTAGGTTATTCAACTACTAGTAAGGCTTATAGAGTTTTCAATAAGAGAACTCTAGTAGTAGAAGAATCTGTGCATGTAACTATCAATGAATCTAACCCAATGAGTAGTAGAGAAGTTTCCTTTAAAGATGATACAGATTTTATTCCAAGAATAGAAACTCGTACTCCCATTGTTGACCCAAAAGAGAGTTCTCCTCAAGCAAATGAAGGGATAGCAACTCCCAATTTGGACCAACCATCCTTAAGTCAACAAGAGGAAAATCTACCCAAGGATTGGAGGTATGTAAATTATCATCCAATTGATCAAGTGATTGGTGATCCTTTACAAGGGGTAAGAACTCGCTCTTCCATTAGAAATATTTGCAATTTTGTAGCTTATTTGTCTCAAGTAGAACCTAAGACATTTATAGAAGCTGAAAAAGATAATGATTGGATAATTGCAATGCAGGAAGAGATAAATCAATTTGAGAGAAACAGTGTTTGGAAACTAGTTCCAAGACCTAAAGATCATTCAATAATTGGAACTAAATGGGTATATAGAAATAAAATGGATGAAAATGGTATAGTAACTAGAAATAAGGCTAGACTAGTTGCTAAGGGATATAACCAAGAGGAAAGAATAGATTTTGATGAAACCTATGCTCCCGTAGCTAGATTAGAAGCCATTCAAATGTTATTAGCATTTGCATGCTTTAATAAATTTATACTATTTCAAATGGATGTGAAAAGTACCTTTTTAAATGACTTTATAGAAGAAGAGGTTTATGCTGAGCAACCTCTTGGATTTGAAAATCCTAGTCTACCAAATCATGTCTACAAGCTTTCTAAAGCTCTATATGGGTTGAAGCAAGCTCCAAGAGCATGTATGAAAGACTAAGTAAATTTTTGATTGATAATGATTTTGTAAGAGGTAGAATAGATACAACTCTCTTCACAAAAACTCATAAAAATGACACTTTGACAGTTCAAATATATGTTGATGATATTATATTTGGTGCTACTAATGAATCTATGTGTCAAGAGTTTGCAAAGTGCATGCAAGGTGAATTTGAAATGAGCATGATGGGAGAACTTACTTACTTCCTTGGACTGCAAATCAAGTAACTAAAAGGAGGTATCTTCATCAATCAACAAAAGTACATCAAAGACCTACTAAAGAGGTTCGGGATGGAAAGCTCAAAGCCAATTGGAACGCCTATGAGCACAACTACTAAACTTGATCTTGATAAAGGAGGTAAAACTGTAGATTCTAAATATTATAGAAGCATGATAGGTGCTTTACTTTATTTGACTGCAAGTAGACCTGATATAATGTTCAGTGTATGCATATGTGCTAGATTTCAGTCTAATCCTAAGGAATCACATGTAGTTGCAGTAAAAAGAATCCTTAGATATCTACAAGGAACCCAGACCATAGGATTATGGTACTCTAGAGAATCATCTTTTGAGCTAGTAGAATATTCAGATGCTGATTTTGCTGGATGTAGGTTAGATAGAAAGAGCACAAGTGGAACATGCCAATTCTTAGGTGCTATGTTAACTTCTTGGTTTTCCAAGAAACAGAATTCCGTTGCACTATCAACCGCTGAGGCGGAATATGTAGCAGCTGGTAGTTGTTGTGCCCAAGTATTATGGATGAAACAACAACTAGAAGACTATGGCATGAACCTAAAAAATATTCCTATATTTTGTGATAATACTAGTGCCATCAACCTAACCAAAAATCCTATTCAGCACTCTAGAACTCAGCATATAGAGATTAGACATCATTTCCTAAGAGACCATGCTAAAAAAGGTGATATAAGATTAGAATTCATACCTTTAGAAGATCAAATAGCTGATATTCTTACAAAACCCTTAAGTGAAGCTAGTTTTTGTAAGATTAGAATGTTGATGGGACTGCTTGATTTTGGTAAACTGAATGTTTCATTGCATCTCATTTCATCATTTGCATATTTGACATTGAGTGAAAGAATATTAATCCTTTTTTAATTATTTCTCTCACTCAAAAATATCATAGATAAACAAAATCGTGCAAAAATTCAAGACTAGAAATTTTACTAAGGGTCCAGTCGACTGGTAAATGCTCTCCAATTTACTGGTAATTCACTGCCAGATCTTCCAGTCGACTGGTATATCTGACCCAGTCGACTGGTAACTCTCTGCCAAATATTCCAGACGACTGGTAAGTCTTCTTTAGTCGTCTATTAGGCCAAATCCCTGTTTGGCGCCAATTTTTGAAAAACCCTTGTCCTCCAGTCGACTGGTAAAGATAGCCCAGTCGACTGGTAAATGACTGCCAGATTATCTAGTCGACTGGTACGTTTACCTAGTCGACTGGTAGGCAAACTGTTCATCTTCTCAGTGGGACCCAGTCAACTGGTAACGCAATATTATAAATAGGACTGTTCATTTTTCTGAAATTTTACGCCATTTTCAAGCTCCCAAATTTTCTCTCTCTAGAAAAATTCACCATTTTGATCTAAAAACCATCCAAACTTCATCTAAACACACCGATCTACTCATCCGTAAAGAGATTTTTGACTTTCTACAGTTAAAATCTCTTATTTTCGGCCAAATCTATTTTTCTCAAAAACTGCTTTTTCTTCAAAATGAGCGATAAGATCCATATAAAACTCACAACAAGTGGACCTAATGCGCCTAAAAAGTCAAGGTCTTCAAAACCTTCGGCTTCGGAGTAGAAAGGGAAGGGAGCAGCGGGCTCATCCAGCAAGGAGCCCAGAACAGAGTTAGAGCAGACTCTGTTTTATAGTCCAGCGGCTCATGCAAGGTATAATTTTATAATCCGTCACAAGAAAATCATGATGGGTAGAGTCGTTGATTTCAACTCTATTCGCCATGGAAATTTCGATATTCTACCAGCCTTTGAGGCAATAAATCGACCCCACTGGTCAGAATTTATGAGAAATATTACCCGCGACTGATTCACCAGTTCTACGCGAACTTGGTGAAACCCAATCCTCTGGCTCTGAGATTCAGAACCAGAGTCAGCGGTGTGGAGTTTGAGGTCAACACTGACCTCTTGATGAGCGTTCTGAGAATCCCTGTAAGGGGGATTCAATGGAGTCTGGATGGATGGTTAGACAACTTTGAGGTTGAAGAGGCCTGTCGGATAGTCAGGGGAGACCCTAACTATGTGTACAGACCCACTACATTTCATACATGTAGTGATATGCCCCTCGACTCAAAGATGTTTCAGCTGATTGTCAGTTGGACCATCCACCCGAGATTCGGGAGTCGAGGGTATCTATCTAAAATAGATACGGTATTGATTTGGTGCCTAAAATCTGGGCACCACTTCAATATATATCCTCTGCTGCTCGCCAACATGATAAACAGCAAAGCAAACGACTCCGGGTGTCTTCCTTATGGGATGCTCATTACGCTCATCCTCCAGCACTTCCGAGTACCTTTGCCTGCCTCCGAGGCTCAAGATATCGGATTGACGGACATCATCAACATCTCATCACTGAAGAATATGGGACGTACTGTTCGTGAAGGGTTCCTCTATCCGAAGGCCGGAAAGCGCCTGAGGATCCGAGAGGATGCGAGCGACAGTGATGATGATGCTGATACGACTGCTGAGATGGAGACGGATACCCGAGCACCTCCCATTGGTGACTCGAGTACTGGTCAGACTGGTTACGGCGACATCCTACGAGCTATCACGAGCCTCCAGATGATGATGGAGTCCGGTTTCCAGTCCATGCAGTCTGATTACCAGAGACTGAGCTCCTCCATAGGCCACTTACGGGACGACTTCAAGTTACATCGAGAGCACACCGAGGGTTCCCTAGCTGAGATTAGGGATCTTCTTTGTGACAGCTCGGATTCTCCCGCACCTTGAGTCTATATCTTTATTATGTACTTAGTGTTTTCCAGTTCTTATCACATAGCACGGACATATCATGTATTATTTTGTCTTAGTTATGGCTCTGAGAAGCCCGTTTGTGTATTGACTTTTTATATATGATGATGTATTTCTATTAGCCATATTTACACTATTTGTGATATGTTAGCTCTGTTTTAAAACTCTGTTTAGCCACTAAACTGCTCTAAAATGCTTATACGTGTATGAAAACTTCCGGTTCTTCCTGGGAAGGCTTTCGAAATCCGAATGAAGCCAAATTTTTGCGTACAAGTTCGTTTTCTTATACTCTCAATGATTGTATTGGCTAAATAGCTTATTTTTCATGTTATGCCCCCTTTGGTTGCTGTTGTCAAAACAAGGGAGAAAAATGAGAAAAACGATAAAATCTAAGTAAACCCAACCAACGCATAGATTCAGGGGGAGCATTGCTCCATAGCATTATAAAAATGTTTATTGATTAGTTGAGTTTGATTATGGATTGGTTGAAAGAGAAATAAACTATGTTTGCTTGTTTACAGGGTGGTTTTATTCGAAAAACAGAGAAGACTCTGTCCAATTTTTTGTAAAATCCTAACACTTAGCTTTTAAAACTATTTTCACATTATTAGTTTTGTCATCATCAAAAAGGGGGAGATTGTTGACCCTCGCCCGTATTTTAATGATGGCAAAACACAACTGTTATTTAACTAACAAGTTTAAACTAAGTTGTATTAAGGATCAAACACATTCAACCAAGGAACAAAGTGCAAGAACTCGAACCAAATCAAGTATCAAGTGAAAACTGAAGATCTAGTATAGGTCTTAAGGTTTAGAACCAATGTAAGTCTCACTTATGGTATTAGCTTGTTCAATGGCTCGAACACAAAAGATTTTCTAAAACTGTTAATTTTAAAACAAATGTTTTTTTATGAAAAACAGAAGAAAAATTAGGTTGGAAGACAACCCAGTCGACTGAGTACATATACCAGTCGACTGGTATATGGGACAGAAGGTCCCCAGTCGACTGGATGAATCAACCCAGTCGACTGGTAATTGGACAATAAGTCTCCAGTTGACTGGTAAAAGGGACAGAAAGTCCCCAGTCGACTGGATGAAATATACCAGTCGACTGGATACCCAGAAGGTCTGAAAACGTGATTTTTTCAAGAGAACCTAGTCGACTGATATCTCAACCCAGTCGACTGGTAGTTCAAAAATATGACCATTGGACTCCAAATCTGAACATTTTAAAGTAAATTTTTTTCAGATTAAAGTCCTAAACGGCCATATTAATTGATTGCTATATAAACCCATTCAGTTAAGCATTCAATAACAAGCTGCATACATTCAAAAAGAGTTGATCTCACATAATCAAGTTTTTATATTCTTGAAACATAAAAAGCTTTGAAATAATGTTGTTGAGCCATTTATTCAAGCTTTACTTTGAAAGAGAGACATTTCTGTTGTAATAAGCTTTCATTTGTTGTCTCTCTACTTTTTACTTTACACCATCTTTGTGAAGGGGTTACTTCCGAAAGGAATGGGATTGTTCAGTTTAAGCAACTCCTGTAATTTGCTTGTGTACGATTTATGCAACACCCGGCTAATTTGTGCGACGAAGTTTTCTTAGTGGATTACTTCAAGGAGTTCCTTGAAGAGAGTGGACGTAGGGTCGGAACGAATCCGATATTGCCGAACCACTATAAACTGTGTTCGCATCCTCTTTCCTTAATCTCTTTATTTACAGCTCATTACTTGTATTAATTGTTTGCTGCTTATCAGTTTTTATAAACTTGTATTAATTCCGCAAGAAGTTTTTAAAAACCCAATTCACCCCCCCTCTTGGGTTGAAACCTCGAGCTACATGGTCCATGTTTAACCCTTTAGCTATCCATTGATTGTGGTAACAAGCGTATGGAATACGGACAGACGTTCTTGATGGAAGAACATGTATAAATACAGGTTTGGTCCCTAGACTCGGTACTTCTCATTTTCTTTCATACACCATCAAATTGAAGAGAGTTCTGAGAGTCTAGAAGAACCAATATCGAAAGAATAGCAGATTGTGTAAGTGAAAAGCTTTAATGACTGGAGGTATGTTTACGGTCTTTATAATTCTGCATTTAATCTATATGTTATTTAAGTTGTATAGCATGTTTAGATTATATTTAAGCTCTAACACCGATAACATATAATATATGGCTATTATCATCTCCATTACATTACCTGATTTGGGATGGCGAAGCAACAGCAAACGTCCAAGGTTGTTCTCAATGGAACCTGGATCTGTGATGATAGGGCAAAAAACTTAAAAGACTTAAACAGACGCATCAAGTATAGCATTATGGAAGTTACAGGACCTTTTTCAAATATATAGTGAAAATATAGTGCTTAACAAAAGAATGCAATGGTAATAAAAAGAAAGGACAATATCCACCTATTTCTACAGAAACAGTATTATACAATACTACTCCACTATTTTGTTAATTATAAATTATATTCAACCCTTTAGGTTGGTCGAACTTAAAAATCACTAAAAGCCCCTGCAATCAATAACATTTTCAATCATATGATGCGTAGTAGTAATGAGAATTAGGCACAATTAGATACTTCTACGGAAATAAAGAACAACTTGAAGTTACGGTTGTGATGGGGAAAACAAGTAGATAAGGGAGAGTCACCACATCCATGTGCAACGAGAATACGGGTTTCATCAACATCTTCCCACCAAGCCATCAGGACTTTTCTTTGACACACGAATATATGTGTGTGTGTGTATATATATATATATATATATATATATATATATATATATATATATATATATATATATATATGACAGCTGCCGAATTGAGGGAGATTCCCTAAGAACTATTTTATATTTATCCTAAAGAGAGGGAGAGAGAGGGAGGAGAAAGGGAAGTCCGGAGAATGGAAATAGCTGAGCAGCTCCGTTTCTGGAGTTCAGGCACGAAGAGAATAGGTTCAAACAGGACTACAGCTTGTTTGTGAGGGGGTTTAAAGAAGGGAAGATGGAAGGGCATTGAGGGTTTCCACCTGTACATTTTTTGGGGGGCTAAATTCCGTTTTAAATTCCTAAGTATATGCCAATTCTCAAATTGGTATTTCAATTTTTTTTTTCAATTATGCTCTCAAACTATTAATTGCATCTCAATATGATCCTTTGTCGATATTGGGATGTGAATTGTCACATTAACATATTTATTTGAGTAAAACTAACCAATTTGGTTAAAACTCTCTCGTTAAAAGGTTAAATTTCCTTTTTTTTTATTCTCAAAATATATATCGTTTTTTAAATTAGTCCTTCAACTTCTTCTTTTTTATCAATTTTATCTTAATATCACTCCTTCGCTTAGATATTGATGATAAGTGCATGTGAATTTTCAAATCATCATGTTTATTTAGCCAAAGTTGGATGGTTTGGCTAAAATTTTATGTCTAGTTAAATCGAACTGCAGTTCCAAGTGTATTGATGGGAGAAAACCCTCTTTTTCTATCTCACATATAATCTTAGGAATGGGTTTGGCTAAATTCTTGTCATCTTCTTCAATCAAGAGCGTAAGGTTCTCCATCTATATCTCATTTTCTTTAGAGGTGTCAAAATTGACTCGTGACCCCTTTAACCCTTGACATGCACATATATAGGTTGGGCATGAGCCTAAATTCCAAAATCATTTAAAAATTACCCTTACCCATACCGACCTGACCCAACCCAGGAAAATCGTGGGTCGACCCGTAAGACCTGTAAGCATTACCTATGTTAACGAAAATGAGTATGACCCACGAACATAACTCGTATAACCGAATAAAAGGTTCGTATATATCACTTAACTCACAATTTTTACTAAAAAATTTATAAACTTTTCTTTTTAAAACCCTTCATTCATAAAACTCTCCTCAAGACCTTAATGTACTCAAATACATTTGACTTGAGACAATAACCATTGAGTTAAAGGTTGTTGGTTCATCAAAAAAATATTAATTTATCAACCCATAGGTTTTCTAACTAAAGCATGATTGGTAATGAGTCTATTTTCATAATAAGGATCTCACAACGTATCAAATCTTTCTCAAAATAAAGCAAAATTGTTGTCCAAAACCTTGAATTTCACTTATAAATATGAAGTATATTTTGATATAATTTTAAAATACTATAAAAAAATTTATTTTTAAATCTCAAAAGATAGTTCTTTACTTCCATATTAAAAATTTTAAAAAAAAGATAATTCTTCATTTTAAGCCCACAATATATCAAATTAAACTATTAGAACAAGCTTCCTTACCATATAACACCCACCATTTGAGATTTTATGGAGGTTGAAGAAGGTGATGGTGATGGTGTAATTGCCAAAAAGCAGATGGGGGACTTAGGGACTTAGGAATTTTGATCGAGTTAAAGAGAGTAAAGGATGGGCTGATTTAAGGGGAAAGCAAAAGCGAGCAAGAACATCTTTTCACTTGCACACAACACGTATATGTGCATGGCACCTGTGCACTAGTGATAATTTGGTCGAAAAATACCTCGTAATGGTCTATTGGACACCTCCAAAATACATGGTGTAAATTAGTCAAATTTCAAATGTAAAGGGATATTGAAACACAAGGTAAAAGAAAGGTGTTTAGTGATAATAAACCTAATTTATTTTTTGGACTATGGTTGGTTTTCCCTTTAATTATAATTAAGGATACAATTCAATAAGATAGCTCATGCTCACTAAGAATATGAGTTTACAACTGTTAGATCGGGTTTAATATGTTGATTTGATGGTTGTGAGCTCATGCTTATTGTAAGCAAGAGTTCACGATCATCAAATGACTCATTGAGTTTAATATGTTGATTTGACAGATGTGAGCTCGTGCTTCCCATGAGCACGAGCTCATTAAATCGTTATCTTTTTCTACTTCGATCAATTATTTTGATTTTAAAGCCATACTTTACAACTTGTTAATAACAAAAAAAAAAAAGAGAAATTACAGACACTCCATTTGTGATTTGAATCTAATCAAATTAGGTATATGTGGTTTAAAATTTTGCACATAGTTATGCTGTGCTTTCCTCCGTCATATGTATAACCCTAGTCCGGAGAAAACCACATTTTTTTCAGGAAAAATATATTGAAATGCCAAAATTACCACTGTTTACATGAAAATCCTAACACTTAACAATTTGGTATCCACCTAGAAAAGGCAAAAAAAAAAATTCCTCTCATTTTCTATTACTCAAACACACACAAAAAAGACTATTGATTTCTTATTTTTATCATTTATTCTAATTAATTAATTAATATTATTTTATTAAAATTTCAAAATGCCTCAAAAGCTTCAAAAGACTTATCCGGATTAATTATAATTAATATTATAATTATCACACTATATGCTCACATTTAACACTCTTGCTCATCAAATTGTTTGATATTTATGTAAAAATATTTTGATAAATATTTATTCATAGGTATTAAGTTAGTAAAGTTTATTGATAATTTATTTATTTATATTATTTCAATTTTTTAGTATTTTTATAATTTAATTAATATTATTTTATTCAAAACGCCCCAATGTTTCAAAAGGTTTACGCCCCAACGCCTCGGGGCTTACGCCTCGCCTTATTGAGGCAAAACGCCTCGCTCAACGCCCTCGCCTCTGAAAACACTAATCAAAACATAAATCTACAAATCAAATAAAAAACGGAAAACAAAAAAACATATCTTTATTTCCTTTCTATATACCCAGTAACAAAAACAAAACAGACAAAAAAAATCCACCTAACCTAGCGGCGTTGCACATGATAAAGAGGAGGAGAAGGAATAAAAATGTACAAATTCCCATAACTAATCTTCCTAGACAGATCCAATGTGGTTGTGCCGCTGATTTGCCCAGCTAGATTCGGCGCGACTGCGCCATCGATCTTCTTGGCAGATCTGGCAGTGCAACGTGGAAGGAAGAAAGAAGAAAGAAGAAGGAAGAAAGAAGAAAGAAGAAAGAATAAAAAATAAAAGAAAAGGAGAAAAATAAGAAGAAAAGGAGAAAAAAAATCGTGCTTAAAAAAGTTGATGCAAGGGTAATTTTGGCATTTCCCAAAATTTTCACTGGAAAAGTGTGAGATCAGGCCAGAAAAAGACCTGTCTGATTATCTAACGAAGCAAAACATACTTAAGTGCAAAATTTGGGAAGCTATTTTGTTTTTTTTGGTATTGTTTTTAGAAATAACAATTGAGATTTATATCATCTCTGATTAAGAATTAAAATTAAATTAAATATATAATGAGATTGAATTTCACATCATCAAATAAGAATGATTCAAATATAAATTTATAATAGTAACATTTAATTTCACCATTAACTTGACTTCTATTTTATCAATTCTCAGATAGAGAATTCAAATACCAAAATTAACACATACCGTAAATTGAATTAATTAATGCTCTAATCGATGGGAGGGATAAATGACGGGAGAGGGATATCTTTTATTGTATAGCCCATGAATCGAATGGGTCTCATTTGAAAAAAAAATAATCTAAATTTAGAACAAATTTTGATATGAAATCTTATTTACTTACTAGATTGTCTGACAATATTATAGCATCCAACATTAAATCCTTGTGGGTTTTGAGATTTTTTGTGGTTAAAAGAACAAAAATATATTACATATTAACAATAAAAATCTAGTATATATATATATATATATATTTGTATGTATGTATGTATGTATGTATATGTATATATATAATAGTCTTTTAAATTGTGATTGCACCACGTGTAAAAAATAATTATTTCTTATCAACCATAAATACAATATAGTATAATATAATATATATATATATATATATAAATTAAGTATAATATATAATCAATATAAATTAGATTTATTTAATAGACACGTAATTAAATAGTTAAAAAATTATATTTACTCTTATTTACTTTTTAATAATTTATTATTATTTCAACTTTAATGTATTGCCAATCACTTTATCTTTTTCTTTAGATTTTTAAAGTTTTAACCCATTAACCTCTAAAAGTATCAATTGATTCAAAGATTCTTTAATATAATTATTTATTTTGTATACAGATTTCAATATTTTTATGAAGCAATATCCATTGGAAAATCACATGATGCACTAATGCTAAAAATTCATTTCAACATTGATTATACTTACATAAATTAATTTATTTTCAGAGATAATATATTAAAAAACTAAATTAATTTACACATAACATCCCTTTTACTTTTCATCAATTTTATCATTTATGCTAAATATAATAAAATATTAAAAACCTCTAAGGATTAGTCACCGATGATAACAATAAAAATTATGTAAAAACATAAAAATAATAATAATAATAATAATAATATGAAAAAAGACAATCCAATCACTTTTAAAGAAACATTATAATAAATATACATATTAAAAATTATTAAGAAAAAACTTGTGCATAACACGAATATGTAAACTATTATGAGAATATAACAAATTATTTTTCCTTTTGTTATGACGATTGATGGTAGTAATAGGGCTCGCAATGAATTGAGTTATTCGTGAGTTGTTCGAGCTCAGCAAAACTCGTTATAAACAAGCTCGAGCACGAATTCAAGTTTAGAACTAGGATCATTTTCTTAAACGAGCCAAACTGATAAACACAATAAAGCTCAATTCAAATAATAATTATTTTTTTTATTTAAATCCAAATTTTATATACTTAATGTATAAAAATTGTTTAATTTTATTAGTAAACTCGTTTAAGCTCATTACCTCAAATTTGAGCTCGAGCTCGCAGAGTCTCAATGCCCACTTGACCTGAGTTGAGATAGTCTCCAACTCTACAAACACCCATTGAACAGATTTCTAGTATAAGCTTATAGCATAGTTATCAGTCTTAGATCGAACATTGACTCAGATGAAAAATCAAATCGATGGGTTAATGGTCTAACCAGTGAGTCAAGTGATCAAACCATATGAATAATTAAAATTAAAACATATTATGTATAATGACAAATTAAAATAATTTATTAATTATCTAAATTTAAATTTAAAACTCAAAAAATCAAAACTAGCTTAGATTATTCACAAAACGGTTAATCGATTTAACAATTCAATCGATCGATCCAATCCTAATTTAATAACTATTCCCTCTATCCTATAATATTTGTCACGCTTACTATTTAACTAATTAAATAAATAATTTTTTTCTTTTGTTAATTCATTAAGAAAATTTAAATTTTTTTTTCATATATACATAAATAGAGTTTAAAAGTTTTTAAAAAATATATTTAAAATAATATATATAAAATAATTAAATTCAAACTTAAATTAAAAAAATGATAAGTGACTAAAATTATGAGATATAATAAGAATGTTTTTAGGCTTAATTTGATATCGAATGCACTATTTTTCTCCAAGCTGGATGGTTTCCACCCTAACTTCTTGGGGGATTTAAGCCTGCAAGAAAATTATAGTTCCCAAATTCTCATCTAATTTCATCAACGTTTTAGTTTTTGGCTTGAAAGAGGCTCATTGGCCTATAGCTATACAATGAGCGTCTTTCATTCTTTATCCTTTCTATAATTGATGTGAGGATATTTGATTTTTGGCCTTTTGTTCAATTACAAATAATTTTATTAATTAAATTAAACCATAATTTGATTATACATTTTTAAGGACTTAAACAGATCTTAATGCAGTTGTAGGTACTTATTTAAAAAATGTGTTTGGCTGCATAAGTCTTAAAATGAACTTATTTGAAAGGTGTTTTTTTTTTAAAAAAAATTATTTTGGAAGTCACAAGACACCCCAAAACGAAGTTCCATGCCCAAAACCTCTTTGTCTTCCTAAATTTTCATGTAATCTCTTCTCTCGTCTAATATAATGTTCTCATTAAAAAAAAGGCATCATGGATCCGCAAGGTGCTGATTATCGATCTCATCATCCTGATAATGGCCCTGGCCTGCTACATTCAAATGTATATGATCTTATAGAACACAACTAAGGTCATAAGTTATATATTCATTATATATAAATAAAAATAAAATTAATGTCATTTAAATTTTTGCACGAAATATAAACCGGTATTTTCAAATATATTCCGATTGTTTTTACATGTCATATTCGATTACACAAACGTACTGATATTTCTGATTCATAAATTGAATAAATATTTTACAATTTTACCCTTAAAATCACATCTCATCGATAAAAACATATCATTTGTACACAAACTAGCTCTATCATATTTGATTAACCAATCAAACTACCTAAGATTTTTAGATTTAGCAAGAGCTAGCATAACTAGCATACTTGCTAACCCTGATAGATGTGTGTTGTTACAACGCCTGATGAAAGTCATAAAATACATATAAACAATACTTAGGTGATTCATCAGCTTGCAATCCAAAATTATACTTCGGATTCGTCCTAAAAGCCCTCTAGATTGCTCCTAAAGGCTATCTGGATTCACTCTCTGATGATTTCAGATGAGCTCCGATTGATGCCTCAAAGCTGAAGTGGAGTACGCCTTTTATAGAGAAATACCACGAGTGCAATGTGTTTCCAATCCGATGTGGGGTATGGGATATGGAAATGTGTTTTCCAACCGATGTGGGATGTGGGATTTAAGCCCAAAATCACACTGAAATCCTGCACAGCCCGTACAGCCTGATCTTTGTCTACTAAAACTGCCATAACTTTTTCTAGAAAAATCATTTTTACAAGCCGTGAAATTATCTAGAAAATAGACTTCCGGATCTTTCTAAGTATATATGGTTCATCTCCTGGTTTTTCTTGCATCAATACAGTTTAATTTTCAAAGATGATTGATCTGTACGGGTAATTATGACAATTTAGTAAATCTCATTTCTTGGTTTCTCTTCATCTTGGCTCTTCCGCGACCATTATCTCACTCGAGTATTCATTGAAGCTTCATGTTTAAAATGATGATAGCTTTTGTATCTCTTTTTTTAAGCTCAAAGTACCTGAAAATGCACTGAAATAAGTCAACGATTCAAGAATATCACTTTAGAGTTATTAAGGTATAAAAGTATAATTTCAACCTCGATCAACCCTAAAATGCTAACAATTAAGTATTGTTTAGATGTATTTTATGATTCTCATCAGCACCACGACTTAGGATTCGAGAAGACGTAAACTCAATTCAATTCGAAGCTAAAAAATAATTTAAATTAACTCAATTTAAAAAAAAATTATTGTTAACTAATGATAGTGAAGTGAAAACTGTTATCTCATGGAATCATAGTTAAAAATAAAATTAAGGTAAAATATGTATTAAAACTTTCGTAAGTTAATAGGTTACCGATTAGCAATATGGTACATTATCCATCACATTCTAAGTAACCAACTCTTATAGTGATTGATTAACAGTTTATAAGAAATAAAATGAATCAAATAAAATTAAAACTAATTAATCAATAATATTATATGCATATTATTTTATTAATTATGTCATAATTAGTCATTAGCAAAAAGGTTTGTGGAAATCATCAAGGGACACATAAAATTATAGGATAAAAAGGGATAACCCTCATCCATTTATTTTTTGTCTATTTAAAACAAATCAAACGATTGCTTCAGATTTTAATTTTATCTAAACAACATACGTAACAAAATGGAATTAACTATTCTCTAATGAGACACAATAATTAATAGAGTAACAATTTTATTCCACCTGATTTCTGGTTGTTGGAGTATAAAAAATAATTAAATTATTTTTTACTAGTTTAAATTTTTTAATGATTAATAATGTAATTATTTTTTAATATAATATTAGAGCTTTCGATTTTGATTTTGATTTTGAGTTTTGAGGATGTTTTTCACCAATTTATTTGCTCATTTCTTACATTTACGTTTCATGTACAAACTTTTTAATTTTTTAATTGACTTGCACGTGATTAGTGATCGAGCGTGTTAAAATATATAGAATTAATTGAATTTTTTTTATTAATTTAAAATTTTAAGATAATTAATAATTATTATTTTTTAATACTATTTTTGTGGAATCACAATTTTTATTCTTCTTAATTCAGTTTCATTAACCAATAGTGCCATAATAGTCTGTCTTAACTTAGACTGACGATTTGTAATAAGCCTCAAAAGTATATTTAAACAAGTACAACAAGTGTGCTCATGCTATTACGCTAGAGGAGAGAGATATGGTGATTCAATTTAGTGCCGACATCAGAAGAATACTCCCTTTTACTTTAAGCATACCTATAGGATGAAAGTTTTTTTTTACCCTCACTTAACATTTTTGTTCTTAACCCATCCCACCATTTCGCTACCCATTCTAACCCATTATTAAATCATGTGAGACCACTTTTAGATTTTACCTTTTCTTTAACGATTTTTGATTTCAAAGGTTCGGTTTGGTAGTAACTTGATTGATAATTATAAAAAATTATAATAATAATTAAATAAAAATAAATTATTTAATTATTTAATTATTATTATAGTTTTTTTATAAGTATTTGTAAATTTTTTTAATTTCGTGATAATTATCATAAAATTAGATATATAAAAACAAAATTATTCTCTAATTTCTCTCTTCTCTCTTCTCTTTTCTCTATCATCTCCATTCTCTTCTATTTCATCTCACAATCTCCTCTCTTCTCCCTTTCTTCAGTAATTTCATCTTTCTTTCATAAAATACTTTCTCTCTCATCCAATTGTTCACTTATATCTTTTGTTTACTTTCTCTTCGAAATATTTGGCTAGTTTGGATATAAAATTTTAGTTTTAGACTTGTCTGAATTTTTATTAATAATTTTAAAAAAATTTGTTGGTAATATTACTTTTTAAGTTCCATACTTATATTAATATTACCTATGAAGTTTTTTAAAATTAACAGTAAAGCTTCAGAATCTAAAACATCCGATCTAACGAAGTATTTATACTCTCCCACATCTAGCTTCTTTATTTCCCTAAACATTTCATTATCAACACCATAGTCGTCCACACTATTTTCCCTTCTTATCTCTTTTTCAAAGATATTCTCTATCTCTTTGTCTACATTTTAGGTGGTCCTCTCCATCATCACTTTCTCTCTATGCCGATCTAATGAAGAAAAAACTTAAATAGAACCGTAACTTCAATAGCACTAAATCAAAAAATAATGTCGTTTACTTGTAGAGTTTCTAACTTCCTCTGTCAATGTTACTGTTGTATCTAAGTGAAAATTAACTTAATTATATATATATATATATATATATATATATATATAAGTGTTTATAAGCTCCTATGGTTTTCAATTTAAGTTTGGAAGATTTTTTAATTAAAAACATGCTTAGATTGTTTATCTTAACATATATGAACACTCACTTGTAATTGAATATGGAAATTTGATTTTTTATACACGGATTTTTTTATACACGGATAGTCCCTCCAAATAATTTGTCAATAGATGATTAAAATGATAAATCATAATAGATAAAATGAGCAAGGATCAATTTATTGACACCATGTGTAAGAATAACAACGTTTTACACCAATCCATAATTTTTGAATATTTTTTTATTTTTCAAAACCGATTGTTGAGTAGATCAAGAGAGGGTGAATTGAATTTATAAAAATTCAACCATGATTAGTAGAAATTAATTAATCAGAAACAGTTATATGCAGCAAAAGGACATAGATAATGAAGAGAGAAAAAGAGAGACATGAAATTTATAGTGGTTCGATGATGAGCCCACGTTCACTTTTTCGATAGCCTCCCGGTCTACTGAGTTCCACTAAAATCACCAAATCACAAAATACACTTGCTTGAGTTTTCGAGTACTAAATTCACCTATACACTAAGTACTCTCGGACTCAATCTCTCAACTTTTCTCACAAGTCTAAACACAGAACAATCACTCAGTGAGAAACAAATTACAATAAGCACTTTTTGCTAGTTCTCTTCATGTATTTACTACACAAATGAAACAAAAATTTATGAGCTCCATCCAAGTCTTCAGAAAAGAGAAGTCCGAAATTTTCTCCTATGATAGCCTCTGAAATCTCTAGAAAATTTACTTCCAAAATCTCATTTGATTGTGTCTTGATGCATTTTATAACTTATCTGACCATTGTGTAACGGATTCCTTCAGTCGACTACATAGTTGACTAAGACTTAAGTAGACCAGGTCTTCTCTTCAATGGTCGACTCATTAGTCAACTGACTCTGCTGGTAGTCGACTCACTAGTCGATTAGTGCCACTATTGCTGGTCGACTTATTCTTATGTTGGTCGACTGGTTCCTCTGCTGGTCGATTAACTGGTTGACTGGTTCTTCTGCTACTCGACTAACTAGTCAATTGGTTCTTCTTCTGGTCGACTAACTAGTCGATTAGTTCCTCTGACATGTCCACGACTTTTGTCCTTTATTTCCTTGGATTCTACACTAACTTTTCAGATATATAATCTAAATCTACCAAAAATATATGTGAGTTTGTAATTGAAGTATTTGTCCTTAATGGAAACAATTTTAATAACTTGTACACTTAGATAAATTTATCAGTAAATAACACAAGGTTTTGTTATATCAAAACATACCAGGATATGTAAACATAAAATATCCTAACAATATCACCCTTTTTGATATAGACAAAACTAAAAACAAAAACATGTGCAACATAATAAAAGCAGTTGAAAACAAAATGATGTATAACACATTTCTCCCTCTTTTTGTCTAAATCAAAAAGTAAATGGAGAAGAAGCTCCTCATTAACACGTGGAAACAAGAAACAAAACAAACTAGATAGATTGGCATTAAGTAACATAAAAGTTTAAGCATAATCAATACATTACCCAAACAGAAACTATAGAAAATAAAGTAGTTTGAACAACATAAGACCAAGAAAAACTAAGAAAACAGAAGTAGGAGGGTCAACTGGGTCAACCGGGGCAACAGGGGACTCTGCAAAACCTAACCAATATGGAAACCCTTCAAACACATTTGCAGAGCGAATCTCATCCATCATGGCACCAAAGTGATTACGAGTGACTTCTTCCCAGGTATCAAGGAGAGAGTTCACCCGATACAATTTGTTTTAAATTTGGTCGAGCCGGAGGTCCAGAGGGAAGGAGGAGGATGTTGCACCACGAAGTCAGGCCATGTAGGTATCCCATGCTTGAATGATCCAGAGCTTGGTTGTAGTGTTATAATAAAAACACATCAGACTGATCACCTTTTTGGCATACTAGTTCGGTTCACAAAGCTGAGTGCAGGTTTCACCACGAACACTGATATGAAAGTGATGGAAGATTTTTGTCAAAAAAGTGGCATAACACAAATTTAAATCTCCTACACCTGCAATGATATGACGAATGTGCTAGATAAAAATGAACGACATATTTGTTGGGATTCGTTTGACCCGAAACCATGTGATGAGAATGTCAGCATAAGAGAGCAAGATTCACAAATTTTATCTTTTTGAAAACTTAGTTTTGGTAGGCCAACTACCAAACTCGAGTTTTAAAAATCATGGGAGTTGTTTCATTGAAACATGGCCTAACCTTCTATGCCACACCCAACTGTCATTATCTATAGTGAATAGGCATTTAACATTTTGTTTTGATAAAGAATTTAAGTTTATAACGTAGACATCTAAATTCTTATACCCTATAAACTTAACTTTGTTATTAGTCTAACACATTGTGCAAAGTTTTGACTCAAAACAGACACGGAAGCCTTTATCACACAACTGACTTACATTAAGTAGGTTATGTTTTAACCTTCTAACGTAATAGACACTATCTATTGAGGTAAAAGGATTAACAACTTTACCTATTCTTTCAATTACGCATTGGTGTTGTTACTGAGAGTGACTTTTCCTCTTTTCTTTAGTTCTAGTTCGATGAACTTGGACTTGTCCCTGGTCATGTGATTTGAGCACCCACGATCAAGAAACCATTGATCATTCATGCTCTTGAACTGCTCCCCCTACAAGACATATTATTAAATGATTAGTTTCTTGGTACCCATGTGTAGACTGAGGTTCCAACTCAAGAGAGGAGGGGTGAATTGGGTTTTTAAAAACTTTCGGTAATTACTTGCAAGTTTATAAAAATAGTTAAATGCACAAGCGTATAAACAAGTAATGTGCTTTAAGTAAAAGAGTTTAAGGAAGAGAAAATGCAAACTCAGTTTATAGTGGTTCGACAATATCGGATTCGTTCTGACCCTACGTCCACTCTCTTCAAGGAACCTCCTTGAAGTGATCCACTAAAACTTTTACTCGTACAACTTCACAGGTGTTGTACAAACCTTACAAACAATCCCTTCCTCTCGAAAGCTAATATCTTCCTTGCGGAAGTTAATCCCTTTACAATAAATATGAGTTACTGTAAAAAAAATGATAAAGAAATAGCAATGAATGCTTTTACAAATGAACAATATCTCTCTTTCAAAGCAAAGCTTGAAGAATGGCTCAACAATAAAATTTTCAAATCTTTTGAGTATTAATGAGAAAAGTATAGATTTAATGTGTATTCTTCTTGTTTTAAATGCTCATTGAAGTGGGTTTATATAACCTTGAATTAATATGACCATTAGACACTGACTTGATAGGTTTGGTGCATTAAATGCTCAAGTCTGGCGTCTCAAACAGTCATATTTTTTGAATTACTAGTCGACTGAGTCTTAGTTCCATTCAACTAAGTCAAGGTAAAAAGTTCATTTTTAGGCTGTGGGAGAGTACCAATCAACTAGGTCCTAAGCACCAGTCAACTGGGAACTCACTGTCCTAGTTGTCAGTCGACTGGTATAAGGAGCCAGTCGACTGGGTTGCCCTTCAACCCAGTTTTTCATGTTTCAAAATGTTTTTAACTTAGAAGAGTTTGAATAAATAGTTTCGCCAAAATTATTTTATAAAAAAGAGCCATAAGACAAGCTACTTACTTGAACATAAGAGATTTATAGTTTGTTTCAATACCTTAATGCTTATACTATATCTTCTGTCTTGACTTGGTGTCTGATACTGGTTGAGTTCTTGTATCTTGATTCTTTGCTAAATGCTTTTATCGTTTAAACACTTAGATAAAACTGTTAGTTCGTTTAGAGTACTGTTTTGTCATTATCAAAATTTAGATAAGGGTCAACAATCTCCCCCTTTTTGATGATGACAAAACTAATGAGAGAAAACAGTTTTAAAAACTAAGTGTTGGGTTTCTAGAGGAAAAAAATGAGTAGAGTTTCCTCTGTTTTTTTGGATAAAACTAACCTGTAAAACAGTTCCAAGCAGTTTAAAAACAACCCAACCAAGCAACTCGACATAGTCATGGCTTGAAGAAAGATCCTGCATGGAAGTATGTAAAAAAAATTCCTGGAGAAAAATACTTCTATTGTCGATTTTGTGATCAACATTGTTCTGGGACTATAAACCGATTAAAGCAACATTTAGTGGGTACTCATTTTGATATGAAACCTTGTTTTAAAGTTCTTGAAAATGTCAAAGAAGAAGTTGTAGCAATGTTAGCTAGTTTCAAATCAACTAAAAGAAAAAAAAAATGAGATTCTTGAAGAGACTGGAATGGGTCCTGGAGGAAGAAGTGAGAGTTTATCTTCCCCATCAGTTGGAGACTATAGGATCTCAAGTGGCAATGACAATGGCCCTTTTACTCAACCATTTTCTATACCTAGAGGACCAATGGATAATTTCACTTCTTTACAAGCCCGCCAAGAAACTTTGAATTCCAAATGGAAGCAAGAAGAAATAAAAGATTTGTGTAGAAAAATTGGACACTTGATATACAATGGAGCACTCCCTTTTAGTTTGATGAATAAACCCTATTGGCTTAGTGCAGTTGAGGCTATTTCTAATTTTAGGCCTGGCTTTAAACCTCATTTTATGCGTGAGGTGCAGACATCGATTCTTAAAGAAGAGGTTGCTGACATAGACAAAATGATGGAGGAGCACAAGAAGGCATAGAAACAATATGGATGCACTATAATGGCTGATGGTTGGATAGATAATAAGTTAAGGGTTTTGATCAACTTTCTGGTTAATAATCCTGTTGATACATGGTTCTTGAAATAAGTTGATGCATATGACACTATTAAAACATGTGAGTTGATGTTTAATTATCTTGATGAGGTGGTTAAGGAAATTGGAGAAGAGCATGTTGTTCAAATTGTCACTGATAATGGTTCAAATTTTGTGAATGCCGAAAAATGACTTATGGAGAAAATGACTAGAATATTTTGGACTCCATATGCTGCACAGTGTATTGATCTCATGCTAGAAAGCATTACAAAGTTGAAGGCTAATACTGTGACAATTGCAAAATCTGAGCAAGTTGTGAAGTTCATATATGGACATGCGTAGGTGCTTGCCTTAATAAAGAAATACATAAAAGATCATGAGCTTCTTCGCCTGATAGTAACACGCTTTGCCACTGCTTATCTCACACTTCAAAGCGTTTAATCTCTTATAGCCATGTTTTCTTCAGATACATTTTGCTTTAGTAGATATTTCAAGATGAATGAGTGTACAAAAGATCACACAAGCATATTGTTTGATCCAAATTTTTGGTGTAATATTGCTTTTTGTATCAAAACTGTTCTTGTTTTGAAAGAGGTTGATTCAGAGGAGAGGCCTCTAATGGGAATGATACTGCAAAAGAAAAGATTGCTTATAATTGTGGAGGAAATGAACACAAGTATAGGCCAATTTTGAAGAGGATAGATGATAGATGGACTCCACAACTTCATCGACCTTTACATGCTACTGGGTTTTACTTAAATCCTCAGTTATGTTACACAGAGAAGTTTCTTAAATTTGAGTTGATATTGAGGAAAGGATTTCTTGAATGCATGGAAAGGATGGTAAGTTATGAAGATCGTGTTTCAGTTGATATTCAATTGGACTTATTTAACTATGCACATGGAGACTTTAGAACCAGAATTGCAATCGATACAAGAAATCGATGTTCTCCAGGTACTATTTAAGACACACAATCTTAGTACTTGCTTAACCCCAGTTTGCTGGTTAAATAATTTTTTAATATTTAAGATTTAAGACTATAAAGTCCATAATGATCTAAATTTAGTGACTAAAACATCTTGTTTTAGACTTACAGTATCAAACTATCAATCAATGTGCTAGTTAGTATTATTATTTGTCACTTCTCAGTATTGTTCTTATGGAATTAGTTTAATTGTGTAGTTGATTGGTGGCTATGCTTTGGAAGCGACACACCTGAGTTGACAAAGTTTGCTATTCGAGTCCTTAGTCTCACTTGTAGTGTGATTACGCCCAAAACAGTAACGTGGTGTTGTAGTACGGCTTTGGGGTGTCGATTCCACAGGGAGACAAATTAACTATAAAGAAAGATGTAAACTTTAATATAAGACGATATGATCAAATTAAATATAGAATCTGAATTTGATAGTAAGACAATTGTGTAAAGTAGATTGTGAAATATAATAGGAGAGCAACAAGGATCCGGGAATCCTCCCTAGGTTTGTTGCCCTAATCCTAACTTGATTCAGTTGTTTTTATCTCGATTGCAAGTTTCACATCCCAAACAGGCAATCGGCAAATATTCAATTAAAGCACATGTATAAACCCTAATTTGATTGTTATGAAATATTCTTTATTTTCAATTCATGCACATATGATCTATCCCTTAAGTTTATCAAGAAACGACAATATATCTTTGATGACAATATTGCAGTAATGGACAAACCTAAAGGCTAGATCTACCGGACTCAATCATACCTAAATAATCTTGACATAAAGAAAGCATGACTAAATCTATATCAAGGAAAAAGATACAATCACCGGATTAGATGAAATCTTTATAATTAGAATAAAAGTAAATCATAACAATATTTGAACGTTAAAGCTCCATTACAACTGAATCAAATAAGGGAAATAGAAACAACTACACCTAGGGATTCATCCCTTCTCCTTGCTTGGAGATTAGTTAGCCATGGGGCTCATGGTTGCACAATGGAAGGAAAGTTGCTGCTCTCTTGAGTTCTCCAGATTTTTCCATCCCCAATTACAAACCCTAAGTGGTATATTTATAGTATACAAGGTCTAGGGGTGTTTTAGGGTTTGAATAAGTCATTAAAGACCTAATTAGGGTCTAACTCGGAGTGCACAAGGCTGTGCGCGCGCTGATTCAGAAAGTCTGACCTCTGTCCGCTAAAATCGTCATAACTTCCTCTAGAGAAATGATTTTAACGAACCGTAAAATCCTCCAGAAAATAGACTTCCATATCTTTCTAACCATATGTGGCACACTTCCTGGTTCTTTCTATATCGATACAGTTTAATTTTTAAAGATGGTTGATTTGTATGCCAACTCCAGCAACTTAGTGAAAACTCCTTCCATAGTTTCTCTTCATCTTGGCTCTTCCGTGATCATCCTTTTGCTTGAGAGTTCAATGGAACTTTGTGTTTCAAAATGATGATAGTTTTTCCATCTCTTTTAACTCAAGATACCTGGAAAATGCACCGAAATAAATTAATGCTCCAAAAATACCACTTTAGAGTTGTTAATGAATAAAAATGCAATTAAGACCTAAATCAACCCTAAAGTGCTAACAAATAAGTACGAATATAATGCATTTAATGGCTATTATCACAACCCCCAACTAGCTTATTGCTAGTCCCTAGCAATTCGAGCGAAAACAAGAGATGAATTCTATGGTAGGAGTTAAAAACAACGTAAAGCAATGCTAGCGGTGAACCAAGAGTAATTCACTTTTTGTCTCAAAAATTGTACATAACATACGGCACATAGAATCATTAAATTTCACCTAAGTCCAAAAGTAATCCAAACATCAATCTTAAAATCGTTATTGACTCTTAACATCCATCTTACCACAATCCATTAGTCCGAACATCCGGATGATTTTATGCACAACATTCATGAATACAAGTCTTGGCCTCTAAAAACATAACAAATTGTGTGACATCAATCACATAAACAAGCTCCATAGGCTTATTTTTCAAATCATTCTCCACTATTGTAGAAAAATCACACTTCATTGGATCAATAGGTCTTTAATGGGCTTGTAATGCTATGCCAAGGTAAAGGTTAAGAAAGAATGGGAAGGATTTGCAAGTAAAAGAACTTAATCTCTTTGCTTTAAACACAACCACCTTTAAGTGCTAGATAACTTTACTTCAATGCTCAACTCCTTCACCCATTTTTTATAAGAGCATATCTCTTGATAAGTCACCACTTTTCTTTTCTTTTTCTTCTTTCTTTGCCATACTTCTCTTCTTTTTCTGTTTTTGGCAAATACTCATTCATCTCTTTTTTTTTCTTTTCTTTTCCACAACCCCCAACTTATCTTCTTTAATATACTTGGGTTATGATTTTTCATATTTCCATCCTTACTCCTCTTAAGTGCTTCTCAACAATGTGTACAACTAAGTTCTTTTAAAAGAAGGGTAAGGATAAAATATTTCTAGGCTCATAAGGGCAAGTAAATGAGTTTTTGAAAGAAACAAGGCTCAAATTATTTTTCAAGAAAAATAGCTCAAATAGGTGACTAGTGATATATATATTGTAAGGGAAGGTTTGAAAGGCTCAAATTATTCAAAAATGGTCTATATCATATCCTCAGTAGTGTGCATTCTAGGAATTCGCCTCAAGTAATTATCAAATAAGTTCTAGAGCTTGTTGAGACCGAAAAAATATTCACAATCAATCGCACATAAAACTTTTCTAGATGTTTTAGACTAATCATTCAATCTTACCACAAACTAGAGTCTCAAACCAAATCAAGATTGACACTTAAATTATTCTCAAACTGAAATAGAATTTAACTTCTTCTACATGCTATATGTTATTTCAATTAAGTTCATATCATTGACATGTGAATTAACTCTAGGGCAAACACAAAGCATGCTAAAAATAAACAAAAAAAGAAAATGACACCAAGCAGTTCAAAGGAAAAAAATGTATGGAAATAAAGAATATGGAAACAAAGAGATGTGTTCCACCCCCAACTTAAAAATTGCATTGACCTCAATGTAAAAGAAAGAGTAAAAAAAACTCCCTTTATAGCCAAAGGTGCACAGAAGCTGAAAATTGTGCTCCACCATTTGAACTGCTTCGTATATTTTCCTTGAAAAAGAAATACTAAGTTAATACTAGAAAACAGCAAAATAATAATAATAAATAAGAAAAAGAAATATGAAAAACAGTAAAAATAAAAGGATATGTTGTGGGTTGCCTCCCATGAGCGCTAAGTTTTATGTCTTCAGCCAGACACTTTTATTCCCTCCTAGACAAACATAGGTTGAATGCACCAGCCACTGCTTCATTGCCAAATTTGGTGCTTGTATGCTTTTGAGAGGCCTCAAGGATGTCATCAGTAACATCCGCAAATTCTGGCTCGATATGTGCTTTTGTGAAGCCATGGATGAAGGTGGACTCCAATGGATTAAGGTGCTGGACCTTTTCCATGAATGAGTCAATCATGTATGCTTGGTGGGTTTCATTCACATCCTCTGATTTTTTCGTTGCTGGGATGTGTAATGACTTACCACTTAGTGTCTCAATAACATTCACCTCCTTCAAATTCTGTTGTGCTAGGTGTTGACCATGGGATGTGGACTGAGCTTGACAAGGGAACTTACCTCGCTCAGTCACACTCAAGTAGCTCATCAACTTGGACACTTGGCTCTTTATCTCTTTATGTTCTTCAACAACCTGCACAATTAAAGATTCAAGCCTTTGATTAGTCTTCCCTTGTGCTTCAATAAAAGCATGTAAAGTGTCTTCTAAAGAACTCCTAGAACACACGGGTGCATGATATGGTTCAAGATATGGTGCAGGGGGTTGTGCAAGCTGCTGATTTTCAGACTTCCAGTTGAAATTGGGGTGATCATGCCACCCCGGATTATAGGTATTAGAGAAGGGTGCATGAGGCTTCTTGTACATGCCTAAGGCACTACATTGTTCCTCATACATCCCTCTCATCTTAGCAAATGTAGGACACTCTTGGGCGAGATGATCTACCCCTCTACACACAAAACATGGTTTCAAAGACTTTGCATGATTAGCTAGGTGTGTTGACTTTAAGCTCTTAGTTTTTAATTCATCTAGCTCCCTAGTGAGCATCTCGACCTTGGCCTTAAGGTTATCCTCTTCCCTAAGATGGTAAATTCCACCACCATTTGGGTTCCCTATAGGTCGTGACTTATTTGTGCTTTCAGTAGCACAAGGTTCAGTCCAAGTGTGAGCTTTTTCAGCAAGCTCATTGAGGTACTCCATGGCCTCATCAGGATCTTTCTCCAAAAATTCACCATTACACATCATCTCTATGAATTGACGCTCTCTATATGTAAGTCCCTCATAAAAATAGCTCACTAAGCGCCAACTCTCATACCCATGGTGAGGACACATACTCAATAACTCTTTAAATCTCTCCCAAGACTTATACAAAGTCTCGCTGTCCTTTTGTACAAAGGTGGAGATTTGTCTTTTTAAAGCATTGGTCTTATGTTGGGGAAAGTATTTTTTAAAAAAGATCCGAGTCATCTCAGTCCACGACCCAATAGATCGTGGTCTTAGTGAGTATAGCCAACTCTTAGCTCTATCCTTCAAAGCGAAAGGAAAGAACTTAAGTTTCATAATGTCATGAGTTTCATCTTGACTATGAAAAGTCGCAACTACTTCCTCAAACTCTCTAATGTGCACATATGGGTTTTCGTTTTCCAAGCCATGGAATGTAGGGAGTAATTGAATCATCCCTGGTTTAAGATCTAATTGGCGAGTATTGGCTGAAAACATGATGCATGATGGTGTGGCTGTGCGTGTAGGGTTGAGGTAATCCTGAAGGGTCCTAGGGGGTTGATATTCATGTTCACTCATTTCTTCGGGACTAGATGGGTTGTCAAATAAGGGATTTAGAAAGGAATTTAATTTTGACTCTAGCACAGGCCTACTAGCAAATCTACCCAAAGCATCTCTATGTCTTTGCATTCAAGGTAAAAAATATAAAATATAAAATAAAAATAAAAAAGAATAAAATAAAAAAGAATGAAATAAAAAAGAATAAAATAAAATAAAATAATAAAATAAAAATTAACGTAGCAAGCAAAAAGAGGGAACGAAGTTACCGCCTTTACAAACTACTGAAAGAAAAACTATCTACAACTCTTCTACCGTCTTGTCTTAGAGTTGACAACTTCCTTGTAAGTAAGCGCGTCTCCCCGGCAACGGCGCCAAAATTTGATTACGCCCAAAACAGTAACGTGGTGTTGTAGTACGGCTTTGGGGTGTCGATTCCACAGGGAGACAAATTAACTATAAAGAAAGATGTAAACTTTAATATGAGACGATATGATCAAATTAAATATAGAATCTGAATTTGATAGTAAGACAATTGTGTAAAGTAGATTGTGAAATATAATAGGAGAGCAACAAGGATCCGGGAATCCTCCCTAGGTTTGTTGCCCTAATCCTAACTTGATTCAGTTGTTTTTATCTCGATTGCAAGTTTCACATCCCAAACAGGCAATCGGCAAATATTCAATTAAAGCACATGTATAAACCCTAATTTGATTGTTATGAAATATTCTTTATTTTCAATTCATGCACATATGATCTATCCCTTAAGTTTATCAAGAAACGACAATATATCTTTGATGACAATATTGCAGTAATGGACAAACCTAAAGGCTAGATCTACCGGACTCAATCATACCTAAATAATCTTGACATAAAGAAAGCATGACTAAATCTATATCAAGGAAAAAGATACAATCACCGGATTAGATGAAATCTTTATAATTAGAATAAAAGTAAATCATAACAATATTTGAACGTTAAAGCTCCATTACAACTGAATCAAATAAGGGAAATAGAAACAACTACACCTAGGGATTCATCCCTTCTCCTTGCTTGGAGATTAGTTAGCCATGGGGCTCATGGTTGCACAATGGAAGGAAAGTTGCTGCTCTCTTGAGTTCTCCAGATTTTTCCATCCCCAATTACAAACCCTAAGTGGTATATTTATAGTATACAAGGTCTAGGGGTGTTTTAGGGTTTGAATAAGTCATTAAAGACCTAATTAGGGTCTAACTCGGAGTGCACAAGGCTGTGCGCGCGCTGATTCAGAAAGTCTGACCTCTGTCCGCTAAAATCGCCATAACTTCCTCTAGAGAAATGATTTTAACGAACCGTAAAATCCTCCAGAAAATAGACTTCCATATCTTTCTAACCATATGTGGCACACTTCCTGGTTCTTTCTATATCAATACATTTTAATTTTTAAAGATGGTTGATTTGTATGCCAACTCCAGCAACTTAGTGAAAACTCCTTCCATAGTTTCTCTTCATCTTGGCTCTTCCGCGATCATCCTTTTGCTTGAGAGTTCAATGGAACTTTGTGTTTCAAAATGATGATAGTTTTTCCATCTCTTTTAACTCAAGATACCTGGAAAATGCACCGAAATAAATTAATGCTCCAAAAATACCACTTTAGAGTTGTTAATGAATAAAAATGCAATTAAGACCTAAATCAACCCTAAAGTGCTAACAAATAAGTACGAATATAATGCATTTAATGGCTATTATCATAGTGCTTCAAGGTGTGAGAGAAATTAGAGAACCTTTGAATTGGTAAAAAAAATTTCACTTTCACAATTTAATACATCTCATCTTATAAAACTGAAACTTATATGTTGATAAAAAATTGATCTTGTAGATCCACACAAAAAAGAGGAATAGGTTTGAACATAAAAGATTGAATGCTTTGGTTTATGTTAAGTACAACACTGCATTGAGAGAAAGAAGTATCAGATGGAGGCAAAAAAAAATTGATCATATGTTGATGGAGGAGATTGACTCTGATGATGAGTGGATAACGGAGACAAAGTCATCTCTTCTCCCTAGTGATTTTTCTTGGCTTAAAGAAGAACAATTATTTGATGTTGATGCCATTAGGTCTGTGCCAATTGAACCTTTGCAGAAAGAAGAGACTCAAACACTTGCTCCTACAATAGAATGCGGTTCTTTTGTCTGTGGATTATCAAACAAACAAACATATAAGACAGGGTCAAGTAAGTATGAAAAAAATATTATCATAGATTGTCACATATCTATGGAATCATTGGTTTCATTATCATATATTGTTATAATGCACTAATGCTATATAACTTGTGTAATTTGTTATGTAGGGTCAAGAGACTCAAGATCGAAGAAGAGTCAAGCAAACTAGATTAAACCTAATTGTGGAAGATATGTCACAAGATATGCCCCTAGGATTTCATTCAAGAACTTTTCTTAGCGTAATATGTTCGATGAAGATGATGATGATATTGATGAGAGTGCTTTAGAGCCCATTGAATGATTTTGTTTGCTATGCTATCTAATTTGTTGCTTTTAATAGATTTATGTATGTGAATTTGTTATACCAATCTAAGTGTGTAAACACTAAACAGTAAACATTTGATACTTAACATCGTGTTATTTTATGTTTGTTAGAATTTGGAACGTGTTTGTGTCTTGTGCTGAATTAATTGGTCAATTTGAAAATTAGGATTTGGTTTTTGGAGTGTGATTTGTGATTTATTGATGAAAAATTAGATGTTTGTGAATTTGTTATATCATTGTAAGTGTGTAAATAACAACCACTTAACATTATGTTTGTGATGTTAACGTGTGTTTGTAAAATATTTTGATAAACATTCATTCATATGTCTTGAGTTATTAAAGTTTATTGATAATTAATTTATTTATATTATTTTAATTTTTTAATATTTTTATAATTTAATTAATATTATTTTATTCAAAATGTCCCAACGTCTCGGGGTTTACGCCTCATCTCATTGAGACAAAATATCTCGCCCAACGCCTCGCCCAATACCCTCGCCTTTGAAAACACTAGTTTAAAGTTCTTAAAACATGCAAATACAAGCAACATGCGAATAGCTTTTAGTCTAGCTACGGGTGCAAAAGTCTCATCAAAGTCTATTTCTTCTTCTTGATTATAACATTTTGCTACAAGTCTAACTTTTTTTTCTAGTTACTACACCATTTTCATCCATTCTATTTCTATAAACCCATTTAGTTCTAATTATCGAATGATCGTTAGTCTTAGGTACTAAAGTTCAAATTTTACTTCTTTCAAATTGATTTAATTCTTCTTGCATAGGCATTATCCAATTTTCATCATGTTCGGATTCATTAAAAGTTTTAGGTTCAATTTGAGATTAGAAAGCAACATAATTGATATATTTCTAATAGAAGAACGAGTTCTTACCCCTTATGAAGGATCTTAAATCACTTGATCGATTGGGTGATAATTCATATACCACCAACCCTTAGGAATACCATCTTCTTGTTGATTTATTAAAGATTGATCAAATCTTGATTCATCTTCCCCTTAAGTCATTTGATTCATCTTCAACCACTAGAGTTCTTTTATTAAAGACTTTATAAGATTTGCTAGAGGTTGAATTACCCAAGAAAATCCCTTCATCGGTCTTAGAATCAAATTTACCTAAGTTATCTTTATTGTTATTTAAGATGAAGTACCTACAACCAAAAGTATGAAAATAAGAAATTTTTGGTTTTCTACCCTTTCATAATTCATATGGAGTTTTCTTGAGTATAAGTCTAATTAAAACTCTATTTAAAACATAACAAGTGGTATTAACAGCTTCTGCCCAAAAGTATTTTGATAAATTGTTTTTACAAACAAAAGTTCTACCAATTTCTTCTAAAATTCTACTTTTCCTTTCAACACCATTTTTTTGGGGGGTTCTAAGAGCTAGAAAATTGTGATCAATACTATGATCATCACAAAATTTTGAAAATTATTGGTTTTCAAATTCTTTCCATGATCATTTCCGCCTAAAAATATTTTGGAAAATTGTTTTTACAAAGAAAAATTCTACCAATTTCTTCTAAAATTCTATTTTTCCTTTTAACAAAACCATTTTGTTGGGGGGTTCTAGGAGCTAGAAAATTTTGATCAATACCATAATCATCATAAAATTTTGAAAAGTTTTGGTTTCTTTCCATTATCACTTCTTATGCTAGAGAAAACATAACCATTTGCATTTTGAAACTTTTTGAAAAAGTTTACAAAACCTTTAAAAGCTTCATTCTTATAAGCCATAAAGATAACAAAAGTATATCTAGAATAGTCATTCACAATAACAAGATTATTTTGATGGCCACCTAGACTAATAGTACTAATTGGTCCAAACAACTCCATATGTAAAAATTTTAATGGTCTAGAAGTTGAAACAACATTTTATTATTTAAAAGAAATCCTAGTACCATTTGACAAGGATCACAAACTTTGTCTTTTACAAACTTAAGTTTTGAAAGACCAACAACCAAATATTTTCTAGAAAACATTTGAATTAAAATCATGTTCACATAGCCAAGCCATCTATGCCATAACCATGAGTTTTCACTAAATGCTAAAAAATATTTTTCATTTTTTGAAGGCAAAGATTTGAGATCAACTATATAGAAATCATGTCTTTGGGCAACAAATTTAATTTTGTTATTCTTGATTTCTATTATAAGATAATGAGTGGACTCAAATATAACTATATTACCTTTATCATATAATTGACTAATACGAAGTAAATTATCCTTAAGACCTTGAAGAAATAAAATATAATCAATGGTTGAAGAATTTTTACCAACTTTGCCATGTCCAATGATCTTTATTTTAGTGTTATCTCCAATGGTGACATATTTTCCATCCTTTGGAGTCAACTCTACAAAGATACTTTGATCACCAGTCATATACTTCAAGCATCCATTATCAAGATACCAATGATCACATTCTATCTTTGTATGAAGATAAATCTACATCACACAATGATACACAATGAAACTTTTAAGTAAAAAAAGTTGGGTCCTTTGGGATTAGTCATTGAAAATACAAATCTTTTTGGAACCTATACCTTCTTAATTCTATAATTTGTTCCATAATTATAAAGATATGAATGATGCATGATTTTAGATTGATAATCATGATAATTTCTAGGATATCCAGAAAATATAAATCTATCATTCCTTGGATATAAAAATCTTACATTCCTAGAATACATGTTTCTAGCATTATGAAAATTATGTGAATACATGTTATTTCTAAGATTTGAATGATAGTCATTTCTTGAGTATGCATTCCTAACATAAGAATTTCGAGAGCATACCTAGGTTTTATATTTCTAGAATGAGTGTACATATCAACATATGTACTTCTTGAATATCTATTCCTAGCATTAGCATATGAATTTCTACATATAGATTGATATTTGCATTCTTAGGCTTCCTAGCATTTTTTAATGGTGCATTATGAACATTTCTAGGTAATTGAGAAGTAGAGGGATCATTAATATTTGTTGCTTTCACAAAGATAGTTTCATTAGATTTATGCTTACCTAATGGAGAATAATCCAAACAAGATTTTTCTCCATTCAATCTTTGGCAAGCCAACACTTCATCTAGTTTCTTTTTTCCTCTTACAAGTCTAGATATAGTGTTTATCAACTCATTCACTTTGTTTTTCAAAATAACACTTTCATTTTTTAAAAACTCTTGTGATGAGTTGCCAAGATCTAAAGAAAATTTTTCTTTTTGTTCTTTTAATACTTTCATTTCTTTAGAGAGAAATATGAAACTTCTTTTTTAAGAGCAACATTTTTAGTATCAAGTTTCTTGAGTTCTTTATGCAATTCATTTATTGCTTCTATCAATTCTTCATTTACAATCTCATTATCAATATCATTACTTTAAGAATTGTTTACCTCAATTTCATCATCGATTTTCATCAAGCAAAGGTTGGCAATTTTTTTTATAGTCATTTAATTCATCCGAATTGCCATTTTCGTCAAAATTCAATGAGATTTTCGTTGTTGAAAATGATGGTGGTTATCGATCTTAGGGGAGGAGGGCTCCGCATGATAGGAAGAAGAAGATGGAGTTTTTCCCCAATTACTCCACATTTCTCAAGAAGCTCAGGTTTTGCATGGAGGATTTGTTTATAAAGGAGTGTTACTAGAGAATGAAGGAAAGAGAAGGGAAGAAAGAGAAATGAGGAGAGAAAAGGGAAGACAGAGAAGAGAGTGGAAAGAAAGAGAAACTATTTTGGTCAACTAAGTATATAGGCAGTTTCGCATATATTTTTTTTTATCAAGAGTTAACAGTCAAACAAGGTCCAATGGTGTATGTGTATATTTTAAAAACACGGTAATATGAGTGTAGAATACGCTATACCCCAATTGTGTGAATGAAAATTTTTCAATTATATTTACTTAAGTCTAAAGATGAAGCTTTTGAAAAATATCAACAATATGTGCTGAAGTTGAGAATAAGTTTAATAGAAAGATTAAAAGACTAAGGTTTGATAGAGAAGGAGAATATAACTATATTTCTTTTAATCAATTTTGTGAGAAAAAATGAATAATACATTAGATTACACCTTCACATTCGTTTAAGTCCAATGGAGCGGCAAAAATAAAAAATATAACACTTAAAGAAATGATGAATGCTTTCATAATTAGTTCAAGAGCACTTTGAACTTGTGGAGGGAAGCTATTGTATCTGCTTGTTATATACAAAATAGATTTTCTTACAAGAAAATTGGGAAGACATCTTATGAATTATAAGAAGGTCATGTATCTAACCTTATTTATTTGAAATTGTGGGGGTGTCTAGTAAAGGTACTTCTAGCTGAAACTGCAAAAGAAAACTTGATCTTAAAATCTTTGATTGTGTGTTTATTGCACATGCTTTTAATAGTTCTCCATATAGGTTTCTTATCTTAAAAAGAGATATTGACATAATGGAACCTAATGTGGAATCTAAAAATTGTGGATTTCTTTGAAAATATTGTACCTTATAAACTAGAGAAAGAAGAATCTATTGTGACATTTCATAATGAACAAATGAATAAGGCTAATAAAGAGTCAAAAATTGAATTACGAAGAAGTAAGAGCATCAGAAAAGAAACCAACTTTGATGATAATTTTTATACTTTTTTTGTTGATAATGATCCTCAAACTTTTCAAGAGGTTGTTTCTTCTTTTGATGCACCATTTTGGAAAGAGGTCATAAATAGTGACATTGAATCAATTCTTTCCGATTATACTTGGACTTTGGTTGATTTACCTCTTGGTGCTAAAATAATTGGGTGTATATGGCTTTTTAAAAGAAAACTAAAACTAGGTGTTTCAATTGATAAGTTTAAAACGAGATTGGTTACTAAAAGCTATTCACTAAAGAAATGTGTTGATTATTTTAATACATTTGCACCTATCACTAGAATTGCATTTATTCGAGTATTGATTGCATTAGAATCCATTCATAACTTGATAATACATCAAATAGATGTAAAAATAGGTTTTTTGAATGGTGACTTAGAAGACGAAATTTATATGGACCAACCCGAAGAATGTGTGGTTATCGGTAATGAGCATAAAGCCTGTAAGCTAGTGAAATCTTTGTATGGATTAAAAAAATCTCATAAACAATGACATGGAAAATTTAATAGTGTGTTGCAAGATAATGGTTATTTAATTAATGGTTCAAATATATGAATATTTAGCAAATTTGTAGATTGTATTGGTGTGATCATTTGCTTTGTATGTAGATGATATGTTCATTATAGGCACTAATCTAAATGTTGTGAATGAGATTAAGAAATTTTTAGCTTTAAAATTTGATATGAAAGATACGAGTGAAACTGATGTAATTTCGAGCATTAAAATTTCTAAAATATTGAAAAGATTTGAACATTTGGATAATAAATTAGTCTCCACATCGTATGATGCTAGTTACTTTTGAGAAATAATTTAGGAAACAATGTTTCTCAACATGAATATTCTCAAATTATTGTAGTCTCGTGTACTTGATAAACAATATTGGTTTTAATATAGCTTATTTAGTGGACAGATTGAGAAGATATACTCATAATCCTAACAGAAACCATTGGACTGCCATATATAGAGTTCGGTACTTGAGAGAGGCCATGGATCATGGTTTACTATATAGTGGATTTATACAACGATGCTAACTAGATTTCAGATGAGATAAAACTCTACTGGTGGTTACATCTTTGTACTTGGTGGAGGTACACTTTCATGGAAATCTTCCAAGCAAACTTGCATTGCTTTGTCTACAATGAAGTCCAAGTTCATTGACTTAGAAAAGGCAAAAGTTGGGGCTAGATAGTTTAAAACCTCTTAGTAGATATCCCGTTGTGGATAAAACCATTACCTTATGTGTCTATGCATTATGACTATCAAGAAACAATTTCTAATGCCAAAAAGAAGACTTATAATAGGAATAATAGATATATAAGGCTGAGACACAACATTATGAGACATTTGTTAGATAATGAGGTGATATTCCTTGACTTTGTGATATTAAAGTTGAATTTGGCCAATCCTCTGATAAAATCACTAACAAAATGTTAGTAAGTGAAACATCGAGGGGAATGAGACTTATGCTTATAACAATATCAACAATGATGAAAACCCAACATATATGAATGGAGATCCTAGGAAGTAGGTTCATATGGGAAGAACAAGTCACTAAGTTGATCATGTGTGCATTGTTATATATTTATTTTTGAGTCCCTTCTTGTGGTGTGATAGTGCCAACTGTGGTTGTGAGGAAGAGTAATAACTTTTATTGGATTCCATATTCCTTGTTGGATGGTGTGCTAGTCACTGTACATACTTGATGGATCTACCTATATGGGTGTGGAAGTGAAGTCACTTCCTATCATATTTAGGTAATTCTCTAGAGCACTAATATTAAGGTAGGGCACGACACCTATTTATGCCACATCGATTTTGAATTGCTCAGACCTAGAGGATGTAATATGGGTTATGAGTCGACTTGTCTACGTTGAGGATTCTTAGTTTGTAGAAAATTTATATTTCACTAGTCTCCTGTAGATCACTATTCATGTATCTTAAGTATGGTTCATAGCCCCAAAGTCACCTCCATCGATGCATTGCATTCTCATGTTCCTTTGGAAAATTCCTTCTAAAATCCTTAAAAAAAATTTATCTTTGAGTTTTGAAATAATGGAGGATTGTTGGAAATATAGTGATAATTCAAAACTCAAAGACCACTTTCGTACAATGAATTATGCCTACAACTATATATACCTACGACCATAAATGTCAACAACTATACAATAAGGTCAAAGTCATAATCTACTGTGATAGTCTCTACAACCATTTTTATTACATTAAATTGGTTAGTTATATTTTCTTAATTGTTGAATAATTATTTGGCTGTTACCAGCCGTTGCATTTCTACAATCATATAATAACTGTTTTGTTCCCTCACCTCTCATTTCTTCTTAACATATAGAAATACAAAACAATTCTCTCTATTATATTTACTTTCCCTATAGCAAATAGTTTCCATTTCCATAAATTAATTTTTTGTTCATCCGAATAAGTGAACCTTTGAGTTTTCATTTGAGCCTCTACATTTTTTTTGTGCATAATTATGAAGGATACGGTAGTTGAATCTTGGAAAATACACCGAGTCATTAACTCAGAGAGGTGCGAACTACTATTAAGTATAGTGAATTAACATGCCTCTACCACGATAAGTATCTATTTTCTCTATCTTATTCTTCAATTTTTACAAATGAAAGAAATTAAACATTTAAATTAAATTGCAACTTGAAAATCGCTTGTCACCAACTAGAAATGATATTCCATGATGTTGCTTTACTTGCTCCTTAAAACAAGCAAGTCACTTTGAGTGCTCCAAGTGTCTTCAATTAACCAACTGCTTTCAGATCGGCCTCATTCCTTTGCCACTTCCCTAATTTTACCTATGAAAATAATTGGTCCAGGACCTTATGACACATTTGCTTAATCTTTTTTACCCACAGGAGGATAATGGGTGTTAACTGCTCCCATTGGTCATAGGCGTTTGCTTCCATGTAAGAACTTCCATCAGCATGGTCTAAAGGACATGAGCCGCCTCTAGCAACTCATATTTGGTGCAAATGATAGATCCACCATCTGACGTCTCGTCAACTTTTCTTGTTTTGGGGAACATCATCCTATAACACAAGTTGTTGGTGTGAGAGACCTTCTCTATTTTGAAATTTATCTTCTCGTCACATCGGCCTAGTAGAACCCCTTGTATGAGTTTTTTTACTGCGTTGCATAACTTGACCATTGATTGGACGGATCACATTCATTTGGCTTGTTGAATTGCAAAATTAGGGTGTCAACGGTTTCTTAAGCTAATTTATTTTTATTGAAACTTAAATACAATTTTGGTCATTTAATCTTCATTAATCTTTCAATTTAGTCATTAGACTTTATTTTATTGTAATTTTGTCATTAATGTTTCAATGTTTGGATTTTTCTTTAAGAACTTTTTTCTTTTTTTGACATAAACTAACGACTTCAATTTGATATCCTTCCAACCTTTTATTTGATTTCCCTCCAACTTTTTAGTTGATTAGTTCACGTAAGTTGACGACATTAACCTTTTAAGGGAAAATCTAACAGAATCCTTACATTGAAACATAAGTAGAAGTTAGATGATAAAATTACAAGAAATATAACTCTTTAGGACCAAATCGAAACATTAAGGAAAGTTGATCCACTTTTCGTTTCCCACTAACCTTACTTCACAATAATATGACACCCCTGTGCTTGACTTGTATTGTTCACCTAATTCTTGGATTTGCTTCTTTCTGTCCGTGGAGAAGGATCGGCCAACTGGCAAGTGCACTGTCTTGTTTCTGAATTACTCGTTCTTTGCTATAAGATGTTATTTCATTCTTTTGTGATCATTTCCATTTAGTTTTAGAATTGATAGTCTCATCCCTTTCCCTTTTCATCAGAAAATTGGGGGGGAAAGGAGGAAAAGGACAAAAGACATGCTCAAGTTTTGAACCCTAATTTGATTTTTCAACTGCACTTGCAGCTTTTCTTTATCTGGCCTTGGCAACAGTTACTGCATTTAACAAGTCCTTTGCCTACTTGCTGGCAAATGGCAAGTGTTTCCAAGAACTCAATGATTTCCTTCGGTGTACATATGATATGCGCTTAGACTGTTGTCTTCCTATGCTTCTTCAATCGTTTATTTTTTGCATTTGTTTCTTTTCAGATATAGTCAAATCTTCGAGGAGCGAACATCTTCAGAGTCTATGTCTACTATCTTCGGAACAGCTCCTTAGCTTACATTTGATTCTCACAAGTAATAATTCCTGTAAGTGTGTAGAGATGTTTCTTTACTTAAGTTCTCCATTAAATTTTACTACCAATAAAATTAATTATGATTAAAATTAATTATGATTAATTGATCAGGGCCTTATGGATTTTAAATTAGTGCAAACCCAGCTTCTTTCTTAACATCATGGGTGATTTGAATTTCTTTTCTTTTGAACTTGTAACTTAATCTAATATGATACTAAATATTTTTCTTTTTCTTTTTTTTTTTTCCTTTTTCGCAAATTTTGAATTTGTTTTGTTCACTTCTCCATTTTTTTCACACATGAGCGAGCATTCTAATGTAATTGATGGGTATAGTGTAGGGCCTGGCGATGGAGATTCTAGAGCCAATTGTACAACTTGTAGACATGATATGGGCTCAAATTGGCAAATGTGTGACATATCACAAAAATCTTGATGAAAATATGAATATCCTCACGATAAGATTACAAGAACTTAATGGTCGGAAGGAAGATGTAGATTCAAGAATGAGTGCAGAGCTTCTTCCAGGAAAGAAACCTAAAGAGAAGTAGAAATTTGGTTGGGGAATGTTGAAAGGATCAATAGCAAAACACAAACCATTGAAAGTGAACTTGGAAGAAGGAAGTATCTTTCACGTGCGTGCCTAGGAAGACTTGTCTGTAAGATGGTACGGGAACTGGAAGAACATCATCAAAAGGGTAGTTTCCCTGACAGTTTGGTTGTTGATGCACCTCCAAGCTATGGGGAGATATTACCAACAGCATCCATAGTTGGTGAAACTACTGCCAAAAGAAAGATGGAAGAAATTTGGGCATGTTTGACAAGCGATGAAGTCGTAAAAATCAGAGTTTATGGGATGGGAGGAGCTGGAAAAACAACTATAATGAGACATAACCACGATCGACTAGTGGCAGAAAAAAAAAAAAAAAAAGGTTTGACAGTGTAATTTGGTTCACTGTGTCAAAGGCACTCAACCTTATTAGGTTACAAAATGACATTGCAAGGGCTTTGGGTAAAGATTTGTCAAAATATGAAGATGAAACAGAAAGGGCAGCACTATTATTCAGAGAGTTGGGGAAAACAAATAAGTGAGTGCTTATCCTTGATGATATGTGGGAAGCATTTCAACTTGAGGATGTGGGAATTCCTGAGCCTACAGTTTCAAATGGATGCAGATTAGTAATAACAACGCGATCACGAGATGTTTGCAGAGTTATGAGTTGTAAAGATATCAAAATGGAGCTTCTGACAAGAGAAGAGGCATGGTGCTTGTTCTTGAATAAAGCAGGACATGATATTTTACTTGTTTCAAATTTGGAACCAGTTGCAAAACAAGTGGCTGATGAATGTGCCTGCTTACCTCTTGCTGTCATCACAATTGCTGGTAGCATGAAGGGTGTAATTGATACGTATGAATGGAGCAATGCATTAAAAGAGTTGAGAGAGTCTACAAAGGGGCTTAATGAGATGGGAAAGGTACTTGAGCAGTTAAAATTTAGTTACATTCGTTTAAAAGATGAGAAGCTTCGACAATGTCTCCTATATTGTGCATTGTATCCCGAAGACTTTAGTATCTGAAGAAATGATCTGATAAAATATATGATTGCTGAGGGAATAGTTGAAGGAATGAAGACTATGAAAGCAAGTTTTTACAAAGGCCATTGAATAAGATTGAGAATGCTTCTCTATTAGAAGGTGGTGTAGACCATGTTGGAACAAAATTTGTGAAGATGCATGACGTGATTAGAGACATGGCAATCCAAATGACGACCACAAATCCTCAATTTCTGATTGAAGCTGGAATCTGACTAACTGAAATACCAGATGAAGAAAAGTGGAAAGAGGATCTAGACAAGGTCTCCTTGATGAATAATCACATATCAGAAATCCCTTATGGGCATTCACCAAGATGTCAGAAGTTCTCGACGCTATTGCTACTGAGAAATACTGATCTGTCATGTATTGCAGGTACTTTCTTTGCAAACATGCTCTGGCTTAGGGTCCTTGATATCTCTTATACCAACATTGAGGATCTGCCAAATTCTTTCTCTGATTTGAAGAATCTCACTGCATTATTTCTCACACATTGCTATCGACTAAGATATGTTCCATCATTGGAAAATTTTAGGGCATTAAGTATGCTGGACCTCAGTTATAGCGAAATAAAAGAAATACCAGTAGGTATGGAGAAGTTGGTCAACTTCATATACCTTAATCTCTCTGCGACAGGTTTAGATAGGATGCCCACTGGACTACTAACTAAACTCTTTCGTCTCCAACACCTCCTTTGGAATTTGGAAGTTAAAGGAGAAGAAATAGCACCTCTGAGGAAGTTGGAAAGTTTTGCAGGAAAGTTGTATGACCGGCACAGCTTCATTATTTACGTCAGATCTCTGATTGGCTGAGGGCTCGACAGTTACCTTCTTACGGTGGAAGGGGACATTTTCTATGCATATCATGGAGATGGGAGTTATTTTGGCGAAGATGTAAGATTGAAAGAGTGCAGATTGAAAGAATGCAGCATTGTTGGACGAGCGGGAGAAGAATCCCATGCGCTCCCAAATGACGTTGAATTCCTTGATATCAAGAGCTGCCATGATTTTAGAAGCTTAAGTGATTTTTCAGTCTCCTCTTCTATTTACTATTCTCCTCTTCCGAAGTTAAAGTCACCACCGGTACCACAACAACCCCCTTGCCTCTTTTCTTATCTGAAAAAAACTTAACATCCATTGTTCACACATGGAATGCGAATACAAATGCCTTACCTGGAGGAGGCCTCTGTCTATGATTGTCAGAAAATGGAGGAGATCAAAGTAGCAGAAGATGAGAGTCAAGTATGGAAGGCTGAAGCAAGCAGCAGCAACAGCAAGCATTCTATTATTAATGATTCTGCCATCATATTCAGTCTCCCAAAGTTAAAAGCATTGTCTTTGTCTAAGCTACCAGAACTGAATAGCATATGTAAGGAGACAGTGATGTCTAATTCTATCCAGTATTTGACAATATCCAGTTGTCCAAAGCTAAAGAGGATTCCCCTGTGTCTTCCCCTGCTTAATGGACAACTATCTGCTCTGCCTAATCTTGAAGCAATCTATATAGACAATAGAGCACGGTGGCAATCACTTGAATGGGACTATCCAGATGCTAAGAATGTCCTTCAACCTTTCTGCAGATTTCTGTATTCTGAGTAGAGAGGGATTAAGGCACGCAGTTTGATGAAAATTGCTAGGTACATTACTGGTATCCATCTCTCTTTACTAATCTATTAATGATTTCACAGTTGGTCATATTTATCATCTTTTTTCCTTTTGATCTTACTATGTTAATGCTTATCATTCAAGCTTTATACATGTTAGAATATGAAAAATGCTTTATACTATGTTATACCAGATGACTTTGATCCACACAGGAGTCTCATTGTGTCATGCTGGGAGCTTCTTGGTAGAGATTGGCATTGTACGCTGAAGCAGGTTTGGGGAATCGAATTTTTGTGAAGATTGGTTAGTAAAAGAGTATGTTCAAGCTGATAAGGGTCTTTTGGTGCTCGAGTCACCTCCTCTTGTTATTGATGTTTTGGGTTTAAAATTGCATAGAGCCTGTAGGCAGTAGTCGTGTCCTTTTCTCCCTTTTATAAAAAAATGTAGTTCAGAATGTGGTTTAGAAAAGACTACAGGATTGCAAGGTAAAGCTATTGTCCCCAGTGAAATCAACTCTTCTGCAATAAAAATTGTAAAATAAAGTTTGCAGTATACTGTTTTTACACATGGATTTGGACTCCTTAAATTTTAAGATTTGATGGGAACCACTTTACAATTAAAATTTATGTATACCGCAAGATTTACTTCACAATTTTTTTTATTGCAGATCTCTGTCCCCAACAGGCAAGTTGACTATTATTGAATCCACCCGGACTTCCATGGCGTTTTATCCTTTAGCCAAGTATTTTTAAAGCAGTGGTTTTCTTGTGCAAAGGAAGGCCTTGTCTGATGATATGGTATAAATCCGGATTAATTTGTGTTTGGCTCACGTGTAAAGATGCCCGCACAACGATTTGATAGAGACCCCTTCCTCCAAACATTTTTTTTTTTTTTAAAAAGTTTGTGAAATTGATTCTTCTGGGGACAAAATAGAAATATTGACATGGTTAGTTAGGCAAAGATTTACCAGCCTAAATGGAATGGTTCTTCTGGGACTAAGGTGTTTTGATTGGGTTGACACTTCTCTGTTAGAAAAGCACGAATAGAAACGAGGAATTTTTTAATCGGTTATGGTTTAAACTATTGGGTTTAGATTAATTAAAATTTTTATTGATAATTTTAAAAAATTTATTAAAAATATTATTTTTGGGTTTCATATTTATATTGACATTATCAATAAAGCTAACCAAGAATTTTTGCATAGAAACTTGTTAACAAAAACAACCGTTGTAATGGCATTCTGAATGTTAAAATTTTTAGGGTAAATTATACTGCACTATTTTCAAGTTTGTTGAAATAATATTAACATATCAAACATTTTAAAAATCTATAATTCACCATAAAATACCAATTTTCACCATTAAGTAACCTCAAAATGAATTTATTTAAATAATCAAAATTTTAATTGGATATTATTTTTCTACGATGACCAAAGTACCCTTGAGTATAATAAAGGTTACTTTTTTAATATATATATATATATTATTGATGAAACATATTAACAATAAATTTTTTAGATTTTTTTAAAACAAAATTATCATCGTTTTTTTTTTAATTATTAAAAATATATTTTAAATAGAATTATATTCTATTATATGCTATAAAACAAATTTTACTTCACATATTTTATATTTTAAAATATATTATGATATTATTGCCTATCGCATCCTCAAATAAATTAAAATCAAAGACTCATAAAATAAAATTAAATATTTTAAATGAAAAATTTGTTGATATGTTTTTTTTATAAAATTAAATAGTCTAACATCTCAAATAAATGAATATCAAAGACCACTATAAAATAAAAATTAAAAACAAACTTTTCTATTTTAAAAATTAATGATACTGCATGTTTAATTTTTTACTAATTTAAATAATCTAAAAATTTGTATTATAAACAATTTTGAGATAAATAAAATTATTTAACTTATCATAATCACTTGGAGATATTTTAACACCAAGGGTACTTTGGTCATCATGAAAAGTATTATCCAATTAAAATTTTGATTTTTCAAAAAAACTTATTTTGGGACTGCTTGATGGTGGAAGTTGATGTTTTTGAGTGAATTATAGGTTTTAAAAAGGCTTTGCATGTTAGTGTCATTTCAACAAATCTAGAGGTTATGCAATGTAATTTACCCAAATTTTTATTTGGAAAATACTCTCCTATGCCTTTCGGAAGTTTTATGAGAGAAAGCAAATTAAGGCTAAATGTCATCATTGATCCCTGTAGTTTGATTTTTTAGTCAAATTAGTACATCAAAGTTTTAATTTAATCAAATAAATTTTCAGAATTTTAATTTTACCCCATTAAGAAAATTCCTCTCGTTAACTCTCTATGCCCAAATTGTTTGAATTTTAATCCGGATAAGTATCGGGGGTAGATTCAGGTGACCATCTACAAAGCTAAGGGAGTTAATAGAAAATTTGATCAAATTAAAATTTTGAAGACAAATTTAACTAATAAATTAAATTTTGAAAACTTATTTGATCAAATTGAAAATCTAGAGATCAATTTAACCAAAACACTAAAGAATGAAACCTATGATGTGATTTAGCCCAAAATTAATATATTCCAGTGTTGACCAAAGTTGTACACCTAACACATTGCCGTGATTGTAAATATGTTTTAGGACTTAGATTCCCACGTGGAAGAACACGTCAACAAGACAGTGGCAAACACGACTTTTTCTTCAAAATAGTTATGTTTTCAAACTTGTTATCGTAATAGATCCCTTTCAAATCTTAAATCAAACGTAGTTCTCGTCATCTGCCTCGTTGATTTTTATTTTTTTTAGAGTGCCTTGTTGAAATTAAACTATGATCTGTGTGAACTTTTTTTCTGCCTTTTGCTTTTTAACCCTATTTTTTTCCTTTTCTTTTGTGGCATTTGTAATCCTATTATGCAAGTTCAATCAAATGAAGAACATTTCTCTTTTTTGAAAAAAAAATGAAGAGCATGGTAACCGTACGGTAAAACTAATTTACTTGCTAAAAACGTGTTACTATTAAATTTACTCCAACAGCCATTAAGTTATGTTTTCATCTGCCCAAATTGGTTGTAGCACGGTAAAACATCATTTTTGCCTTCCAAATTATAGCTAAGGTGTCATAGTACGCATGACAACTTCACACCAGCAGAAAAAATTGATGAAATCACTGTAAAGCATCATTACGAAGTGTCCCAACTTCTGAAAATCATCATAGAACTTACTATTGTCAACTTAAATAAGTCTATTAATTAGACAGTCATAACTGTGCAGTCCTGAAAGTTTTATTAATGTTCAAGTTGGAACACATATTCTGTCAAGCGCTGCAGTTTGCCGGGATCTAGTTTCTGCTCTGTCACAGTAGGCTGCTTCTTCACAGTTAGCATTCGAGAAGCAGGATCCACAGTCCAACCTTGCTGTAGCACATCTGCATATAAGAAGCAAAACCACATAAAGCATTATTTTCTCCTAAATCACAGCCAAGTCAGTAGTGCCTCAACTAGCTAACAATCATTATAAAAATTAATAAATACATAAAACTATATTATGATGGGCAAAAGTTCTTTCCAGCCAGCCCAACTGCAGAAGACATACCATTTAATGCAGCTTTAAGAACATTTCAAAATCAAATAATATCTACAAAGGTTAATAGAAGTTTCTTCTCAGAGAGGCAAATCAAAAATCCATCACATTATTGTAAGAACACCATGATTTCTGTAGTACACATGGTTTGCAAAGCAAAAGAAACATGAAATTTAAAGCCATAACCCTTGGCAAGAGTCTACGCGTTCAGAATCAACTATCACACAATTGGACTGTAATCCATGTAATCATCTTTCACCGTTCTTTTGTTCGGTCATATAACTAAAAATAGAAACTCAAGTTCTTTGGTAACAAAAAAGGGTTTTTTGTTTACTTTTAAGAAGAAGAAAAAAGGTTCTTTTTAGTGGTAAGAAAATTCTTAGATTTTAATTGATGACTACAAGAGAGACCTTCGTGATCATATGCTATAATGACTTAGCCAAATGGAGATGTAACAATGAACGCAAGAGCAGCACAATGATATATTCAGTAGCATATGAAGCAATTGTCTAATATCTCCCCAAGTCATCGATTAATAAATATATCTAAGTTAAGATACAAATTTCCTGCATTTGGCACTCAAGTAAAGCATAGTCTTCTTATGTCCGAGTCCTTACAGGTATTCAAGTTACTAAAGCTGGTATTAAAATCAATTGAGGGGCCAACCCAACCGATATTCTTTATCCATTTCAGTTTGAGAAATGAGTATTGATTGAAAATTGGCACTCAACTAAGCACGAGTGCTCTTACATCAGAGTGCTAACAGGTTTGAAAAGTCAATATAGCTGACATTTAAATCAACACGGGGGCAACCCTACCAATATCCTTGATCCATTTCAGTTTGAGACCAAGTAGCTTGTGACTTTTATTCTACTGAATTGTGGATTTTATTTTTTGTGTTCTAAATCTCCAGTCAACAATGATGTGGAGGTTTCTTTGTTCAAAATTGTTGATTCAATGAATATTGATGTACAACTCTTCCTCCTTTATGTGCTTTTATTATATAGGCCCATGGTTATAAGAGAAGCTAACCAGCAAAAAATCTATAATACTTTATAAAACAATACATATCTTATTTCAGTACATAAAATTTTCCCTTTTATTATATATGAGCTCAGTTCAGCTTCTGGTCCAGTCAATGTCTATTTCTAGATTGAGCAGAAAAGCCAAAATAAATAACCATTTTTTTATGAAGGGACAAGCATCAAAGCAAAATGCTAAACCAGGAAAGCCTAGGAGGAAAAGAAGACATTTCTGAATTTGATTCCAAAAGAAGATAATAGAAGCTTACAATTTGTGGCATCATCCTCATTCATTCCTAGGAAGAGAGCTGTATCTTGGATGCTTATTGTGGAATAAGCAGACAATAGCAGCTGAAACATTCTTTTTGTGTAAAGTTCTACAAAACGAGAGCCAATGGTGAACTAAGTATTACAGCACCCAACCAACATTTTCAGGCAAGCGTTAAACATTAACGGAAGGAAAAAACAATGAAGACAATAACAACAATCGCAAAAGATTATTTACTAACTTAATAATAATGGTTGTACCCTCGTAATTGCAATTAAATTCCAAATTGTATTGCAATTTAATTCCAAATTGTATCACAATTTAATAGAAATAGCCAATATTAATATTTTCAGAGCAACTTGAGCATTTTGCCCTAGCAAGTAACGAAAAATTCCACTCTCCCGAATCCAATAACCAATGACACTCGACGAACTCACTCTCTCTCTCTCTCTCTCTCTCTCTCTCTCTCTCTCTCTCTCTATATATATATATATATATATATATATATATATATATATATATATATATAAACTCAATCTCTAATTTCTCTTACCTCCTCTGCAAACACTAGCCTCCAAAATGTGAGCCAATGATGATAAAAAATCCTTAATCACAATCGCATATCTTTGTAAACTCAGTCCAAGTTTCGATACCATGATCTCATTGATCAATTTCTCGAAGATGTCGACGGCAACTGACTCTCGCTTTCACAAACGATTCAAGGTTCTTTCACCATTGGTTGGCACCTTCATCAAGAAAGAAAAGTAGTCTTCTCCTTTAAACTTCATCTCGCAATTTCTTACACCAAGCTCCAACAGCAACAATTACGATTCTCAAACATAGTTCGGAGATTTCTCGTAGTGGGCGACCCCTTTTGCAATAGCTATGACTCTTCTCTCCTGGGACTGCCTCTTCTCTCTGCGACAAGCCCTAAAGAAGAGTGAGGATTGGTACAAGTTTGAAATGTTGAACCAAAAGAGCAAACCAACCCAGCATCGTGTGACGATGAATCAAGGATCTTTTCTTTCCCATTAATTTAATTTCTCCATTGAAGCCATTATGAAGAGGAATGAGTTAAGACACTGGTGGTGGATAAAAAGTTCTTTGAGTTTGTTCTTGAAGGGAAATAAGTGGATGTGCTTAGAATTACAGTGCATGTTCCTAATAGAAATACTTCGTTTTGAGTGGATGCTCAAGAGATGTCATGGTCTTGAAATCTTGGAAGCAGTTCTGGTTCGAGAAAGGATAATGGAACTGGTTTCGGAGGTTTAGAAACAATGCTCAATCATAGATTATGGGTCTGCACAGGAACTGGCGTGGTTGGTTTGTTACCTTGACTAAAATTAATCAAGGTCGAAATTTGTGGTCTTTCCAGAGGGAATTGAAGCAGGTAGTTGGTGAAGGGTGGATAGGGCTTTAATGGATAGGCAATCTGATTTTTTCAGAGACCGTTCGTGTCAGCAAAGCCAATCAAGGAGGAGAGAGGGTGTTGTGGCGAGAAGTCTATGGTAGTGGCAGAGCCCGCCTCAAATTCGGCCATGGCCACTTTCAAAGGGAGAGTGTTGCCCTAGGTGTGGGCTCGATTTAGCAGGGGAATTCTTGCTTAGTCATGCTCCTTCGTCGGAGAAGCAGGTTTCCTAGGCGTTGATTGCAAGTGGAGAAGAAGGTGAAATCTCCACACGCGAGAATGCGTCTGGGCCAAGAACTGCCGTGGGTAAAGGTAAAGGACAACTGGAGTCTTTTTTGAATTTTAAATCTTCGGGTCAAACTCGGGCTGGAGTAGCTGTCTTAAGCGCTAATTCTGATTCGAGCCATGGGTTTATCGGTTTGGGTCATTCTAATGAGATGGGCTCGTCTTATTCTTTGGACCGGAGGAATAAGTCTTTGTTGCAATCTTTTATGAGCCCAAGCCAAGAAGTTGGGCCTACCACGAGACATGGGTTTAGAGCTGCCAAACACACTGGGCTTTTTAAGTGTGATCCAGAAAAAGGGACCTAGGACAGGTCTTTTAAAAAAGCCTAAGATGAAAAAGCATGCTTCTCTTCTTCTTCCCAAGTCCAGATTTAGACCCTCAAAGCGCTGGATCCTGATCCGCTTTGGTCCCCCTTAGGTTGCGACCGTTCGAAACCTACTGTACTGCGAACTCGACGGCCATAGAATCTTCCGGTGACCCACTTCTGGTAAGTTCTGAGCTTGTTTTGTTGATTTCCTCGCACCCTTCTTCGTCTCTTGCTCCTGCTTCCGAGATTGGCTTGAATAATTATGGGCTTGTCCGTTTATGGTTGCCTAAGTTTGACGAAGGTGAGGTTGTTATGAGGTGCACATTTTTGAGGTAATTGTGAGCAGGAAAGGTTATTTCCTCCTCAAGCCTGGTGGCCCGTCAAAAGTATTTTTATGGTTGTGAGAATGACTATGTGGTGTGTTTCTCGAAAGAAAATTGTCTACCATCAGGTTTTGCTGAGTTCTTATCTAGTTCGGAGGAGAAGACTAAGATTGCTCAGCTCGCCCCTGCTTTGGTCTCCGACTTGGTAAGCTTTGATTCTAGTTCTTTCTCGGTTTCTCTTGTTTTTTAGAATGATTTGTCTGTGGTTAATAATGAGGATTGTTTGTTGGAAGAAAGTGAGGGAGCATTTGTTGAGGGTGAGATGGACCGAAATTGTAATGGAAATATTGAGGGTTACTTGGCTTTAGTTGAGAGTGTGGAGCAGCCAGATCAGTGGCTAGCTATGGAGATGGGTGATAAGGAAATAGTGAGTTATAAATCTTTAGAATGGGTCCTTAATTAGGTTTAAAAGCTGCAAAAACAAGTAGGGGTTTCTTTAATAGGGGTGGAAGATAAAGCAATTAGGTTATTTGAGGAAATTGAGAGGATTAGGTTGAAAGAAGGCAAATTAAGGGGCCGTAGACAATCTTGAGGTAAAAAACAGCAGAACTTGGAAGGTTGGCTTTTGATGTCAACTACGACAAGGGATATTCTAGTGCTTCTAAAGGTTTGGCGAATAGGGTTGTTATCGTTGATAAATGAAGAGGAAAATCATCCCTTGGAATGTTAGGGGTTTGAATAACTTGAAGAACAAGGCAACAGTGAAGCACTACCTTAGAGAGTGGAAGGTGGATGTGGTTTGTCTTCAAGAAACTAAAATGAAGGTGATTGCTGATGAGATTATTCATAGTATTTGGGGTTTGAGATCTTGTGGTTGGAAAGCGTTACCGACGATCGGCGCTTCAGGGGTGTTGTCATCATGTGGGACACTAAGGTGTTGGATTTGATTGATTTTCATATCGGGTTGTTCTCGGTGTCTTGTCTCTTCAAGGGGTTCTCATTAGTGGTGCGTGGGTGATGTCTGGAGTTTATGGCCCTTCGGAAAGTGGGGAAAGGGGACTTTTTTAGGGTGAGTTAGCGGCAACTAGAAGTCAGTGGCATTCCCCGTGGGTGGTGGGTGGTGGGAGGTGATTTTAATGTGGTTCTTTATTCCCATGAGAGAGTAAGAAGCACTCAACAAAGTGGTTCAACGAGAGTTTTTGGACTTTGTGCGGTGTCATGATCTTATGGATTTGCCATTGTTAGGTGGCTCTTTCATTTGGTCAAGTTTTAGAGAGACTCTATAATTCCATAGGATTGAGCGATTTCTTGTCATTGACTGTTGGGAAGCTATGTTCCCTAGCTTGATTCAGAAGCTTTTACCTCATCCCACTTCAGACCATCATCCTATTATTCTTGAATTGGGGGGCACGCAATGGGAGTCGACTCCGTTCTGGTTCCAGAATATGTGGCTAAAGGTGGATGGATTTCGTGATCTTGTCAAAGGTTGGTGGGAGGGTTGCAATGTGGAAGGCTTTGCTAGTTTTGTGGTGGCCTCCAAGCTTAAAACCTTAAAAGATGAATTGAAAAGATGGAACAAAGAGACTCTCGGGAATTTAAACTCCTCTTTAAATGCTTTGTTGGGTGAGATTAGTGGGCTCGATGAGAAGGAGATTGTTGAGGGCCTCTCAGGAGCAGATAAAGAAATAAGGGTGTGGGCTAAGAAGGAACTTGCGAACCTTATCTCCATGTAAGAAATCTCTTGGCGCCCAAAATCTAGAGAAATTTGGCTTCGTGAAGGTGATAGGAACACTAAGTTCTTTCATTATATGGTTAATGCTCATAGGAGGTATAACTTTCTTAGCTCTATTGAGGTTGATGGCATGTTGTTCAAGGATGAAGGGAGTATTAAGGGGGCAATTTGCGACTTCTATAAGAACCTTTATGAGGAAACATGTGATAGTAGATCGAATTTGGATGGGATAGATTTTTCTAAGATCGATGATAAGGAAGCAATTTGGCTCGAACGCCCTTTTGTTGAAGATAAGATTCTTGAAGCAATCCGGGAGTGTAATGGTGATAAATCTTCGGGTCCCGATGGCTTTACCATGGCTTTCCTTGCTCATAATTGGGACGTGATAAGGAGGAATATCCTTAGATTTTTTGTGGAATTCCATTCTTCGGGAGAGTTTGTGAGAAATCTTAACTCTACTTTCATTGTCCTTGTTCCAAAGAAGATTGGAGCGTCTAATATCAAAGACTTTTGGCCTATTAGTCTCATGGGGTGTATTTATAAGATCTTATCGAAGGACCTCACTTCGAGATTGAAGAAAGTTATGCGAAAGGCGGTGAGCCCTCGACAAAACGCTTTCGTTGGAGGGTAGGCAAATCTCGGATGCCGCTTTGATTCCCATGGATGCCCATTTATATGATGGAGAAAGAAGGGTGATTTGTAAGCTTGATATGGAGAAGGCTTTTGATCATGCTTATTGGGACTTTGTGATCTATTTGTTGAAAAGAATGGGCTTTGAGGACAAATGGTGTAAGTGGATCTTCAAGTGTATTTCATTGGCTTCCTTCTTTATCCTTGTTAATGGTTGTCCTTCGGGTTTTTTTTAAAGCTTCGAGGAGTCTTTGACAAAGGGATCCATTGTCTCCTTTCTTATTCACTTCGGTGATCAAGGCTTTTTAGTAAAATGTTGGTAAAGGCGGTTAATGGGGGGACTCATGAGTGATTTCAAATAGGGAAGAAATGGTGGTAGTGTGAGTGTATCTCACCTTTTTTCCAATGACACAATTGTTCTTTTGGAGCGGAAGCCACTCAAATTTTACATCTGCGATGCGTTCTTTTTTGCTTTGAGGCGGTATCGGGGTTTAGGGTCAATCTTTGTGTGAATGATTTAATCCCTCTTGATGAGAATATTAATGGTCACTTTCTTGCAAGCTTGTTGAGTTGTAATGTGGGTCTCTTCCTATCATTTATCTCGACCTTCCTCTGGGGCTAAATTCAAAGAAAATTGTTTGGAATCCTATTGAGGAAAGGTTTCATAAGAGGTTAGCTGGGCGGAAGCATCACTATCTTTCAAAAACACACTTTCTAGCCTTCCCATTTACTTTATGTATCTCTTTCCTATTCCTAGCTCGATGCCTAATCGCTCGGAGAGTATTCAAAGAAGGTTCCTCTGGGGCAATACGAAGGAGGTGTACAAATATCAATTGGTGAGATGGGATGTGGTTAAGAAACCTATGGAAAAAGGAGGGCTCTGTCTTAAATCCCTCACTTTATTTAATAAAGTTCTTCTTGGGAAATAATTATGGAGATTTCTTGAACAGAGGGACCAACTTTGGAGGAGTGATGGAAGTTAAGTTTAGGATGGACCCTAGCAGATGGATGTCTAAGAAGCCTAGGGGAAAGGGTGTTCATTAATCAGTTAAAACCAATTAACCAAATCGTTTAAGTAAAATGGTTCGATTAATCGGTTAAATCGATACTAAATTGGTTAACCGAATAATATATATTGGTTAATCAGTTGGTTGATGATTAGAAAAAATGTTAACCATTGTATTTCGGTGTTAGTTGGAAATGGGGGGAGAACTCGGCTTTAGTATGACACTTGGTTTGGGAATAACCTTTAAAAGACCAATTTCTTGATCTATGACATTGTGACAGATAAAGATGCACTTAATGTTCTTGTGTTTCCTTGACTAATGATGGACTTACTAGGAATGTGTCTTTTATTCGTAATGTCCATGATTGGGAGATTGAGATGGTCCAAAGTTTCTTGGAAGCTTTATATAGTGCTAGGTTGGATGCAAATAGAGAGGATGTGGCAAGATGGAGGCCTAATCCAAATAAAGTTTTTGCGGTGAAATCTTTTTTGGAAGTTTCTTCTTGATAAGACTTCCTCGGAAGGTTTTCCTAATTTTTCTTGGAAAGCCATTTGGTGCTCCCGCGCCCCATGAAAGTTATTTTTTTTGCGTGAAAGGCCACTTGGGAGAAAATTCTTACTATTGACAACTTACAAAAAAGGGAAGGTGATTGTTAATAGATGTTACATTTGTAAAGAGTGTGCCGAGTCTATGTTTCATCTTTTGGTAGAGTGTTCGTTCGCTAGAAGTTTGTGGGAGATTATGTATAGGATCTTAGATGTTTCTTGGGTGGTTGTCGGCTCCGTGAAAGAAGAAGCATGGGCTTGGAGTGGTTTCAAGGCTTCTAAGGAGATAAAGAAGGCTTACAAGTTGATTTCACTCTCTATTTTTTAGATAGTGTAGAATGAGAGGAATTGTTGGGCTTTTGATAGCATAGAGAAGCCTATTGATGTTATTAGAGATAGATGGTTCAACACACTTAATTTTTGATTTAAAGAAAAAAAAATTGTAAATTTTTTGGACATTTTAGATTTTGAGGGTCTCCTTTCTTGTAAATAGCCTTGACTTTGAGTTGCACCCTCTTAGTACTTTTTAATAAAAAATGTACTTATAAAAAATAGCCAATATTAATAATAATAATGACAATATTAATATTAATAGCCAATAATAATAGTAATTTAATAATAATGGTTGTTATAGTGGTAAAGTATAAATTCCCCTGCCACTTAAGGTCAATTAAGGAATTCAATTTTGTCAAAAGTAATTTTGGGTTTGAGCCAAAATCAGAAGCTACAAAACTCAGCTTCTGCTTTTTAGCACAAATTCAGCTTCTTACAAGGATTCTTCCTAAAATCCGTTTAAAAAATGGTGTTTGGCTTAGCTTTTGCTTCTTCGTAGCAAAATCAATTTGATTTACTATGCCAAACATTAGCTAAAACATCTTATAGTTTCTTCAAACAAGAAGAATTATACAACATTATGAGCTATCCAAACATTAAAGAAAAAAGTAGTAACTAAGCATAATGGGTCCATGCTTCCCCAGCACAGCATTCCAATTAAATTCATCACATTGACTGCTCTCTGTACTCCCTAAACCCAAAGGTTCAAAAAACATTTGGTACATTAAAAAAAGGCACATAACTCTACTAGTTGCCAAAAGAAATAAGGTTGGAAAAGAATGGCCTAAGCATAACTTCAATACTCCAAAGGCAAACTTATATAGTTTCCAACTAGAACTTAAATAAGGAACATATTCTGATTGGCTTCAGAATTTTTTTTTTATTATTGGTAAAACACACACATCACTCGAACCTGAGACCTTTCAGGGCCAAGGCCTCCGCCTTAACTATTGAGTCAAGGCTTTCGCCTTAACTATTGAGCCAAGGCTTTCTCCTTAACTATTGAGCCAAAGCTTCCGCCTTAACCATTTATCTTTTATTTTTTAAGTAATCATCTTTTTTTATAAGTAAAGGTATATATTACAAAAAGCACCAAGAGGGTGCAACCCAAGTATAAATTTATCTACAAGAAAGAAGCTCACATAATCTACTAGTTCTTATTCATTTACAAAAAGTTTACCCCAAAACCAAAATCTGTATTGAATCAACTATCCCGAATTGTCTATAAGGACTTCTCTTCATTGTTAAAGGCACTTTTAAGTAATCTTGTAATTGACAGTTTGGTAATTCTCTTTTCGCCTTAATTAGTAGCCCTAACTTTAAGTAGACCAATGAGCCTTAATAATGTAGAAGTGTAGGACAACCTAAAGCTATAATACTGATTTGACGTAAAATATTTGACCTTGTATAGTAAAAGGCAGTCCATTACGTCGAAAAGGGAGTTATCATGAGTTTAAAGAAGAAAATGGGAAAATATATGAGAAAAATGATAAAGAAAGAGAAATATAAAAATGAACACAGTCAAGACAATAAAGGATACATGCGTGTGTGTGTGTGCTTGGCTCAAATTGAAAATGCCTCACTCTTCACTTAGTAAGCCTAAGATCACTTGATAAAGACGAAGATACCTCCTACTTTAAAGGGTTTTCTTACATCAAACCGGTATTAGAGCTATCGGATAACTTGTATTAGATAGGCACAAAAAATTTGGAATTCATCAAAAAAAGTTCCATAATAGAAAATCCGACAAGCATAGAATGAAATGGCAATCTAAATTGCTATACCAACTTGCATAATAGGTAGCCTACTTATCAATCAGGTAACTAACTAAATGATAGACAATTCAAATCTTGTTCACTTACCAAACAATAATGAAGCACATCACATCTCAACATTCATGTGTTCATTTAAAAATGTTTTGATATATTGATGACAAATAAATCAACAGAATTTCCACCATCTAATACTATGTCAGTTCAAACTACAGCCAAGGAGGATTAAAAATAGCCAAAAGACAAACTGAAATCAAATGAAAGTCAACGAATGCCTCCAGTAAAAAGATTTCTTTCAAAGAACTATTTTATGACAGGAAATCAATCTACTTTTGGCATTCTAAACCACTAGTTTAACATAAACTCCCAGTTATGAAATTGACTTTGAAAGTTCACTGAAAACCAAAAGAACTGCAGTTTCATTTTCACTCAAAAGGCAATAGAAGGCGACAAAGTAGCTCCTCTGTTTCGGGCCTAACCTTATTTGGCTGCTCCTAAATTATAAACAGAACGATACACTCAAGTCACCCATATCTTGATTATCATCTCAATTTATATCAGCTAAAAAGGTGTGCTTGGTTAAGGTCAAATGAAGATCTAAACCGGTGTTCTAATAGGAAACCAATAAATCTACCCAATGTTTCCACACGCTTTATCCTTTAAACCTTCCAATGATAAGCTCTTCCTCACTCTAACTTCTAATCCGCACTAGGTGATTCCTGGACAAAGATGTTAACTCATACAACTTGTATGCTACAACTAAAAATACAAATTGAAAGGTTCATAGACGCTTCACCTACGAATTCATCTCTAGTTACTTTTTCATGTTCTTTACCCAAATCAATCAACCATGTAGACACTTCCTCAACATCATCTCTTGCTTTAAGGAAACTTCAACAAGAAGCCTAAATAACATATCTCCTAGTTTAGGTTCAGTACAGGCAGGGCTGCAAATGAACCAAACTGTTCACAAACAGGTTGGGCTTGGCTCGATAATTGCCTCCTTTGACCTTGTTTGTTTAATTTTTGAACCAAGCTCAAGCCTTATTATGAGGCTCGTTTATTACACAAGCTAAGCTCAAGCACATCTAAACTCGGCTTGAATAAGCTCATGAACAGTAAACTTGATTATTTTCAATAGTTTTTAATTTTACTTATCTTGAAGTGTTTTTTGTCCTATAAAACTTAAGTTTGAAGTGTTTGAATTTTTTTAAAAAGCATTGATATATTTCCTTATAAAGATACTTCTAGATATGATTTTAAAATATTTTAGTTATATTTATAGTAGTTTCATATTAATGTTTATTATAGAAAGGAGCAAGTGGTTTCTTGGGTATAAAAGACTTGAATATTCCATTTCGTTTAAGTAATAATAAAATAGCGTGACATTATTTTATTTTATACTGACATATTTAGCAATGATGTTGCTTTTCAAGTCGATAATAATAATTTAACCAAATATTTAGTACTTCTTTTCATATTAAATAGTAAGAAGCTCGAAGCCAAAGCTTGATAAATGAGCTCGTGAACATTAAACAAGCTCAAACTACCAAATGTGGTTTGAAGACAGCTCAAATAGAATTCAAGTTCTTACGAACTCAACTAAACTAAGCCCAAGGAAGGAAAAGCTCGGTTCATTAGGACCCTTAATTACTAGGCGATGATGAACTTCCCAAAATCTCCCAACGAAAAGAAAAATAATTTTAAATAAATAAGTACCAAATGCGAATTGTAAAGCTTTTTACCAGTAAACTTTTGCTTTGCCAAAATATCACTTACCAGCTATACAGATATATCATTTCTTGAACCCTTTGCCAAAATATGCTCAATAAATTAATGAGTGGAGTATTTGTATACAATTACTAATAAACGGTACCAGACAAGCAAAAAACATGCCTGAGAATGCAGCAATAAGAACTTTTTCTTCTTGACTCCAATTAAACCCACAAATTGCCTCATATACACCTGCATAGTCCCGTGTCCACAACCGCTGACTGATTTGCCAAGCTGCAACTACTTCTGGTTGGCTCTCTTTGATTGCTGAAGGTATAGATTTCCAAAGAAAACGTGCACTATTACTGCAAGAACAACACTCCAAGATCAACAGCTAAAATGCACTAAACCACATATTGCAAAAGAACACAACTCCAGAATCGAAACCTAAATTGCAGAACAATATGAACTTCAAAACATGTTCTCAGAACCATGAGTTGCATAACAAAGATTAGTACCAAAACCCAAACCTAAATTGCAAAACAATATTAACTTCAAAACCCAGTTTCAAAACCATGAGTTAAATAACAAAGATGACAGTAAAACAGCATTTACTCCAAACACTAGATCACGAAAGAATGTGAACTGCAAAACCTTATAGAAAAGTATCTCAACACCAAAACTCTAACCCTATAAGGCTATAACAGTATAAACTTCAAAAAACTACTTCAAAAATAAATTAAAATTGGCTCCCGAAATCTGAATCACAGGAAAAAGGAAATGGAATCCTAAACGAAAATTGCAAAACCATATTAACTCCTATACGCTAAATTGCATTGCAGCATACTAAAGGCCTAATTGTCATAGCAACGCCAACTCCAAACCCCTATCTCCCCATTGAACTGTCAATGAAACTTAAAAAGAAAAAATACAATAAAATTACAATTCATGTGATTTACGCCATCTTAACTTCCGAGTAGCAAAAATAATATACAATTCCAAATTCTAGTATTATATCTTTAATTTTCCCTTTGTCCCTAGTTTTCTCAGAAACGAAACAGAGGGCACGTACAAACATAGTAAAATGAATTTAAAATTAAAATACAAAGTTTAAGTGGGGAAAGAACTTACATATCATCAACGTAAATGTGCCCTAGAAGATGAATCGCGTAAGGCCATTCTTCTTGAAAAGTAACGCCTTCTGCTGCAACCTGTTTAGCCAAATTAGTGCTCGATCATGTTTGAAAACTTTACAAAAGTTCGAGAAATATAATAGTATACGTTAAATTAAAACCCTAAAAGAAAAACGAAGTTAGAAAAAGATTTTACCTGAAGCATGAGGTTGTCACAGATATCAGCGATTTTCTCGTAAGATTTGGAGGCCAATGCTTCCCTGAGGAAAGAGAAGTCCATGGCTGCTGCTCTGCTTCAACTTCTGTTATTCAGTACAAATTTTCAATAGTGTGGTACTAGAGAAGCAAATCCATTTTAGTGGGATTTCTATAGTATTGGGCCCTGTATTTTTATCATGTTCTCAGCTTGGGCCTTCAACCCCTAACTTCTACCATCAACGTTTTGGATCGGAATCCTTTACATTATAGGATCTAAATCCCAATTTGTAAAAAAAAAAAACACTACGCTAATTGCACTGTTGAACACGTGTCACACATAAAACCTTTCACATCGGATTATTTAACAAAAAAATCGATTTGACAAAAAGTAAAATCGTTTGAAAGAAAAAAATTACCATTAAAAAAGTTATTGTTGAGTCAATATTATATTTTCTTATCTTTTGTATATAAAGAGTATTCTAATTAACTCGTACGTTTCACTCGGACCATATCTATGTGATAAAATTACACGTGTAATACTATTCAACTCTTTAAAGTTTAACCGCATATTAAGTAGAAAAATTATATTAATTATTTTAAGAAAAATACAAAATATTGATCGTAAAAACTATAAAAACTCAAATTGAGCGGTTAAACTACACGTGCAGTTATGTAAAAACCCCTAAACTTATTTATCATTTTCATACTTTAAATTGATTATATAGATTGAACTTCAGTAATCCATTACACGTTATAGGAGGAAATCAATTATATATATATATATATATATATATATATATATATATATATATATATATATAAAAGGAAGGAAACAATTTTGATATTGATTAATCACAACTATTAGATCAATACAATGTTGAAGATTGTAATGCAGTTCTACCCAACCAACTCATTACATCATGGCAAGAAATACAAAATAATCATAAACTGATGAATTAACATGAGTTAGCCTGCTACTTACAAGCACAAACCCCCACAACATACTTAAGCATTGCCAAACTACCATGAACCCATCTATACAAATCTGCAGCCTAATTATGACACAACAACAAATAACTTTGTTGAGGACAAAGTCAGGCCAATGGTAAACCTTGATCATTCAGTTAACTCATTAGACTCATCAGAATCTTCTGATGTCACCTCTGAGTCTTCTTCCTCTTCATCATCATCTTCATTGATCTTGGCAGGTCTCCTAGCTGTCATTTTGTTCAGTGCTGCAGTCTTGCTTGCCCTCGGTGAACGACTGCTTGTAGTACAAGGAATAGTAGGAACCACAGACTGAACAGATGTAGGTGAGTTTTCTTCATCAGAGGATACCTCTTCACGCCTCACACGTGTCCTTGAACGAGTTGGTCTGGTAGAGCACGGGGCTGGTGTTTGTGAAACTGTAACGGAATTATTAACACCCAGGTTGAAGTCTACGCCTAACCTCTCTATGAAAAAAGCATAGAGATGAATAATTAAAAATGTCAGCCCTAAAAACAGAAGTAGTAAACGCTATCAAAAGCCATTATGACGATCATATTCCACCGTGTTAGCCACAAATTAAAGTTAACATGTGATACTTTTGAATGAACTTGGTATTTAATAAGTAGAGTGCCAAAGTAATTTATAATTACTCAGTCTCCCAATTGATGTGCTGATGCCAGTGAATGATGATGAACAAGTCTACTAATGCATGTATGAAACAAGCGGAGTACAAAGAGCAATCATTCCCAAATGCAACTTACACTTTGCTTGTACAGATTCAATTATTTGTTTTCGAAGAAATTATCCATCTTCTACTTCAAATTTTATGTTATGTATGTTACTGGAAAAGTTTAGAACAATTTTATCAATCTAAAATTACCATTACCATTTGCAGTCCAATGTCATTGAAATTATTGTTTTCTTAAGGCAAGGAATGTTACCAAAAACAGAATTAGCCTGATCTTGCAAAAGTTCCTGGTCCAGATGTGTATCTGCTCCCTTGAAACGGTCAGCCATAAGCTTTAACTCCTTCACAAGATCTTTCTCAGCTGATACTGATTCAGACACGCAATTCAAACGCCTCCTCATTAGCTTTACTGCTTCTTGATCCGATGTCCGGAAATGGAGCAAAATAAGTATTCTACACAATGCTGAGACATATGACCTCTCACCAGGTGTCTTCTTTGCCTGGAAGCTCACCACCTTAAAAAGACACAAGAAAAGAAAATATTATTGCACAAGATATCCTTAGAGTTGAAAATAAATCACAATAGTATGACCCTATAACTAATATTCTTCACCATCCCTGTTGGAGCAAGGATGCACTGTTTTCATCCTAGCAGAATAGAATGCACTACTTGATACCTAATGAAGAATTAAGATATTACCTCCTCTGGAACTCTACAAGAAGGAGATATTTGTGTATATTATTGCGGATAGTGATAAATAAAATCATCATAAAGCAGGTGCTAATTCTCAAATCTTCTAATGGAAATACAATGAATGTTTAAAGACACTTGGTTCCACAACTGAGTTATCCTTTTGAATAAGTAGTTTCAGAACTAATAGTAAAAATTCTCAAAGTTAAAATATTATGAAAAGACATTTTAACAGAATTGATCCTGATGATGACAGAAAATAAGGCATCATAGCAAAGCATTACCCTAAAGCTAAAAACGGATTCTTTACTTATCACCAAGCAGAGATCTGCTTAAGTAGTAATTAGGGGCTTTGACCCTTTTTAGTTGCAAAATGAAGGAGGTTTGGTGACAGTAGGAAAATGCATTAATCAGTAGTGTAGTACCTTTTTAATTAGTTATTATAGAAGTAACCAAAAAGGGAATGCTGATAACAGAGACAACAACCAGCCTCAGAACATGACATCATTAACAAAATCATCATCATCATGTACATAAATATTCAACTTTTAGCAACAAAGAGTCATGGGATAGCTGAATCTTAAGGCTGGAAGCAATTACCTCGGTTGCTATGCATATTGCGAGCCCCTCCTTACCACACTCCAATGAAGGTTGCATAGAGCCATCTATGGTTTCTGGCGAATCACTGCTACCACTTTCATCCTCTTCAGTCTTCTTTGTAAATAAGGGAGCATGCATCATCTGCAGCATAAATTTTGATGCTTGGACCGCACGCTTACGCATATTTGACACTACAAATGATGAACCTCCTGCATTGCCATTGATGCCTGGCCACAAAGAAAGCATGACAGGAATGAAAGCCCTGGACAAACACTCCTGCATTGCAAGAATGAAACATTTATGCCACTAACAAAAAAAAAATCAAAATTTCAAATTCATTATGAAACCAAGAAAAGAATTAACCAATTTTATATAAATCTCAACTCTCTCCCTCCCTCTCACACACACACATAGAGCAAAAAGACAGAAATGGAGAGGGATTTCGGTGTGTATATATTTGCATGTATACTTTTAAAATAAAACACACAAGATCAAGGAATCAATGTTACTTGCCTTTATGATTTGCCGAGAGGGAAGCATAACGCTAAAAAAAAACAGATAAGCACTGTTTCAACCTGGTCAAGATTAAAGAAATCATGTTCAAATGGTTATTTTTGCACAAGACAAGGGACAGAAGAAAGGAAAGCACAAATCCAATCACCTCTGCAGTTCTTTTGGTTCATCACTAAAATAAAGGGTAATCAGCTTGGCTAAAAGCAAAGTATGAAACTTGGATATTTCTCACTTAGAAGAAGAAACTTCGCAAAACCCTCCCCAAGGATAGCTTGAACTGACTCATTTTCATCACTTTCCACAGATTCACTCCAGTCCTTATCCTCTAATCCAGCATATAAGAGATCAAGCAATTTAATAGTCAAATCTCCATCTGCCTCGGAAAAGTTCACATGACTAAAACCATTGTTATCATTTCGAAGTTGCGAGGACAGATCCTCTCCCATGGCCTTGTCAACTTCCTGAGGACAATGAAACATTCTGAGATCAATCAGTGCCTTGCAAACCATGGTACTAATCGGAGTGGGGCCTTCAATAAAAGAGAGCCTCAGTTGCTTTACTAGTTCCTCACTAGGCTTATTCTCTAACAACCCAAAAAGGCCAAGGCACCTGATAGCAACCCTCTGCACGTCCAAGTGAATATGTTTTGCCTGCATTTCACAGTCCATTCCAGCAGTTAATACCTTACAAAAAGAATTTTGAGCTACACTAGAAGGTCAATTCAAAATGTGTAAAGTTCTTCAATTAGACACATAAACAGGGTACAGGTACGAGTATGGAATCTGTGAAACAAGTTCCCAGTGCCCACTAAAGGTATTGAATAAAGGAACCCATGTTCTTTCTTTTCTATTTGTTACATTGTACATATTCTTTCTACAATCACATACATATGTCAATATCTTATCAGAAGTACACGTCTGTAAATTTTCACCTCTGCCCAGGAATTCAGGAACAAAACTAGAATTTTCAACAGTTTACCCCAGTTCCATTGCCCTATAAATAGGAGTTTAGACAAACCTTACACCTAGAGACAAACCCATATCTAGAATTTATACCCGACTATTTAATATGGGAATAAGTAGGTAAAAGCAAAACGGAACTAATATATAATAGATCCATACCCCTGGAAGTAATAAAGCGTGCAGAATTTCAGCAGGTTCAATAGCCTTCCCTTGGACCCAGCGAAACGATTTTGCATTTTCCAAGAGAAGACCAGTCACAGCAAGGATGTGCATCCACTGCATGAAGTCTGCAGTCCTCTCCCTGCAGGGCGTAGCAAGCTCTTCTACAACCCCAAGAATAACTTCTTCAAATTCACCAGTAGCGGCATGGACTTTCCTTGCCAAACTAGACACTGCATCAGCCCGGTCTTGGTCACCGCCAAGGTTTATGCCATCTCCTATGACAATCTTGTTCCCATTTTCATCTACTTCATACTCAAGAGACCTGTGCAGTAAGTCCTGCACAAATGAACTAGCAGCCTTCCTGATTGTGGCATCAGAAAAGTCAAGCATTGCACCAAGCAACAAGAGCTGCCTGGATGCAAAGCAATAATTTGATCCTGAAAGTATCAGGTCAGATTAGAATACATGGTTGAATACAAAATTTATGCTTTTGTGGACAAAATCAACCTAACCCACCAGCATCTATATGAGCTTTAACCAAATCAACATAGTCAGAGACTGTCGTTGGAAGAATTCGCTCTAGTAGGTCATTGTTGTCTGAAGCTTCAGCTGCATATACTGCTGCTTCAGTGCCCATTGTAGCGGCAGCATCAGAACCTTTTGCCATTCAAAAATATGTTATTTCATACATATAACTAAATGATGTGCTAACAAGCTAATTACCATGAGTGGTCTAACAAAGAACCTAAGATTCCTGAAACAATCAAGAGCAGTTTGACATGTTATTGGCCTTCATTTAGTAGGCATGAAAACTTGCATCTTTGCAGTGCGTTTCCATGAATTCATCATTTCTGTTTTTCGCAAGCAAAATAGTAAAATTCTAAATTATGGGTATAAGTAGTTTCGTTGTGACAAAAGATTACTTAAAACAAGTCTTGTGCATAGCTTTATAATATATTACTTCTATATTAAATCATGACTGCTTGTAGACCAATGAAACAATTTTTGTAGAATGAATGTCCAGGGTCAAAAATATTTTAATAGCAATTGTCAATCAGACAGATCAGCCATATAAAAGAAACTAAGCATCTTCGTGCATCTACAATTACTTACAACTAGGAGTTGAGAAATCTATTTCAAAATAATCGTAATCTTAAACCAGGGGTGGAAATTTTAGATGTTAAAATTTACTTGATGAGTAAAAATTGATATCCAGGTAAATTAAGTAGTACCTTGAGATGATATTTCTTTAAATGTTAATATTTGAGGCTAGACAACTAACTACATCAACAAAGCATAAACATAGTTCAAAAATGTGCATTTTTCTTGGTTTGAAGATATGTAGCATTAAAATCCAACCACTATTTGTTATTGACATGCTCTCTCTCTCTCTCATGCTATAATCCTTGCCTACAACAACTACTTATGCATTGAAAATTTACTAGAAGTTCTAGAAAAGATCTGTTAGTTACCAATTATCCAAAAGCTTAAGTTGATGGAAAATAGTCTAACACTCCCTCTCACTTGCATATCCCTATATATGGGCTAGCATGTAAAGCCCGAAACATAAATAAGACAAACCCAAACTAGAGATAGTGTCAAACAAAATATTTATCATAAACAGAAATAAGAGGGGTTTATCATAATTCGAACACAAGACTTTTGGCTCTTATACCATGTTAGTTACCAATTATCATCCCACAAGTAGATTTACTTATTAAACCTATCAATCCCCAACAACACTTACCACAAAAACTCCTAAGGCCAAGGAGATATTGACCAAATAAATTGAGTGTTAAAAGTTTAAGCACTCAATAAAGGAAAATCTCGCAAATCAGATAGATCGGAGGAGAAAGTAAGAAAGGACTAAGTTAATACAAGCATTCTAAGGAACAATATATAGTTCCCTCATGAGTACCCATCACAACGAACCAACAAATATTCAATATTAGAGATGGAGTATACTAACAAACTTACTTGTGCTTTCATCTGCAAATGCCTGCATGCAGTCATCCAATAGAGAGCAATTTCTGCTTCCTTTAGCTGGATGCTCGGTGTGCAATGTGTAGATTCCCCTAGCATTATCATGGGAAACAATTAAGAAATAACGACGGCAAATCAACCCACAGTACATTAAATCATACGCCATGATAGAGGGCCATGCAGAGCTTTTATATACAAACTGTTGATGCCAAAAATGTGTTGTGTTGAGCTGGAGGCTAGGACCCAGACGTATCTGCACAGGGAGAGGAAGGTGAGCTAGGGGGTCGCCGGAGGGGGTGCCTCCGAGGATGCTCCGAAGCTTTAGTTAGAGTCAGAGCAAAAATATGTAGGGGATGAGCGCTCCCTTTTGCAGTTGAGCAAAAAGTTCGGGTTTGGAGTGTATACCTAACCCTTTTTATAGGGCTTCGAAGGCGGCATTTGGCCTAGGGCGGCAGTGATATGTTGTCCCAACTGGGTTGGGTAATGATGCCTAGGAGGCCCAGCTAGGTGGCTGGGGACCGTCCATTAGGGCTTTGCCTTGCTGGCTTGCTCTGAAGTCATTTATGCGTTAAGGCGGTTTGACGACCTGACGTCCCAACTTGGTTGGGTAATGATGGCCTGGAGGGCGGGTGGTGACGTGGAGACCCAGCTGGGGAGCAATGATGCCCTGAAGGGCGGTCATGACCTGGAGGCCCAACTGTCCGAGCCTGGTTCTTCCGCGTGTCTCCTTGCAGCTTGGGGTCAAGATGATCCACGTGTCGTCTTCTTGTTGGAGAGGTGTATTTTGGCAGTATCAGAGGCCCCCCACTTCCTTGAGTACATTTATGTGCTTAAGGAAGTATTGCAGGGTTCGAACTTAAATGACAATGATAATGTACCGTGTTCTGCTAGAGCCGAGTAAGTGTGGAGCAATCCATCTGCTCGGCCTTGGACGGGAAAGACAAGAGTCGAGCACATATTGAATAAGTCCAGCCACTCGGACCTTGGAGGGATGAGGCCGAGGCCGAGGACAGTAGGTCGAGGCCGAGGACTAAGTCGAGGTCGAGGACTGGATCAAGGCCGAGGCCGAGGACATGGCCTTTGAGGGACGAGTCCGAGGACAATGGGTCGAGGCCGAGGACTGGGTCGAGGCCGAGGACTGGGTCGAGGCCGAGGCCGAGGACATGGCCTTTGAGGGACGAGTCCGAGGACAGATAGAGCAATCCATCTGCTCGGATCTTAGAGCTTGTGGCCGAGGCCGAGGACAGTGGGTCGAGGCCGAGGCCGAGGACATGGCCTTTGAGGGACGAGTCCGAGGACAGATAGAGCAATCCATCTGCTCGGATCTTAGAGCTTGTGGCCGAGGCCGAGGACAGTGGGTCGAGGCCGAGGACTGGGTCGAGGCCGAGGACTGGGTCGAGGCCGAGGACTGGATCGAAGCTGAGGACTGGATCGAGGCCGAGGCCGAGGACATGGCCTTTGAGGGACGAGTCCGAGGACAGATAGAGCAATCCATCTGCTCGGATCTTAGAGCTTGTGGCCGAGGCCGAGGACAGTGGGTCGAGGCCGAGGCCGAGGACTGGGTCGAGGCCGAGGACAGTGGGTCGAGGCCGAGGACTGGGTCGAGGCCGGGGACTGGATCGAGGCCGAGGACTGGGTCGAGGCCGAGGACTGGGTCGAGGCCGAGGACATGGCCTTTGAGGGACGAGTCCGAGGACAGATAGAGCAATCCATCTGCTCGGATCTTAGAGCTTGTGGCCGAGGCCGAGGACAGTGGGTCGAGGCCGAGGCCGAGGACTGGGTCGAGGCCGAGGACAGTGGGTCGAGGCCGAGGACTGAGTCGAGGCCGAGGACTGAGTCGAGGCCGAGGACTGGATCGAGGCCGAGGCCGAGGACATGGCCTTTGAGGGATGAGTCCGAGGACAGATAGAGCAATCCATCTGCTCGGATGTTAGAGCTTGTGGCCAAGGCCGAGGACAGTTGGTCGAGGCCGAGGCATAGGACTGGGTCGAGGCCGAGGACTGGGTCGAGGCCGGGGACTGGATCGAGGCCGAGGACTGGGTCGAGGCCGAGGACTGGGTCGAGGCCGAGGACTGGGTCGAGGCCGAGGACTGGGTCGAGGCCGAGGACTGGGTCGAGGCCGAGGACTGGGTCGAGGCCGAGGACTGGGTCGAGGCCGAAGACTGGGTCGAGGCCGAAGACTGGGTCGAGGCCGAGGACTGGGTCGAGGCCGAGGACTGGATCGAGGCCGAGGCCGAGGACATGGCCTTTGAGGGACGAGTCCGAGGACAGATAGAGCAATCCATCTGCTCGGATCTTAGAGCTTGTGGCCGAGGCCGAGGACAGTGGGTCGAGGCCGAGGCCGAGGACATGGCCTTTGAGGGACGAGTCCGAGGATAGATAGAGCAATCCATCTGCTCGGATCTTAGAGCTTGTGGCCGAGGCCGAGGACAGTGGGTCGAGGCCGAGGACTGGGTCGAGGCCGAGGACAGTGGGTCGAGGCCGAGGACTGGGTCGAGGCCGAGGACTGGATCGAGGCCGAGGACTGGGTCGAGGCCGAGGACTGGATCGAGGCCGAGGCCGAGGACATGGCCTTTGAGGGACGAGTCCGAGGACAGATAGAGCAATCCATCTGCTCGGATCTTAGAGCTTGTGGCCGAGGCCGAGGACAGTGGGTCGAGGCCGAGGCCGAGGACTGGGTCGAGGCCGAGGACAGTGGGTCGAGGCCGAGGACAGTGGGTCGAGGCCGAGGACTGGGTCGAGGCCGGGGACTGGATCGAGGCCGAGGACTGGGTCGAGGCCGAGGACTGGGTCGAGGCCGAGGACTGGGTCGAGGCCGAGGACTGGATCGAGGCCGAGGCCGAGGACATGGCCTTTGAGGGACGAGTCCGAGGACAGATAGAGCAATCCATCTGCTCGGATCTTAGAGCTTGTGGCCGAGGCCGAGGACAGTGGGTCGAGGCCGAGGCCGAGGACTGGGTCGAGGCCGAGGCCGAGGACTGGGTCGAGGCCGAGGACTGGATCGAGGCCGAGGCCGAGGACATGGCCTTTGAGGGACGAGTCCGAGGACAGATAGAGCAATCCATCTGCTCGGATCTTAGAGCTTGTGGCTGAGGTCGAGGACTGGGCCGAGGCCGAGGCCGAGGCCGAGGCCGAGGCCGAGGCCGAGGCCGAGGCCGAGGCCGAGGGTCGAGGCCGAGGCCGAGGGTCGAGGCCGAGGCCGAGGGTCGAGGCCGGGGACTGGGTCGAGGCCGGGGACTGGGTCGAGGCCGAGGACTGGGTCGAGGCCGAGGACATGGCCTTTGAGGGACGAGTCCGAGGACAGATAGAGCAATCCATCTGCTCGGATCTTAGAGCTTGTGGCCGAGGCCGAGGACAGTGGGTCGAGGCCGAGGCCGAGGACTGGGTCGAGGCCGAAGACTGGGTCGAGGCCGAAGACTGGGTCGAGGCCGAGGACTGGGTCGAACCTTGGGTGTGCGCAACTTAATTTGGTCGTGCGCATGGATGCTCGGCCAGTGTGCATTAGTGTATATTAACGTTGGACCCCGTTCGAGGAGTGTGCATTGCTTTGTCTCAGAAAGGGGTGTGCGCACTGATGCTTAGCCGTGTGCGCTATGTGCGAGTTCGGACAGGGGCGTGCGCACTATAGTGCTTAGCCGTGTGCGCTATACGAGAGTTCGGACAGGGGCGTGCGCACTACAGTGCCTAGCTGTGTGCGCTATACGAGAGTTCGGACAGGGGCGTGCGCACTACAGTGCTTAGCTGTGTGCGCTATACGAGAGTTCGGACAGGGGCGTGCGCACTACAGTGCCTAGCTGTGTGCGCTATACGAGAGTTCGGACAGGGGCGTGCGCACTACGGCTAAGGACCTTGACCTAAACAGAGGGGTATGAGTACTGGCCCCTACTGCTCTTTAACCCGCATCCCTGGTGGTGGATTTGGGCGGCATGACAACAGATGAGTTCTTTAAACTTCTTCGCTGTTACTGCCAGCGAGAGATGGTGGTTTCCCACAGACGGCGCCAATCTGTTGATGCCAAAAATGTGTTGTGTTGAGCTGGAGGCTAGGACCCAGACGTATCTGCACAGGGAGAGGAAGGTGAGCTAGGGGGTCGCCGGAGGGGGTGCCTCCGAGGATGCTCCGAAGCTTTAGTTAGAGTCAGAGCAAAAATATGTAGGGGATGAGCGCTCCCTTTTGCAGTTGAGCAAAAAGTTCGGGTTTGGAGTGTATACCTGACCCTTTTTATAGGGCTTCGAAGGCGGCATTTGGCCTAGGGCGGCAGTGATATGTTGTCCCAACTGGGTTGGGTAATGATGCCTAGGAGGCCCAGCTAGGTGGCTGGGGACCGTCCATTAGGGCTTTGCCTTGCTGGCTTGCTCTGAAGTCATTTATGCGTTAAGGCGGTTTGACGACCTGACGTCCCAACTTGGTTGGGTAATGATGGCCTGGAGGGCGGTGGTGACGTGGAGACCCAGCTGGGGAGCAATGATGCCCTGAAGGGCGGTCATGACCTGGAGGCCCAACTGTCCGAGCCTGGTTCTTTCGCGTGTCTCCTTGCAGCTTGGGGTCAAGATGATCCACGTGTCGTCTTCTTGTTGGAGAGGTGTATTTTGGCAGTATCACAAACTAAAATGTTTAAGGTGTCGTTTGGTAGGGATTTAAGCAAGCTTACATAAGCAGCTTGCTTAAATCCCTTCAAGGTAAAAAATTGCTTTTTAGGGATTTAAACAAGCTGGTTTAAGCTTGCTTAAATCCCTCCCAAACGGCACCTAAGTGGCATCATGTTGAATCAGATAATGGATTTACCCCTAAGTGAATTTTTAAGGTAAATAAGCCTAAAATCACCAACACTTGATCCAGGGAACTACTTATTGGACAAAAACAAATAAGATATAAGTATGAATGTAGAGCATTAAATTGTTATAATTACAAAGTTGCGAATCAGACATCTAAAGATACATCATTCTTAGCTGTTTATTTCAATTTTGAAAAATCTTCCATAAACATATAATATTTTCACATGTTATAAAGTTCCTATGCAAATAATATACAGATTTATTACTTAACAAAAAGGAACATATACTAAGATATCTTCTACAAAACATTAGACACCAAGAATGCAAAATAAATAATACTAACTCCAATACAACTATTGAAAAATATAAATGGAAAAAAGTTCCTTAGCCCACTGCAACTTTTTCTTCCCTAATTTATTCTCTAATGTTGGAAGAACCCAATATTCCACCCCCACCCTGGATTTTTTTTTTCTAGAAATAGAAATTCCGTGACAAACATGAAACAGGTGCAAACCATGTTCACACCATACTAGTCTAAACCAGTGTTTTTAAAAAACGGGCCTGGGGCGCGCCCCAAGGACGAAATCGGGCCAAAAAACCCAAGGGCTCATTTGTTAAGGCGGACCTCATTTTAATAATAAACCCTTTAAATCTTCTTCCATGGGGCTCGAACCCATAACCTAAAGTGTCCTAAATCTTAACCACTGAGCTAGCACTCTTGTTGTGACATTATTACACTTCATAAATATATAATACATATTATGTATCTTAATAATAATTACAAACTATTTAATTAATCACTTACAAATTACAACAATATAAAAATATAAGTTATACTTCATATAATTTATATATAAATATATATTAATATTTATAAAATTATAATTATCACACTATAGAGAGCTAGTAATGTATTAAACTTTGATAAAAATTAATTAATTAAAATTATTTTATTATTCTAATTAATTAATTAATACTATTTTATTAAAATTTCAAAATGCCCCAAAAGATTCAAAAGACTTACTCGAATTTTCAGTCTTTCAGGTCAGAATTTTAAATTTTCAACATTTTGATCGGATGTCATTACAAATGAAACTATTATGTTGAAGAACCACTGTGTAAATTGATAGATACATATGTAACAAACGATATTGTACGTCTAATATCATATGTGACTAAAATTTTCATCAAATTGTTTAATATTTGTGTAAAAATATTTTGATAAATATTCATTCATAGGTCTCAAGTTAGTAAAGTTTATTGATAATTAATTTATTTATATTATTTCAATTTTTTAGTATTTTTATAATGTAATTAATATTAATTTATTCAAAACACCCCAATGTTTCAAAAGGTTTACGATCCAATGCCTCAAGGCAGTCCGTTTTGAAGCACCTGATCGTACTTGAACTCAAGTCTTTCCCATGCCTTCTTCAATAAAAACTTTTTTGATTGTGAATTTTTTTTTTGAATGTTTTTCTTACCATATTTATTATGAGTACTAATGGAATAAATATTAGGTAAATCTCTACGAAGGTATGCCCTTTGTGCACCGTTCAATTAGAACAAATCCAATAGACAACCAATTTGCCATCTTCCCAAGTAAAGATCTAGATAGACTAGAGGACAACAGAATACAAAATCATAACCATCGAGGTTAATATACTTTCTGAACAGCTCCCTAAGCATTTAACTTGTATGCCAAGGTAAATGCTGATTGAACAAACGAGATTAATGAACCATGTCAGGTCTACCTAAGATACATGTTAAATTGATGAATCTTAGCTTTGACGGACAACTCAAACCACCCCAGCATGAGAGGAATTGTAAAAGGTAACAAGAAAGATAAAAAAATAAATAGATAAAACAAGAAAACAGAGACCGCATGAAAATCATTAAGCAAATACATTGGGAAGCTACACCAACCTCCAGTTTCATCACATACTGATGATATGTACTGTTGGATACTTTTATCATCATGCAGTGTCACTGAGCCGGAAGTTAACAGAGCCGCCATTACAGATTCTCCAACTGATTCGTAAGTTTCAACATCGAGATACTTGAGAAGCTTTATCAGGCCTCCATTGCAACACTTGGAGAGCCACTGATCTTTCAGTAACTTCAAACACTCCTTTGAAACAGCCACAGAACGATCAGCAAGTCCTCTTTGAAGAATAATTGTCCTAAGCTTGATGCTAAAGCAAGAAAATGGAAACAGTAATTATTAAAAAAGGATGATTAATAAGGCTTAGTTGAGTTGAGTTGAATTCGGTACTACTTGACGACTTGTAAGCATTGACGATGTAATCTACAATTCTGGACGCCAAAAGAAGGAAGGAAAACTAGGCGTGAAAGAAAAGGGGGGATGCCCAACTGCAGTGGTTAATATTGGAGGTAAATCATTGCTTAAGCTGTTGCTCCTCAACATAATTTTCCGTTATTAACAAACTGCAAAACTCTTTGAATTATAGTAGAATGAAAACATTTATTTTATAAGTTAATAGTATAAAGAAAACATGGAAAAGTTATATCAGAGATGGTAAATAAACCATCAATTATAGCAGTTAAAACGTTGATGCAGTACGCTGAAGGGAAGAAAAAGATAAATGCTAGCTATTAGCTAAGAGATTAAGATATGAATTTACCTTAGGCTCCGAAGAGGAAATTTATTAGCTAGAACACAATATGGAAACAACAGAAATAATACGTCCACTTCTCAGTTGAAAAGAAACATATTTTGTAACCATATTGTGGGCCTTCATCAGTACCCAATCCAAGTTGAATTTCCTCTTTTACTTCATGAAAGATTTTATGGACATCTCAAATGAGAGATTTTACTGACCTGTCAGTAGAAATAAGGTGGTGGTATCTCAAGATGATGCCATGCCACTTCTTCTTGTGATCCCATTTAAGATCATACTTACTCTCACAAACCCTATTTAAGTTTCTACAACTTCATATAATTTCTCTAAAAAACTCCAGTTGAAAACTCAATATGCTTATACAATCAATTGAATAAATCAAGGGATTTCATTTTCATCACACTATTTTCAGATGAGCACCTCATATTTTCAATTGCTACAGTTTTCACCTCACATTTTGCTCTAGTACTTAATGGCACCCTATCATTTATAATAATAATAGAATATATCTGTGTGTGAGGTTCTTGTGAACTTATATACATACGAACCGAAACTCAAATGCGTTCCATGTGCCATTTAAAAATGGATTTACAAAAACACTAAAATGTCTCACTTAACAGTTTTCATTCTTTTTTTGTGAGGTTTCACAATTGCTTCACATGCAGCAAAATTCTGCTAATATTGATTGCATTGTGGAGAACAGGGTGCTATTAGGTAATAGGGTAAAGCATGGAATGGACATTGTAGCAATTAAAAGTATAGAGTGAATATAAGATAACCCCTTGAATGAAAGAATTATTTGTAGATGTAGTCTAGACACAAATGTTGCATTTCAATATGAACAGCAGGTGCCAGATATATTGCGACTCCACAAAATTTAGCTGAAGATCTATGCACATTAATGAAAAAACTAATGCAAACAACACTTTTAATCTAAACAGGTGCAAGATGCAGGAAGGGACATGTATGCCACGTTAAAAATTGTCCAATACACGAGTAGTCACTAGGAAAAAGAGAACAGAAACTTTCAACGCTATTCCAGGAGTTTAAAATGAGGGAATAGATTCCAAATTAATCAAACAAAGAAGAAGGAAAAAAAAGACTTCCGGACGCACATCCTAGCAGCCATTAGATATTCGTGTCTCACACCCTCACATTGGTCTCTTCACACATCAACACATGTTGGTCATATGTGGCAGAAAAAATAATGCTTATAGAAAACAGAAGATTTCTGAGCTTCAAAATTTGAACAAACACAATTTAAGAAGATTGAACTTTTGTCCAAAGCTAGTACCCAAAACGATATGTATCTTATTTCAGCTGTTTGGGAAACTTACCACATTCTGTTCCAGTGGAAGCACCGCAAGAAGCAAATCAAGAATGTCACTGTTCTCAGAATCCTTTAGAGAGCGTGAAAGAGCCCTAACGGCAAAAGTACGAACCATAAGAACCTTGTCCCCCACCTGGAGCTTCATACATTCTATCACCTCATCCCAAAGTTCATTGCTAACTTCTGCATCATCCGGCAACCACAACATGATCTAAAAAGATAGAATTTCATTAAACAATAGAAAAGATGAATGGACCAAAAAGAAAAACCGCAGACTTATGAAGTAAGAAAAACCAGACTAGCTGAATCAAGTATCAGAATGCAAACACAAATGAAGAATAAGGGATTCAGAATGTATAGTACTTGAGTAAAATATGAGTAGGGAAATAAGTGCCACCCGGCTCAATATGGAAGTTCAAAGAACCTCATTTACAATAACTGCCACAAGGGAAAAAAAATTGTACAAGTGCACCACCTTCAAATCAAACTGAACCAATGAGAATCCAGTTTACCACTTTATCAAGAAAATTAAAATGCAAGTAAAGCACTCAAAATCCTTAATACATAATTCAGTCACTTATGAGCCAAAAACAAAACAAAAATTGAAAATTTTAACTTTAATTTTAAGTCCTCAAGTTTTCGATGCATAACAGTTTGACTAAAGTTGAATTGACATTAACATTTCTGCAAACATAAACCATAAACTGAACATTGCACTTCCTTTCTTCTCTTCCACCTTTCATCAAACAAGCGGGTGGTTATTGCTCAGCTACTCAATTCCAGAGGCGAATACCTTAGCAACTTCCAGATTTGGCAGTACCCCAATTCCCGAACAGTTCCACATAAAGTGAAACATACTACTATTCCTAGAATTGTTTAATTCCAATTCCACATAAAACGTAACATTAATTCATCCAATACCACATTAATCAAAACATTCAAACCCCCTTAATCATTCAATTCACAAGATGCAAATGTAATCCCTCAAAATCCTAGATTCTAAATAATCTCTAGACCCCACTTCCTTTATTTTACAAGAAGTCCTTACCTTACCCCCATAAAGTACACCTCATGCATTCTACAATTTTGGAAAACCACAACTTTCCCTCCTTTTCCATCATTTTCTCAGAAAACAAATAGAAACACCTTTTTTAATCTAGATGTTAATAGTACCTCAGATATTATCTGGCAAGCCCTGAACCTCACGGTCCTGTTGGTGGCCACGGCACCAACAAGAAGGAATTTCAAGAAATCCTCCAAGAAACGATCGCAACTAGAGATGTTTCCCGCGTCACGGGTGCTGGCGAAGGCGGAAACGAAGCGGACGATGCGCTCCGCAGAGGCAGTCCGGCGCTGGATTTGGAAAAGAGGGCTTAGGGTTTTGATGAATGCAGCGGAGAATTGATGAGGGGATGCTGATTTCAATCGGATGGCCGAGAGCTCCTTGAGCTTCCGGTTGTGAGTGGCGTAAGATTTTCGGGTTTCGTTCAGGATTTTCGCCGTTTTCTGCATCAATTGTCTCTCTGACGCGTCTGTCTCCGCCATTTTCACTCTAGAAACCAAACTCTCCGTCTTTAACTAGAAAGCAGAAGTGTTACTCAGATGAATTACAGAGTGTAAACCTCTGTTTTTCCCTATCTCCCTCCGCCTAATGTCTTGATGTTTGTTGGATGAGTCATATCTGTTAGACATTCTTCGCGTTCTTCTGTTTTGAATTTGAGCGGGAGTTGCAGATTTCAAAAATGGGCCGGGCCCAACACAAGCTGAAGAACTGAAAAATATATCAAACTAAGCCGGGACCCAGTCCAACTCATCACCAAGGACCCAAAGCCGAGCATCTATTTTTCTCTCCCTATCTTCATAAGGATTTTTTTCTTTTTTCAATCAAGTATTTAGAATATTGTTGCCACTCTTTTGTGGGTCAGACGATGCCACCAATGAGACTAAGGCTTTTGCTTGGGAGGTGATTTAAGTATAATTTAAATAAGTAAAACTTGAAATTTTTAGTATTAAAATTTAAATTTAAGTTTTCGTAAATAAAATTGCACGTAAATCACTTTTCAAACAATGCTTAAAAATGTTATATTAAATATAAAAATATAATTGTATATCTTAATTTTCTAAGAGATGGTTTCTCAAGAGATTTTCCAAATTTCAAAAATTATAGGAAAAGGGTGATAAAAGGAAAGGACATGGTGATGTGGGTAGCCATTAACTTTTTGAGAAAAATAAATAAATAATTTTTTTTTTCACTAGAGCGAATTACGGAGGAAAAAATGAAATTAAGAACTTGAAAGAAAAATAAATAAATAAATCACACGTTCAATTCTCACGATGTATAGATTATTTGTATAATTTATATATCAATTATTTTTTTATTTTTAATGAGTTGTGGTAGTATTATGGGTTTTTGTATAAATAACGATAATACTAACTTATATTGTAATTAAATCGATCATTATACTAGTTATATATGACATCACTTCAATCAAAACAAATAGTATCATATAAATATTTTTTATTTTTAAAATCTCCTTGTAAAATTATTTATGTAATACTTAGGACCACCTAAGGTATCTTTCCAACTATAAAGTTACATCATAACTTCTAAATTAGAATTTTCTCCATCAATTGGTTTTTAAAATTTACTTCTATCTAATTTTGTTTATTAGTTATTAGGCTTAATTCGATAAAAAAAAATACTATGGTTTACTCGGTTTTCATTTCATGTTTTAAGGATTTTTTTTTAACAAATTAAACATTATGCTTTACTTAATCAGCAAAAAAGTGACCGAAGGTTAGCTTTTGAAAAAAAAAATTACAGTTTTATCCTTACCAACCGAGAAATACACAAGGTCCAATTTTCCAAAATCAAAATCTTCAAAGTATAAAATGAAAACTTGAGTAACTAAAAGGTTTTTTTATGAAATTAATCCAATAAAAAATACGTTAATGTTTATCGTTTTCTTATTATTAACAACAGAACAAAATACAATGTCCAATTTATCAAAATAAAATCTTCAAAGCATGAAATTAAAACCACGTAAATCATAAGAATTTCTTTTATGAAATTAAGCCTAATTATTATGCATCAATTTAGGACAATTAAACTACTAATCACTTTGAACAAAGCTCAAGACATTCCGTTCATCTATTTATGGAGTATATAATTTATATGGTCCCAAGATTTCCATACTAGGAAAGATAAGAAGAGGAATTTCCTCTGACAAGTAAAAAGGTTTTATACGTATCTCCCTTCATAGCTTGTGTAAAAGAAGTTTGCATGAAAAGTAAATTGATTTTGGATAGAAGATAGTTGCAGGCTTCTTATATCGAATATGTTCTTTGGAATAAATTCGTAGCCGCCCAATGAGCATTGTTTAATTGTAACCATCAACGTGGATCTCATAGAAACATAAAAAGCCAGCAAAGTTGGCACCAGATGCCACCACCATAGGCCAAGTTAGGAAACACAACTAGCTAGTAGGGCACACAGCAAATGGCCAATCACCCACTCAAATCACTCTTGTCAATTACTGCCATTTTCTTGTCTAGTGTCCAACAAGAAGAAAAATCTTATCAACAAGACAACAAGTTTAAGGACACAATAACCACATTTAAAGTAAGCAATTACTCCTATTAATATATACTACTCTAGTTGACACTTTTCACACTTTTTGGAATGCACTTGATGAACTTACATCACTCAATGAAATCGTGTAATAAAATGCAAAATAGTAATTTTCTTTTAAATTTTCTTTTTTTTTCATTGAAAAAGTTTAATGAAATTATCAATAAATTTTTTTAAAAAAAAGTTATTAGTAAAGTTCTAAGATAAAAAAAAAAAAAAAGTATATATGCTTTGATATCCATTTGTGTTGTTTGCGAATCAACAACTTGGCTCTCTTTTGTTTGTGATGTTTTGGAACTTATTTTCTTTCTTAAAAAATGAAGAATGATCCAAAATAACTCCTAATAATTAGCCACAACTTTCATATAACTCATATGTCTAATGCATGGTGGGTTACCACTTACTTTTGTAAGTAAGAGATTTCTTCTCTTTAAAATGGTAAAATAACACGTGATGGATGAGAGTCTTTTTTTATTGTGTTTTTTTTTTTAAATTGTTCATTTACTTTTGAAACGTATGATTCGAAAGTAAAAATTGGTAATAACAATAAACCACCAAAACTTTTTACCATCAAAAAATCAAAATAATTTTGTACACAAAATGAGTTGTAAACTCCATTTTTTTTTTTAACGATCACTTTCAAGTTTTTCATTAATTAAAAGATTCGTGTTTGATTTTTTTGTCACCATTAATATAAAATAAAAATAAATTATATGTGAATTATAATATTATTCCCATGATACTATATAATATTAATAAAAAAAAACACTAAATGGTTTAAATGTTTAATCAAAAGCATGCTTAGATGACAATTGATATATTTTAAATAGTTTGATTCTTCACTTGAGAAATTGATAGAATGACCAATTTTTTTTTATTGGTACATGAGTGATTTTTCCAATGAGCCAAAAGTGGTGTGCCTTATGAGGCTAATAAATAATGAGTGGCAAAACCCTAAGGAGTCTCAAGGGACAGTCAGCCAAAGAGTCCCTTTCGATTACCTCTTGTCTCAGTCGCTCGCTATCATCACGTTTAAAATATCAATAATTGTTAAGTATTTACTTATGATATTAAAATAAGACCTGAATTATTTAAGTATATATAAGAAAGGATGATTGCTCAATCCAAAAAAAAAAAAAAGATGATGGTCGCCTAAATTCAACTATTCAATTAAGAGAATTATTAGAGCATGTGATGCCAGGATTAGACATAGCAAATTTGAGTTTATTAGATTGAGTTGAGATTCTAGGTTAAATAATTCACAATTATAACAATTTGTTTCAACAAATAGTTGCCCAATGATTTGAGCATCTCCCACCTTGTTTGTGAGCGTGGATCTGAATGGTGGTAGAGTAGACTTTCTTTTAAAGTGTTAAAATAAGGACAATTAATATGATTTAATGTAACTTTTTTAAAAGGTGGGATGTGATGTGATGAAGGAAAAAAAAAATTAATCAGCAATATAATGTCACGTAACATCATCTAAAGATAAGAAAATGGTTTTATGAACAAAATAAAATAACTTAACAGATAATTACTCATAACAAAAGGAATAAAAAAAAAACGAATTTCATCATAAATTTCATATTTTTTTAAGATTGATATTGAAAATATTTACCCATCAATATTTTTATTGAAAATTTCTTATATTTGGGACTTAATCCGTTTGTCAATAGCACAATTGAAAATATTTTACATAATAATCAAGTTTTTGATTTAATTATTATCTTTGAATTTTATGGAGACTTAAAGTTTGGTTCTCCTCTTTGTCAATAAAAGGAAAACTCAATTTAATGGAAATTTAATAAAGGTCAAATTTGCTGCGTCTAATTTTGGCATCCAATTCTCAATATTTTTTTTTTATATCAAAGTTAGCCAACCATCCTTCTCATATTGCTACATTATTTAGCTCCAAATTTAATGTCCTAAACAATAATAATTTTATAAGTATGATCTGGCGGTAGAGTTAGTGAGACAAGGTACATCCCCTCTCCAATTGAAAGGGACTCTATCATTGGTTAACTGTCCCTTACGTAAGATGGTGCCCCTTGCCACTCATTTTAGTTACCGTATTAGCCTTAACTTGTCCTTAATGGCCTTGTAAGGAACACAAGTAGTAAACAACAGTGTTAATTGTTAACTTATCTTTAATAGTTAGAGGTGGTAATCGGTTCGAGTCGTTGGATTGGTAGGTCGAGATGAGTTATATTGAATGGTGGAGTGTTTGGATCATGAGTTATTTAGGGTTGGATTGGATTTGAGTTATTTTTTAGTCTCGGGTCTTTCAAGTAATAAGTCGCTTCGAGTTCGGATGGATCGGATTTGAGCCATTTCGATTTCGGGTTGTATCAAGTCTCGGATTATGTCGGATCAGATCGAGTCAATAAAATAGATATTTATACTTAATCAAAAAATATATTATTTGCATATAATATGATTAAACGAGTTACATGTTCAAATAAGTGAAAAATGATTAATAATAATTAACATTGATTTTTTTAAATAATATATTTAATTTGTGAATGCAATATGCAATGTTATGGTTCTTAATTCCAAAATTCAATCTTAATTGACCTAATGATCTAAGACAATTGATCCACGGAGTTATTCTCACTGGTAGCGTCTTATACCAGATTTTGACGATTGAATTTCATATAATCACTTCATTCTCTTCTTTTTTCAAGACAATTAAGGATAAAATTTTATCGTGACGTTAAGAATAATGCAAGATCTACTAGTCTCCTCAATTTTTTATTTGAAGTTAATGAAATTACTCATATTAATATAATGTTGAATCATGCACTTTAACACATGTAAATCAATAATTAATTATGATATAATTGATTTTAATTTACAACTATTCAATTAATTATTACCTTAGTTAAAAAAACAAATCATTTTTAAAAAAAAAATTATAAAAAAATATTTTTTCAAATTGTTCCAAGTCGAGTCATTTCAAATCAGTTGGATTCAAATCAAAACGGGTTTAGATCATTTTAAATTTAGATCAATTCAAATTTCAAATTACTCAAATTAAGATCAAATCGAATTTAAATCATATTATTTTAATATATTTTTTAAATGAATCGAAATATTCAGATTGAATTTTCAAATTAGATCAGATTTTGTGATTTATAATTGCGATTCTAGATTGCCTAGGTTTAGACCGTTTGGTGAAGTATAATGATTGGCAATTTGACGAAACAAAGCAAATAAGTCGGTATAAGACTTGCCGTATCAAGATAACTAAAATCCCTTTTAGCGGCCTTTGTGGCTCTGAACATTTATCATAGGATGACGTTTGGCTAAGGCAACAGTTCTTTTAGATTTCATTCATCATTTGGTACAATACTAACTAATAGCAGGTATTTTTGAAATCTCGCGTGCAACTCACTCGATGACCAAGTTAGTGGTGTACCGTGTACCCTCATAGGTATATCGGAGAAAACCTCGAGAGATAAAGTTACCAAAAAACCACATGAACCAAATGGTGAGTTCGGGGAGGTTTTCACTTGACCAGTGAGTTCGGTTGTGACCAATTCTGTTGTGCGATGGGTTGCTCCTCCTGTTTTATTTTTCAAGTTGAGTACAAATGATACACTTTTCTCATATTCAAATCAAAATGGGATTGAAATTATTATTCAAGATAGAGTTTAGAGATAAAGCCAACAATTTTGTCGTTTCATTGTCACAAAAAAGGTATCGTTTGCTTGAGGTTGTGATGGTTTGCAATTAGCTTGGGAAGTTGGTTTTCAACATTTATACCTTGAATCTGATTAGAAATGTTGTTGGGATTGCTTAATCATTGTTCGTCTCTCTAGTTTCGATTCTTTTATTGAGAAAACCAAATTTGTTTTAAAGTCTTTTTCTTTTATAAGGTGTGCTCATGTTCACGGGGGTGCTAACTCGAGAGCTCACAAGTTAGCTCGTTTTGGTCAATCTATATTTAATATTTGTATTTGGGCAAGGTAAACTTCACTTCAAGTAGCTCATTTTATCTTTTAGGATATTTCAATATAGTTTTTATTTGAAAAAAAATTTGTTATAATTCCTGAGATTTTATAAATATTTTAATTTATTTTTAAGGTTTCAATTTGTATTTATTGAACTTTCAATTTTATAAATTATTTCGTTTTCTTCTTTCAAGTATATTTTGGACAAATTTCCTATTAAATCATGTATGTAAAACACATTTGTACCGTTAACAGAGATAATTTTTTCTTAAAAAATTGAATCATACTTAATTTTATCCATAGTGATGGCACATGTGTGTTTTACATGTATAATTTAATAATGAATTTGATTGAAATTAATTAAAAAAAAAAGATATTGAAGTAATTCGTAAAATTAAAAATTCAATTAATACAAATTGAGACATTTGTGAAACTTTAGAGATCTTAACATATTTTCATCCCATGGTTCTCTTAATCCAATTACCACAAGATGAACGTATATGACTCGGTAAATTGAAAATAAACCAATGGAGAACATGTGGTCCTCGAATAACAAGTCGTCAAATACAAGTGGTGGGTCAACACATGTTTGGTATTCCGGTATTGTAGAGCCCTTCGTTTTGCCAAAAAGTCAGATCCATCACTTCGTCTCGTGGACGGGACAAAGATATGAGATACCAGTAGTAGTAGTTTTGGTCAAAGGAGTTGAGAAATTGAAGATTACTAATTAATCCCTCCTACCATGTAGCTATGTCATGTCAAGCTCTCCAAATATATGAAATCAAAGAAAAATAAGGGGTGCTAAGGCACTTCGCTTGGTCCATCGCTCCAATATTTGAACACGTGTCCACCTTATTTAAACCCAAAACTTGCAACCGGAAATTATCAGTTTGTTTACGTTAGAATAAAAAATAAGTGTACTTTATTTCTCTCTCACTTTTCATCGTCAATTATTTTTGTCACCTCTTACGTTTTTTATATAAGATTATTTGGTTGACAGTATAGATTAATTGAAAATTTTATTAAAATTTTAAATTTTTTATTAATAATATTAATTTTTAAACCTCATATTTATAATAACTTTATCAATAAAATTATTTAAAATTATTAATAAAATTTTAAACTGATCGAATTAACCAAGAAATTTTGCTCAGTATAACTATGATCTACAATACATCTGAATAGCCAGCCCTTGATTTGTCTTTTTTTCTTTCGGATCTTGAGTTGGGTTTTTCTCTTATTCAAAGAGATGGAAGAAATAAATATTTGTTAGACGTAAATAGAGGAAAATCCATTGATAAAAGCGAGGGAGATAAAAGAGAGAGGAAAGGGAAAAGAGAAGAAAGAGAACTTCCAATTTCCAACCGGTTGCCCGTAATTTTTCCATAATAAAGTACACGTGTCTGACTATTAGAGCGAAGGTCAGATCGATTTATCCTAACACCTCTTTAAAAAAAAATTAAATTTAAACATAATTATAAAAAAAAAATATCCTTTGATTGATTGCATTTTTAAAAAAATATTTCAAATTTTTTATGGTAAATAATATCATATGTTTTTTTAATCATTCATAGAACATTTTTTGCTAAAAAATATATCAAATGATATTTTTTACTAATAAAAATATATCACAATTTTTAAAAAAATTATTTTTTTAATTATTTTTTTTAAAAACATTATATTAATTAATTAATTTTTTTAAAAAAATTAATCCAAACATATCATATTAAAACAAGAAAATTACATCGGAAGAGTGAACTAAACCGCAATCATCTGACTTGTCAAAACTTTACGGCAAGTTGCGCTCTAGTTAGATCTTCCGAGACATAATAGTTTCTACTTTCTACAGCTAAGATTCCGCCACGTAAACGGTTCAGAGCATTTCAAACAACATCATTAGCACAAGAAATCCTACACTGACCACGATAGGAGCGTGAGTTTTGAACCCGAAAAGTTAATGATCCTTGGTGTTAACGCGCTAAAAGAAAGAGTGCGGAAGATTTTCATTGCAAATTGGGGAATTTTGATTAGGTTAAAATCTGAAGTATTTTTAGTAATTTTAAACTCTCACACAATTGATAGGAAGTTCCAACTTTCAAGGCAGGTGGTGAGCCGATTTTACCATTTAGCCCACACATGCCGGCTTACGATACCTTCTGAAAAGAAATGGACCCCATGTCCTTCGCCGTACAACCGCTTGCCACTTACTTCTACCGACTAAGTAGGGATACTTTCCATTTCGCAAGTATGCAAATCCGTCTTTTCCCCGTTCTCCTAATTTGTTTTCTCATTTCATCTCAGTTAGGTTTTTGAGCGCAATCAATATTGACCTTTATTCAAGTTTTTTTAATTATCAATATTGTGAAAATAAAGAATTAACTCGATTAACATTATGATTTATAAGGTCAATAATTAAATATAAATTCATAATTATATATATATAGTCCCAACCTTTAATACGTAAAATATTGTTTTTTTATAGTTATTGGTTTGATCCGACCTTTTATAGGCTTCGGGCCAAAATAATCAACTTTGAAAAGTCCGTTTTAATTTTCAGGCACAATACCACGTGCTTTGATAAAGGGGGGATGAAGCACATTTTGGAGGTTTAAGTGGTGAGCATACACGGGAAAATATTGGGAGGAAATCCAATAAAAAAATCAAGAAGAAAATCTTTTATCTGAACATGGGAAGAATTACTAATCAAAGTGATTGGTAAGCCATACTAATGTAGGCAGTCAGAGCTCATTTGGAACATGGATAGAATCAATGTAATATAATGTAGGATTGGATTAAGACAAGATTAAAATCGACTAAAGTGGTAATAGTTATGTCAATTTTTTAGACCACACATAAGCATTTTTCTTTCATAGGGCTATATAGAAATGTGAGAGAGGAAGTTTAGGGTGGTTAAGAGCTATCTCAATACCGTTCCCTCCAGCTCCACATTTAATTTTTTATTTGGGCAGGTCAGACAGTCATCATGGGCACCCAATTCGACCCGAATTTTCAACATCTCTCACTCACACATGATGGGTTTGACATCGCCTAATAAAGACAAAGAGATTCATTAATATGAAATTTTTTTTCTAAAAATTCATACAGACAAATGGGCCGTGCAACCTACGAGTATACCTATACTTGAGAGTTCGATAGTATGCACGTGTTAGGAATACATTGTGGTTTCAACCGAAGAACATTGATATCCTAAATGATATCTTCCACCAATAAGGTGTTTCAAATTGGTCAAATCAATCATTTCAGTTGGTCAATGCCAAACTTATTTGGTTAAGTGGTACTAAACATGCATATGATGTTTTGGTTTCACGTGTACATGTAAGCTGGTTTTATAAGTGACCAAACACCCTCGGAGATAGGGTGAATAAAGGTACGAGTAGAAATCTATTGGACAAAGGCCTCGTTTGGTTGGAATTTAAGTAAGTTTAAATCAAATTGTTTAAATCCCTTTAAGGCAAAAAAAATACTTTGAAGGGATTTAAGTAAGTTGATTTAAGCAAAGTTTAATCTCAGTCAAACAGCGCCAAAAGAAAATGAGGAGAAGAAGAAGAGTTTTGTACTTACTCATTAATTTAAGCCATAAATTTTCTCAAATTTGGGTTCCTCATACCTTGATTTACTACTAGTGGAATAGGTTTTGGTATTTAAGTCTTCAATTTACTGCAACTAAAGGTTTAATTAATTAAATCTTCTAAAAAAAGTTTAATTAACTAAAAAGATAATTATACTAAAAAAAGTTTAAAGAATAAGGGAGAAAATCCTCTTTAGTAAATTTGGAAAACTTTTCTCCAACTGCACCATTGGATGAATGCCATATCAAATATGAATGATGTTGCATTCATCCAATTGTGCACTTGAGAAATTTTTTTCGCAAATTACTGAAGATGATCATAATCCAAAGGATATTATATATATATATATATATCTCAAACCTTGATTACTACTAGTGGAATAGGTTTTGGTATTAAAGTCTTCAATTTAGTGCAACTAAAGGTTTAATTAATTAAAGGATAATTATACTAAAAAATATTTAATGGATAAAGAAGAAGATCATCTTTAGTAACTTGGGGATATTTTTTCTTAAATGCACAATTTGATGAATGCCACGTCAACTATAAATGACGTTCCATTCATCCAATAGTGCACTTGGGAAAAAAATTTCAAATTACTGAAGAGAATCCTAACCTAAAGGATAATAGTACTTGGTGCGTATATATATATTAAAACTTTAAGAAATGATAATTACACGCTATTAATGAAAGTGTCATAAATACGGTTGTTATAAAATATTTTTAAATCTTAGCTGTTAAATTATCATAAGCACGTATGATGTATTCATGATGAACATTATCCAATTAAATCATCTTTGAATAGTGTTAATTACAATATAATATAATTTATTTTTAAGATATATGTTTTTTGTTTGCAAATATTATCTTTACCTTTTTCTATTTTAGATATAAATATTTTGAGGTTGTTGGGTTAGTTCACTAGTTGCATGCATCATTATGAGTTGAAAATCAGCTTAGGATTTGTGTAATATACTACTAGCTTAATGAATGAAGTTTTACTTTTAGACTTAGAAAAGCATGGTAGTTTCCTACTTGGAGAAGATAGATCACTTCTAGAAAAGATATATGGTACATGATTTTGTACACAAGTTCAAATATTTTTTTTTGAAGATAATTGTGTTAATTAATGTTGTCTTTTTGTTCCCATGTGCTTTGCTAGATCCCTCTCCTACCATGTAGCTATGTCATGTCAAGCTCACCAAAAATATGAAATCAAAGAAAACTTAAAAACTTATATTAAAAAAGAAATACGTGAATTGTTAGCACAAAAGAGTGCATTATTTACTTTTAACTAATTAAGAGTTGAAGGAGACCTAGAAATATTTTGGACAAGTTGCATAACAATGTAACATCAAATATTTGCAATTGGAAAAGAGATCCCACTTTCAAGACTGGTGCTACTTTGGTTTTTTATGGAAAAGAGAAATCCCAATAATTCAAGTGTTTGGGATCCATGTCATCGCTCAACCTCGGTTTGCTTCAATAGAAAGTGACAGTTTTAATATCAAATATATAAAATAATATTTTATTAATGTTTAAATTATATAAAAAAAATAAATTCATGTAAAATAAAATTATATATTATTTAGTGAAAAACTTAACAAAACAATTTAATATATGGGACAATTCTCTCTCTAATAACATGATGACACAAGTCAATTTTCAAGGGTAAAATGTTAATTTTATAACCATAACAAGATAGCCAATCTCCTCCCAACACGTGACAAGGGGCATAATGGTAACTTCGCATTAAAAAACTTGATGCTATTTCGCCACTCAAACTTTTGAATGAACTTGTACGGCTTATAAAGAACTCCAAAAGAATACTACTTCTATCTCAAGACTGAAGTTGTTCTTCTAATCAGACTCTGCTTTGGCACACTATAAAAAAATGAGTCTTTATAAATTAAAAAGTACTTTCAATAGAGAACACATAGCTCCTATTTTACAACGCATTTCCTATCTCCAAAAAAAAACTCTATCTAACTATAACGACCTATCCCGGGTTGGCCACCCCAGAGATCGTATCGTCACGTTTTGAAATCCCAGCACGACACATATATGCAACAATATAAAAATACATCAACTGAAATTAAAAATTACATCCAATCCTTAACTCTTTTTAGAGGAGATACATCATCATTCTTCTATTAGAAATAATATATATATATAACAAAATGCATGAAAATATTTTATTACAAATTTTCTTTCTTCTTTCTTACAATGTTTGAGGACTTGATCACGCGACTTACTTAAAATAATTACTCTGATATCAACTCTAAACTCTATCTGCCATGCCCGTTGCCTGAAAATTTTCAACAATGAGGAATGAGCTTCACAAACTCAGTGAATTAAATTTACTCAAAGTACTCGATTATATACTTCCAGTCACATCTTATAATTCAATCGTTTCTAATTCACCAATGTTAATAAGTTATTTCTTCACATATAATAATTCAATCTTTTCAATAATCTTCCAATATTCATTCATCTGTTATCTCATATAATTCAATAATAACATTCTATTATCACTACTCATATCATAATTCCAACCATTTAACAATCTCTTCTTAAACTAATCTTCAAACATATCAGTTTTTCTTCTCATATATTTAATCATCTTGAGACTATCAATTCAACATCATTATTTACCTTGTTATGAGGTTCACAGCTTATAATCAATCAATCAAATAATTTTTATCATATCATACTTCCATATTTATTTCTCATCATATCTATCTCTCTGTGAAACTCATTTATCTACCAATAATTTCACAATCAAGACTGATACTTTAGTATCTTAATCAATATTTAAAACAAATGTAATGTATAAATTTAAATTATCTTTCTTTATTTCTCATCATATCATTTCATATTATCATCTGGTAACGTCTTCCCACATGTCGATATGTTTCAGCTAGACCAGCTGCCTTCCTGGTCTTTTCGGCCAGACCAGTTACCTTCCTAGTCTTCTCGGCTATACAAGTTGCCTTCCTGGTCTTTTCTTTTATGCATATGAACAATAATATGTAAGCAATCATACATCAAAACATTCAATTCAATTCTCTATCTCTTTCTCAAAATTATTATTTTTTATCATATTTATTAAATTGTTTCCTCATATATCATATCAACTTTTCAATCATATTTTTCAAATATTTCATAAAACTTCTCAACATATTTTTCATTCATCTATTCCTTTTTTAAAATATAAATTATTATATAATTAATATTCTACACACTTTCTAATTCTTAATCAATAAACCAATCAATTTTCATATATAACAGAAAATACATCATTAAATCATTATAATTCACCTATTTAATCAAATATCATAAATTCACATTTTTATTGGTTTTGATTACTAAAAGTAAATTTAACTCACCACGTAGCACTTAAAGCTACATGTGGATCACCTCCTTGCCTTTCATGCTCATTTCAACAATTTCTTGAGATTGCTGATCACCAACACCTCAAATATGATGAAGTTTTGCTAATATAATTGAATGACTATATTATCTCTAATATTGGAGAAATTTTCTTTATAACTTTTTGCTAAGAAATTTGAATTGAAGAGAGAAGAAAACCAAACGGGATTTGGTAAGAAAAAAAAACGTTTTTATATTAAAACCGTCCTTGCCACCTTTCTCCACCCCTTTTTTCCATCTTAGCTGTGTAACATGCATGTTTGCATGTTATATAGCCAACACCTTGACGTCCAGGTGTTGGTCTTTTTTTTCAAAAGAATTATTTTATTCAATAATAAATCTTTCATGTATATATTATTTTAATTCCATGTAATATCTATCAAATTACTGCTTTACCCTTACTATAAGAAGACGGGTATTACAATTCCACCCACCTTATAAAAAATGTCCTCGAAATTTTCTTACCTAACTCATGAAAAAACTGGGGGTACTTTTTCCTCATTCTTGCCTCATGCTCCCATGTAATTTCTTCAACATCTGTGTTCTGCCATAATACTTGAATCAAAGGAATAACTTTATTATGCAAAACTTGTTCCTTTCTGTCTAGAATTCTAATTGGTACTTGCATAAAGGTAAAATCTTCCTGAAGTTCTATAGCCTGATTCAGAATACTATGGGATTCATCATGAAAACACTTTCTCAAAAGTGAAACATGAAACATATTGTGTAATTGCTTTAACTCTAGAGGCAAATCCAATCTATATGCTACTAGTCCAACTCTTTCAATCACCTCATATGCCCCACAAATCTCAGATTCATCTTTCATTTCTTTTTAAATCTCAATACACATTTCCACAAAAATATCTTCAAAAATACCTAGTCACCAACCTAAAACTCAAGAGGTCGTCTTCTATTATTAGCATATCCCTTCTGTTTGTTATGTGCTGCTCTAAGGTTCTTTTTAACCAGTTTGATCATCTTAGTAGTCAAATCTATCATTTTTGGACCAAATACCTTTCTTTCTCCAACTTCTTCCCAACATACTGGAGTTTTGCACCTTTTACCATATAAAACCTCAAATAGTACCATCCCAATAGTAGCTTGATACTGATTATTGTATGCAAACTCGATGAAAGGTAAAAAAGCATCATAGCTTACTAAAAAACTTAATACACTTGCCCTCAACATATCTTTTAGTATTATGATGATTCTCTCTGTCTGCCCATCAGTTTGAGGATGAAAAGTTGTACTAAACTGTAATTGCGTACCCATAGCTTCCTGAAAACCCCTCCAAAATCTAGAAGTGAATTTAGAATCTCTATATAATACTAAAGGTACTCCATATAGTCTCACAATTTTCGCTATAGATAATTCAACCAACTTTTCAGGACTCTAGGTAGTTTTAATAGAAAGAAAATGTGAAGACTTAGAAAGTTTATCCATTATAACCCATAAAACATCATGACCTCTCTGGGTACGGGGAAAACCAGAAACAAAATCCATACTTACATTCTCCCATAGCCATTCAGGTACTGGAAGAGGCTGTAATAAACCTGCCGGATCACTATTCTCAGATTTCACTTGTTGACAAATCAAACATTTAGAAATATACTCAGCTACATCCTTCTTCATCCCTGATCACTAACAATTCTGTCTCGACCCCTTGTACATCTTATTATTATCCGGGTACATAGAATACACAAAATCATGAGTCTCTCTTAGTATCTCTTTTCCCATCTCAATATCATTGGGAATATAAATTCTATGTCCCAATACCACCATACTATCTTCTCTAATTTTAAACTTAGTCGGCTTCCCACTCAATATTTCTTGTTTGATCTTCTCTATCCCTTCATCTCTACTCTGCATTTATAACAAGCTATCAATAATAGAAGATTGTACCATCATATTTGCCATCAATACTTCTCTATCACTGATACTCAACTGCATTCTCATTTCTCTTAGTTCTATCATCAAGCTAATATCATGACTCCCAATAGCAGCTAATCTCATTGTAGACTTTCTACTTAATGCATCAACTACTACATTAGCTTTCCCTGGATGATAATGAATTGTACAGTCATACTCACTAATCAATTATATCCGCCTCATCTGCCTTAAATTCAACTCTCTTTGGGTAGGTAAATGCGTCAAACTTTTATGATTAGTAAAAATTTCACAAGTGGCTCCATACAGATGATGTCTCCAAATTTTCAAAGCAAAAACTATGGTAGCCAATTCTAAATCATGGTTCGGGTAATTTCTCTCATGGTTCTTCAATTGCCTATAAGCCTAGGCTATAACTCTTTCATGTTGCATCAACACACATCCCAACCTCTGATGTGACGCAACACTATATACCACAAACCTTCATCACTAGAAAGAAACACTAATACTGAAGCAGTAATTAATTTCTCTTTCAACAACTGGAAACTCCTCTCACATTCTTCTGACCATATAAACTTCACTTCCTTCCTAGTCAATGGTCCAGTAATAATAGAAAAATCTTGGATAAACTGCCTATAATAACTAGCTAACCCCAAAAAGCTTCTAATTTTAGTCACATTAGTAGGTCTTTCCCAATTCAACCCTGCATCCACTTTTTGTGGGTTAACTACTCTACCATCTCCAGACACAACATGCCCCAAGAAAGATATTTCACTCAACCAAAACTCACACTTAGAGAACTTTCCATACAGTTTCTCTCTTCTTAGGATTTCCAAGACTATTTCTAAATGTTTCCCATGCTCCTTTTCATTCTTGGAATATACCAGAATATCATCAATAAATACAATCACAAATCTATCCAAGAATGATTTAAACACCTGATTCCTTAGATTAATAAATGTTGCAGGAGCATTAGTCAACCCAAATGGCATCACAAGGAACTCATGATGGTTATAACGTGTCCTAAAAGCAGTCTTAGGCACGTCCCCCTCCTTTATCCTCAACTGATGATAACCTGATCTCAGATCTATCTTAGAAAACACCCTAGCCCATGTAACTGCTCGAATAAATCATCTATACTAGGTAAAGGATATTTATTCTTAATGGTGATCTTATTCAACTGTCTATAACCAATACACAACCTCATCGTCCCATCATTCTTCTTCACAAACAACAAAGGGGATCCCCAAGGAGACATATTAGGTTGAATAAATTGTTTGTCTAGCAACTCTTGAAGCTGAACTTTCAATTCTCTCAACTCAGCTGGTGCCATTCTATAAGGTGTTATAGATATGGGTGCTGATCCTGAAATCACCTTAGTAGAAAACTCAATCTTCTTGTTAGCAGGCAAACCAGACAACTCCTCACGGAACACATTAGAAAAATCTTTTACTACTAAGATTTCTTCTAACTTTCTAATCTCCTTTCTAGAATCCACCACATACGCCAAATACTCCTCACAACCTTTCTTCAACCATCTACTAGCAGTCAAGGCAGAAATAAGACAGTTAGCAAGTATCTTACGTTCTCCATTAAAATTAAACTCCTTTTGTTCTGGAATCTTGAACACCACATTCTTCCTAAAACAATCTACCCAAGCATGATATATTTATAACCAATTCATCTCCAGAATTAAATCAAAATCTGTCATATCTAAAGGCAACAAATCAACTTCAAATTCTCTATCAGCCATACTAATCACACAACCTCGATAAATTGTCCTGATAATAACTCTATCCCTAGTAGGAACCTCAACAATAACAACATGCATCAAAGGACTAACACAAGTATCAATAGATTTCATATACACACTAGATGCAACAGAATGGGTTGCATCAGGATCAATTAATAATCCAGCAGGTCTATTAAGAATAGAAATAATACGGATAACAATATCAGTAGTGGCCTGTGCATCCTGTTGGGTTAATGTATAAACTCTGTTGTCTTTAGGTTGTAACTGACCACTGCATCCTTTCTCAACTACTGATATTCTACCTCTACCCCATATACTCCCTGATCCACCACATCTTTTCCCATGTTTTCTCCCAACACCTCCAGCACTTAACTCAACAGATTTCCCAACTGGACAATCTACACTAATATGTCCTCCCTCACAACATACAAAGCACATCAGAGTAGGACAATTCTGAGACAGATGCCCTGTCTGATTACATCTAAAGCAAACTCTTGCCTCTCATTCGTACCTCAGATTACCACTTCCCCTTGGTGGCATACTTACTTCTCTACCATAACTTCCAGTTCCCATGGCTTGCCTCTCAAATCTAGGGGTCCCACCAATATTACTCCAAGCTACAGAAATAACATATCTTTCTTGCCTCTAACTCTGTATTACAGTTCTCTGTGACAGGGAACACCCCCTCTAGGGTGGTCTTCACAGAGGAGTGAGCTTCACAAGCTTAGTGAATTAAATTTACTAGAAGTACTCGACTATATACTTCCAGTCACAAATTATAATTCAATCGTTTCTAATTCACCAATATTATTCATCTATTTTTTCACATATAATAATTTAATCTTTCAAATAATCTTCCAATATTCATTCATCTATTATCTCATATAATTCAATAATAACATTCTATTATCACTGCTCATATCATAAATCCAACCATTTATCAATCTCTTCTCAAATTAATCATCAAACATATCAATTTTTATTCTCATATATTTAATCACATTGAGACTATCAATTTAACATCCTTATTTACCTCGTTATGAGGTTCAAAACATATAATCAATCAATCAAATAATTTTTATCATATCATACTTTCATATTTTTTTCTCATCATATATATTTCTCTGTTAGACTCATTTATCTATCAATAATTTCACAATCAAGACTGATACTTTAGTATCTCAATCAATAATAATTAATATTTAAAACAAATATAATGCATGAATTTAAATTATCTTCTTTTTTTCTCATCAAATCGTTTCATATTATCATCTAGGAATGTCTTCCCACATGTCGACATGTTTCAGCTAGACCAGCTACCTTCCTAGTCTTCTCGGCTAGACCAGTTGCCTTTCTGGTCTTCTCAGCTAGACCAACTACCTTCTCGGTCTTTTCAGCTAGACCAGCTGCCTTCCTGGTCTTTTCTTTTATGCATATGAGCAATAATATGCAAGCAAGCATACATCAAAGCATTTAATTCAACTATCTAGCTCTTTCTCAAAATTATTATTTTTATCATATTTATTAAATTGTTTCTTCATATATCATATCAACTTTTCAGAAATTTCATAAAACTTCTCAACATAAAAATAAACGTACATTAGAAACAAACAATACATTGTAAGAGCTAGAACTAGTATCGTTACGTTAGATGGTATTATTAATTTAAATAAGAATAAGTGTACATCTTAAGTTCTAACTAATAAAATTGTGTGAGATAGATGTGAAATGAGAATTTATAAAATAACAATCGAAAAACTTATAAAATAGAAAATCTGTAAAAATAACCGCACCTTTAGGTTTGTCCATGGATGACAACAATTTTTTTTTATTTTTTTGGAGAAAAATAAATTAATTAATTAATCTTTTATAATAAATATATATGTTGATGCTAAAAAATCGTTGGTGCTGATGTGGCGTTGACGCTGACGTGGTGTTGACGCCCAGGGATATGAGTTTGACCTCTCGAGACCCACATAAGCAAGTAGGGCTGAACTAAAGGTCCCTCGGAAGGAGGGGAGGGGGAGACCTCCGAAGGCGCTCTGACGCTTTAGTTAGGCCAAGGTCGATGGTTAATTTCAAAGTGAATTGGTGCAGACTGTCTGTGAAAACGAATCAGTGTCCTCCCTTGGACTTACATACTTTAGGATATTTATAGTCTTTCAAGTGGAGGTCGCCCACGTGGGGGGAGGGATGGTCCTGCCTCTGTGATCCTAAGCTTTAGAGAGATCTTAATCGCATGCTCAGTGAGTAGCGTGTGTCAGAGGGTCGCGTGTTCCAGAGGGGGTTAGGCTCGCTAATCACGTTTAACGTGGCGGTTGTGTAATTTTCCTGCTTCACGTGTACTTTGCCAGGCTGTGGAGGCTTTGACATATGTCATTGTCCTATTAGTGATGCCACACGTGTAGGTGTTTCATTGGACGAGGGTTTTATGGGCTCCATCACAGGCCCCCCACTTCCTCAGGTACTTGTGCCTCGAGGAAGTAAAATGTGATGTTCGTGCTGTGGCCTAGCGTTTGTACTAAGAGACATGGGGTATGACAAGCAGCTCATACGCTCGGACTTGGTGATTCTTGACCGAGTGTATGCAAAACAGTTCATACGCTCAGGCTTGAAGATTTTTGGCCTAGCGTATAACAAGTTGTTCATACACTCGGACTTAGAGATTTTTGACCGAGCGTGTGAGAGGTAATGTACCATGTTTTGACAGAGCTGAGCCAAATATGTGTGGAGCAATCCATCTGCTCGGCCTTGGAGACATGAGTCCGAGTATGTGTGGAGCTGGGTCCATCTGCTCAGACTTTAGAGCTAGTGGGCCGAGCACGTGTAGAGCAATCCATTTGCTCGCCCTTGAAGATATGAGTCCGAGCATGTGTGGAGCTGGGTCCATCTGCTCGGACCTTGGAGATAGTGGGTCGAGCACGTGTGGAACGATCCATCTGCTCGCCCTTGAAAATATGAGTCTGAGCATGTGTGAAGCTGGGTCTATCTGCTCAGACCTTGGAGTTAGTGGGTCAAGTATGTGTGGAGTCATCCATCTGCTCGCTCTTGGAGATATGAGTCCAAGCATATATGGAACTGGGTCCATCTGCTCGTACCTTGGAGCTAGTGGGTCGATGATCCCCCTTATTTACATTTGTTAAGTCCTTAGTTATGTTAATTTAGTCCATTTTACTTTATTTATGTGTTTCACATGTTTTTATAGGGTCTTGGATAAAAAGAAGCATTTTTGGCACCTAAAGGAAGAAATATGGAAATCCTGGAGCAGCTACTGGCAAAAGTGCGATCGAGCGCACTATTGAGTGCAATCAAGCGCATAAGCATTCGTGCGCACACAAGAAGGATCGAGTGCAGCCTTGTGATCGAGTGCACAACGCATGCGATCGAGCGCACATGTACGGGTGTGAACAGTAAAACGACAGAACCAGTTTTGGAAATTGATGAGGTTTTACGTTTTAGGAAGTTTAGGGTTTCCTGAGTCTTCTAGGTTTACTCAACCCCTATAAATACCCTTGTAAACACACATAAAGGACATCACTTCTTTTATCTTTTGCTTAGCTTGGAGTTGTAAGCTTTGGAGAGGATTGACAACCCGTCTCCATAGTGTTCTTCGGGTTTTATAGTTAATGTTTAGTTTATGCTATGATGTTTATCTTAGACAGCATGTGTAACTAACTCTTTATAGGGCTCGATTGAAGCCCTAGTTATGCTTTCCCATATATACATTCATTGATTATCTTTGCAATAGCCTTGATTATGCTGCTTAACTTGATTAATGCCTGTGTTTATTTACATTCCTCATATGTGTATATCTGATTAATATGTGCATATGGCATGGATTAGTTAGTTAGACCAATTTGGATGACTGAGTCCTGGGCCTAACAATAGTAACAAAAGATATCCACACCGAATTCATGGATTAATCAACATGGGAAACCTGGAGTAGATACCATGCCTAGGTCTCATGTGGTTGTTGATTTCCATAAATCTTATGCTTTCTTAAGGAACAACTCAGTAGATACCATGCTGAATCCCTTAAGAAAGAAAAGAGTTAGAGTAGATACCATGCCTAACTCGGTGCTTAGGGAAATCAATAGCTTAAGGAGTAGATACCATGCCCTTAGGTTGGCAACCATTAGGTATTCATAAGAAGGCTAATGCATTGACCTATTACTCATTGGGAAAGTATGAGTAGTGGTGGATATCAAAGCCCTATGTCTTATTATTATTAATTCACATTCAACAGTTATTTTGATCTTTTTTTATTAAGAAACTGATTCTAAAACGAAATTCACCAATCCTTGTGGAAATGATCTCGCACTTGCATACTATGCTACCATTGACCTTGTGCACTTGCAAGTAAAACTGTACGGTTATTTACTTATTTATTTAGGTAGATAAACGCACAACAAGTTTTTGGCGCCGTTGCCGGGAATTGCGCTAAATTTCCTTTTAGAATTACTTTCGTTTAGTTTAATCATCATTATTCTATTTTACTTCAATTTTTCTAAAAAAATTTAATTTCTGTTTTTCACCTTTATATTTATTTTCATCAAACCCTAATCAAATTTCCTTTCTGTTTCAGGCACATCAAACCCTAATCGCACTTTCTGTGATACTTGCAATCGAGCGCACCCTCTTATGCGATCGAGCACAATTAGGCAGAGAGTTACCCGAGCAGTAGAGTTGAACTGCTGCACTGAAGCTAGTTTACCTGATTTATGCACGGACTTCGATCCCGAAATCTAACATTCTTTCCCCTCAATCCCGAGCTTGAGCTGACCATCCGACAAAGGCTTAGGAACAACTTCGAGGAGAGTGAAGAAGAATTCAAGAATGAATCACCAATGGCAGAACAGCTCGAAAACCAGTAACCACCTGCACGAGTACCGATGAAACAATCCTTCATTCCACGGAACCTTGATCGGCCATCATGTATTGCATATCAACCTGAGGCGGAAGGCAACTACTATATATCTCTGCAAATATTGAGTGCCTTGACTCACTTTAGGGGTACACCTAATGAGGATCCACACTTGCACCTTCGAGAGTTCTTCGACCTTTGCAAGTTCCAGCACATCCGAGGCCTACACTAAAAAGGAATAAGGTTAATTCTGTTCCCCTTTTTACTTAAAAGATAATGCTAAACTATGGTACAATTCTTTGCCTGCAGTTTCTATCCACAGTTGGGAGGAGTTGGCTAGCAAATTCCTAAGGAAGTTTTTCCCAGCCCAAAAGACGAGGCAAATGAGGAAGGAGATTCAGTCTTTCCAACAAAAGGATGGGGACCTCTTCTTCGAAGCATGGGGACACTTCAACGAGCTGCTACTCAAATGCCCACATCACAACCTACTTCAAGATGAACTGGTACAAGCTTTTTATGAAGGTTTGAGTGATACTAACAAAAGTATTGTTGATTCAGGTTGTGGAGGAGTGCTGATGGAGAAAAGCAGAGAAGAAGCCATGGAGCTCTCCGAAACCCTAGGTGAACACACTCAACAGTTCTCCTTTAGAGGTAGATATGTAACCAAGAGTAAGGGTATGTTTGAGGTAAATTTAAATGGAGGATCTTCTCCTCAAATAGCTGCTGTGGAGAGGAAACTAGACCTGTTGGTTAAAGCCATGGCTGCTCAGAATACTTCATCTAGCCTATCAGCTACACCACTCCAGGTATGTGCGATATGTTCCCAATTTGATCATAATACTGATACTTGTCCTTTGTATTCATCTGCAGATCCAGAACAAGCCAATTACGTGGGACCTAACAACTATCCACCGAAGAACAATCCTTATGCAAATACTTACAACCCTGGATGGCAGAATCACCCGAATTTCTCATGGAGCAACAATCAGAACAGTCAAGGGCAGCAAAGAAACTTCCAACCAGCAGCCCAATCTGTTCTCGAACCAAAGAAGAACGACTTCGAAAGTCTTGTGATGCAATTAACAACTCAGCAACAACGATTAATGACCTCACAAGAACAGTTTATGGAAGAAACGAGGAAATTTCAGACTGAAATGAGACAAAACACAGTGAAACATGATCAAGCCATTATAGGATTAGAGGTACAAATGGGGCAATTGGCCAAGGAACTAAGCAGTAGAAAGCAAGGTGAGCTTCCAACCCAACCAATACCTAATCCAAGAGGACATCAGCAACTAAATGCCGTGACAACTCTAAGAAATGGTAAGATCATAGGAGATGATGAGCATGCAAAAGCATCTCCAGATAAAGCATCCACACCCAAGGTAAATACAATGGAGAAGTGGAATGCACCACATTTTCCTCAAAGGTTAGTAAAGCCAAAGCAAGGAAATAAATTGCTTGATATTTTTGAAACTTTGAGAAAGATAGAGATTAATATTCCTTTCTTAGATGCCATTAAACAAATTCCTGCGTATGCTAAATTTCTGAAAGATTATTGCACTAACAAAAGGAAGTTTCAGGAACATGAGATAGTAGCCTTAACCGAAGAGGTAAGTGTTGTACTATTAAGAAAACTACCACCAAAACTAACAGATCCTGGTAGTTTCACCATTCCATGCAGGCTAGGTGACCAGCTATTTAAACATGCACTATTGGATCTAGGAGCAAGCATCAATTTGCTACCATACAATGTATTCGAGACACTAGGTTTGGGGGAGCTCCAATCGACCTCCATCACTCTGCAATTGGCTGACAGAAGCATCAAACGACCGAGAGGTATCCTCGAGGATGTATTGGTAAGAGTAGGTGAATTTATTTTACCCGTTGATTTTATCGTCTTAGATATGGAAGAATGTCATATGCCATCACCCCTCCCCATCATTTTAGGAAGATTCTTTATGATAACTGTTGATACCAAAATTAATATAAAAAGGGGAATTGTCACTATGACAGTAAATGATGAGGAAATAGAATTCCAAATATTTAATACATTAAAATCAACCAAAGGTGATGATGCATACTCTAACGTAAGCTTGATGCAAGGTGTTGTTGAGAAAGTTTCTCAGGTCCATCAGACTGTTCCATCGGAGACCATCCCCAACCATGAGAACACAAGATTGAACATTAGGCCAGAGGATGACGATGTGATTAAAGACATCAATCGAACTATGCACCCCATCAAGAACAGCCTCCAAGTAAGTATAATCCTCGAATTGAAGATCCCGAACTTACTAATACTGTTTTTCCTTATTTTATTAACCAGGCACCAAGATTGAAGATGCAGCAGCTGTCAAGGGCACTTGAACCACCTGATATGGGCTATAAGTGCCCCCTTCAACAGGAGTAGCACTGTATCAAGAGAGCACTTGAGACGTTTCATATTTGCCAATCATGTAGCTCAAGCACCTCTACTGAGGTTAGTGGTACTGAGGCCACTAATGCAAGGTAAGGTTGTATTATTCTTGTTTTATCATTCCAGCCTTGGTAAGTTATTATTTTGTCCATGCATTCTGCTTTATGATCGAGTGCATCATTCAATGTGCTCGAGCGCAAAAGTGCGATCGAGCGCACCCCAAGTGTGATCGAGTGCACTCGTGGCAGACAGTCACGTGATGAACTTAAACACTTCACTCTTCACCCTCTCTTCACTGTTCACTCACACCTCTCGCTCGCACTCTTCATTCCGCAACACACCACTCTTTCTCTCTTTAAATCATCACTCACTCACCACCAAATGACTCCGGCACTCTACCAACACCACCATCACCACCATCCAGCACCGCCACGTCCCTCTCCCCATTACACATCCCCTCCAATACATAAGGTATCCATTTTATTTGCACACATGGATTTTTAATGTTTTATTTACACTTTCAGTATATATATGTGGTATCTTGTGTATGATTGGTTGCTATTCTACTTATAGGAGGGCAGGAACACAATCGAATCCACAAGACCATAGCTTGGTCTGTTGTCGCCCTCAAGCTGTTCGAGAAAAAGACTGATCGTGTGCGATCAAGTGCATAGTCCCGTGTGCGATCGAGCGCACATATTCGTGATCGATCGTAAATTTGACAGAAATTAGGATCAACATGTCCAAGCAAACCACTTCCATTTCCCGTGCCTCGAGCAACCATGCCCAGTCATCTTGGCCAAGCATTGAGCAGAGAGAACTTTTATTCGAGAGCACTTTTGTCATCGGTGAAGTCTTCAAGCAATTGGATGCCACTCAATGGGCGGTCCAAGCTTTTAAACACTTGGGGTTGAAAAGGCTTTTTAAACCAGTCTGCTCGACTGCTTACACCCAGCTAGTAGTCCAGTTCTATGAGAGCCTGTCTTTTGACTGCAGCAGACCGAGTGTATTGACTTCCTCAGTCCAGGGCACATCCATTAAGGTGACTAGTGCCGACTTAGCTGCTGCTCTTCATTGCTGTGATGAGTCCCCTCTGGAGGACACCGATATCGAGGAGCAGTCAGACTCTTTTGACCTGTCCACGATTATTGAGGATATGTACGCTGGCCAGTACGCAGACAGACACAACAACGCAGAGAGCCGATCAAAGTTACCTCCACGACTTTGGCTTGTAGACACTATCCTTCAGCGCAATGTGTGTCCATTGGGGTATAAGACACAGAGGAGAGACTAGTTTCTATAGACATTGTATGCCTTCCACAGAGGTCATTGGTACTCTCTTCCCGCTGTTATATGGAACAAGTTGCATAAATTCTGGGATCATGTCCATGGTTGTCAGATCACCATGGCCAATGCATGGAGGCTCTCATTCCCATTCCTACTCTCGTACATCTTCAAGAAGAAAGGGATTAAGGGGACCACCAACGATGGACCAGTGCGAGAGCATCCCTTCTTCGGGAAGGCTCAGTGGACATATAGCCTCTCGCACATGCCTCGAGGACTTCTAGCCTCTGCATCTGCAGCTGAGAGGGTTGATGAGGATCATATGGAGATAGAGACCCCTGCAGTTAGTCTATTGCGAGAGGAGGACCATCCGGACATAGGACCCACAGAGTCCCAGCACTTTCTCGCTGAGTTGTCCTCATTTCAAGGTTAGGTCTCTGCAGCCACATCACTCGTGCACCAGCTCATAAATGGTTTGGAGGCATGGTTTGCACGACAGGAGGTGATGCTACAGGTCATTCTTGAGCACCTACTTTCGGTACCCGATACCTCTTCGACTGCACCACCCGACGATCAGTAGTGAGAGGATACCCCATCTGGCTGAAAACGTTAAACTTAGCACTCATGGGAGGCACCCCAAAACATATCCTTTTTAGTATTTTATTTTATTGTTAGTATTTGCTTTTCTATAGATGTTTATTATTACTTGTTTTCTATTTTATGTTTGTTTGTATTTCTTTTTCAAGGACAAAGTGAGTGCATCCAGTTGAAGTTTGGGGGCTTGCTACGAGTCATGCCAGCCATATAGTTCTCCATCTCCCAGGTCAGCTCCTTCCATGCTATTCACACATTGGGGACAATGTGCAATTTAAGTTTGGGGGTATGGGGACACACTCACACACACACTATGTCCCATTTTTTTGTTTCGTTGTTTTTTTATAGATAAATGCATGTTCATTCTGTTCCAAAAATTTTGGGTGATCTAAACAAATAATATGATTTGACTTCATAAGTGAGCTTAACACTTTTAACATATAGGCCAATAATTAAGTTTTGAACATAGATCACTTACTTTTAGGCATTTAAGGATTCACAAGTTTTACTTGAACTAACACGAGCACATTAGCACATAGTTGTCTGGGGTACGACATGCAATTTTAATTTGTATGTTTCTTTTGCTCGACTGTGAACCAGATGACCTGTTAGATTAATACTTTGGCATAAATAAAAAAAAAATTGTTAGTGCTCAAAAAGAAAAACGCTCCTAAAGACCAGTAAACTAATTTTTCACTGAGTAACTTGCCCTTTTGCCTTAGTAAGTAGTAAGTGTCACGTCAAAAGGTGAAAATTTTGTGCACTATAATCATTAAAAAGAACTTTCCACTGAGTAACTGGCCCTCTTGCCTCAGTAAGTAGTGAGTGTCACGTCAAAAGGTGGAAATTCTGATTCGTACCATTAAGACCTGTTAGTTTCGTAGCCTTTTTTACTCGAGTTTGTAAGTCCTTAGGGGTGTCTTTACACCTAATTCCCTAAGACCATCTGGTTTGGGAGTCATTGGCTAAATGCTCGCTACATGAGTCAAATAGAAAGCTTAAGGGAACTAACTTGGCAAAAATCTCACAAACAAAAGAAAAAAAAGAAAAACTATGCCATTTTTGTTGATTCTAATAGGAAATTTGGTGAATCTTGAGACATCGAAACACTAAACATTAGAATTATTTGGAAACCTAATCTTTTATGTGCTAGTTCACCACACACTAAAGTCAAACTTGTGATGTCTTAAACTGCCTCATGAAAGTGATTTGCGTTCAAAACTCTTATTCATTGCAAAGAGATGTTTATATTTGTTAAGCTTGCTCATGAATGCGCATCATAATTTTGTGTGAAGACCTAAACTTTTGTGGACACTATGAATATTGGATCTATCTGTATGTCATTATTTTTCATTTTAGTTTTTAGTTTTATATTGCTAAGAGACTAGCAATATGTAAGTTTGGGGGTGTGATAGGTGCTTAAATATTCATATTTAAGCCTTCTTATTTACATTTTTTAAGTCCTTAGTTATGTTAATTTAGTCCATTTTACTTCATTTATGTGTTTCACATGTCTTTATAGGGTCTTGGATAAAAAGAAGCATTTTTGGCACCTAAAGGAAGAAATCTGGATATCTTGGAGCAACTACTGGCAAAAGTGCGATCGAGCGCACTATTGGGTGCGATCGAGCGCATAAGCACTCTTGCGCACACAAGAAGGATCGAACGCAGCCTTGCGATCGAGCACACAACGCATGCGATCGAGCGCACATGTATGGCTTTGAACAGTAAAATGGCAAAACCAGTTTTGGAAATTGAGGAGGTTTTACGTTTTAGGAAGTTTAGGGTTTCCTGAGTCTTCTAGGGTTAGTCAACCCCTATAAATACACCTGTAAACACATACAAAGGACATCACTTCTTTTATCTTTTGCTTACTTCAGAGTTGTAAGCTTTGGAGAGGATTGACAACCATTCTCCACAGTGTTCTTCAGGTTTTATAGTTTATGTTTAGTTTATGCTATGATGTTTATCTTTAGATAGCATGTGTAACTAACTCTTTGTAGGGCTTGATTGAAGCCTTAGTTATGCTTTCCCATATATACATTCATTGATTATCTTTGCAATAGCCTTGATTATGCTGCTTAACTTGATTAATGCATGTGTTTATTTACATTCCTCATATGTATATGTCTGATCAATATATGCATATGGCATGGATTAGTTAGTTAGACCAATTTGGATGACCAAGTCTTGGGCCTAACAATTGTAACAAAAGATATCCACACCGGATTCTTGGATTAATCAACATGGGAAACCAGGAGTAGATACCATGCCCTAGGTCTCATGTGGTTATCGATTTCCATAAATCTTATGCTTTCTTAAGGAACAACTCAGTAGATACCATGCTGAATCCCTTAAGAAAGAAAAAATTTAGAGTAGATACCATGCCTAACTCGGTGCTTAGGGAAATCTATAGCTTAAGGAGTAGATACCATGCCCTTAGGTTGGCAACCATTAGGTTTTCATAGGAAGGCTAGTGCATTGACTTATTACTCATTGGGAAAGTATGAGTAGTGGTGGATATCAAAGCCCTATGTCTCATTATTATTAATTCACATTCAATAGTTATTTTGATCTTATTTTACTAAGAAACTGATTCTAAAACGAAATTCACTAATCCCTATGGAAATGATCTCGCACTTGCACACTATGCTACCATTGACCTTATGCACTTGCAAGTAAAAATGTACGGTTATTTACTTATTTATTTAGGTAGATAAACGCACAACAGTTGAGCATGTGTGGAGCAATCCATCTGCTCGCCTTTGGAGATATGAATCCGAGCATGTGTGGAGCTAGGTCCATCTGCTCGGACCTTGGAGCTAGTGGATCGAGCACATGTGGAGCCATCCATCTACTCGCTGTTGGAGATATGAATCTGAGCATGTATGGAGCTGGGTCCATCTGCTCGGACCTTAGAGTTAGTGGGTCGAGCATGTGTGGAGCGATCCATCCGCTCGCCCTTGGAGATATGAGTCTGAGCATGTGTGGAGCTGGGTCCATCTACTCGGACCTTGGAGCTAGTGGGTCGAGCACGTGTGGATCCATCCATCTACTCACCCTTAGAGATATGAGTCCGAGCATGTATGGAGTTGGGTCCATCTACTCGAACCTCGGGGCTAGTGGGTCGAGCACGTGTGGAGCAATCCATCTGCTCGCCCTTGGAGATACGAGTCTGAGCATGTGTGGAGCTGGGTCCATCTGCTTGGACCTTGGGTGTGCGCGCCATGGCTTGGCAGTGTTCACTAGTGTGCATCGATGCTTAGTCTTATGTATTAGTGTGCACTAATGCTTGACCATGTGCACTGATGCTCGGCCAGTGTGCACAGATGCTCAACCAGTTTAGACGCATGCGCACATATGCCATCGCTCAGCCTCGGGTGTGCGCACTGATTCTAGGCTGTGCGCACTTAGTGTGCACTGATGCTCGGCCAGTGTGTACTAGTGTGCACTGATTCTTGGTCGTGTGCACTAGTGTGCACTAATGCTTGGCTAGTGTGCATTGATGTTCAGCCAGTTTAAGGGCATGCGCACATATGCCATCACTCAGTCTTGGGTGTGTGTACTGATTTTGGGCCATGCACACTTAGTGTGCACTGATGCTCGGCTAGTGTGCACAAGTGTGCATTGATTCTGGGCCCGTTCGAGGGTGTGCGCACATATGTCATTACTCGGCCTTGGGTCTGCGCACTAATTTTGAGCTGTGTGCACTTAGTGTGCACTGATTCTCGGCCACTGTGCACTAGTGTACACTGATTCTGGGCCCATCCGAGGGTGTGCGCACATATACCATTGCTCGGTCTTGGGTGTGCACACTGATTTTGGGCTGTGCGCACTTAGTGTGCACTGATGGTCAGCTAGTGTGCACTAGTGTGCACTGATTCTGGGCCCGTCCGAGGGTGTGCACACATACGCCATTGCTTAGCTTTAGGTGTGCGCATTGATTCTGGGCCGTAAGCACTGGTGCTCGGCCGGTGTGCAGTAAGTAGTGTGCACTGATTTTGGGCCCATCTGAGGGTGTGCATACATATGCCATTGCTCGGCCTTGGATGTGCGCACTGATTCTGAGCCATGCCCACTTAGTGTGCACTGATGCTCGGCTAGTGTGCACTGATTCTAGGCCTGTCCGAAGGTGTGTGCACATATGCCATTGCTCAGCCTTGGGTGTGCGCACTGATTCTAGGCTATGCACTCTTAGTGTGCACTAATGCTCAGCCAGTGTGCACTAGTGTGCACTGATTCTGGGCCCGTCCGAGGGTGTGGGCACATATGCCATTGCTCGGCCTTGGGTGTGCGCACTGATTCTGGGCTATGTGCACTTAGTGTGCATTGATGTTCGGCCAGTTAGGGGGTGTACGCACTACGGTGCTCGGTCATGCGCACAACGACACTTGGTCATGCGCACTTAGTAACGGCTCGGACAGAGGCGAGCGCACTACGGCGCTCGGTCGTGCGCACTACGGTGCTCGGCCGTGCGCACTTAGCAACGGCTTAGACAAAGGCGTGTGCACTACGGTGCTCGGCCATGCACACTTAGCAATGGCTCAGACAGGGGCTTGTGCACTACGGTGCTCGGCCGTGTGCACTTAGCAATGGCTCGGACAGGAGCTTGCGCACTACGGTGCTCGGTCGTGCGCACTTAGCAACGACTCGGACAGGGGTATGTGCACTACAGCACTCGACCATGCGCACTTAGTAACGGCTCGAATAGGGGCGTGTGCACTACGGCACTCAACCGTGAGCACTTAGCAATGGCTAGGACAGGGGCATTCGAACTACAGCACTCGGCTGTGCACACTTAGCAGTGGCTCGGACAGGGGTGTGCGCACTACCGCGCTCAGCCGTGCGCACTTAGCAGTGGCTCGAACAGGGGCATGTGCACTACGGCGCTCGATCATGCACGCTTATCAACGGCTTGGACAGGGGCGTGCGCACTATCGCGCTCGATCATGCGCACTTAGCAATGGCTCGTACAAAGGTGTGAACACTACGGATTGGTAGTGTGCACTAAGCAATGGCTTGGACAGGGACGTGCGCACTATGGATTGGTAGTGTGAATTAAGCAACGGCTCGGACAGAGGCATGCGCACTTCGGCACTCGGCCGTGCTCACTTAGCAACGGCTTGGACAGGGGCGTGCGCACTACGTTGCTCGGCTGTGCACACTTCGTAATGGCTTGGACAGGGGCGTGCGCACTACGACTTGGTAGTGTGCATTAAGCAATGGCTCAGACAGGGACGTGCGCACTACGGCTTGGTAGTGTGTACTAAGCAATGGCTCGGACAGGGGCATACGCACTTAGCAACAGCTCGGACAGGGACGTGCGCACTACGGTTTGGTAGTGTGCATTCGAAACTCCAAAGTGTGTAACATGGTGTTAGACGGCTTGGCATTGCAACATATGAGTTCTTTAGATTTCTTTGCTTCTACTGTTTAGCGAGAGATGGTGATTTCCCACAGACGACATCAATCTGTTGATGCCAAAAAATCTTTGGTGCTGATGTGGCATTGACGCTTACGTGGCGTTGACGCTCAGAGATATAAGGTTGACCTCTCGAGACCTGCACAAGCAAGTAGGGGTGAACTAAAGGACTCTCAGAAGGAGGAGAGGGGGAGACCTTCGAGGGCACTCCGACGCTCTAGTTAGGCCGAGGCTGAAGGTTAATTTCAAAGTGAATTGGTGCAGACTGTCTGTGAAAACGAACCAGTGTCCTCCCTTGGACTTACATATCTTAGGATATTTATAGCCTTCCGAGTGGACGTCGCCCACATGGGGGGAGGGATGGCTCTGCCCTTGTGATCCTGGGCTTTAGAGAGATCTTAATCGTGTGCTCAGTGAGTAGCGTGTGTCAGAGGGTCACGCGTTCCAGAGGGGGTTAGGCCCGCTAATCACGCTTTGATGTGGCGGTTGTGTAATCTGCCTGCTCCACATGTGCTTTGCCAGGCTGTGGAGGCTTTAACATATGTCATCGTCCTATTGGTGATGCCAGAATCCACGTGTAGGTTTTTCGTTGGACGAGGGTTTTGTGGGCTCTATCAATATATATATTGTTTTGACCTTTAATACGCAGAATATTGTTTCTCTATAGTTATTGGTCCGACCATAATAATCAACTTTGAAAAGCCCGTTTTAATTTTCAAGCACAATACCCCGCACTTTGATAGAGAGGAGATAAAGCACATTTTAAGGGTTTAGGTGGTGAGCATACATGGGAAAATATTGGGAGCTCCAATAAAAGAATTTGGGAGGAAAGCTTTTATCTAAAGATTGAAAGAGTTACTAATCAAAGCGGTTTATAAGGCATCTTTATGTATGCAATCATGGCTCGTTTGGTTCATGGACATAATTAATGTTAGATAACGTATGATTGACCACTTAGACAAGATTAATGTGGACTAAAGTGGTAATAGTTATGTCCTCGTTTAGTTCAAAGGATTTACTAACTTTATTCTATCTGAAATAAAGTTTAAATGGTCAATTCAATTCATACCAAACTGACCCAAAATTCTACTTGTAATTTGGATTCCTCTTTGTGTCTTCTCATCAGAGGTCGAATGTAAAATTACAGTGAAGGAAATCACATTCTTGTCACAACCTAAGAACCTTTGTTCTTTCACTAAAGGAAATATAGTGATTTTCTATCTCTAAGTGTGCTTTCTCTCTTTAGTAGATTGGCAATCACAACACTTAACTCTATGTGTTTTTGTCCAGTTTTCAGACCACACATAGGCAGTTTCTTTCATATGGCTATATGGAAACGTGACAAAGGTAGTTTATGGTGCGTTTGGGAGTGTTGTATTGTAGTTGCACTAGTGCCAAAAGTGCCACGAGAGTGATGATACCAAAATAGCTAGGAGAAGCGTTGTTGCTAAAAGCTCAGTGTAGCGTTTGGTAAATTGTCTTTGCAAAAGCACTGTGAAAATGTTGTAATCAATAATAATGTTTGGTAATTGTATCCTTAATAGTGCTATAAAACTGTAAAATTATTAAAATAGACATGGTTCGAAGATATATAGTTTTAATGAATTATTTTTTTTAACTAAAGATGTATTCTTTATTAACAAAAAAAATTATTCATTATCTAATAATAATCAACAACTTTATATTAATAAAATCATTTATTACTTAATAATAAAATAAAAATATCAACAATTTTTGTTTTTTTTGGCTGCTTCTTTCAAGTGCCATTTCTATGGTCGAGCTCATCGTTTCAACAAAGAGAAATGAGGATTAAGGGTTTAGATAATTTGAATATATAAAGAGTTATTTGGAAATTAATGAAATGTGGTAAGAACAGTTTCGGTTTTACATAAAATTCAATAAAACTTTTGGAGCTACCCAGTCAAGCATATTTTAAAAGATCCCTCCTAAAAAGAGGGGATTTTTAGCTTTCCTTGGCAGCTAAAATTTTTAATAGTGAAATTTTACTAAACAATAATTTTAGGAAAACAATCAGATCTATTTCCACCAGCTCTTTTTCTGTGGGCAAAAACTTTCCCAAACGCACCCTTTGGGTGGTTGAGAGCTATCTCAAAGCCATTCCCTCCAACTTCACATTTAAGTTTCTATTTGGGCACGTCAAGTAGTCATCATGGGAGTCCGACTCGACCTGAATTTATAACATATCCTACTCACACATGATGGCCCTAACATCACCCAATAGAAGTAGAGAGAATCATTAACACAAAATTTCATTTCGAGAAGTTCATAGAGGCAAACGGGTCATGCGACCTGCGAGTATACCTACACTTGGGAGCTCGATACTATGCACCTGTGAAGAATATCTAGTGGCTTCAACCAAAGAACACTGATAACCTAAGTGATATCTTCCACCAATAAGGTGTTTCAAATTGGTCATACTAGTCCTTTCAATTGGTCAATGCCTCTCATTTAAAACAACATATTTAAGTGAAGTTTGAGAAATTGAGGCCTTCCAGTTTCTCAGAATTCACTTAATAGATTATAATCCATAAACTTATTTGGTTAAGTGGTACCAAACATGTATATAATATTTTGGTTTCACTTGTAAGTTGGTTTTATGAGTGACCAAACACCCTCATAGATAAGATTAATAAAGGTATGAGTAGAAACTTATTGGATAAATGAAAAGAAAGAGGAGGAGAAGAAGAGTTTTGTAATTACTCATTAATTATAAGCCATAGGTATTCTCAAAATTGGGTTCCTCAGACCTTGATTACTACTGGTGGAATAGGTTTTGGTATTTAAGTCTTCAATTTAGAGCAAATAAAAGTTTAATTAATTAAATCTTCGTAAAAAGAGTTTAATTAATTAAAAAAATAGTTAAATTATATTAACGTGACATTCATCTAATAATGTATTTTAAAAAAAATAATTTTCTCAAATTACTAGAGAGGAATTTCTTCCCAAAAGATAATAATACTTCTTGACGCATATATATATAACTTTAGAGATACTAATTACTTGTTATTAATGAAAGTGTTGTAAATATGCTTGACATAAAATATCCTTAAATCTTAGTTGTTAAATTATCATAGGTACGGTGTACTCATGATCACAATAGAACTATCCAATTAAATCATCTATGAAGAGTTTTAATTGCAATATAATTTAACTTATTTTTATTTATTTTAGACTATAAAATATTTTGAGCTTGTTAGGTTATTTCATTAATTGCATGCATCATTATGACTTGAAAATCAGCTGAGGATTTGTGAAATGATAGAAGTTTTGCTTTCAGACTTAGAAAACCATGATAGTTGCCTAAATACAAATTTTGAAGCCTTTCTTCCCCTTTTTACATGATATGTTAAAGAATTAAGTGCGTAGTTGGTTTCCAGTGAAGAAAAATTAAAGTTTTAATTACATGATATAATGCAATTATTGGATAATCGTAATTATCTATACCATTTGCCACTAACATGGCATTAGAGGGTCGTTAATCATTTGCAAATTTGAATCAAAATTTGTTTTTTGCTCTCAACTTAATCATGTTTGAGTGCCTAAGGATATGTTTGGATTTATTTTATCTTATGGTTTCAAAATAATATTTTTGAAAATAAAAATGATTATAATTATAACGATTCAGATTAGAACTGGGATATGGCTCACAATAAAGAGATATTCAAGTGCTCAGTTAAGTTCATTGTCACAACGCAATGAAATTTTTTGAAACAAATTTAGATAATGGTTTACCTTTCTCATTATAAATGATGATAAATTTTAATAAGAGAAAAAAAAAGCTTATCGAGTCAAGTCTTGAATTGAGCTTAATCTTAAGAAAATAAACTCTAACTCGATTCGCAATGTTAAAGTGAGGATCGAGCTCTGCTTGCCAACTGCTCGAATCACTGGCTTGAGCTTCAAGTCGAGCTTTTTCAAATTGAGTTTTTTTTTATAAAAAAAATCTAAAATGAATGTCAATGAGTTGTTGGGTTACATTTAGATATATATATATATATATATATATATAATATTTTGTGAAATAAATTAAATAAAGATATTTAATATTTATTAAATCTATTAATTACATTGAGTTGATTCGTGAATCTAACTAACCGAGTTTGATATTGTTTAAACTCAACTCAATCAACTATCGATTTTTTCATTGATTTTAGAATTATTATAAAATAATTATAAAATTAATAAAAATAACCGAGATGTTGAGCTTGAGCTCACAACGTCGAATCTAAAAAATATTCAATTATCTTTTAGATTTAATTTTTGTAACCTCAAACTCATGAAAATTCGAGCGCGCAAGAATTTTTTAATAACTATTTTTCAAAAAAAGACAACAAAAGAAGAGGGTGGTTACTTTTATAAAAAAAGAGGGTTGTTAAAGAAAGTAGATAAACCGGGAAGGCAGTTAGCCGGTAAATTAATCTCAAACAACGAGGACTCCTCTGATAAGATTCTGTCCAGAAGCAAATATAACCAGTATGCCCTTTCAGAAACGCTCAGTTCCAATAAATATTAAATACATTTTTATATATTATATTTATTTTACAATAGAAATCCAATTAGTAATATTTTAATTTAAAACTGTGTGAAAGGGTATATATAGAAAGTTATTTTATTAATATTTTGAACCCAGGGACCGCATTATAAAACCAAACACAAACTTCTCTGTTTCACGTCTCAGTATCGTGTATACACACACTTTCACAGAGAGGACAGAAAGACACAGAGAGATTATCTTTTTAGAGTTTTGGTTTGTGCGGTTTTGTTAGATATGTCGCTTCTTTCAGATCTCTTTAACCTTAACCTCTCTGACTGCACAGAGAAGGTCATCGCTGAGTACATATGGTGCGTTCTTTTCTCCTTCCTCTACTTTTTCTGTGTTATCTATACGGATATATATATATATATATATATATATATATATATATGAAATATGTATCTATATACTGTGTGTAACTATGTGTTATGCAAATGACTATGTTTTGTTTTTGTGCATCTTTCCTGTTATCCAGTACTTGGGTCATGATGATCCCTGTTTTGTGCAACTTTGTGGATTCTTTTTTGCTCATTTTTCTGTTTGTTTGCTGCGAAAGTCGAGGAATATGAACTTAAGTGAGAAATTTGATCCTTATAACACACTCTATTTCATTGTTTCTTATTCAATTTCTTTTCAATGTTACTTTGATTTCTTATTTGTTCAAGATAAGAAACTATGATGTGTTAGAAGCTTTTTTTTTTTATCTTTTGCAGCAAGGAACTTGTTTTTTTTTTTTTTTTTTTTTGTTTTGTTTCTTTCTTCTATTTATGCTAGACTATAATTTCTTTTTGCAAATTTTTTTCATTTGTAGTCACACTTTTATTTTGTGTTTCTTTGCTTTGATCAACAGCAGTTTATGAAACAGGTGTTTGCATTAGTTCTTTCTTTGTTCCATTATGTTGGATTCTGTGTGTGATTAATAGACTCATCTAGTCTTTGTTTGGTAGTACCTTTTTTTATGACACTGATGCTTATTACCATTTCCCTGGGGTTTGCTTGTTGATCCCTTTTACTTTTTATTGATCTTGTATTTTGTTTATGCTCTGCCTTTAATTGTTTTCCATATATGATCGACCAATTGTTTCTGAAGATATTTTCAATTTTTCACAAATTTTAATATTATTTATTATTTAAAAGTTTAGTTGTCACATATTGTTATACCCTTTTCCCTCTCTTTGCAACTGCTAAACCTTTAATTTAATTTCCTTATGTTTTTCTAAAATTATTGAATAGGGTCGGCGGGTCTGGTAGGGACCTCAGGAGCAAAGCAAGGGTAATAATTTCTCTCCTTTTAAGCAAAAATGTACTATTTGTTTTTTTGTTTAGTTCTAATCTAAATTGGTTTCTGTTTATACGAAGACTTTGTCGGGACCTGTTAGTGATCCTTCAAAGCTTCCCAAGTGGAACTATGATGGTTCCAGCACAGGTCAAGCTCCTGGAAAAGATAGTGAAGTGATCTTATAGTAAGATTTTTTATTAGTACCTAGTAATTTTTAACTATTTTTTATTTCCTTACTATTGGGCACTTAATTTCTAAATCTTTTGTTCCCTCTCATATTCCCTTTTTAGACACTGACGGATTTATTTGTGTATTGTAGTCCTCAAGCTATTTTCAAAGATCCATTTAGGAGAGGCAACAACATCCTCGTGAGTTATAGTTTATCTGGTGATATTTATGCATTCAAATTTGTTTGGATTGTACCGTGTTAAAAGTTATAACTGTCATCTTATTTTCCATATCATTGACTTGAATGTCTTTCATTTTTGATTGCATTAGGTCATGTGTGATACTTACACCCCCGCGGGAGAGCCAATTCCAACAAACAAGAGATGTGCTGCGGAAAAGATTTTTAGCCACCCTGCTGTTGCTGCTGAGGAGACCTGGTATTACCAATTTCATGCCACCCGTTAAGCTTCGTTTTTCTTTTATTTGATTACTATGTTTTCCTATTTTATCAGGATATGCGATTTACTTGCACTTTTTATCTGGAGAAAAACAGGTATGGCATTGAGCAGGAGTACACCTTGTTGCAAAAGGATGTTAAATGGCCTATTGGGTGGCCTCTTGGTGGTTTTCCTGGGCCTCAGGTATGGAAAATCGATATCTGTCTGAATTTACAATTTTAATCTTCTTTTCTAGTTTTCTTAGTTTTCCATCCATGTCACATCTTGTATCACAACTATTCTCTTACCCCACGTTGGTTCATTTTATATGCATTCTGAATTTTACTTATCTGGAAACCCTTTAATGGGCATGTTGATGATATCATGCGGCATGCATTACTTTTCTTCGATATGTGTTAAATTTTTGCTTATGTAAATTATTCTAAACGCAATTCTAAATCCCACGTTTCACGGGCTTCCTTGCCCGATTTTTTACATAAAAATGGTTTCTTTGTTTGCTAATTTTTCTGATAAAACTTGAAGTTGGATGATTTCTATTTCTTTTTGGTTTCTCACTTGTCTGTTTATTAACCAGTAATAGCTGTATGATTGGAAATTTCTTTCTTGTCTTAACAGGGACCATACTATTGTGGTGTTGGTGCTGACAAATCCTTTGGGCGAGACATTGTGGATTCTCACTATAAAGCCTGCCTGTACGCTGGCATCAACATAAGTGGCATCAATGGAGAAGTGATGCCAGGCCAGGTAAATAAAAATATTATTATTTTTCAATAAACCTTTTTCATTTTCAAACTTTTTTCAACTTTGTTTTCTCGTTTGGACGGGTGATCTTAGTTATTTAGATTTAAATTTTCCAGAGATTAAACTATTGTTCATGTTATGTAGTGGGAATTTCAAGTTGGGCCTTCAGTTGGCGTCTCTGCTGGAGATGAGTTGTGGGTTGCTCGTTACATTTTGGAGGTAATTCAGCCTATTCAACTAAGAAGATATCACTACTGCCTCTAGTATATGTTGGTGTCCTAAACATTTTAATCCGTATATCAACAGAGGATTACAGAGATTGCTGGCGTGGTGCTTTCCTTAGATCCCAAGCCAATTCAGGTCAGAATCTTTTCCCTCACTTGATTTTGATCCTTTTTCTTTTGATGCCGATAACTTGTTTTATTGCTCAATCTGCAAAATGGGTTGCTATACAGTCATTTTGATATCTGTTATTGCATCATTGTCTGACCAGGGTGATTGGAATGGAGCCGGTGCTCACACAAACTACAGGTAATATTTGCATTACAGCCTCTTTTATTTTATTATTTTTTAAACAGGGAGTTTGTGGGTAAAGCATGTCATAATTGGATCATGAATCTTTTAACTTGAATGTTTGATTTTCTGATAAATGTTTCAGTACCAAGTCCATGAGAAATGAGGGAGGCTATGAGGTGATCAAGAAAGCAATTGAAAAGCTTGGGCTGAGGCACAAAGAACACATTGCTGCTTACGGGGAAGGCAATGAGCGTCGTCTCACTGGACGACATGAAACAGCCGACATCAACACTTTCCTTTGGGTAAAAGTTCCATATCCTTGCATATGTTACATAGTTTTTTCTTTGGAAAGATTATGCAGAATCATTGAAAAAAAAAAGCATACTTCTGAAATGAAATTTGGTTTTCAGTCCTGATTTTGTGACTGTTGGACAGGGTGTGGCAAACCGTGGAGCATCAATCCGTGTTGGCAGAGACACAGAGAAAGCTGGAAAAGGATATTTCGAGGACAGGAGGCCTGCTTCAAACATGGACCCTTATGTGGTCACTTCCATGATTGCAGAAACCACCATCCTCTGGAAACCATGAAGGCCCCGCCTGCCCGCCCGCCCAGACAACCACTGTTGTGATACTACCATTGCTGTCTTTACATGAGTAAGAAGGAAAGACGTGTTTCATTAGGATACTTCCCATCTTTTCTTCTCTTAGCATATTTTCCTACTGTTTAAGTGTTATGCGCCCTTGTACTTGAGGTAGCAAGGTGGATTTGTTGCTTCCTTCCTTGCGATTCTGCCTCGTGTTAAATAATGTTAGGGGTTTATATATTAATAAATACTTCACGTTCTCATTACTCTTCAAGCTTTATTGTTAAAGTATTAATTTTATTTTTTTGTGTGAACCAGACGAGCTCCATTCATGTTAACTAAACGAAAAGGTCTCAATGATAATATTCCCGTAAATAAAAAAGAATAATAATATAAATGTGCGGAGGAAACAAAAAAGAGAAATATAGAATAAAATCAGCAACAACTTGCAGCTAAGGTGAACATTCCATGTTTTGAGATTCCAAATATTGACAGACATACCTTATGCGGCCTAAAAAACCCCTCATTGCAAATTTGCATCATTTGCACAGTGATTTATTGACTAAGAAAGAATTTAAAAATGAAAACAAATACCATCCAAATATCAACTTTCCATTTTCTTAGCTTACTCAATGTTATTATGTTTGTTTATTTTAGAGAGTGGAAGCTGTCTTGCTTTTTGTTATTTAGGCTAAGCTTTTAATGGGAGAAAATTCACTAGCATTCACAAAACTTTTTTTTTTTTAATATCTGCGGCTCAATTTAATGTTTAGATGTATTAATTTTAATAATTTTTTGTTCTAAGTAGAGTATTTGAAGACTCCTCTTCAATTATGAAATTTAATCAAATTAATTTATATTTGATGAATTACTATATGGTTCTTTTTTTTTTCTTTTCCTTGACTTTGAATAAGGGTAAATTGCAATAGAGGTCCCTTAACTTTGATCCGATTGGATTTAAATCTCTATATTTCTAATATGACAATCACAACCTATACGTATTGATTGATGCCAATGTGACTGATGGAAAACAGCTGAAAAGACCAAAAGAGACATATTAAACAAAAAAATAATTAAAAAAAGAAAACATTTGATTTAATTATAACAATTCTATTCTTTTTGGGTTAGTATCATTTTTACCCTTTGAGTTTTATCATTAGTAACAAATTTCCCCGTGATAGAAATCAAGTGAAAAGACCATAAGAGACATATTAAACAAAAAAATAATTAAAAGAAAAAATATTTGATTTAATTATAAAAATTCTATTCTTTTTGGGTTAATATCATTTTTACCCTCGAGTTTTTTTATTGGTAACAAATTGCCCTTGAACATTTAAAATCGAATAATTTTCTCCCTCAACTTTGGAACAGTAACAAATTGTATCACCCATCAAATTACTTAGTTAAATCTAACAAAAACATGCGGGACATGCGATTGTATCGTTTAATTTATAAATGGTTTTTTGAGTGATATTACAGTCAACAAAAACTAATAAATTTCAAGACGTGATTTTAATCGAAGGTACAGGCTTCCACATTTTGTTAATCAAATAACATTGTTATGAGAGACATGTTGATTAGTTTCCATGCATTGCTCACACCATCATTGTGTTCCTCACGAGGAAAATGACCGCATTGAAAATGAAGAAATCAAATTGAATGTGAAACGTTACATGGATTCGGTGTGATATGCAGCACTGATGGACAAGCGGTTTCTCAACCCGTTGAGGCGGTGAGGCGGTGAGGCAGTGATGGAAAAGTAATTTGATCATATAAGTGGCTAAACTTTAAAGCCTTTTAAGTCAGACATTTGAGGGCATGTGTAACCTTGAATTTGAGCTCAAGGAAAACTCCTAAGAATGGTAAAGACTGCAAGAGAGAGAAGAAGAGAAAAAAACTTGAATAGTTTGTTTATTGATACTTATCTCCATCAATGGAGAGTAGTTATACTCTCATACAATGCTAACTCATGATTGCTAGCCCGAAAATCATGCAACAAACTAACATACTCCTCTGACTCATAGAATTTAACTAATTAGCTAAGCAACTAACCAACCATTGACGCCTGGATCTTACAAGTAATTAAGCTAAGTGCTTTTAAGTAACTCATTTTAGTGCTTTCTAGTGCTCGAAATCTTTGAGCCATGTTGAAATTATTCTACCCATGGTGCTTCTTCGTAAGTTTGAGGCTGATGTATCAATACCTGCATTTGATCAACAATTCTTCCTTCTTCCATTCCAGCTTCAATTCCTGGTTCAGCTTCCATTTCCTCTGATTCAACAATTTCTTATAGTTCAACAATCCTTCCTTCCTCATTTCCAGCTTCAATTACTGCTTCAACTAGCATTTCATTTTCTGCTGTTGCTCCAGTTCCAGCTTCTTTAATTTTTTTTTTTTGTAATATTGCCTTCCCCTTTTGAAGACTCCTTGTCCTTAAGGTGGGAAATTGCTGCATTAGTAAAGTGTTGTCTTCCTAAGAAGCTTCTTCAAATGTGAGCCCTTGCTACTAGATTAAGTATTCTTGTTGCATCTGATTCTGTTTGAGAGTAGTTCTTTCTCCAAAAATGGCTATTGGGATATATAAAGGATGGTTATCAAAGCTATGAGAAGGTAAGGTAGAGGTAGAACCAGATGAAAGAGCTTTTTAATTGAATGGTTTGAGACTGGAAACATGGAAAACTGGGTGAATTTTGGAATGGTCAAGAAGATTAAGTTTGTAAGCTACCTATCCAATTCTTTTGAGAATTTCAAAGGGACCAAAATACTTCTTATTTAGTTTATGATAAGATCTGCCAGCTACTAAGGATTTCCTATAAGGTTACAGCTTCACAAAGACCGGATCTCACATTTCAAACTCAATCTTAGTTCTATGCTTGTCAGTGTTGAAACTTCATCTTGAGCTGTGAAGCTTGAAGGTGCTCTTTAACTTGTTGTAAAACTTCAGTCCTTGTCGTTAAGTATTGTTCTAGAGCTGCCAATTTAGTTTGACCTCTACAATACACTAGAATAGTAGGAAGAGGCCTGCCAAGAACCACTTGAAAAGAAGACAACCCAGTGGATAAGGGTTGAGCTGTGATGTAATGGAATTCAGCCCAACATAGAAACTTATACCATTGCTTAGGATTGTCAGCAACATAGCATCTCAAATATTGCTCAAGATATTTGTTGAGGATCTCTATTTTCCCATCAATCTGAGCGTGATAAGCTGAACTCATGTTCAACTCAGTACCTTGTAGAAAAAACAGTTGAGCCCATAACCGACTCATGAAAATAAGATCTCTGCCACTTACTATGAACCTAGGAAATCCATGAGATTTGCATGCCAGATTGACAAACAACTCAACAGCTTTAGAAGCATTGAAATGCTTTAGCAAGAAGCCTAAGTGAGCAAATTTAGAAAACTTGTCAATGACCACCATAATGACAGTGTAGCCATGATTAGATGGAAGATTAGTGATGAAATCCATAGAGATATCTTTCCAAACTTGCTAAGGTATTGGTGTAGGTTGTAGAAGTCCATAAGGAGTAGCATTAGTGGACTTGGATTGTTGACAAATAAGGCATTTTTTAACATAAGCAGTCACATCTTTTTCGATTCCCTTCCAATAAAAATTACTTGCTATCTTAGCATAAGTTCTATAAACCCTAGCATGACCTCCTATAGGAAATGCATGATAATCGTTAAGTAGTTGCTATTTCAATTGAGAATTAGAGCAAAGAAAGATTTTACCCTTGTAATAGAGTAAACTATTTTTATAAGACCACTGAAGGAATGAAACAGGCTGAACAGTTAGATCAGAAATGAGTTGTTGAGCAAGTTGATCATGGATTAATTCAATCTCGAAAGTGGAGAGAAAATCAAAGGATGGCATAGTGACTGCCATGAAAGTATTGTCTTTCGTAGTCGGTATTCTAGACAGAGTATCAACCGCACTGTTTTATTTCCTAAACTTGTAGCAAATCACATATTTATAACCTAACAATTTTTTAATATAATGTTGCTATTTAGGTGTTTGAATCACCTGCTCCATGAGGTTTTTAAAACTCATCTGATCAGTATAGATGAAGAACTGAGACTTCAACAGGTATTGCCTCAATTTACTGATTGCAAAAGTAATAGCAAATAACTCTCTAGTGTAAAGTGAAGCTAACTGCATCCTAGCTCTGAGCATTCTACTGTAGTATGCTAGTGGGTGACCATCTTGCAACAGGACAGTTCCAACTGCAAAGCCTCAAGCATCAGTTTCCACCACAAATACCTTGGTGAAATCACGTAATTAAAGGATAGGTGTTTGAGTCATTGTAGATTTGAGAGTATTAAAAGCTTGTTTAGTTGCATCATTCTATCTACAAGCATCCTTTTTGAGTAAATTTGTCAAAGGGGCTGCAATAGTTGCATAACCTTTAACAAATTTTCTGTAATACCTTATGAGGCCTAAAAAACCTCTAAGTTGCTTCAGATTTGTAGGGATTGGACAGTTTAGTGTAGCCTATACCTTAGTTCCACCAGGTTCAACACCTTGAGCAATGATTAATTGCCCTAGGTAATTAATGAAAATCTTTGCAAATGAACATTTAGATAGCTTAGCATACAACTTATGATGTAGAAGGTGACTTTGTACTTGAGCTAGGTGATTGACATGTTGTTCCATGGATTTACTATAGATAAGAATGTCATCAAAGAAAATGATAGTAAACTTTCTGAGGAAAGAGGAGAAAATTTGGTTCATGATGGCTTGAAAGGTTGAAGGAGCATTTGATAGGCCAAAGGAGATCACCAAGAATTCATAGTGGCCTTGGTGAGTCCTAAAGTCTATTTTTTCTACGTCTTTGTCATGCATCCTGATATGATGGCAACTTTATATCAGATCAATCTTAGTAAACACCTTTGCTCCATGAAGTTCTCTATAGTAGGTATAGGGAATATGTTCTTAATGGTCACAGAGTTTAAAGCTCTATAATCAATGCATAGTCTCTAAATTCCATCTTTCTTTTTAACAATGGGTATAGGAGAACTGAAGAGGCTTGCACTGGGTTGAATCATTCCACTAGCAAGTATATCTTTGATTTGCTTTTCAATCTCATTCTTTTAGTAGTGCGGATACCTATAGGGATTAACATTTACAGGTTGAGTGTTATTTTGCAAAAGTATCCTGTGGCCAGTGCTTTTGTGAGGGGGAAGGGACTGTACTTCATTGAAAATCTTGCTATGAGTAAGAAAAACTTTAGCAATGGTAGAGTTCAACTGTTTGAAAACATCCAGTAAGGAAGGAGTAGAATTGGTTGTTGAAGCCACACTATTTGAAGTGTTTAGAGATAGTAACATGAAGCAAGATGGTGCACTACCATCCTTCATCATTTTTTTCAATCCATTGTGTTTAACTAAAGCTGCTCCAAGTGCACTATAACCAACCAGCTTAATTGTTTTTCCTTCCCATTTGAATTCTATAGTTAGCTTAGAGTAGTAAGTTATGACTGGCTCCAAAAGTTCCAACCATTATACACCAAGACTAAGTCTACCCTTTGTATGGGTAGAATGAGGAAATCTGAAAATAGGGTATGGCTAGGTGTAATGCCTTTATTTGTCAAGTAAGGGTAAAAAAGTAATTTAATAAATATGATATGGAATTAAAATAAAATATATGTAAAAGGTTTATTATTATTTGAATAAAACGATTCTAAAAAAAATAATATTTCGTGAATAGTATATAAGAAAAAGAAAAAAAAAAAAGAAAGAAAAAAAAAACGTGGCAGCAGGTGGTAGCACCTACTGCTAAGTTTATTGTATGTGTGCCAACTTTATTTTGGTGGATTGTATGCCTTCCACCTAAACCATTTGGTGGTAGCGAAAGAAAGAAGAAATGTGCATGTAGCACATATGCACACTTCGTGGAGCATTTTTTTTTTTTTGGGTGGGGGGCAGTTAGGTGGCTGAATTCATGAAATTTCTCGGAAGTCAAAGTGAAAATTTTCAAAGGATGTGGTTTATAAAGAATTGATGAATAAATTAAAAATTTAATATAAATATGATGCCAGGTGTTGACGAACAGCAACTAGGGGAAATTTTTGAGAGGAATGGGAAAGGCAAAGAAGTGATCCACGGGTAGTTGTAAGTGCTACGTGGTGAGTTAGATTTACTTTAAGTAATCTAAGTAAAAATCAAATATCTAGTAATAATATTAAAATAAATTATTAGCTTATGCTTGGCGGTAGATAAAAATTAAGTTGATATGTATGATATGAATATTGGACACGTAAAAAATTATTATGTGAAAAGAAATATTATTATAATAATGAGTTGATTTAATAATGATGGCGATAAATAAATTATTGACGAGTTTTGGTTAATAAATTGATGTGATATATGAGGAGAAGAAAATTATGAAATTTAGCAAGTAGAAAGTTGAGGAAAAACCGGATAGTTAATTTAAATATTTCAAATTCATGGGGTTTTATATTACTGTTCATATGCATATTTCATATCATTGTTCATATGCATATGCATTAAATAAGAGAACTGAAAGAACCGGGAAGGGACCGGTCTAATTGAAAAACCGTGACAGCCGGTATATGTTGGAAATAAAAGAGACACCGTGACAGTCGGACAACCGGTATATGTTGGAAATAAATACCGTGACAGCTAGGATAAGCTCTAAATAAAATAGTCGGGAAGGGGTCGGTTTAAGATATTAAAAACATGTCGACATGTGGGAATATGTTCCCATAATAATAATTCATGCATTGCATATGTTTTAATTATTGTTTGCATTATTGAAATGCTTATGTGCGGTGTGTTATTGTGAATTTATTTATAGATGGATGAGTCTCATAGAGAGACAGTTATGGTGACAAGAACCATCTAAATAGCAGATTTTATGATGTGAACCTCATTACAAGGAAATTTTGAGATAATTGATGGGCTTAAGGTGAACCAATAAATAAGAAGAAGGGATTGATAGAGAATGAGACTTACAATATGTGTAGTGATAGTGGAATGCTAAAATCAAGTGGTATGAAATATAAATGATTAAATATTGATAGATTATTTATACAGATTGAGTACTTCTAGTAAATTTAATTCACTGAGCTTGTGAAGCTCACCCCTCATTGTACAATGATTTCAGGTAGCAGACGTGATAAATAGTTGGGGAGTTGAGTTTTAGACAAAACCATTATCTGTAAGTCACGTACGTGTCCGCATCCTCAAACTAGTAAGAAAATAAAATAAAAATTTATTTGTAAATATTCATGCATTTTACATTATATATTATGTTTTAGTCAATCAAATTTATGTACCTTCCCTATTGAGGGTAGAGGATTAAAGCAAAAATTTCTGTTAGTATCACTTTTATTGTTGCATATATGTGTCGTGTTGAGATTCTCAAAATGTGATGACACTGTCTCGGGGGTGGCCAACCTGGGATGGGTCATTACACTAGGTAATTTAACTTGGACTTGAGTACAAACACCCTTACAGTTACGTACCTCTCCATTTCCAACTTATACTTAGAACTAATTGGATTAAGATATTTTAAGGCCAAGAAACTAACCCTCTTTTGAATGAAGTTGTGAGTGTTGTCTCCATTTATGAGTACCCGAAGTGAATGACCTACAATAATGCCTTGTAATCGCAATGGTTTTAGAGAAAAATGACCCACGAAGGCATGGAGACTGATCTCAAGATGGTTAACAAGTAAGAAATCATCAATAACATCATCGTCATCAATGTTAATAGAGTCACTTGGATCACAATCCTCTCATTCAAGCAGCAGTAATGACATCCTATCTTTACACTTATGACTAAGATGAAAATTTTCATCATGATTGAAACAAAGTCCCTTTTCCTTCATCTGTTGCATTTCAATAGGAGATAACCCATGTGTAGGCAATTTGGATAAATGAAGAGCTATTGGGATGGGTTTAACACCTAGAAATGAAGGTAAGGTAACATGTTTAGTAATTGGATTGAAATTCTAGTTTCTATTAGGTAACCTGAACTCATTCAGCTTATCATATTGTAATATAGGTAGACCAATAGCTTCATGCAAGTAATGAGGTTTATGATATAGTACTTCTCTCCTAATATTAGGTTTTAACCTAGAGATAAAACAACTCTTTAGGAAAGAAGGTGTCAAACCAACAATTCTACTTGATAAGGCTTCAAATTTAGATTGATAATCCAAAACAGAGTGAGTTTGAGAAAGTTTAGCAAGTGTATCTTGTGTATCATAAAATTCAAAAGGTCCAAACCTGACCTTGCTAGCTTCAACAAATCATGTCCAAGTATTGAGTTGTTTATTATGATACATCCACTGGAATCATCTGCTAGCAGCCCCATCTAAGTGAAATGGGAGCATATGGAACCTCTGAGATTCAAGAATTTGATGGAAAAAAAAATGTTGATCAACCTTAAATAGCCAATAAGTTGGATCGACATCAGAGTATTTGGGAAATTCAAGCTTAATAGATTTGAATGGAGTTTCATAAAGGTTATGATGAATTTGGGTTGGAGTTTCAGATGAATCAGGTTCATCCTCTCCATGAGTAACCTTGCTATATCTTTCTTGATCTGCAAGTAACTGAGTAAGTTGCTGTTGCATTGGTATGATGATGCTAAGGATCTTATCTCGTTGTTATTTCTAGGACTCCTTGATTAATGCAACCAATTGTTCATTAGATCTAGTAGCAGTAGCCATGGTTATAATTCTGAAGGTATTTGGTAGTTCTAAAGGTGTTTGATTAAAGGAGAGAGAGATTCTTTATAGATGAAGCAGAGATTGATGGTCTTTTCAAAGATAGCACCAATGTGACTTTGAATTCGACCTCAATGAAAACTCTTAAGAATTGTAGAGATTGCAAGATGAAGAAGAAGAGATAAAAAAATTGAATGGTCTGTTTATTGATACCTCCCTGCATCAATGGAGAGTTAGTTATACTCTCGTACAATGCAAGCTCATGATTGTTAGCCTAAAAATCATACAACAAATTAACAGGCTCCTATGACTCATAGAATTTAACTAATTAGCTAAGTAACTAACCAACCATTAATAGTTGGATCTTATAAGTAATTAAGCTAACATAAGTAATTAAGCTAATGGTTATTAACCAACTCTTTTTAGTGCTTTCTAGTGCTCGAAATCTTTGAGCCATGCTGAAATCCTTCTACTCTTGGTGCTTCTTCTTAAGGTTGAGGCTGCTGTATCAGTACCTATAGCTGAGTTCTTGAATCTTTCCTTTGGTTCAACAATTCTTCCTTCTTCCATTCCAGCTTCAATTCCTACTTTAGCTTCCATTTTATTTTCTGCTTTTGTTACAGTTCCAGCTTCTTCCAATTTTTTTGTAACAGCATGGATAAACCAAACAATTTAATGTTTTTTTTTTTATGATAACCGATTATTATACCAATCTAATGTTTGTTTATGCCAAGGCCTGGAAAGATTTAAATTGGTTTTTATTTTGTTTTGGTCAGTTAAGTGATTATAGTTTAGTAATGATAATTTTAGCCTTAAGATTTTTTTTGTGTGTGTGTAGAATCATATAAGACCAAGAGAATGTCTGGATTGCAAAAATTAATAAAAAAATTCCATGGGATTGGAAATATTATTTATATGAATAAATTCATGCATTTTTTAATCGCATTAACGTGCATGTTATATGTGTATTTTTGAAATATCATATTAAGTAGGAGGTTTTAGATTGGTAGAAATTTTTAAGGAATTTCTCGTCTAAATTCCTAGATTTTGGTGTATTTTTTAATTAATCAATATTAATTTAATATGGCTATGGGAGGAGTGGTGATCCCACAGATCCGGTTTTATGGGAGTTACCATGGAACCGAGAAAGTCCACAAGTAATCACAGAAAATTGAATAGTAATTGTTTCAAAAAATTTAAAAGAAAAAAATTTAAATATCAAAGTTACTACTCAATTTCTCCATAATTACTAGTGAACTTTCTCGGTTTCGTGGTAACTCCCATGAAATCGGGTTCATGGTATCACTACTCCTATGGGAGATGATTGAGTGTGCAACATTTCTTTCGATCCTTAACATATTTTAAATTATTATTATTTAATTCAAGAAATTTCTGCAAAATTATGTTGTTAAGTATGTTGTGCTAGTAGTTAATTATGTGTAATTTCGGTCTCTTTAAAAGTTAATTATGGTTGCAACGAAAAACATTATCATGGACCTTAATTGTGGAGAGAAATAGAATGACAAGAATTACTATGTATGGCATCGTAAAATTCAGTATCTTCTAGAGGAACAAGACTTGCTAGAAAACATAACACAACAAATGGTAGAACCGAAACATGCGACCACTGAACAACATAAACAAGACCAAGAAACTTATGAAGCTTGGAAGAAGAAAGAGGGTCTTGTTCGCATCCTATTCCTGAGCAGCATGTCAAATGGTATTATGCCGCGATTTGAGAAATACTGCTCTAGTAATGCAGTTTGAGATGCTGTGAAACTTTAATTTGGAGTAACCTCTACCACTAGATTGTGTCAACTAACTTTGAAGTTTGATGGCTATAAGAATGCCCGAATCACTCAATGAGACCACATCCCATTGTTATGTCAAACATGATTAGTGAAATGAGGGCTATAGGTAACGAGCTAACTGATGAAAAATAGGTGCAAGCTATTATTTGCTCTATGCCCAAATCTTGAGAGCACATATAAGTGAACCTCACCCATAATGATAGCATCAAGACTTATGACGATGTTTCCCACCATGATGAACTTAAGAAGGACTGTCTTTTGACTTAAAAGCCTCCTGGAGAGGCCTATATGGTGGAGTTTAATTTGCGTAAGGCATTTGGCTCTAAGTGTAGAAAAGAAAAAGATGAAGCACCCAAACAAAGCAAGGAGGCTAGGTCGATTCCCAAGAAGGTTGTGAATGTCAAGCACAAAATAGAAAAACATAGAGACAACAAGGACAAGACTAAAATGTCCTGCTATAACTATGGTCAGCTGGGTCACTTCGCTTGTGATTGCAAATAAACGAATGTATGTTATGAAATTTTAGATTCCTATTTGAATGTTAGTACTTATTTGATGTTGGCTGAAACTATTCTTGTTTGGACTGTAGACTTAGCAACAATATACCACATAAAGAGGGATCGAACAACATTTATAGAGTTTCATCGGATTCTAACGAAAAGTATATGGATCTACATGGGGAACAACAACAGTGCTGAAGTCTTAGGATTGACACGTGCAAACTCAAATTTCTTGGTGGATGCACATTGTATCTCTATGACATTTTATATGCACCTGATGTTTGATGAAGTCTTGTCTCAGTTCTAGTCTTTCTTAGTTTAGGTTTCAAATTTGAATTTGTTGAAAGTTGTGTTAAATTGTATTTGGGAACTATATTTTGTGGTTGTGGATATTTGTGAGATGGATTTATAGTATTAGACATAATTAATATTTATAGCAACAATAATAATAATTATTTTTCCTATATTACCTCTTCTAGTAATGATGCTTATAATGATTCAATTAAATGGCATGGTAGATTAGGACATATTGGGCAAGATAGGATGAATAGATTTTCTAGCAAAGGTCTTCTTGGGCCAATTACTAAAATAGACTTGCCTAATTGTGAAAGTTGTTAGATGAAAAAATAATTAAAAAAAAACCATTTAGCAAAGTAATTAGATATGCAACTCCTCTGCAACTTATCCATTCAGATATTTGTGGCCCAAAAAATGTGAGGGCAATGCATGGTGCCTTATATTTCATCACTTTCGTAGATGATTTTATATGTTATGGTCATATCTATTTATTATCTCACAAGTCGAAAGCATTAAAATGCTTTAGAATTTATTTGAAAATGGTTGAAAATCAATTAGACAAAAGAGTAAAAGCTTTTAAAACAGATCGTGGTTGTGAGTATCTATCTAAGCAGTTCAAAGGACTATGTGATGAAAAAGGAATAGTCAGACAATTAATGTAATGACCCATCCCGGATTGGCCACTCCCAAGACGGTGTCGTCACTTTTTGAAATCACAGCACGACACATATATGCAACAATATAAAAAAATTCCAACTATAATTATTTACTTCAATCCTCAACCCTCAACAGGGGAGATACATCATTCAGATATCAGCTGATACATTATATACACCATATTATGTATGAATATTTATAGATATATATATCTTTTTCATTAATCTAAGGATGTGGACCACATGGCTTACAAATAATGACTTGATCTGAATATGAGCTCGCTAATCTATCTGTCCTGCCTGCTACTTAAAATTATTTAACAATGAGGAGTGAGATTCACAAGCTCACTGAATTAAATTTACTAGAAGTATTCACTTTGTATAATTAGTCTTCCAATATTCATTCATCTATATCTCATATATTTTGATAATAATATTCTATTATCACTACTCATATCAAAATCCTCATCCTTTATAAATCTTTTCTTGTCATATGATTAATCATCTTGGGACTATTAATTCTATCTCATAATTACCTCATTATAAGGTTCACAGCATATAATCAGTTACCCAAATAATTCTCATTAATATTATATTTCCATATTTCTTCCTCAGTATATTGGTCTCTCTGTGAGACCCATTCATCTATCAATAAATTTACAATCATGAATAACACTTTAGCATCTCAAACAATAACAATCAATATTTAAAGCAAATGCAAAGTGTGAATTTAAATGTTATTATTATTGAGAACGTCTTCCCACATGTTGACATGTTTTAGCTTAGACCGGTTGCCCTCCCGGTTATTTTATTTTCAACATATACCGGCTGTTAGATTTTCATTTATTTCCAGCATATACCGGCTATCACGATTTTCATTTAGACCGGCCCTCTCCCGGTTCTTTTATTTCATGCATATGCATATGAACAATGATATGAAATATGCATATAAACAATGATATAAAAACAAATATGCATTCAGACATTCAATTTAACTATCTAGCTTTTTCTCAAAATTATTATTTGATCATATTCATTAAATTTTTCTCCTCATATATCATATCGAATTATCAACACTAGCTTGTCAAGAATTTCATTTATCCCTTTATTATTTAATCAACTCATTATTCAAATAACATTACTTTTCATATAATAAATCTCTAACATATCAATTATTCCTATCATATCCATAAACCAACTTTCATCTATCATCAAATCATAGGTTAATAATTAATTCAAATATCATCATAGTATATTTCATATTTATCTCGATTACTAAAAGTAAATCTAACTCACCATGTAACACTTAGAGCTACTCGTAGATCACCTTCCTATCTTTCCTGTTCCTTTTAACAATTTCCTCCGATTGCTGATCGTCAACACATGACATAATATTTATATTAAAATTTCTAATTTATTCTTTAATTCTTCCATAATTCACACCCTTTGAAAATTCTCACATTGAATTCCAGGAAATTTCATTTATGCTAAATTTCAAAAATAAAATTCGCATTATTACTTTTTGTTTTTCTTAGAGCTTTCCGTGACTCTCTGAAAAATTCTCTCGTAAACCCCTTCAAAATTTTACTCTTTCAACTTTTCTTTCATTCTCCAAGTGTTTAAAGAAATGAAGTAGTTTGAGTTGAAGAAGGAAGAAAACCAAATAGAATTTGGTAAAATTTACTTAAAACAAAACGAAAATTAAAATCGTATATAAAAACGGTAATCATTGTTTCAGCACCGTTTATCAAACGGTTAGTGCTTGGGTGTTGCACCCACATTTCACTTAGTGTCACTGCATGAATTACATGCAACACTTGGACTTCCAGGTGTTGCACGCCTCCTTCCCCCTTTTTTTTTTTTAAAAAAAGAACTTTTTTTCCTTCTTCCTTACCCACACTATCCGCGTGTCCAATTTTTTTTTCTTTCAAAAGAATCATTTTATTCAAAAATAAATTTTTTATATATATTTAATTCCATGTCATATCTATTAAATTACTTCTTTACTCGTACTTTTAAAATATGGGTATTACAATTAACTATTCCTAGAACTCCGTAACAAAATTGTGTTGTAGAGAGAAAGAATAGAACCTTACTATACATGGTTAGATCGATGATGGCAGAAGCTAATTTCCCTATTTTTTTTGGGGAAACGGGTTATTAATTGCCCCGTATATCCTTAACCGTGCGCCCTCCAAATTCATACCTTCGACCCCATATGAATTTTGGACATGCAAAAAACCTGAGTTAGGTAATATGCGACCAAGAGGATCAACAACTTACATTCATGCTACTTCTCATAAATATGGGAAGTTAATCTCAAGAGGGAAAAATGTATCTTTGTATGATTTGCTGAGCACTCAAAGGGTTACTGTTGTGAGTTTTAAATTACTCGCAAGCGCACGAGTCGTTTGCAATATAGTGTTGTGCAAGTGCGAGGTCGAATCCACAGGGAATTGCGTTGTGAAAATATAAATTTATCTAAACTAATCTTATCTTAACCTAGTTCCGAGTTTTGTATTATATGTTGCAAAATAAAAGCTAAACTAAATTGATTTTAAAAACTAATAATAAAAACACTAAGGTTTCTGAATCCACCCCGCCAAAGTTAAGCATATATCTCAATGTTCTAAAGATAGCCTATCAAAAAATTCCATGAATCCAACTATAAGACAAAAAACAAAGAATATCCCAATTAAACCAAAAGCATCCAATGTATCTACTCTTAACAAATCACAAAGGAAATCCAATTTAATCGAAAACAATTCGATGTATCCACCAGATGAAACACAAGGAATATCCAACAGAACAATTTAAACTTAATCAATCACAAGATTAACTCAAATAATTGACAGAATATTTATACTAAAAAATGTCAGATTTGTACAAGCAAATTTGAACTACTATGCTAAACAACGGCAGGGCTTCATCTTCAACCTTAGCTGAAGATTCTAGCCACTCATAATTATGAAACTACAATTCATAATAAAAGTGCTAAACATTAAACTAAAACAACTAAATAAAAAGAAATAAATAACTTTACATGGGAGAAATTTCACTCGCTGATGGGCAGCGCTTCCCATCGTGGTAGCAAAGCCTTCAGGATCTACCAGAATGCTAGCAGACGTCCACCGGTTAACACCAAAGTGGTCCAGGAATTGTACACTGAATGATGGAGTCAGATGGTGTTTATATAGGCGAATACCACGAGTGCAATGTGTTTCCAATCCGATGTGGGATATAGAAATATGTTTCCAACCGATGTGGGATGTGAGATTTAAGCCTTCACCTGCCCTTCAAAACTTCTGCTCACGCTGAAATCCCGCACAGCCCGCACAGCCTGACCTTTGTCTACTAAAACTGCCATAACTTTCTCTAGAAAAATCATTTTTACGAGCCGTAAAATTCTCCAGAAAATAGACTTCCGGATCTTTCTAAGAATATATGGCTCATCTCCTGGTTCTTCTTGCATCAATACAGTTTAATTTTCAAAGATGATTGATCTGTACGGGCAATTCTAGCAATTTAGTGAAACTCCTTTCTTGGTGCTTGTAAACCTGAAAAACAACGAAAACAACTCAAAGTAGCAAATTCCTAAGCTAACAAATGTAAATTAAGTAGCCAAAATATGCAATATTTTTCACTCATCAGTTACATATTTTATTGGAGAAAAGGATGATGGAAATGTGATAGAAATTGAGTCACGAGATGTCATATTCTTAGAGGAAGATTTTCCTCTTAGAGGCGAGGTATTTAGGGATTTCCAACTTTATGAATTAGAGGAAGAAGATCGCGCATAACTAACTAGTTGAGGAACTAGTAGAGATTCCTCAACCTCATAGGAAAAATGTGAGTGAGAAACTTAGTGAACCAAGTCCAATAAAGTACGATCGTTGGGAATCTTGTTAAGTGCTTAAATAGTCATATTTAAGCCTCTTAATTTACACTTGTTAGACTCTTTATTTATACATTTTAGTAGTTTATACTTCATTTTCGTGTTTTATGTGTTTTTCACAGGACTTGGACAAAAAAAATGATAAATTGGAGCTTTTAGGAGCAAAAGTCAATATCTGAGCGCACCCCATTGAGATCGAGTCGACAAGAGCACAAGTGCATTTGAAGAAGGCTCGAGCGCACACTTGCACTCGAGCGCATCCTGTATACACTCGAGTGCAATCACTCCAGAGGCGGCAAAGCCAGATATCGAAAGAAGTCTCCAGATATGGAAAGAAGCCCTGTAAAACACATAAACCATACCTTTTGTTCTAGATTTGAAGTAGCAAGTTTAGGAGAGGAATTGACGACTCGTCTCCCGAATCTTCTTCGGTTTTAGTTTTCTGCTTTTATTTCACTATGTTTAGAATATTTAGTTTACTTAGTATGTTTAACTAAACTCCTATAGGGCTCAATTGAAGCCCTAGTTATGCTTTTCCACATGTTCATTCATTGATTATCTTTGCTATAGCCTTGTTAGGATATTTAACTTGATTAATACCCGTTTGTATTTACATTCCTCATATGTATGTGCCTGATCAACGTATGCATGTGGTATGGATAAGTTAGTCGAATCAATTTGGATGACCGAGCCCTGGGTTCGACATTAGTAACAAGGGATATCAACACCGGATTCCCGGGTTAATCAATATGGAAAACCGGGAGTGGACCAAGCCCTAGGTCCCGTGTGGTTGCCGATCTCCATAGCCGTCATGCTCTCTTAAGGAACAACTCAGTATACACCCATGCTGAATCCCTTAAGAGAGAAAATAGTTAGAGTATACATCATGCCTAACTTGTTGCATAGGGAGATCAATAGCCTAAGGTGTTGACTAAGCCCTTAGGTTGGCAGCCATTAGATATTCATGATAAGGCTAGAGCATTGAAGCTTTACTTAGTGGGAAAGTATAATTAGAGTGGATATCATAGTCCTATGTTCTCATTATTGTTATTTACTCACAATCAAATTTGCTATTTCTCTTTTTAAACTTGAAGAAACTAATTCTAAAATGAAATTCACCAATCCCTATGAAAATGATCTCGCACTTGCACACTATGCTACCACAGACCTTGTGCACTTGCAAGTAAAACTAGGACGGTTATTTGCATATTTATTTAGGTAGATAATCGCTCCAACAAGTTTTTGACGCCGTTGCCGGGGATTATGCTAAATTTCTTTTTAGAATTAATTCTTCAATTAGTTTAATTATTATTATTATTTCCTTTTTAATCTATTCCATTCTTAATTATTGTTTTTATCTTATTTTTTTTCTTTTTATCAAAACCTTATTCAATTTCCTTTTTCTCTGTTTTAGGTACTCCAGGAGAGCTTTCTGTGCCACTTGAGATCGAGCGCACCTTCTATTGCGATCGAGCGCAATTGAGGCAGAGAGTAATCTGAGCAGCAGTGTTTGACTGCTGCACTCATGTAACTGCCACCAATTTATGCACGGACGTCGATCCAAGAATCCGGCATTCCTTCCTCTTGATCCCGAGCTAGAGAGGACTATCTGACAAAGACTTAGAGACAACTCGGAAGAGGATGAAGGAGGAATTGAGGAAGAAAGACAAATGGCAGAACAGATAGCTGAACAGCAACCACCTGAGCGGAGGCCGATGAAGCAATCCTTCATCCCATAGAACCTCAGTCAACCATCGTGCATCGCGTATCAACCTGAGGCGGAAGGAAACTACTACATATCTTCGCAGATACTCAGTACACTGACTCACTTTAGGGGTACACCTAGTGAGGATCCATATTTGCACCTTCGAGAATTCTTCGACCTTTGCAAATTCCAGCACATCCGAGGCTTAGACCAAGAAGGAATAAGGTTAATTCTTTTCCCTTTTTCCTTGAAAGATAATGCTAAATTATGGTATAATTCTTTGCTTGCAGTTTCCATCCACACTTGGGAGGAGTTGGCTAGCAAATTCCTAAGGAAGTTTTTCCCAGCCCAAAAAACGAGGCAAATGAGAAAAGAAATTCAATCCTTCCAACAAAAAGATGGTGATTTATTCTTCGAGGCCTAGGAACACTTCAACGAGCTACTACTCAAGTGCCCACAACACAACCTACCCCAAGACGAACTGGTACAAGCTTTTTATGAAGGTTTGAGTGATTCTAACAAAAACATTGTGGATTCAGGTTGTGGAGGAGTACTGATGGAGAAGAGCAGCGAAGAGGCTATTGAACTCTTTGAAACCCTGAGCGAACACACGCAGCAGTTCTCCTCTCGAGGTAGACATATAACCAAGAGTAAGGGTATGTATGAGGTAAGCTTAAATGGAGGATTATCTCCTCAAATAACTGCTGTGGAGAGGAAACTTGACCTATTAGTTAAAGTCATGGCTACTCAGAACACCTCAACTAACCCACCAGCTACAGCACTCCAGGTATGTGCCATTTGCTCACAATTTGATCATAATACTGATACATGTCCCTTGTATTCATCAGCAGATCATGAGCAAGCCAACTTTGTGGGACCAAATAATTATCCGCTGAAGAACAAGCCCTATGCAAACATATACAACCTTGGATGGCGGAATCACCCTAATTTCTCGTGGAGCAACAACAAAAACAATCAAGGGCAGCAAAGAAACTTCCAATCAGCAGCCCAATCTGCTCCTGAACCAAAGAAGAATGACCTAGAAAGTCTTGTGAGGCAACTTGCGACTCAGCGGCAACAAATCCTTAATAATCATGAACAGTTCATGGAAGAATCAAGGAAATTTCAGACTGAAATGAGGCAAATCACTGCAAAACATGATCAAGCCATTCAAGTACTAGAGGTACAAATGGGACAGTTGGCCAAGGAATTGAGTAATAGAAAGCAAGGAGAGCTCCCAGCCCAGCCACTGCCTAATCCAAGAGGATATCAGCAACTGAATGTTGTAACTACCTTAAGAAGTGGTAAGATCATTGGCACCAATGAGCCTACACAAGCATCTCCAGACCAAGCCTCCACATCTAAGGTAAGAGAGATGGAAAAGGTAAATACACCTCTACCCTTCCCTCAAAGGTTAATGAAGCCTAAAAAGGAAACTAAAATGATTGACATTTTCGAAACCTTGAAAAAGGTAGAAATAAATATTCCTTTATTAGATGCAATAAGACAACTACCTGCTTATGCTAAGTTTTTAAAAGATTGTTGCACTAACAAATGAAAATTTCAGGAGCATGAGGCGGTATCCTTGACCGAAGAGGTAAGTGCTGTGTTATTGAAAAAATTACCACCTAAACTAAAAGATCCGTGTAGTTTTACTATTCCTTGCAGGCTGGGTGACCAGCTTTTTGAGCATGCATTATTGGACCTAGGAGCGAGTGTCAATTTGCTACCTTACAGTGTATTCAAGACACTAGGTTTTGGGAAACTCTAACCAACCTCCATTACTTTACAATTGGCTGACAGAAGCATCAAACGACCAAGAGGTATCCTTAAGGATGTTTTGGTAAGAGTAGGTAAATTTATCTTACCTGCTGATTTTATTGTATTAGACATGGAGGAATGCCATATGCTTGTACCGCTCTTTATCATTTTAGGGAGACCATTTATGATCACTACTGAAATAAACATTAATGAAAAAAGAGGCATTGTCACCATGCGAGTAAATGATGAGGAGGTAGAATTTAAAATATTTAATATAATAGACTGCACTAAAGCTGATGATAACTGTCATATTGTGAGTTTCATGTAAGGTTTTATTGAGAAAGTGTCTAAAGTCCATTGCACTGTTCCATTGGAGACCATCCCCAACCATGCTAACACGGGATTGAACAGTAGCCCAGAAGAAGATAACGTGATTAAAGATACTCATGGAGCTGTGCACACCTTTAATAACACACCCGAGCTTTCAAGTAAGTGTAATCCCCAATTTAAAAAACTTGCACTTGCTAATACTACTTCTCCTTGTTTTGTTGACCAGGCACCAAAATTAGAGACAAAGCAGCTGTCAATGACACTGGAACCACCTGATGGGGGCCCTAAGTGCCTCCTTCAAAAGACGTAGCCTTGAAGCTACCATAGAGAGCACTTGAGCAAATTCCACTTGCATAACATATAGCTCAAGTACCTCTATCAAGTTTAGTGGTACTGAATGCCACTAAAATACGGTATGACTGTATCATTCTTATTTAGTTTTTGGTAAGTCTTAATACGCTTTATATACTGCATTATGCTCGAGTGCACCATTCATTACGCTCGAGCGCACATCCCTTACACTCCAGTACGAACGAGCGCAGTACCCTACACACTTGCGCATCATACGATCGAGCGCACTGCACAAATGCGCTTGAGCGCACTCGGGGCAGAGAAGTCATGTGCATATTATAAACAGTTTCCTATTCCTTCGGTCACTTACACTCAATCGCACTTCTGCTATCTCTCTCTCGTATGAACCAGCACACATAGCAAAACCCTACCTTCGACCCTCATCTGACACTCCACACCACCACCACCTCACCATATAACCAAGCCAACCACGAGGCAAATACATTCTCTTTCTCCCTTACACACACGCGACCCCCCTAAGCACACAAGGTACACACATGTTTCTTTTTTTTTTTTTATACTAACACACACACGGTTTTGGATTTTTAGTATTACATATACATTATCTATATATGTTATTATTGTGTGTTGATTGGGTAGTTTTACATTTACAAGAGGTTTGGATCAAGGGTGTATAAATTCTACAGCTTCTAATTTTTGGTGCACATAAGGTGTTCGACAAATTGCCTGACCGAGTGCGATCGAGCGCTAGGTATCAGCGATCAAGCGCACTATCTCTCGTGCGATCGAGCGCACAATATCTGTGATTGATCACAATTTTGACAGTAACACAGTTTCAGATTTCAGAACATAGCTTCCATATCCCGTGCTTCTAGCAGCCACCATCAGATATCTTGGGCCAGTTTCGAACAACGTAAAATACTGTTCGAGACAACATTTAATGTGGAAGAGGACTTCAAGAGTTTGGACGCCACAAGATGGGCAGTCCAAGAGTTCAAGAGCTGGGGTCTCAAGTGGCTATTCAAGCCAGTCTATTCGACAGCATATACGCGATTTATGGTCAGCTTCTACGAGAACCTGACCTACGACTGCAATAGACCAGAAATCTTATCTTCTTCAGTCCAAGGCAGATTCACAGAGCTGACCACCGCTGACATAACCAGCTCTTTACACTGCTGTGATGAGTCCCCACTAGAGGACAGCCACATAGAGGAGCAGCCTGACCCGTTCCTTTTCCCACACATCATAGATGATATATGTGCGGGACAATATGCAGACCACCACAACAATCTGGGGAGCTGGTCGAGGTTGCCTCCTCGTTTATGGTTCGTTAACTCAGTCCTGCAGCGGAACGAGTGTCCTTGGGGGCACAAGACACAGAGGCGGGATCAGTTCTTACAGGCTCTCTACACTTTTCACTGGGGTCACTGGTACTCCATCCGAGCGGTCATATGGAGTCAGATACATAAGTTCTGGGATGGGATGCATAACCGGTAGACGACCACAGCTAATGCCTGGGGCCTTCCTTTCCACTTCTTGCTCAGTCATATCTTCAAGAAGAAAGGGATTAGAGGCTCTTCTATTGACAGCTCGGTTAGTGACCATCCTTTCTTTGGGAGAGCCCAGTGGAGCCTCAGCCAGTCGCACATGCCCCGAGGAACCCGGGCACAGATTCTAGCTGCCGAGTCTATAGTGGATGATCTGATGGAGACCGAGCATCCACCAGTGAGCCCTTCATGGGAGGAGGATTAGACAGACATGGGATCCATGGAGTATCAGCGCCTCCTAGACGAGTTGTCTTCCTTCCATTGTGAGCTATCCGACATTAGCCAGGAGGATCGCGAGGCAGCCAATTTGATCCATCAGTGGATCGATGGGTTAGAGGCATAGTTTACACGACAGGAGGTGATGCTACAGGCCATCCTTGATCGCCTATCTCCTGCACCCAGTTCCTCTCCGATTGCACCCACTGATGACCAGCAGTGAGATATACCCCGTCTGGCTGAAGACATAAAACTTAGCGCTCATGGGAGGCACCCCATACATATCCTTTTCATTTTAGTACTTTTCGTTTGTTTATAATTATATTTACATATCTATTATTTATATTTTGTTTTCTGGAACAACGTTTATTTTTCCTTGTCAGGTACCTAGTGCGTGCATCCAGTTCAAGTTTGGGGGCGTGTACAAGCAAGCAAGCAACGTAGTTCTCCATCTCCCAGGTCAGATCTTTCTATGCCACACACACATTGGGGATAATGTGTATTTTAAGTTTGAGGGTAGTGGGAGATACTAGACACTGTTACACACACAAATGAAACACATGCACACACTAAGTCCCAGTTTTTTTAGGAGAGATAAATGCATGTTCATTTGGTAAACAAAAATTTTGGTTGATTTAAAAATTTGATAACACTTCATTAGTAAGCTTAAAAACTAGAACACATAGTCTTGTATTAGGAATTTTACAAAGTTTAATTACCTACCTCAAGGCACCTAAGAATTCACAAGTTTGATCCAAATTTGCACAAGCACATTTAGCACGCATTTGTGTGGGGTATGACAAATAATTCTCCTGTATATGTTTCCATAACCTAACTATAATCGGATAACTTGCTAAAAAGAACACTTTGGCATAAGAAAAATAAAGAAAAATGTCCATCATGCAAAAAGTGATTAAAAAGCTTATAATGATCATAAAAAAAAAAACTTTCCACTAAGTAACTGGGCCTCTTGCCTCAGTAAGCATTGAGTGTTCACATCAAAAGGTGGGAAGTAAGCCTTTAATGATCATAATAAAAAAATTTCGCTGAGTAACTGGGCCTCTTGCCTAAGTAAGCATTGAGTGTTCACGTCAAAAGGTTGGAATTTCATTTAGAAGCATTAAAACCTGTTAGTTTCATAGCCTTTTTGATTCGAGTTAGTAAGTCCTTAGGGGTGTCTTTACACCTAATGCCCTAAAACCATCTGGTTTAGAAGTCATTGGCTAAACACTCGTTACAAGGGTCAAATAGAAAGCTCGATGGAACTCAACATGGCAAAGATAGCATGATAAAAGAAAAAGAAAGAAGAATCAAGTATTATGCCATTTTTGTTCTCTTTGATAAGGAATTCGATAGAGGTTTGGGCACCGAAACACTATACACTAAAATTATGTGGAAATCCAATCCTATATGTGCTAAGTCATCACACACGAATCAAACTTGCGATGCCTTAGGCCAGCCTTAGGTAAGTAACATGAGCTTTTGAAAATCCTTTTTCAATACAAAAATGTGTTTTTATTATAAGCTTACTCATGAACGATTATCATAGTTTTATGCACAACCCAAATCTTTGAGTATCATAGAAATGAATTTATCTTTAAAATTTTGTTCTAACGTAGTCTTTAGTTTTATATTGCTAATGGACTAGCAATATGTAAGTTTGGGGGTGTGTTAAGTGCTTAAATAGTCATATTTTAGCCCCTTAATTTACACTTGTTAGACTTTTTATTTATACATTTTAGTAGTTTCTACTTCATTTTCATGTTTTATGTGTTTTTCACAGGACTTGGACAAAAAGATGATAAATTGGAGCTTTTAGGAGCAAAAGTCAAGATCTTCCATCCAGCAAGGTGCGCTCGAGCGCACAAGAGCACGAGCGCACTTAAAGAAGGCTCAAGCGCACATTTACACTCGAGCGCAATCACTCTAGAGGCGGTAGAGCCAGATATGGAAAGAAGTCTCTAGACTCCAAATAGGAAATTAGGGTTTTGGGACACCATAAGGACCCTATAAATAGCCCTGTAAAACACATAAATCATACTTTTTGTTCTAGATTCGAAGTAGCACGCTTAGGAGAGGAATTGACGACTCATCTCCAGAGTCTTCTTCGGTTTTAGTTTTCTGTTTTTATTTCACTATGTTTAGAATATTTAGTTTACTTAGTATGTGTAACTAAACTCCTATAGGGCTCGATTGAAGCCCTAGTTATGCTTTTCCACATGTTCATTCATTGATTATCTTTGCTATAGCCTTGTTAGAATATTTAACTTGATTAATACCTGTTTGTATTTACATTCCTCATATGTATGTGCCTGATCAACATATGCATGTGCTATGGATAAGTTAGTCGAATCAAGTTGGATGACCGAGTCCTGGGTTCGATATTAGTAACAAGGGATATCCACACTAGATTTCCAGGTTAATCAAAATGGGAAACCGGGAGCAGACCAAGCCCTAGGTCCCATGTGGTTGCCGATCTCCACAGCCCTCATGCTCTCTTAAGGAACAACTCAGTATACACCCATGCTGAATCCTTTAAGAGAGAAAAGAGTTAGAGTATACACCGTGCCTAACTCGTTGCATAGGGAGATCAATAGCCTAAGGTGTGGACCAAGCCCTTAGGTTGGCAACCATTAGATATTCATGATAAGGCTAGAGCATTGAAGCTTTACTTAATGGGAAAGTATAATTAGGGTGGATATCGTAGTCCTATGTTTTTATTATTGTTATGTTCTCATTATTGTTATTTACTCACAATCAAATTTGCTATTTCTCTTTTTAAACTTGAAGAAACTAATTCTAAAACGAAATTCACCAATCCCTGTGGAAATGATCTCGCACTTGCACACTATGCTACCACAGACCTTGTGCACTTGCAAGTAAGACTAAGATGGTTATTTGCATATTTATTTAGGTAGATAATCGCTCCAACAAATCTCAACCAAGTAAAAGAAGTGGGTTCCTCGTCGTTGTTTTAAGATTGATGGGAAAATATTCATGATAAGTCTAGAGGATGATGATGAGCCTAAAACATTTCAATAGGATCTCATTGGATCATCTTCCAAAAATGGGTTAAAGTAATCAAGAAAAGATGAAGTCAATGGAAGCTAATCAAGTTTGGTACTTGGTTGACCTTCTGTTTGGGCATAAGACGATAAAAAATAAATGGGTTCTAAAAATGTAACGCATGCCAATGAGTCCATTAAAAGGTATTAGGATCGCCTTGTTGTAAAGGATTACACCTAAAATGAGGGAATCGATTATAAGGAAACTTTCTCACTAGTTTGTTAGTTTTGTCTCGATTCGCCTCATTCTAGCCATAGTTGCATAAATGGACATTAGAATTGAATTTTTCAATGGAGAACTGAATGAGGAGATCTATATGGATCAACCTATTGGATTTGAGATTAAAGGCCAAAAGTGCAAAGCATGCAAGCTCAAATGATCTATTTATGGCGTATAGTAAGCATCTAGGCAGTGGAACCTCAAATTTCATCAAGTAGTCTTATCAAATGTGTTCATAATAATGGAAGAAGATCATTATGTATATATAAAATGATCCAATGGTGGTTTTGTAATTTTATCCTTATATGTTGATGACATATTATTGGTGGGAAATAATAAGGAGCTAATTGAAACAACCAAGAAATGATTGTTTTCAAACTTTGAAATAAAAAGATTTGGGTGAAGCTAGTTATGTACTTGGTGTTAAGATCATAAGAGATCGTCCAAAGAGATTTCTTTCTTTATATCAAGAGATTTATATAAAAATAAAAATACTTGAATGATACCAAATGCATAACTGTAAACCCATAGATACTCATGTGGAGAAGAATTCGAGCCTAATCCATAAAATAGTACCCAAGACTCTAGAGGATGCAATCTTGTGCAGCTTTATCAACCATGAAGGCAAAATACATAGCATGTTTGACAACAGTGCAATAAGTTGTTGGTCTCAAGAGGTTCTTAGAGCATCTGTAAATCATCCCCCTTGCATTGGATCCAGTAATCATATATTGTGATAGCATGGCAAGATTGGAATATACCAACGACCCCAAATATCATGGAAAACCAAACATATACAAATGAGAATCTCCACCATAGTATGTATAGCATACTACATGTGCTCGATAACCAATTAGAAAATGAGTTCCTCACTATGTGAGTTTTGGAGATTGCAAGTATGATCTCAACAGGTGCTCTATATGATTTTGGACTATATCACAAAGTGAAGAGTTGATGCTAGGTACTCTAGAGTGTTTCCTATGACCATAGATGATTCGACCTAATGTGGCATAGTTGGAAAATTAGTTAACTTAAACCTAGTGAGATGAAGGCAAGGTGAAAGCTTGTTTGGAATATCAAGACTGTTTGTATTCACCAGCTAGCCAATTATTTCTCTTTGATGAGCTTAGAAATAACGTGGATACACGTGAGGTTAAAGAGGGAGTTAAGCATGGATCCTTTGAGAGATTGAGATATGCTTAATCCAGTGTAATTAAATATGCTTGGGGTACAATATTACACTAAGTCAAATTTTCCATTTATTTATGGGTTGATGCCTTCATCTTGGCCTTAGTTGGTTTCTAGTTTGGAGCTCCAAAAGTGCAAGTGTGTCTTCCAATCGCATGATCCATTTATCTGTATGAATATTTTAGATAGATAATTTCATAATGAAAAGAGAATAAAACATGGGCATATCCATCATTTGTGAGTGGTAGATGTAGGAAAACGGGTGGGCGTCCATGAATGATGCCCATGCCCATTTGTCAATAAAAAGGTCGGTCTTTCCAAGGATTCGTATTTCTTGGTTAATGACACAATCCTTTCAGGATACCAAGACACCTCTTGGTTGCCTATAAATAGGTACCTAATTCTATTGTTTTGAACATACAAAAAATACAGAGAAAAACTTACTGAATTCTAAGATAAAGATTATTGGATTGTAAGAGAGTGCTACCGTTTCATTTGTAAATGGTTTTCTAAAGGTAATATTACAATTAAAAAAGGCTAGTAGAATTTCAAAACGATTATATTGCACGTGATTCTAATCGAAGGTACGCATTCATATACGCTTGTACATTTTGTTTATCGAATAACACAAACAAAGTAAAGCATAATGGAGAGAAATAACAAGAAAATGCAAGTTCCATAAATGTAAGGGAAGATGCAAGAGAGAAGGCAAACATAGTTTAAAATAAGGCAACTAAGCTTATGTGATAAGAAAATAAAATTGTTCCATTTTCCCCATTTAATTGGTGTTTTTCTTGCATACAACTTTTGTACCAAGGATTAACGATTAACACCCCCAACCTTTTTGGTGTTTTCACTTTATCATTAGTTATAGAAAGAATAAGTGGGAAAGAACATGCAGCTTGCTATCATAATTTATTAGTTCTTGTAAAAAAAAGAATTATCTAAAATTTCGACTCCATTAAATGCGAGAATTGAGATAAAATAAGCAATTTATAATGGAGAGAAATCTCAACTTAAGGCTCAATATCTTGTATGCTAGACCGGATGTAAGGTGGTCATGCACTAAATCAAGTCATATTTCTCGATTTCCTTCCTCTGTATTTGATTACACCCAAAACATAACGCGGTAGTTGTAGTACAGTTTTGGGGTGTCGATTCCACAGGGAAACAAGTTAATTACAAAAGAAGGTGTAAACTTGAACACAAACGATAAAAGATTGATTAAAAGAATCTAATTTGTTGATTTTATGAAAATTATGTGAATGATTGAATAATATAACAAAGAAATGACAAGGTTCCGAAAATCCTCCCTAAGTTCGTTGCCCTAATCCTAACTTGATTCAGTTGTTTTTATCTCGATTGCAAGTTTCACATCTCAAACAGGCAATCGGCAAATATTCGATTAAAGCGCATTTATAAATCCTAATGTAATTGTTATGAAATCTTCTTTACTTTCAAGCACACATGACCTAACTTATAAATTATCAAGAGACGACGATATATCTAAACGACAATACCGCAACAATGAACAAACCTATAAAAGAGATCTACCAGACTCAATCACACCCCAACAGGTACACATAAGAAAAGCATGACTGAACTTATATGAAAAAGAAGCATGCAATCACCGGAGTAATAATAAATCTACTAATTAAATTAAGAATAAAATATAACAATGTTTAACGAAAATAATATCCAGCTACAACCGAATCAAATAAAGAAAAATAAGAACAACTACTGAATCCCTTTGCCTTGCTTGGAGACTAGCCAGCCATGGGGCTCATGCTTCCTTGAGTTGCCTCGAGCCTCTCAACGATCATCCTCAGCTTGCCCTCTAAATTTATACTTTCGAATCCCTCCTAAAGGCCCTCTGGATTGCTCCTAAAGGCCCTTTGGAGTCACTCTCTGATGATTTCAGATGAGCTCCGATTGATTCCTCAAAGTTGAAGTGGAGTAGGCCTTTTATAGGGAAATACCACGAGTGCAATGTGTTTCCAATCCGATGTGGGATATAGAAATGTGTTTTCCAACCAATGTGGGATGTGGGATTTAAGCCCAAAATCACGCTGAAATCCCGCACAGCCCGACCTTTGTCTACTAAAACTGCCATAACTTTCTCTAGAAAAATCATTTTTACAAGCCGTAAAATTCTCCAGAAAATAGACTTCCGGATCTTTCTAAGAATATATGGTTCATCTCCTGGTTCTTCTTGCATTAATACAGTTAAATTTTAAAAGATGATTGATCTGTACGGGCAATTCTGGCAATTTAGTAAATCTCCTTTCTTGGTTTCTCTTCATCTTGGCTCTTCCGCGACCATTATCTCACTCGAGTATTCATTGAAGCTTCGTGTTTAAAATGATGATAGCTTTTCTATCTCTTTTTTAAGCTCAAAGTACCTAAAAATGCACTAAAATAAGTCAACGATTCAAGAATAACACTTTAGAGTTATTAAGGTATAAAAGTGTAATTCCAACCTCGATCAACCCTAAAATGCTAACAATTAAGTATTGTTTAGATGCATTTTATAACTCTCATCAGTAATGCAGATTGAATTTAATTTTAGGGCATAAATTAGGGGATTAAATCCTTAATGACATTGGCATAAATTGGAGAAAAGGGGGAAATATGATGAAAACAAAATGGGGGTATTCTAGTCATTTCCTTTGATACAGTCACATGCTTTGCACATTTTTGTTAAATTTACCTAAGCAATTAGATGGATGGGATAATTTGTTACTATTCCAAAGTTGATTGTGGAAATTGTTCAATTTTAAAGTTTGGGGGACAATTGGTTATTAGTTATAAAATTCATGGGGCAAAAATAATGTTAACCCATTTGAACCTTATATTTTGTGGTAAAACACATATTTTTGGTAGCAAATTCATACTTCTTGTGATAAAAAAATAAAAAAAATCAAATTTATCATTGTCAATACCCATTTTTTCACGCCACATGGTGGAACACGTTTGGATTACCAAAATTCTAAGTATTTAGTATGTCCGTTAAATTACTACCCATACAAAAATGACTACTTATAGGAGGTCCATCAACTTACCATAAAATACTTAAAGCCCAAAATACAAGCTTCAAGATTACATTATTGTGGCCCATATTTTTGGGCCAATATTAAAAGCCCTTTTGGTTTAAATAAAACACTCAAAAGGCCTATTCATAACACATCAAGACTCTTTAAAAATAATAAAGCCCAAACTCAAGCATCGGTCAAGGAACCTTTTAATGCCTCAAGCTAAGACTAAGGCCTAAGGGTTAAGGCAACCTATAATATCTCGTGAAATGGCTAAGTATTAACATAACAAGGCAATCTTATAATGCCTCGAGCATAGGTAAAGGAAACTCTTCAATGCGTTGAGCTAAGACTAGAGGGAGCACGAAGGAAAATTGATATAGGAAAAGAAGCTGAAATTAAATTTTTTTCTTTGATTTCTTTTTACCCAAATCACCTTATGATTTACATGAAACATATATTGAACTTACAAGAACATTCAAGGATTAGAATCGTTACCTTTGATTTGTAGTGTTCTCGATTTCCTTAGCGTGATTCCAAAAGTATCACCGAATTTCTAGCGTTCTTGATGTAGAATGATGTGCGAATTCAAGAGGGGGTGAATTGGGTTCTTAAATTTGTTTTTGCAATTAAAAAACAAGTTTTAACAACTAAATCAAAGGCCAAATAAATCGCTAAAAATTAAAGGACTAAATGAAGAGAATATGCAAACTCCGTTTATAGTGGTTCGACAATATTGAAATCTCTTCGACCCTACGTTCATTCTCTTCAAGGAACCTCTTTGAAGTAATTCACTAATGATAGTCAAGCAACTTCACAGATGTTGCCCAAACCTTATAAGATTCGTTTTCATAAGAAAGTGTTTAACACCTAAGCACTCTAAGAGTTACACTAACTCTTTTTCACTTCGAGAAGGAATGAATAGATTTGGAACAAGAGAGACTGTACAATAAATGCTTACAACTCAGAAAGTTTCTCTCTCTAAAGCTTAAAGCTCAACAATGGCTCAAGAATAAAATTGAAGGCTTGATTCTTGTAATAAATATTTTAATTTTTTTTCCAGATTGTTGTTGAGGCTTATAAAGGCTTGGTATTTATAGCAAAAACTCCAAACAACCATTTCAAATAAAATTTAACCATTTAATCATTAAATGCAACTAATTCTCACAAGATTTTATGCAAAATAGCCATTACAAAACTTGGCGTAGTCGACTACATCAAGGGGTAGTGGACTACAACCTTTTAGGAAATGAAAGCAAAGTGACAAAAGACTTGATGTAGTCGATTACAGGCTTGTTTGGAGTGAAAAATTGAGGCATAGACTTTGTAGTCGACTATAGTAAGGTGTAGTTGTAGTCGACTATAGCAAGGTTCTGAGACAATTTTGCACTTCTTTACTTGACTACAGAAAACTGTAGTTGGCTACGGACTAAAGAAAAACTTTGTTTTTGCTTAAAATCTTTTAAAAATCACTTTAATATTTGAGCCATAATTGATCTAGGAGCATGGAGAGAGATTAACAATGAATTTAACCCATACTAGCAAAGTAATCTCTAACTTTGCTTCTAAATCTTCAGAAATACTTCAAGGTTCCATTGATCGTGCATTGCTTCTAACGTGCATTCTTTTATCCTTAAAATTGAAATAAGACTAGATATAGAGAATTAGCATACCAATATGTTTTATCATTATCAAAATAAATATGGGGTCAACAATCTCTCCCTTTTTGACGATGAAAAAATGATTTTGAAAACGATTTTAAGAAAATCTAAGTGTTGAAATTTTACAGAAATTTTGACAGAGTTTTATCTGTATTTTCAATATTTTCTCCTACATAAGAGAGCAATTTTATATCCAACCAACTAAGTAATATATAAACAACCATGCAAAGTAACTTTAGAGACTTTTCTTCCTTTTTCTTGAAGAGAAAAGTAGTTTAAGCACCAATAACATGCATAAAGTGATACAACAAAACAACAATAAGTCTTTAGCATTAGCAGTAAGTCTAGATTCTTCTCCCATTATTTTCAACATCACAAAAGGAAGAGAAAAGATAATGCTCTCTCTAAAATAATGCATCTAAAATATCGAAACATAGTTAAAAAACCATAAGGGATGCAATGCATGAAGGAAATATACTCTAACAAAGTTAGACAAGTCTTAACCATAAGTTAAAGAGAGTAGTAAAAGTAAAGTTAACGACGATAAGGGGGAAGGTTCACAGGCTCATAGATATAGGAGAAGTGGGAGGATGATGATGGTCGAGAAGCTTAAGGGAGATCCGACTCAATAACTTCTTCAATGTGAGGTGGTCGGGTGTAGACGTATGGAACCATAGTCCTATTTTGTTGTTGAGAGAGAAACTAAGCAATGTTATGACGCATGTCCCGAACCTCAGTCTGTAAACCATAAAAGTCTGACTCTAACTCACCATAATACCCTTGAACCTTATACCGTATATCATCAAAGTTGGATTGCATCTCCAACCTCATATCAGCCATACCAGTTTGAATACTTTGAAGAACAACTAGAATAGGATCATTAGGGGCCATCAGGTTAACTTGAGAAGGAAGAGGCACTTCTTCCTCTTCAATAGTTTCTGGTTCAGTTGAAGGAGGATCAACTGTGATGCCAGTTGCCTTGTTCACCCAAATTCCATCAAGTAGATGACAATCAAATTTTCTGACCCATTTCCCCTTTGATATGAACACAAGCATCCTTCAGTACCCATTCCCCAATACCTTCCGCATCAATTTCGAAATAAATCCAATTTGTTCTGTTTAAAGCTGAGACATTGATCCAATAATGTTGTGTCAAATCAACTCTAACATAATTATCCAAATTTAGCCCAAAGTGTTTTAGGATGAGTGTAATCAGCATACCATAAACTGGCATGCTGTAGTACCGTTGGCCGTATCAATCATCTCATTAGCTATCATTTGAGGCAATTTATAAGCTTGACCTCGTATGATGTGCCCCATAAGCATGACATCAAAGTGATTGATTATAACATAACTCTCACTATGAGGAACAATACAGTGACAAATAATAGAATCAATTGCCCTTAGCTCAATAGACAATGTTGTCACACTAAGATGCTTAAAATCAGTGGCCACAAAAAAATTCGGATTACCAGTAAATTCTCTTAAAGCTGACTTAGGGTCAAAATAACCTGACCAAACCTCAGTATGCAACTAACTCTGACCTTCCATAGAAATATTTAAAATTCTACCAATCAATCTAGAAGTAACCTTAATTTCTATTCCTTGAACCCGAGTAGTAAAATCAAGAGACTGGTCAGAATTCCTTTTCAAATTGGTGTAAAATACCTTAATCAAGCCAATAAAATGTAATTCTCGAAGTTTCACTATGGACAACCATATTTCTCAAAGTAATGCTCAGCCTTCATATTATAAAGAGATAATTCAAGTAAATCAACATATTTACCGAGGTGAATGTATCTATCTTTAAATGATTTCTCATACTTTTTCAAAGCATCCCCTCTAAAAAAATGTAGAGACAAATCCTCCTTGGCCTTTTTCTTCCTTTCATGAGAAGACCCATCATCCCCACGTTTCCCCTTTCCTTTGAAGCCTAAACCACGAGTTTTTGTAGGCATAGCCGAAATTTGAAAAGAGATAGTGATTTTCGAACTTAGAGAAAAAAATCCAAGAAAACCTCCAAAAAATGATAGATTGGCCTTAAAAACACTAAAAACTTGTAGAAAGGTGTTGGGTGATGAGGATTATGCAATCTTGGAGAAAGATATGGAAGATTTGAGGTGATTTTAGAGCAAGAACACTAGGAGAGAAGAACATGATTTTAGAGAGAAAGCTTCAAAACTTCAAAAGTTTGTGTTTTGATCTTTAAAAGCACCAAAAGTAAGAAGATAAAATGACGGGTTTTGAAGATTATGAGGTAATTTTGTGAAATCAAGAGAGAAATTAAAGAATTTGTAGACAAAAGTAAGATGGCATGTATGGAGGTTTCTAGAAAAGAAAGAAAAACTGAAAAAACAATTTTCGAGCAAAGAGGACTTTAAAAGGAGTCCTGTAGTCGACTATGACAGCTTGTAGTTGACTACAAGTGAGAGATGTTTCGAAATTGGGCAAAAATGAAGATTGTAGTCGACTAAGCTATCTTGTAGTCGACTATAGGAACTCATAGGTCTATAAAATTTTGGTAAAAATGTTTCAAAATTTTTTTACAATCTTGCAAAAATTAAATTTGTAATCAACTAACCCATCCTATCCTGTAGTCGACTACATGAGCTTGCAGTCCCAATTTTAACTGAACGAAAAAGTTGAAGATGTTTTAAAGTTAAAAAACTCAATAAAACCAACTAAGGTTTGGATTTTTGATAAGATTTGCTAGAATTATTTAATGTATCCATAAAGAAGAAGTAATTAATTTTAATTAAACAAAAATAAATCATTTCCTTCGTTGGATTTCATGCAAATGATGAATGCAAATACAATTAAACACATAGTCATTCAAATTTTCAAACCCATTAGCATTCTAATTCTACAAAAACTTTCTTCGTTTAAAGGTTTAGTAAGAATATCAGCAATTTGATCTTCTGTAGGTATGAATTCAAGTTTGACATCACATTTTTTAGCACGATCTCTTATAAAGTGATATCTAATCTCAATGTGTTTAGTCTTAGAATGCTGAATTGGGTTTTCGATAAGATTGATCGCACTAATATTTTTGCATAAAATTGGAATATTTTGAAAACACATGTCATAGTCTTCTAGTTGCAGTTTTATCCATAAAACTTGTGCACAACAATTACCAACGACCACATATTCGGCTTCGACGGTTGATAGTGCAACATAATTTTATTTCTTTGAAAACCAAGATGTTAACATGGCACCTAGAAATTGGCATGTTTCACTAGTACTTTTTCTATCAATTCAACAACAGATATAATCAGCATCTGAGTACCCAATTAGCTCAAAAGATGATTTTCTTGAATATCATAGTCCTAGATTTTGAGTACCATTTAAATATCTTAAAATTATTTTTACAATAAAATATGAGATTTCTTAGGATTAGCATGGAATCTAGCACAAATATATGCACTAAGCATTATATCGGGTCTAGTAGCTGTTAAATCTAGTTAAACCCTTATCATGCTTCTATAAGTCTTAGTATCTACACACTTAGCTCTCTTATCCAAGTCAAGTTTTGTAGAGGTGCTTATGGGAGTTCCAATAGACTTTGAGTTCATCATCCCAAACCTCTTTAGCAAGTTCTTGTTGTATTTGGATTGATTGATGGAGATGCCTCCCTTTGATTGTTTGATTTGAAATCCTAGGAAACTCATCTCAAATTCACCCTGCATACACTTAGAAATTTTTTGACAAATAGGTTCATTAGAGGCACAAAATATAATGTCATCTACATAAATTTGTACTAAAAACTTCTTTAACATTTCATACCATGCTCTTGGAGCTTGCTTCAACCTATAAAAAGCTTGTAAACATGGTTTGGAAGGTTAAGATCTTCAAAACCAAGAGGTTGTTCAACATAAATCTCTTCTTCTATAAAGCTATTTAAAAATACTCTTTTCACATCCATTTGAAATAACTTAAAATTTTTAAAGCATGCAAAGGCTAGCAATATATGAATAGATTTTAATCTAGCTATGGGTGAATAGGTCTCATCAAAGTCTATTTCTTCTTCTTGATTGTAGCCTTGTTCCTAATTATTACTCCATTTTCATCTATTTTGTTTCTAAATACCCATTTAGTTCTTATGATAGTATGATTCTTAGGTCTAGGAACTAAATTCCACACTTTATTTCTTTCAAATTGAGTTAACTCTTCTTGCATAACATTTATCTAATCAACATCTTTTTTAGCTTCAGCAAAAGTTTTAGGTTCTTCTTGAGATAAATAAGTTACACAATTACAAATATTTCTCATGGAAGATAGAATTCTTACCCCTTGTGAAGGATCACCAATCACTTGGTCCATTGGGTCATAATTCACATACCTCCAATCTTTGGGAAGTTCATTTCCTTATTGACTTGTAGAGGGTTGATCAAGATTGGGAGCATCTATCTCTTGATTTGTTTGAGGTGACTTTCCTTAGGGTCAAGAATGAGAGTAGAGACATCCACTTTTGGAATAAAATCTGCATCATCATCAAGATAGACTATTGTAATACTAATTAAGTTAGATTTATCAAAGGCTACATATATGAATTCTTCACCCATTAGAGTTCTTTTGTTAAATACTCTTTAAGCTTTATTAGAGGTTGAATATCCTATGAATATCCCTTTATTGGCCTTAGAGTCAAATTTACCTAAATTAGTTTTATTGTTATTTAGGATGAATCATTTGCAACCAAAAACATAAAATAAGAGATACTAGGCTTTCTGCCTTTTCATAGTTCATATGGTGTTTTGTCAAGCATATACTTAATTAATACTCTATTTAAAACATAGCAAGAAGTATTTAAGGCTTCTACCCAAAGGTATTTTGGTAAACTATTTTCACAAAGCATAGTTCTTGCAAATTCTTCTAGAACTCTATTTTTCCTCTCAACAACACCATTTTGTTGAGGAGTTCTAGGGGCTGAAAATTTGGGATCAATTCCATTTTCATCACAAAATTTTGAAAAACTTTGGTTTTCAAATTCTTTTCCATGACCACTTCTAACACTTGAGATAAAAGTTCCTTTTTCATTTTGAACCTTATTGCAAAAGTTTACAAAACCTTTATAGGCTTCATCCTTATAAATAATAAAAATAACAAAGGTATATCTTGAATAATCATAAACAATAACAAGAGCATATTGATGGCCACCTAGACTAATAATGCTTATTGGACCAAACATGTCCATATGCAGAATCTCTAATGGTTTAGAAGTTGAAATCTCATTTTTGGATTTAAAAGAAACTATTGTATGTTTTCCCATTTGACAAACATCACAAACTTTATCTTTTTCAAATTTGATTTTGGAAAAACCAATAACTAAATCTTTTCTTAAAAGAATTTTAATTAAGTCAATGTTCACAAGGCCAAGCCTTCTATTCCATAGCTATGAGTTTTCATTAAAAGCCAAAAAACACTTTTTATTTTCCAAAGGTAAAGATTTTAAATCAACTAAGTAGATATTATCATGTCTTTGGCCAGCAAATTTAATCTTGTTACTCTTGATGTGTATTACAAGACAATGAGAAGATTCAAATATTACTTTATTGCCTTTGTCACATTATTGACTAATACTAAGTAAATTAGGCTTAAGGCCTATATAAGACAAGGTCAATAGTTGAAGAGTCTTTACCCACTTTGCCATGCCCAATAATCTTTATCTATGTGTTATCTCCATTGGTGACGTGTCTACCATCCCTTAAAGTTAACTTTTTGAATACACTTTGATCACCGGTCATGTGCTTTGAACATCCATTATCAAGGTACTAATAGTCACGTTTTTCTTTCGTGTTGAGACATATCTATATTATACATGGAAACATAATAAAACTCTTAGGTACCCAAATTTTCTTGGGTCCTTTGGGGTTAGTCTTAGAAAATACAGCTCTTTTAGGGACCCATACTTTCTTAACATTATAAGGTGCTCTATAATTGTAGACATGTTGATGATGCATGATCCTTGGATGATAGTCTTAGAAATTTCTAAGATGTCTTGAATTTGTATATCTATCATTCCTTGGATGAGCATTCTTAGGATACATGTTTCTAGCATAGGAGTTATGAACATACGTGTTATCTCTAAGGTATACATAATAGCTATTTCTATGATATGCATTCCTAGCATGTGAATTTCTTGAATATGTATTCCTAGCATTTGTATTTCTAGGAGGACATGAGCATCCATATATACATAAGTATTTCTAGGATATCTATTCGTAGCATAAGCATTTGAATTCTTTGCATTTGAATTGAAAATTTCATTCTTAAAATTTTCAACATTACTAGAAACCTTAGAAGTGGAGGGTTCATCCACACATGTTACTTTCACAAAAGGAAGTCTCTTTTGATTTTTGTTTGCCCAATGGAGAATAATCCAAACTAGATTTTTCTTCACTCATTCTTTGGCAAGATAGCACTTCTTCTAGTTTTTATTTTCCAAGAATAAGCCTAGATATAGTGTTATTTAACTCAATCACTTTCTTTTTCAAATCATCATTTTCATTTTTCAAGGTGTCAAGTGATGAGTTATCAAGCTCTAAGGAAAGTTTTTGTTTTTCTTCTTTTAGAGCTTCTATATCCTTAGAGAGGGATAAGATTTGTTTTTTGAGAGCAATGTTTTTTTAATCAAAATTCTTTAATTCTATATGCATTTCATTTCTTGTCCCAATCAATTCCTCATTACTACTATAATTATCATTAATGGGGGAAAAACTAGTTACCTCACTTTTGTCATCGATTGCCATCAAGTAAAGGTTGCTTGATGACAATCTCTTAATAGTTGATTTCACTATCCGAGATGTCTTCATCATAATCACTCCATGTTGTAGCAACTATGGCTTTCTTCTTGAAGTTTTTGTATGACTTATTTGTTGTAGGGTAATCCATCTTGATGTGCCCGAGTTCTTGCAACCAAAACACACCATAGGTTCCCTTTTTGAGGAGTACTTTGTGTAAGGCTTCTTACTCTTCTTCAAGAATTTATGAAATCTCTTAGTGATGAAAGATATTTTCCATCTTCTTCATCACTCTCACTTCCTTCTTCTTCTTGTACTTTCTTGCTTATGGTAGCTTTAAGAGCAATGGATTTCTTTTTTGTTGACTCTTCATTGCTTATGTCTTCACTCATTTCCTCCATCTCATAAGTCAATAGAGAGCCAATAAGAGTTTCTACTTCAGGAGTGTCAAGGTTTTTGGCTTTCTTAATTGTCGTCTTCTTTGCTTGCCATTTTGATGGTAATGATCTAAGAATCTTCCTTGTTAGCTCATACTCCTCAATGTTCCTACCAAGAAGTACTAAACCATTAATAATTTTAGTGAAATGAGAATATATTTTAGATATGGTTTTGGTAGGGGCCATTTTAAAATATTCATATTGGGATACTAGCATATCGATTTTTGTTTTCTTTACTTCAGTAGTGCCCTCATATGTAACTTGAAGTTTGTCCCAAATTTCTTTGGCCGAATCACACGCTGAAATTTTGTTGTATTCATTTAAGTCTAATGCACAATATAACATACTAGTAGTTCTACAATTTAAAGACATCATTCTATAATCCACTTCATCAAACTTAGTTAGGCATTGTATGAGTGACTTCTCCAATAGTTACATCATTTGTAGGAATTCTAGCTCCTTCTTCAATGATCCTCCACAAATTATAATCTTATCCTTCAACAAAGATTTTCATTCTATTTTTCCAATAATTATAATTTGTGCCATTGAACAAAGGAGGTTTAGTATAAGAGTGACCTTCAATGTAACTATTGTTAGCCTTTGGATCAACTCAAAGGATTTTAAGCCTTAAAATTAAAATGAGGCTCTGATACCAATTATAGACCGAGGTGCGAAACCAAAAGGGGGAGAGGTGAAATGGGTTTTAAAAAAACTTTTTTAAATTAACAAACAAGTTTTAACAATTTAATCAATTCAAGCAAACACCAAATAAATTGCCAGAAATTAAAGGAGTAAAGGAAGAGAATATGCAAACTCTGTTTATAGTCGTTTGATAATATTAGAATCTTTCCGACCCTACTTCCACTATCTTTAAGGAACCTCCTTGAAGTAATTCACTAATGATAGTCAAGCAACTTCACAAGTGTTGCTCAAACCTCACAAGAATCTCTTTCACAAGGAAGTTTACAAGGAAGTGTTTAATACCCAAACACTCTAAAAGTTACACCAACTCTTTTTCACTTTGAGAAAGAATGAATAGATTTGGAACAAGGGAGAGCGTACAATAAATGCTTACAACTTAGAAAAATTTTTAAGAATAAAATTGAAAACTTGATTCTTGCAATTAGTATTTTCTATTTTGTTCAAGATTGTTGTTGAGGCTTATAATGGCTGGTATTTATAGCAAAAACTCCAAACAAATGTTTCAAATAAAATATGTCCGTTTGACCATTAACTGCAACTGATTCACGAAGATTTTATGCATAATAGTCATTACAGGACTTGGCGTAGTCGATTATAGCAAGGTGTAGACGATTACAGCAAGGTTCTGAGACAATTTTGCACTTTTTTAGTTGACTATAGAAAACTGTAGTTGGCTATTGCCTAAAAAAAAATATTTTTTCTTAAAATCTTTTAAAAAACACTTTAATATTTGAGCCATAATTAATCTAGGAGCATAGAAAAGATTAAAAATGAATTTAACCTATACTAGACAAGAAATCTCTTACTGTAATATCCGTATTCATGAATTAAGGGTAAAGAAGTAATTTGATAAATATGTCATGAATTTTAATTAATATATTTATGTGAAGGATTAATATTGAATCAAATAAAAAAAAATGTGAACAGTAAATTGTGAATAGTAAATCGTGAATAGTAAAAAAAAATCTGGGACGTGAAAGTCCCAGACCAAAGACAAGAATACATAAAATAAAAGAAAAAGAAAAAGGAAAAAGGAAAAAGTAAAGGAAAAGAAGGAAAGAAAATATAAAAAAAAAATGGTGCTTCCACCATTACTTAGTGGAGGTTTTTTTTTAAAAAAAAATAAATAAATAAAAAGAGACAAAACAAAATGATGAGAGAGTTAGGTGGGAGGGAGGTGGCTGCTAAAGACTAATAAAAAGAAAAAAAAATAATATATATATTAAAATATTATATTAAAAGAAAAGTTAAAAAAAAAAAATTCAAAGTCAAAATTGGCAGCCTTGCTGCCAAGTATTTGTTAGGTGGGAAAGAGTTCAAAAACGTGGAGAATTTTTTTAAAAAGGCTTGCAATTTTGGTGGAAGGGGAGGCTGAAGCACTTCGCCTATATATATATAAGTTGTATACTGAACGATTTCAATCGTTCAGTTTCTTTCTTTCAAATTCTTGTATTTCTCATAATATTTGGAGAAAAAAAAAAAGTCAAAAGAGCAAAATTTTGAAAGAGTTTTCTGCAGAATTTTATAGAAGATCATGAGAAGCTATCAGTATTATGAGGTAATAGTTTAATATTTATTTTTGAATTTTTAGCATATACAAAATTCTCGGAGCTCAAAGTGAGAATTTTCATAGGGAGTGGTTTTCAATGAATTTAAGAAATAATTAGAAATTTAATACAAATATTATGTCAGGTGTTGACTATCCTACAACGGGAGAAATTTCTGAGAAGAACCGGGAAAAGCAAGAAGGTGACCCACGAGTAGCTTTAAATGCTACAGGGTGAGTTGGATTTACTTTAAGTAGTCTAAATGAAAAATCAATTATTTGGTGATAATATTAATTTTAATTATTTAAGTATGCTTGGGTGATAGATGAAAAATTGATTTATGGGTATGATAGAAAATTTAGACATGTAGAAATATTTTTCGGTGAGAGATGATATTTTTAGAAATCATAAGTTTATTTGAGAATAAAAGCAATAAATAAATTATTGATGAGATATATTGATGTTTTAATACGAGTTATGACGAGATGAATTTTAGTAGATCTTGACAAATTTTGGTGGATGATTTGAGGTGAATTTTAGTAGATCTTGACAAATTTTGGTGGATGATTTGAGATGAAATTTAGTGGATCTTGACAGACTTTAATTGATTATTTGATGTGATTTGGGAAGAGAAGAATTTAGTAGAATTTTTATATAATCAGATAAAAAATCAGGATAGCCAAATTAAGTAGTTTGAATCTTTATATTGTTTTTATATGACTGTTTATATTACTGTTTCATATCATTTTTCATGCGCATATGCATTTAATAATATAACCGAAAGAACCGGGAAGGCAGCCGGTCTAATGAAATAACCGTGACAGCCGGTATATGCTGGGATGAAAAGTGAAAACCGTGACAGCCGGTATATGCTGGGATGAAAAGTGAAAACCGTGACAGCCGGTATATGCTGGAATTAACCGGGAAGGTAGTCGGTCTAATGAGAATAAAAGAACCGGGAGGGCAGCCGGTCTAAGATAATAACAACCTGTCGACAGGTGGGAAGACGTTCCCATCATAATCATTCATGCATCTGCATCTGTTTTAATTATTGTTGCATTTTTTTGAGATGTGGTATATTAATTGTGAATTAAATTATAGATGGCTGGGTCTCATAAAAAGAGACAGCTATAATGATGAGATTTTTGAGATGATGAGATGTTGTATATTAATTGTGAATTAAATTATAGATGGCTGGATCTCATAAAAAGAGACAGCTATAATGATGAGATTTTTGAGATGCTGAGATGTGATATTTTTTTGTGAATTTAATTATAGAAGGTTGAGTTTCATAGAAAGAGACAGTAGGGTGATAAGACTTATCTAAATGATGGATTTTTTTATATGAATCTCATTACGAGGTAATTAGGAGAGAGAGAGTTGATAGTCTTACGGTGAACCAATGATTGAAAAGAAGAGATTGATAATAGAAAGTTGTCATCAGGTTATGCGAATAATAAATTTTAATATTAAAGGATTATTGATGGAGTTTGGAATACTTTCAGTAAATTTAATTCACTGAGCTTGTGAAGCTCACTCCTCACTGTACAATGATTTTCAGGTAGCAGGCTTGGCAAATAGTTTGATGAGTTGAGGTTCAGAAGAAATCATTTTCTGTAAGCCGCGTACGTGTCATCATCCTCAGACTAATGAGAAAATAAAAACGAAAAATTTATTTGTAAATCCTCATGCATTTTACGGTTTGATGTAAAGTTCTATTGTTAATATTTATTTTTATTGTTGTATATATGTGTTGTGCTGGGATTCTCAAAATGTGATGACATTGTTTCGGGGTGGCCAACCCGGGATGGGTCGTTACAATTTTGGTATCAGAGCATTAGGTTTTATGATTCTGTAGACTGCATAAAAAAGTAAGAAAGTAGAAGATTAAAGTAAATTATAATGAATGGTCTGAGGATGATACGTGGACGCGCTAGAGCTAGATTTAAAATTATTGATTTGAAAGGGCGTGGTAGGCCCACAATATTTTGATAAGTCAAGGTTGAGTCTGAATTTGTGGTTCCTAGAATAGAAAGTGTTGATAATATGATTGATATTAGTAATATAATTGAGGTATGAGAGAATCAGAAGTTGAAAGAGATGAGCTAAGATAAGCTCTTACTCATGCTTTTGAGAAAATGAATGTATCAGATAATCGAGTGGATAACTTATAGCATAGACTTGATAAGCAGACTAGAGCAGTGCCTGACGTTGTTAATTCAGTAATGGTAGACACTTAAAAAGGGGAAAAGTGGATTTATGCATAAAATGCATAGAGATATAAGTAAGCTAAATGCTTTGTTGTTTAAAGGATCTATGAATCCTTTTACACCTGAGTTTTGGGAGAAACATGTAAGAGACATTATTTGGTATTTGACCAGTAAGTGATAGACAGACGATTGTTTTTACTTCGTTTAAGTTAGAAGGAGAAATTTTAGAATGATGGAAGGATATTCTTTCCAAGTAAGTACAAATTTGATAGACCCGTAACCTGAAATAGGTTTAAAGAAGTTTTTTTTTTTTTCTTAATAGATATTTTTTTTCCTTATATCTCTAGAGCTCAACCAGATAGAGATATTATTTATTTGGGGTAAATGTGTTAACTGTGGCTCGTTATGATAGCAGATTTATGGTTTTGTCAATGGTTGTAAAAAAAAAATATAAAAAAAAAATATAAAAAAATAAAAAATTTGGTAAACCAAGAGGAGAAGAACTGTAAGAGGTTCAAAGATGAACTATATTTTAAGGTTTGATCGAAACTATCTTACATGAGGCATATTAATTATGTCAGATTGGTGGGTATATTATTTCAGATCTAGAGAGATGTGATGGAATTTAAGGGAAAGAGAAAGAGTCGTTAAAGAGGCTTAGACAGGAAAGTTATGGAGGTAGTGGCAATATGATTGTGTAGAGTAGGAGACCACCCAAAGGAAGAGTTCATTGTCCCAGGAAACTGAAGAAACAGAGTCAGAGGAACTCATGACATATTACTTCTGTAGCTCAGAATACTATTGGTGAGACCCTTAGATTTGGGAGACAGATTATAAGAACTGGAAGTCATGGTAGAGGAAGTAAGTATGCCACCAAGTGGAAGTGACAATCTGATGTATGATTGGGATATAAAAGTTTATTATAATCAGAAAAGATATTTATCCCAGAATTTTCAAATTTTGAAATACTTTATGTGTGGAGAAGGTGGACATGTCAATGTTGGTTGACTTTGAAGCAACCCATTCTTTTGCATCCAGTATTCATATAAAATCTATTGAAGAATTTATTAGTCCTTGGATTGCAAAATATCCTTGTTAAAGTTCTCACTTGAGATAGAGTGATAATCATGAATATTCATGAGGGATTGTGTGATTCGTACCAGTGACAAAAAAAAATCTAAAGTTGATTTATTATCTTTGAATATAATTTATTTTGGGAAATAATTGGTTATCGATGTTTTATGTTTGGATTGATTATTCCAGAAAGAAGGTTCAAGATATAGACGTGAGATACTTTTAACTATCTTATTTTTGTTCTGGCCAATAGGAGATGATTAAAGAAGGGTTTTAAGGAGTATTGGACATATATCATGAATTATAAAAAGGAGATAGTGATGAAAGAATATTCTAAATTAATTTTTGATGAGTTGTTTAGGTTGCCTCCAAGTAGGGAGATTAAAGTCTCTATTGATGTGATACCAGGATTATCACATATATTTAATAGCACCCTACAGAATGACGTCAGCTGAATTAAGAAAGTTGAACGTACCGTTTTAAGAATTTGTGGATAAACAATTTATCTGACCTAATGTATTTGGGGAGTCAGGTGTTATTAGTGAAGAAGGAAGATGGAACGATAAGGATGTGTATAGATTACAGATAGTTGAATAAGAATAAATACATTTTACCCAAGACGAATTGTTTGAGCAGTTGTAAGAAGTGAGAGTGTTTTCTAAGATAAATCTGAGATCAAATTATCACCAATTGAAGATAGAGAAGGGAAGCATGCCTAAGATTGTTTTTATGACATGTTATGGTTATAAGTTTCTTGTGATGATATTTGGATTAACTAATGTTCCAGAAACATTTATAGACTTGATGAATAAATATTTAAACTGTTTCTTGATAATCTTATGGTTGTGTTTAGTAATGACATTCTGATATATTCTGAGAAGGAAAAACAACATATGGACCATTAAACAGTGTGCCAGAGATTCTAAGGAGAGAGAAATTATAGGCAAAGTTTCTAAGTGTGAATGTTGGTTGAAGGAAATAACTTTCTTTGAACATATAATATTCGGAAACGGCATAACAGTTGATCCACAAAAGGTAGAGATAATGTTAAGTTGAGAGAAACCAACTAATATAACTGATATTAGAATCTTCTTGGGATTAGCTGATTGTTGTAGAAGATTCTTTCAGAATTTGTCTATTATTGAATTGCTGTTGAATGGATTGACCAGTAAAGATGTGAGATTTGTATGGTGAAGGAAGTGTGAGAAAAATTTTCAGTTACTAAAGGAGAAATTGACTACAGCTCCGGTATTGGTGTTTCCTTCTGGTGATGAAGGATTTGTGGTGTATAATGATAAGTCATATCAATGATTAGGATAAGTGTAACATAGAAAAGTTATGGGCTATACTTCTAGGAAATTGAGGATTTATGATAAGAAATTTCCTTACACATGACTTAGAGTTGGCTGCTATAGTGTTTACTTTAAATATTGGAGATATCGTCTTTATGGAGCCACTTATGAGATAGTAAAGTTGGACATACTTACCTAACCAGAGGGAGTTGAATTGGAGGCAGAGATGGTAGATGAAGTTGATTAGTAACGATGATTGCACAGTTCACTATCATCTAGAGCATACGAAGATGATAATTGGTACATTTAGTAGAAAGTCTACAAGAAAGTTAACTGTTATTGGGAGTCCTTATATGAAATTAATGATAAATTTAAGAGAAATAAGAATGAAGTTGAATACCAGTGATAAAGGATCATGGTTAATAAATATGGTTGTATAGTCATCCATAATGAAATGTTTTAGAGATGTAAGGTAGAGATAAAGAGACAGAAAAAGATTAAGCATTGAGTGCTTACCAGAAAGCATTTTGAGTTCAAATATGAAATGAAGGTAGTTTGATGTTGGTACATGGATGGTGTCCCCAATCAAGTAACAAAAAGAAATATAGAGGATTGAGACAGAAATTCTGATGGTCAAGATTGAAGAAGGATGTAGTTGAGATTGTGATATTGTATGGAGTATCATTGAGCATAATGTTAAAGAAAGATACTAGATTTATATCTTGGTATTGGGAGAGGATTTCAGAAAGCCACGGGTACACAGTGGTAATATAATAAATTTTCATGCTCATATTGGATTTTTAGAATACTAGAAAATATGCTAAGAACAAATGTGATAAATTTTTCAGTAAATTGATATGCTTACATGCCATTGATTGAAGTTGTTTATAATAATCAAGTATCAAATTTGTATTGGGATGGTACTCATTGAGACATCGAAAGATATGAGGTATAGAACTCCTATATGTTGGGAAGAAATGAAAGAAAAATATATCTGGTCTATTTATTATTGAGCTAGAGATGATCAAATTTGTTAGAGAAAACCGTAAAGCAACCTAGAGTTGACCTCTTGAGTCTTAAGTAGGTGATTGGGTGTATTGAGAAATATCTCAATGAAAATGTATATTGAGATTTAAATAGAAAAAGAAAGTTGAATCCGAAGTATGTGGGACCTATGAGAATGTTGAGAAAGTTGGATTAGTTGTGAGTAACTTGAATTTGCCTTCGGAATTAAAACATTTATATAATGTATTTCATGTTTCACTTTTAAGAAAGTGTTTACATGATATTTCAAGCTAAGTTATGGAAATTCAAAAAAAAAAAAATTTGGACCTATATATAAGTACCAGCGAGAATTTTGGACAAAAAAGAGTAAGTCTTGTGTAAAAGAATAATTTCACTAGTGTAAAGTTCGATGGCTGAATAAGGATGTTGAAGAAATTTCATGAAAGCGTAAGACAAGTATGAAGAAAGATTATTTATATTTTGATTATGGAGTAAAGTAAAGAAATTTCGAGGACGAAATTTTTGTAAGGTGGGTAGAATTGTAATATCCGTATTCATGAATTAAGGGTAAAGAAGTAATTTGATAAATATGTCATGAATTTTAATTAATATATTTATGTGAAGGATTAATATTGAATCAAATAAAAAAAAATGTGAACAGTAAATTGTGAATAGTAAATCGTGAATAGAAAAAAGGGTGAATAGTAAAAAAAAATCTGGGACGTGAAAGTCCCAGACCAAAGACAAGAATAAATAAAATAAAAGAAAAAGAAAAAGGAAAAAGGAAAAAGTAAAGGAAAAGAAGGAAAGAAAATATAAAAAAAAATGGTGCTTCCACCATTACTTAGTGGAGGGTTTTTTTAAAAAATAAATAAATAAATAAAAAGAGACAAAACAAAATGATGAGAGAGTTAGGTGGGAGGGGGGTGGCTGCTAAAGACTAATAAAAAGAAAAAAAAATATATATTAAAATATTATATTAAAAGAAAAGTTAAAAAAAAAAATTCAAAGTCAAAATTGGCAGCCTTGCTGCCAAGTATTTGTTAGGTGGGAAAGAGTTCAAAAACGTGGAGAATTTTTTTAAAAAGGCTTGCAATTTTGGTGGAAGGGGAGGCTGAAGCACTTCGCCTATATATATATAAGTTGTATACTGAACGATTTCAATCGTTCAGTTTCTTTCTTTCAAATTCTTGTATTTCTCATAATATTTGGAGACCAAAAAAAAAAAGTCAAAAGAGCAAAATTTTGAAAGAGTTTTCTGCAGAATTTTATAGAAGATCATGAGAAGCTATCAGTATTATGAGGTAATAGTTTAATATTTATTTTTGAATTTTTAGCATATACGAAATTCTCGGAGCTCAAAGTGAGAATTTTCATAGGGAGTGGTTTTCAATGAATTTAAGAAATAATTAGAAATTTAATAAAAATATTATGTCAGGTGTTGACTATCCTACAACGGGAGAAATTTCTGAGAAGAACCGGGAAAAGCAAGAAGGTGACCCACGAGTAGCTTTAAATGCTACAGGGTGAGTTGGATTTACTTTAAGTAGTCTAAATGAAAAATCAATTATTTGGTGATAATATTAATTTTAATTATTTAAGTATGCTTGGGTGATAGATGAAAAATTGATTTATGGGTATGATAGAAAATTTAGACATGTAGAAATATTTTTCGGTGAGAGATGATATTTTTAGAAATCATAAGTTTATTTGAGAATAAAAGCAATAAATAAATTATTGATGAGATGTATTGATGTTTTAATACGAGTTATGACGAGATGAATTTTAGTAGATCTTGACAAATTTTGGTGGATGATTTGAGATGAAATTTAGTGGATCTTGACAGACTTTAATTGATTATTTGATGTGATTTGGGAAGAGAAGAATTTAGTAGAATTTTTATATAATTTGATAAAAAATCAGGATAGCCAAATTAAGTAGTTTGAATCTTTATATTGTTTTTATATTACTGTTTATATTACTGTTTCATATCATTTTTCATGCGCATATGCATTTAATAATATAACCGAAAGAACCGGGAAGGCAGCCGGTCTAATGAAATAACCGTGACAGCCGGTATATGCTGGGATGAAAAGTGAAAACCGTGATAGCCGGTATATGCTGGGATGAAAAGTGAAAACCGTGACAGCCGGTATATGCTGGAATTAACCGGGAAGGCAGCCAGTCTAATGAGAATAAAAGAACCGGGAGGGCAGCCGGTCTAAGATAATAACAACCTGTCGACAGGTGGGAAGACGTTCCCATCATAATCATTCATGCATCTGCATCTGTTTTAATTATTGTTGCATTTTTTTGAGATGTGGTATATTAATTGTGAATTAAATTATAGATGGCTGGGTCTCATAAAAAGAGACAGCTATAATGATGAGATTTTTGAGATGATGAGATGTTGTATATTAATTGTGAATTAAATTATAGATGGCTGGATCTCATAAAAAGAGACAGCTATAATGATGAGATTTTTGAGATGCTGAGATGTGATAATTTTTTGTGAATTTAATTATAGAAGGTTGAGTTTCATAGAAAGAGACAGTAGGGTGATAAGACTTATCTAAATGATGGATTTTTTTTATATGAATCTCATTACGAGGTAATTAGGAGAGAGAGAGTTGATAGTCTTAAGGTGAACCAATGATTGAAAAGAAGAGATTGATAATAGAAAGTTGTCATCAGGTTATGCGAATAATAAATTTTAATATTAAAGGATTATTGATGGAGTTTGGAATACTTTCAGTAAATTTAATTGACTGAGCTTGTGAAGCTCACTCCTCACTGTACAATGATTTTCAGGTAGCAGGCTTGGCAAATAGTTTGATGAGTTGAGGTTCAGAAGAAATCATTTTCTGTAAGCCGCGTACGTGTCGTCATCCTCAGACTAATGAGAAAATAAAAACGAAAAATTTATTTGTAAATCCTCATGCATTTTACGGTTTGATGTAAAGTTCTATTGGTAATATTTATTTTTATTGTTGTATATATGTGTTGTGCTGGGATTCTCAAAATGTGATGACATTGTTTCGGGGTGGCCAACCTGGGATGGGTCGTTACACTTACTTTGCTTCTAAGTCTTCAGAAATACTTCAAGGTTCCATTGACCGCGCATTACTTCTAAGGTGAGTTCCTTTATCCCTAAAATCAAAATAAGACTATATAAATAGAATTAAAACAATAATATGTTTTGTCATTATCTAAATAAATATGGGGTCAACACTTGAATCCACAACAGTCACAAAGGTATGCGATATTTAAGGTTTAGTCTACATAAGGAAAATTTTGAACTAGGATTTCTCTCTATAATTTTTCTCTCTTTTTGGATTAGAAAAGACTAAAATATTTTAGGAGAAACTTGTGTGTAGAATTTGTGCTAGCAAAAATTTACACACTAACAAAATATTTATAATGTTAGGGTTATTTACAACTAATCATTAATTACAAACTAAACCCCTGCAGTTATTTCCTAATTACACATTGTACCTAATTACACATTGTACCTTTTATGTGTAGCCCCTTAGGTTCAAATTAATCTGGTTGTAAGCTATAACTTTTATGTTATTGTAATTAGAACCCTTTCCAATTAATTAGAACTCCTAATTTATGTTGAATCAAAATCTTTTTTGATTCTCCATTTTATGAGAATTAATTAATTGTCCATAAATTAATTCTTACAGCTTCTACAATCATGAGTGACACCCAAAAACATATCATGACTACCTAGATAATGTGAATTTGGTTTATGAAACCTTGAACCTTTTCGTTATCAATTATTGTGTAATTCAATCATTCTATCACACAATGTCCCAATTAAGCTAGATAAGGTATGAAATTCCTGTCAAACCCATAACATTAATTATATGTGTCTAGATCTCAAGACTATAACTCTAATGGTGAAATTAGAAAATCTTTTCTAATTCTCATTGTGAATTGGCCAAGGAGCTTCTTGAGTTATATCTTAGTAGATCACAAAAGGATATTCTATCTATTTGCTTAAGAGTGATAGATTCGTTATTGCACACTCATATATCTCTAAATAAAACTCATTATACCCAATTACTACTTACTAAGGATCTATGAATAGAACCATATTAAATAGCATCAAAGTATAATAAGTACTACATAGAAGATAACCATGGTGCTTCAAATCTAAGGATCATATGCACAACTGTAACATAAGAACTAACTATTGACGGACAAGAAAAACTCCATGTAGGTGTTCTTAAGTTGAGTCATATTCAGTGAACTCATTCTCCAATGAGCACCCACATACTTGTTTTAGTGTCTTGCATACAAGTGACATTGAGATCAGTCACCCTCCCAATTGTGCAAACATAGTATATACCAATCTAATCAGATTACTAATATTTAATTAGTATCCTATGACCAAGAACATTTAATTATAAAGCTTTCGAGAAGATTACGTCTCATTATTATCATAATCCTATCTCCATTGCTCTTATTCTATGGACTTTGATAAGTGCTTAAATATTCATATTTAAGCCGCTTATCTATATTTGTTGAGCTCTTAGTTTGTGTTATTTCATCATATTTTATCTCCTTTCTGTGTTTACTGTGTTTTTCTAGGTTTTTGGAGCATTATGGAATTATCCAGCTTAAAGAGCAAAATAAGGAAAAGCTAGAATCTGCTATTGTGATCGAGTGCATTCGTGCAGTATGGCGGCTGGGCCTTTTTTAGAAAGGAGAGAGATGATTATCAGTGCACCATGCCGATCGAGCGCACCATGTTGAGAGAGAGACGATTAAGAGAGCACGTCTCTTTTATTTTAGATTTGAAGAAAAGAAAGATCCAAATTTTAGCAGCCTATCATCTAGGGACTTTTTCTCTCATTTAAATGAAGATTTTATTTGAGTATATGAGCTACTAAAATAAAAAAGACATGGGCATAAGTTTTGAGTGGCATGTGAAGGCTTAAATCCCACATCCCACATCCCACATCGGTTGGAAACATATTGCACTCATGGAGTTTCCCTATAAAAGCCCCATTTCACTTCATCTTTAGTGTGGATCTCAAAGGCTTTGCTAGCAAGGAGGAAAGCACCGAATAGCAAAACAAAAAGAAGAAAAAACAAAGAGAAGAGCTATAAGTGGAATTTCGCTCTCAATGTATTTTTAGCTTTATTTTATTTCTTTTGTGTTTTAAAGTTTAATATTTAGCATTTTAATTGTGAAATTTATTTTCATAATCATGAGAGGCTAAAACCTTCATCTAAGGTTGAAGATGAAGCCTCGCCATTAATTAGCATTATATTTTCATATATGTTCGTACAATTCCGATATTTTTGTATTGATGTTCTATTTCAATTCAATTGTTTGAGTAAATTCTTATGATTGATTGTTTTGTTTATAAATTATTCAAATTAGATATTTAATGTGTTTCATCTGACGGATACATCGAATCATTCAAATTACATCGGATATCCATTGTGATTCTAAAGTAAACGGATACATTGGATGATTTGATTTAATTAGGTTATTCATTGTGATTTGTATATCGATGGATTCATGGAATTATTTGATAAATGACTTTTATATAGAACATACATAGGATGTAATTGCTTGTCGGTTGTAGGAACAAAATCATGATATATGCTTTAATTTGGTGGGGTGGACTCAGAAACCTTAGTGCTTTTATCATTTATTTTAAATCAATTTAGTTTAGTTTATATTCTTTACACGACACAGTTCAAAATTCGGAACTAGGTTAAAATAGGTTTAGTTTAGATAAAAATCTATTTTCACGATGCAATTCCCTATGAATTCGACCTCGCACTTGCACACACTATATTGCAAACGACTCGTGCGCTTGCGAGTGATTTAAAACTACCAACAAGTTTTTGGCCCTGTTGCCGGGGGATTTGTTTTGTTTGTGAAAATTAAATTTTTGTCTGAATTAATTTTATTTTTCTACTAGTTTAGTTAGCATTTTTGTTTTATTTTTATTTTTGCAATTTTATTCTAGTTTATTTGTTTCTATTTGCAATTGCCCATAAAAAATAAAATATATATATAAAAAAAACAAAAGAAAATTTTGATGTTTGATCTGTTTTTGCAGTCTGTCGAATCACACTTTACCTATGCTCGAGCGCATCTCCGCAGACAGTATCAGCAGAACGACAGCAGCTGAGAAAAAAAAATTTGCCAATTTTTGTTGGCCCATTTTGTGAGTATTATGTTTTCTATTTTTGCATTTATTTTATTGTTATTTGTTATTTGTATTTTATTTTATTCTTTTGTTTATGCTAGTTAGTTATTTTATTGCTTTTTGTGTGGTGTATACTTGGTCGGAGATCCCTGAACTTAGAGTTGATACATTTAGATCCCGAAATAAAAAGAACTCTTAGGAGAAATAAGAGAGCATTTGTTGAGAGAGAGACGATTGAGATGGGGGACAATTTAAGGAATGCAAATCAACCGGAGAATGTAGAGCCACTTAGAGCTTGGAACATGGACTTCACTACATCCCTTAGGGATTTGTTCACACCCGTTGCAACTAACTCCCCTTTTTATATAGTGTTGCCACCAACCAATGCTACCCATTTTGATCTAAAGCCATATGTCATCCAACTCTTACCCTCATTTCATCGCTTGGATCTTGAAAATCCTTACAGCCATGTGAAGAAGTTCAAAGATATTTGTGCCACATTCAAGTTCTAGAACTTTTTTGATGAGTCAGTTCATCATAGACTTTTCTCTTTTTCTCTTCACGATAGAGCTAGGGCATGGTTGGATTCCAACACGCCCGGGTTTATTACATCTTGGGAAAGCTTGTTGAGTAAATTCTATAATAAGTTTTTCCAATGTCCAAAGTGAATGAGTGCTGAAAAGAGATTAGTTCTTTCATTCAGGAGGAGGATAAGAAGTTTTCTGAGAGTTAGGAGCATTTCAAAGAGTTACTGATCAGATTCCCTCCACATGGATATGAGAAGTGGAGACTCGTTCAGTTCTTCTACCAAGGGTTGACTCAACCCAACTGTAGCATGATCGACCCTATGAATGGGAGGGGGGCATTATTAAGTCTGACGGGGGATGAAGCATACAAGGCATTGGACAAGTTGTCTAACAACTCGAAACAGTGGGATTTTTCAAGCTGTCGAGACAAGTCCATTCGTGCCCCTAAGAAAGGAGGCATCTATGAGATTAAGGAGGACATTGACTTGAAGATAAAGATAGATGCTCTCACCAAGAAGGTTGACACTCTCACTGTGGGCCAGTCCATTAATGCAGCTGATGAGAGTCATAAAATGTATCTTAATAGTATTTATTTGTTAGCATTTTAGGGTTGATTTAGGGCTGAATTACACATTTATGCCTTAATAATTCTAAAGTGTCATTCTTGGTTCATTGATTTATTTCGATGAATTTTTAGGTATTTTGGGTTTAAAAGAGATGAAAAAGCTAACGTTGCTTAAAACACGAAGATTCTATGCATATTGTAGTGAAGGAATGGTTTCGGAAGGACAAAATGAAGAGAAACCCATTTCTAGGGTTCCATGCTGCAGCGAGCCTAGGTTTGAGCCGCAGCCACCAGAACCATCAGCTTCTGAGCTAGAGGCTGGACTCAAGGCTGTGCGCCGCGGCCTCCAGAGCCCTTAAAAAGTCAGGATCTAGGGTGGTGCCGCGGCGAGGAAAGGCTGAGTCACGGCGCGAGCACGATCCCCTTTTTCTGTTTCATGACTTTATTAGGGCTTTAATGACATTTTTGGACCCGAAAATACCCTTGAACCTTTTGGGGTATTAATAGAAAACTTAGGTTTGATTGAAAAGGAGGCTGGAATTAGGAGAGCTACCACATTCTTCTCCATTTTAGGTGATCAAGCATGAGCCTAATGTCCAACTAATCTCCAAGCAAGGCAAAAAGATGAATTCCTAGGTGTAGTTGTTCTTATTTCTATTCTTGATTCAGCTGTATGGATTCATTGTTAAACATTGTTTATGATTTACTCTTTGATTAAGTAAGAATGAGATTATTTATTCTTAATCTGGCGATTAAATCTTTCTCCTCCATATAAGTCTAGTCAAGCTCTTCTTATGTCAAGTTGTTAGATATAATTGATTTCGGTAGATTTATCTTATAGGTTTGTCTATTACTGCGGTATTGTTATTGAAATATATTGTCGTTTCTTGATAATCTATAAGATAGGTCATGTGTGCTTCAATCAGAATTAAAGAGTAATTTGTAGCAATTACATTAGGATGTTTATGTGCTTTGCTTGAATATTTACCGATTGCTTGTTTGGGATGTGAAACCAGCAATTGAGATAAAACTATTGAGTCAAGATAGGGATAAGGCAACGAACTTAGGAAGGATTCCTAGAACCTTGTTATTTCCTTACTGAATCTTTCGTCATATTTTCATAACTCTCATATAATTTCATTCGTAAAACAAAGATTCACTTATTTGAATTTAATCGTTTCGTGTTAAGGTTTACATTTTCTCTTGTAGTTCGCTTTTCCTCGTGGGATCGACACCTCAGCTATACATAATAATCGCGTGTTAGTTTGAGCGTAATCAAATTTTGGCGCCATTGCCGGGGAAACGCGCTTAAGTATAAGGAAGATTGTCAACTTTGAGATAAGATGGTAATAGTGTTCTTTCCTCTTTGTTTTGATTTTCTAAATTTTTTTGTTTTATTCATTTCCCCTCTAATTCCTTTGGTGTATGCTTAGACTGAGAGATACGCGAGGTAGATTCATTAAAAGACCCAAAATTGAGTTATCCTCTCCTTCCATGTCCGTTAGTGAAACCTCGCCTAGATCAAACCATAATGCACACCCAAACAAGAATTTAGAGGATTTTGTTAACATGATCGACAATCATAATGAGAATGTTGCTAGGACACTTAAGGACTACTTGCATCCTAGCCGAACAGCCACACCATCTTGTATCATGTTCCCCCCTAATGACCAACAACCTAAGTTTAAGCCGGGCATGATTCAATTGCTACCAACCTTCCATGGGTTTGAGAATGAGAGCCCCTATGTCAATATTAGGGAATTTGAGGAAGTAGTAGCAATCTTTCAAAGTAGGGCTGATATAGTAGACACCATCAAACTTAGGTTTTTCTCCTTTTCACTTAAAGAAAAGGCCTAGGTTTGGCTGTACTCGTTAAGGCCTAGGTCTATAGGTTGTTGGGATGAGATGACTCAAGCCTTCTTCTAAAAGCATTTCCCAACCCATAAGACCAATAACCTCAAGAGACAAATCTCAAACTTTGCACAAAAGGAGAGTGAAACCTTATATCAAGTTTGGGAATGTTTAAAAAACCTTTGAATTCTTGTCCACACCATGGGTATGAGAGTTGGCGGGTAGTTAGCTATTTCTATGATGGATTTCTAAGTAAGAAAAGGCAATTCATAGAAATGATGTGTAATGGATATTTTCTTCAGAACGATCCCGACCAAGCCAAAGATTTTCTAGATGATCTATCTGAAAAAGCCCACACTTGGATAGGACCGAATACCATGGAAAGTACTAAGAGAAATCGAACCACTGGAATTTATCAAATTAAGGAAGAGGATAGCCTTAAATCCCATTTAGAGGTCCTAACTAAAGAAATTGAAGTTTTAAAAACCAAGGATGCTAGAGCCCCCGAACCGGTTGCTAGAGTAGAGTCCCATGAACCTTGTTTTATATGTAATGGGGTGGATCATGTACCTAAAGATTGTCCAACCTATTTTGAGATGAAGGGAGAGTGTAATGCTTTAGGTATACCCTTTAGGAAACCATACTCATCCTACTCTAACACCTACAATCCCAGTTGGAAGAATCACCCTAATTTTAGTTGGAGATCCGATCTACAACCTCCTGCCTACTCTAGTACCCAATAGAAACCGGAAGCAACTTCATCTAATGCACCGCAACAATCTTTACATTTGGAAGATGTTTTTAAGTCATTTTTGCAGACACAGGCTAAGAGTGTGGAAGAGCAAGGCAAGATGAATCAACGGTTGCTTAAGGATCAACAAGGGATCAAAGAGGAACAAAAGGTGATAAAGAGTCAACTCACCAAGTTGACTAGTTTCTTGACTATTCAATAGCAAGATTATTTTCCTTCGCAGCCACAACCTAATCCAAGGGGACAACATATAGCACAAACCTCCGATCTTGACAATCAAAATATTAAAGAGGTTAATGCCATGATTATTCGCAGCGGTAAGAAAATTGATGGGCCCACTCTACCATCAAACTTGATTCCTAACACCATGAGCAGCAAGGATGAATCCCCCAAGGAACAAGATGCCTATAGTGATTCTTTACCGGTGCCTTTCCCTCAAGCATTCCTTAAACCTAAGGAGAGAAATTCAGCATTAAAATGTGAGATTCTTGAACAACTTCAGCATGTTAAAATTAACCTTTATCTTCTTCATGTCATAAAACAGGTTCCCAACTATGCTAAAGTCATTAAGGATCTATGTATACTCAAGATGAGGCATAATGTGAAGAAGACGACATTCTTAACGGAGCAAACAAGTGTGGTAATTGATAGCAACACACCACCCAAATATAAAGATCCGGGCTGTCCAACGGTGGCTTACCAAATTGGAAACAAATCTTGTGGCCAAGCATTGCTAGATTTGGGGGCTAGTGTGAACCTCATACCATACTTCATTTACTTGCAACTCAGTTTAGGTGAGATCAAACCGATCTCTGTGGTACTTCAACTAGTGGATCTTTCGGTAAGAAAACCAAGAGGTATTGTGGAAGATTTTTTATTGCAATTTGACAAATTCTATTTTCCCATTGAATTTTTGGTTTTAGATACCATTTCTATTGTGAATACGGAGTCAAAAATTCCTTTGATACTTGGAAGACCATTCCTTGCCACCACCAATGCCCTTATTAATTGTAGGAATGGCCTACTGACATTATCATTTGGAAATATGACTCTAGAGGTGAATGTTTTTCGAGTTGCAAGGCAGTCACATGAAGAGGATGAGTGTTTCGACACTTATATGATTGATAAGTTTATTTTGGAGGATGAGTACATTAAAGATAATTCTAACTCTTTGGAATTCCTTCTTAATAATTTTGATTTTGAAGATTCTTCTATTTATCCTCATGCCATTAATGTTGTTGATGTTTTTGATAAGTCACAGGGATTTATTAAGAAATCATGGCAACCATACTTTGAGGAGTTGCTTAAAGAAAGCGAGGCACCAAACTCTCTTCCGAGGAGACACCAATGCTTAATTTAGCTCCGCTACCTAAAGGACTCAAACATGTTTTTTTAGGCCCAAGTGATACCTTTCCGGTTATTATTTCCTCCGAACTAAGTGATGTGCAATGTGATCAATTGTTGAATTTGTTAAGAGAACATAAATCTGCACTAGGTTGGACCATGGCCGAAATAAAAGGTGTGAGCCCCTTAATTTGTTCCCATAGAATTTATCTAGAAGAATGAGCTAACCCTCGTAGAGATCCACAAAGAAGGCTAAATCCAACTATGAAAGAGGTAGTTAAGAAAAAAGTCTTAAAAATGTTGGATGCGGGAATTATATATCCAATATCGGATAGTAAGTGGGTTAGTCCAACCCAAGTAGTTCCAAGAAAGCCGGGGTGACTGTGGTAGAAAATGAAAAGGGAGTGTTAGAACCAACTAAGGTAGTGACCGGGTGGTGTATGTGCATAGATTATAGGAAACTTAATTCGACTACTCGGAAAGACCATTTTCTTTTCCCATTCATAGATCAAATTTTAGAACGTGTGGCTGGTCATCATTTCCATTATTTTTTAGATGGGTATTTGGGATATTACCAAATAGGAATTGCCTTAGACGATCAAGAGAAGACCACATTTACTTGTCATTTTAGTACTTTTGCTTTTCGGAGAATGTCTTTCGGTTTGTGTAATGCACCAGCTACTTTCAAAGATGCATGATGAGTATTTTCAGTGACATGGTTGAAAAATGTGTGGAAGTGTATATGGATGATTTAACCGTGTTTGGAACTTCTTTTGATTCATGTTTATCTAATTTGAAAAAAAAATTATGCAAGTGTGAAGAGAAAGAACTTATGCTTAATTGGGAGAAGTGTCATTTTATGGTGTTTTCCGGAATAGTCTTGAGCCATATAGTGTTCGAAAAGGGGATAGAAGTGGATAAATCGAAAATTGAATTGATCTCTAAACTACACTCCTAAGAATATTAAAGATGTTAGGTCTCTCTTAGGGCATGCCGGGTTTTATAGATGGTTTATTCAAAATTTTAGTGCTACCTCTAGACCATTATGTAACCTTTTGATGAAGGATATTGAGTTTAAATGGAGCCCCGAATGTCAGCAAGCCTTTAGGACACTTATCTCTAAGCTTATAACCGCCCCTATTATGCAATCACCGGACTTTACTTTGCCTTTTGAGATTATGTGTAATGCTAGTGACTATGCTGTAGGGGCTGTTCTAGGACAAAGAAGGGAGGGAAAACCATTTGTGTTTTATTATGCTAGTAGAACCTTAAATCATTCTCAAATGATGTACACCACAACCGAGAAAGAATTACTAGCAGTAGTATTCGCATTGGATAAATTTTGCTCTTACTTGATTGGTTCACCTATCACTATATTCACAGATCGTTCCGTCCTTAAATTTCTTTTCTTCAAAACGGATGATAAGGCCTGTTTGATATGTTGGATTTTGCTTTTGTAGGAATTTGACTTGACCATCAAAGACAGAAAGAGGGTGGGAAATGTTGTAGTGGATCATCTATCTTGCTTGGAATTTAAGAATGATGCTGACATTTTGCCCATTCGGGAAGCCTTTCCAGATGAGAAATTATTTTCTGTCCTTGGTCACACACCATAGTATGCCGACATTGCAAACTACTTGGTTTCCTGTCAAGTCCCATCTATATGGAGTGCACAAGATAAGCGTAAGTTTTTGGCTGAGGTAAAGAACTTTTATTGGAATGACCCTTATCTTTTTAAATATTGCCCCGACCAAATAATAAGAAGATGCATTCCGGATATGGAAGTTGATAGTGTGTTAACTTTTTGTAATACCTATGTTTGTGGTGGCCACTTTTCTATTAAAAAGACAGCCGCAAAAATTTTGCAATGCCGTTTTTATTGGCCTACTTTATTCAAGGATGCTAATGAGTTTTGTCGATCATGTGAAAGATGTCAAAGGTTAGGTTCATTGTCCCACCGTCATATGATGCCTCTCAACCCGATCTTAGTGGTGGAAATCTTTGATTGTTGGGGGATAGATTTTATGGGACCATTCCCACCTTCTTTTGGGTATCTTTACATTTTGCTTGTCGTTGATTATGTTTCTAAATGAGTTAAAGCCATACTTTGCCGCACTAATGATAATACAGTTGTTGTTAAATTTCTAAAAGATCATATTTTATATAGGTACGGTACTCCACGTGTTATAATTAGTGATCAAGGGTCATATTTTTTTTACCGTTCTTTTAAGGCTTTAATGCGTAGGTATGGAGTCACCCATAAGGTTTCTACAGCTTATCATCCACAAACCAATGGCCAAGCGGAACTAGCAAATAGGGAGATTAAGTGAATACTTGAGAAAACAGTAAATCCCAATCGAAAAGATTGGTCCTTGCGCCTATTGGATGCACTTTGGGCGTACCAGACAACATACAAGACGGTTCTTGGAGCATCTCCTTATCGGTTGGTATTTGGCAAAGCATGTCACTTGCTAGAAGAACTTGAGCATAGGGCATATTGGGCTATTCAAAATTTTAACTATGATTTTAAGATGTCCGGTGAGGAGAGGAAAATGCAACTTTGTAAACTTGCAGAGTTGAGGGATGATGCATATGATAATGCTAAGGACTTAAAGTCAAGAATGAAAGCGGTGCATGATCAAAAAATACTTCGGAAAAATTTTGAACAAGGTAATAGAGTTTTTCTGTATGACTCGCGGTTACATTTCCATCCGAGAAAATTGCAATCACGATAGAAGGGACTTTATGTTGTGAAGAGTGTTTTTCCAAATGGAGTAGTTGAGGTTGAAGATCCTTTCGACGGTCGTACATTTTGAGTTAATGGCCAAAGGTTGAAGCTCTACTTGGAACATGAACGTGTTAAAGATAGCCCTGAAGAGATCTCTTTGGTGGCCCCGGTTTATGCTTCTTAATCAGGTACTTTCGTTCCATTGTACATTAGTTTTAATTTTGTTAAGTCTTTGTTAATTTTCTAATTTTTGTTTCTAGTTGAGTCAATCTTAGTTTTAAGTTTAATTTTCATTTTGATTTAATTTAATTTTTAATCTTAGATTTATTTTTAGTAATTTTAATTTACATTTTTTATACCCCTTTTATTTTTACAGCCCATTAGAAGTCCACATCTCCCAGTGTGCGCCGTGGCCCAGCCCATGTTGCGCCTTACCTAACCGAGCCCACTAAAAATCCATCTCCCAGTGCGCGCCACGGCCCAGTCCATGTCGCGCCTCACCCAACCGAGTCCATTAAAAATCTATCTCCCAGGTCGCACTGCGCCTCAGCCCAGGTCGCGCCATAGCGCACAGCACGGTAATTTGGGGCTTTAGGTCTTCACACCGCGGCGCACACCCGTGACCTGCACTTTAGAAAGGCCATTTCCCCCTCTTCTTCTTCATTTTCCTTTGAAAACAAACAGCCCATTTTCTATTCTCTCTCATCCACTCTCCAAATCCACCCTTACCCATCTCATTTTTCTCATTATTTCTTGATTCTAACACAATTCCTTAAGGAATTTCTCACTTATATTGCAGATTTTGCTGCAAATTTCTCCAAAAAGCTTTGGTTCTAAGAGAATTTTGGGATTTTAAGAGGATTTCAAGTTTGTGGGTCTTCTCTCCAACTTTGGGCATCAAGTAAGATCAATTTCCTACTCTTTGTTGTGGACTTGTGATATTTGAGTGGTTGCATTTGATTTAGTTCTCTTGTCTTAGAACAATTTGTTCCAATGGCACCTAAAACTAAGAGACAAAGGGGAAAACAACCTCAAGAGTATGATGAGAGTAAATTTGTTAGTCACAATGCTAGTGAGAGGTATGTTAGTTTGATGCATACTAGGAGGCCCATTCCTGAAAGAGGTTTCACTATCATAGAGAGGGGAAACCCAACTTTGTTTATGATGATTAGTAATAGGAATTGTGGTGCATTTGGGAGACAACCACCTAATTCCATTATTAATGTGGTTAGAGATTTTTATGCTAATGCGGAAGAGCATAGAAATGGAAGAGTGATGGCTAGAGGAAAAACAGTTTCTTTTGACAGTGCATCTATTAATAGATTTTATGGGCTACCCGATATTAAGAATAGCGAACATACTGCTTATTTGTCTAATGTTGACTATGATGCGGTTTGTAACACACTCTGTATTCCGAGCACGACTTGGAAGATGTCGCGTGGTAATCTTAAGACCTTACCCGATACTTCTTTGACTGTGAATGCTCGGGCTTGGCAATACTTTGTGTGTTAGAAGATGATGCCCGCTACGTATTATAGCGATGTTACTGTTGAGAGGGCTGTTCTTATATATGGTATTTTGATGGGTATGACGATTGATGTGGGCAAAATAATGTTTAATTCTATCAACCACACTGCCCTATCCCATTTACTCACACTCTCTCTATCTCTTCCCTCGTCCACAACCATCTCACTGTCACAGCTCCACACGGTAGAGCATTTAACATGGCTTTAACAGTCGCAAACTCCATCACACACTGCTTTTTAATATGTTTTTATCTCCTATTATATGTTATCTGGTGTGTTGATTAAATCTTTTCATACTTGCAGGAGGTTGGAAAAAGATTGGTGTGATTTCTACAGCTTCTCATTTTCGTTGCACAGAAGCTGTTCAATAAATTGCCTGAGCCACTGCGCTCGAGTGCACACCATCTGTGATCGAGCGTAAGTCCTCTAGTGCGATCGAGCGCACAAAAGCCTATGATCAAGCGCAATATTGACAGTACCCACAGCTTTAGACCTCAGAAAACGGCCTCCACTTCTCGAGCCTCCGGCAGTCGCTCCTAGTCCACTCGGCCTAGTTTCGAGCAGTGTGATATCCTATTCGAGACTATGTTCAACATAGATGAAGATTTCAAGAGTTTAGATGCCACAAGATGGGTAGTCCAAGAGTTCAAGGCCCAGGGTCTCAAGCAGCTGTTCAAACCGGTTTGTTCGACAGCTTACACCATATTTGTGGTCAATTCTACGAGAATTTGACCTATGACTGCACCAAACCAGATATTTTATCCTCTTCAGTCCAGGGAAGATTCATAGAGCTGACCACCATAGACATCACCACTGCCCTCCACTGCTATGATGAGTCCCTTCCGGAGGACAGACATATGGAGGAGCAGCCAAACCCGTTTTCTCTGCCACACAACATAGAGGACATGTGTGCGGATCAGTATGCGGACCAGCACAACAATGCAAGGAGCTGGTCAAGGTTACCTCCCCGCTTATGGTTTGTGGACTCTATCCTCCAGCATAACGTGTGTCATTTGGGGTATAAGACATAGATGAGGGATCAGTTTCTACAGGCTCTCTATACCTTTCACCGGGGTCACTGGTACTCCATCCCAGCAGCTAAATGGAGTCAGATACACAAGTTCTGGGACCATGTGCATAGCTGTTAGACCACCACGGCTAATGCATGAGGGCTCTCTTTCCCCTTCTTGCTCAGTCATATCTTCAAGAAGAAGGGGATCAGAAACTCCTCCGTCAATGGCCTAGTTAGTGATCATCCATTCTTCGGGAAGGCCCAGTGAAGCCTTAGCCAGTCCCGCATGCCTCGAGGACTCCGAGTGCATATTGCTATTGCTGAGCCTGAGGCCGATGATCCCATGGATTCTGAGCACCTAGCAGTGAGCCCTACTTGGGAGGCCTTTATGGCTTCCGTAGCCGCTATGTATTCTGCCTCGGTTGTTATGAGTGATACCACCGGCTGCCACTGAGCCTTCAAATACCTCAGCAATCTCTTTATACCAAGCCAATGCTTCTTTCCGGGATTACTCACAAATTTGCTGAGAACACCCATTGCCCAAGAAACCCTTAACCAGTTTCTCTCATTTTCTTGGATTCTACACATCCTAAGTATTTTTTGTGTAAGGCTGAGATCCTTCCTCTTGAACTCCTCACTGAGTTAAGATGTAAACTTTTCCATCATCTCCCTGCTGTTCTGAACCAACAGCACATCATCGACATAGATGAGGATACTCACCATCTTCGCCACCTTGTGTCCAGGTGAGAAACTTTATGTGAAATCTATGTCTTCTCTTCTTGTGAACCCATTCGCCACCAGCTTAGCCTTGTTCCGGACTTCATCTCCTGGAGGGTACCCTTCTTTGATCTTATAAGTGCACTTACATTCCATAACTTTTTGCTTTCCTGGAATTTTCATCAATTCCTAGAAGTTGTTCTTCCTCAAAGAATCCATTTCTTCCTCCATAGCTAGCTTCCACTTTGACGAATCTTTACACTCCATGGCATCCGTGTAAGTCTCTTGTTCACTCATCTCTCCTTCTGTCCAAGGAGCTGCTGCATCCACAGCATCCGCAAACCCATATCTTGAAGGTGGTCCAACCAGCCTTCCTTCCCGGTCTCTTGTGAGCTGGTTGTCATTCCGACTTGCTGCACCAAACTCTTCTTGTTCAGCCTCTTCTTGAGTTTCTTGAGTTTGGCCTTCATCCAAGGACTCTACCTGGTCTGAACCTTCTTGCCTCCTCTGCTCTACCTAAACCAAGTTCTCCTTGATGCAATGCTCCACAACTTCCGGTTTGGTTTGCTCACTAGCCCCTGCAGGGTTAGTTTTCTCCAAGTAGGGAAATAATAATTCATTAAAAATAACATCACTACTTATAATCAGTTTCATATAATCAGTTTCATGCCCTTCTTTTCTAAGGACCACAACCTATTTCCCTTATCTCCATCACCATATCCTAGAAATGCATATTTTCTAGATCTTGGGCTAAGTTTATCCTCCTTTTGATGTGCATATGTAGCACAACCAAAAGTCCTAAGGTTGTTTATTTCAGGGGATTTTCCACTCTACATCTCCATGGGAGTTTTGAGCTCTAAAGCTCTAGAGGGTGATCTATTTACCAAGTATGCAGCTGTAGCCACAGCTTCTCCCCAAAAATATTTTGGTATACCGGATCCTATACACCTAACCTTTTCCATAAAGGTCTTATTCATCCACTCAGCAACTCCACTTTGCTAAGGGGTTTCCACAACCATTCTATGTCCTAGAATGCCATTTAACCTACAGAATTGATCAAGTTCTTGGTTAAAAATTTCTAAGCCATTAACAGTTCTTATCTCTTTAACTACTCTACCCATTTGAGTCTCAACCAGTCCTTTCCACACCACTAACTTATTCAAGGCATCTGATTTATTTCTAAGCAAATAAACCCACACTCTTCTTGAATAATCATCAATTAAAGACAGAAAGTAAATGTTACCTCCCTGTGTTAGTGTCCTTGCTGGTCCCTAAAGGTCCGTATGAATGTAGTCAAGAATCTCCTTAGACTTGTGCACTCCGGTGTTGAAGCTGACCCGGTGTTGCTTATCAAGAACACAACACTCGCATAAATCAAGTTCTTCTACTTTTTCTCCACCAAGTAGGCCATCCTTGCTGAGAACTTGCAGGCCCTCTTCGCTCATACGTCTCAAGCGAGTGTGCCAAAGGGCTGCCCTATCCATCAAGCTTGCTGCTTGATCATTGATTTTTGTCTCTCCGATCATCTTATAGAGTCCATCGTTTCTTGCTGCCTTGATCACTACCAAAGATCCCTTGGCCACCTTGATCTTTCCTCCCTCTACTTTGCATGTATACCCCATGGAATCTAGCTGCCCTAATGAGATCAAGTTCCTCTTCAAATTTGGAACATACCTCGCATTTTCCAGAAGCCTTGTCATTCCATCAAACATCCTTAATTGGATGTCTCCAATCCCTCTCACTCGGCGAGAATTATCATTCCCCAAGAAGACCCTTCCATCATTGATCTCTTTGAAATTCTTGAACCATTCCTTGTGAGGGCACATATGATAAGTGCACCCGAAATCAAGAATCCACTTTCCACTGTCTTCTTTCCCCTTGCTCATATCCGAGCATACAGCAAGAACATCATCATCTTGCTGTTCTCCCATGGCAACCAAAGCATTTCCATTGTTGGTATGGCTTCTTCTCTCATCCCATAACCTCTTCTTGCAATCTTTCTTGAAATAGCCCTCTTTGTTGCAGTAGAAGCATCTCCTTCCTTCTTTAAGTCTTATCTTAGAATGAGATCTCCCATGGTTCTCTCCTCTACCTTTGTCCTGGTAGTAGCCATTGTTGCTACTGCCATTCTGAGTTGCTGGCCTTCCTCTTACGAACAGCCTATCTCCACTTGATGTCTCCTTCATCTTGGCCTTGAAATCATGTGCCCTTATGGCATTGATCACAATCTCCTTTGTGAAAGTATCCCTTCCACACACAATAACATTAATCAAATTATCAAAGCAATCAGGAAGAGAATTTAACAAAATAACAGCCAATTATTCATATGGAAAAATAATGCTACAGCTATTCAAATCTTGAACTAGCTTATTAAAGACATCAAGATTATCTTGCAACTATTTACTAGGATCCATTTTAAAAGAAAAGATTCTTTTAAGAAGATAAATCTTGTTAGGAAGAGTTTTGGTAAGAATCAACTCATCTAGTTTCTTCCATATGACAGCCAGATCCTCCGAGTCTCCGCACTCCCTTGTGACACTATCCGACATGTGTAAGAAAATGGTCCTGTAAGCCATCTTCTTCATCTCGGTCCGCTGGTCCTTCATGAGACTTGCTGGAAAAGCATCATCTTCTCCAATAGCCAAATCCACTTTCTATTGCATTAGAACCGCCTTGATCTTCCGCTTCCAAAGGGCAAAGTCTCCCTTTCCATCAAACTTCTCTACATAGAAATTTGAAGCCATCTTTTGTGGACAAGATCCCAGATTTATGCACTACCCACAAATTCTTTCTTTAACCTCAAGAACATAGATCAAAGATGGATCTTAACATCATTCTTGAATCAACCTTCAAGAACACGACCCGATCTTGATCTTTACACCGTTCTTGAATCACGCAAGAAGTTGATCTTTGATTCTTGGAGTCTTGGCTCCGTCACCTTTTTGTTCTTGCTCAGATATCCTCTAACCAAGCTCTGATACCACTATTGGAAATCACCTTGACAAGATGCCCAGGTGGTGATCTTCCAAACACCCAAGTCTAGAATGACTTGTAGAAAGAATTTCAGCAATCGAACACAAGAACAGAAAATCAAAGAAATAAAGAAGACAAGCAATTTGTTATCGAAGTTCGGCAATATGCCTATGCCCTCGTGAGTTCCTTCGAACTCTCTGCATTATCTCAAATGGTTCTTACAAGTTACAGAAATCCTCTTCAAGAAGCTCAAGTTCTTGAAGACGGGTGAGCTTCTTGAAGACACCAAGAAGAGAAGAAAGAAGATTACAATGCTCTCTCTCTATACTACTCTCTCTTCTTTACAACCAGCCTCACTACAAAGATTCCCTCTTGTGTTTATGTCTCTCACACAATTGTCTCTTGTATTACAATTGATCTCAAAGAGTGTCTTGTATATGTTGTATTCTATATGTGAAAAATGAGGCTTGGGAACTCCTTTTATAGCCTTTCACTTCTTGGACATTCTTGTGAATCAATTTCCACCCTTTGATCATGATCTCCACTTAATCATAGCCCTTCATCACTTTCCAAGTGATGCTGTGCATTTTAACCTTTGTACTCACGCACTTAAAAGGGTCTTAAAATAGGCTATCCATGTGTGCAGCCCTTTGCCTAGCGCCTAGGCGCTCAACAGGGGGTGTCATGGCGCTGGGCAGGGCACCTTTGCACACCTTCTGAACGCCATGATGCTGGCTTCTGGGTGCCATGGCGTTGATGCGGTCCTACAGCACACCATTCTGGACGCCATAGTGCTAGTTGCTGGGTGCCATGGTGCTGATACGGTCCTTCAGCACACCATTCTAGACGCCATAGTGCTGGTTGCTGGGCGCCATGGCGTATACTGATACTACTGCTATGTGCACACTTCCCTGATTGTGTGTAGAAGTGCGCACACTAGTGCGCATGGCCTTCTTTTACTCCAAATTGATGCACACACATGTATACAGTCTTCTAACTTGCTGAACTTTGATACTCCACCTTTGGTTTGGAGTTTAACCATTTTTAAACCATGGTTGGACCTGTTTGAACCTTAGACAAATAACAACATAGCCCCTTCTCCATATCCTAGAAACGCTACACTTTCTAGATCTTGGGCTAAGTTTATCATCCTTTTGATGTGCATATGCAACATACCCAAAAGTCCTAAGGTTGTCCAACTCAGGGGGTTTACCACTCAACATTCCCTCGGGAGTCTTGAGCTCTAAAGCTCTAAAGGGTGATCTATTAACCAAATATGCAGCAGTAGACACCGCTTCCCCCCAAAAACATTTGGGTAATCCGGATCCATTTAACATGCATCTAAAATTTTCCCTAAGGGTCTTATTCATCCTCTCAGCAACTCCATTTTGCTAAGGCATTTTCACAACCGTTCTATGTCTTAGAATCCCATTTAACTTACAGAATTGATCAAGTTCTTTGTTAAAAACTTCTAAGCCATTATCGGTTCTTAACACCTTAACTACCCTGGCCGTTTGAGTTTCCTCCAGCCTTTTGCACACCACTAATTTATTAAAAGCATTTGATTTATTTTTAAGCAAATAAACTCAAACCTTTCTTGAATAATCATCAATTAAAGACAAAAAGTAAAGATTACCTCCCTGTGTTGGTGTTCTTGCTGGTCCCGAAAGATCTGCATGAATGTAGTCAAGAATGCTCTTAAACTTGTGCACTCTGGTGTTGAAGCTGACCTGATGTTGTTTTCCAAGAACACAACATTCGCAGAAATCAAGTTCCTCTACTTTGTCACCACCAAGTAGTCCATCCTTGCTGAGAACTTGCAAGCCCTTTTTGCTAATATGTCCCAAGCGAGTGTGCCAAAGGGCTGCCTTATCTATCTCAGCCATCAAGCTTGATGCTTGATCCTTGATCTCCGTGTCTCCGATCATCTCATAGAGACCATCCTTTATTGCTGCTTTGATCACTATTAAAGATCCCTTAGTTACCTTAATCTTTCCTCCCTCTGCTTTGTATGTGTACCCCATGGAATCTAGCTGCCCCAATGAGATCAAATTTCTTCTCAAATCCGGAAGATATCTCACGTTCCTCAGCAGCCTTTTCATTCTATCAAATATCCTCAACTGGATGTCTCTCATGCCCCTCACTTGGTAAGAAGTATCTATCCTCCGAAAAACCTTTCCATCATCGGTTTCCTTAAAATTCTTAAACCAATTCCTGTGAGGACACATATGATGAGTGCACTCGGTATCCAAGATCCATTTACCGTTGCCTTCTTGTCCCTTGGTCACATTTGAGCACACAACAAGAACATCATCATCTTGTTGTTCTGCCTTGGCAACCGAAGCCTCTCCATTCTTGGTATAGCTTCCTCCTACATCCCTCATCATCTTCTTGCAATATTTCTTGAAATGACCCTCTTTATGGTAGTAGAAGCATCTCTTCCCTCCAAATCTCGATTTAAAGTGCGCTCTCCCATGACTTTCTCCTCTACCTCCCCGGTAGTAGCCATGTATGTTATTGTTCACTCTCCCATAGCTTCTCCTCTACCTCTGTCCTGGTAGTAGCCATGTATGTTATTGTGCGCTCTCCCATGGCTTTCTTCTCTACTTCTTTCCTGGCAGTAGCCATGTACGTTGCTGCCATACCGAGTTGCTGGCCTTCCTCTAACGAATAGCCCTTCTCCACTTGATGCTTCCCTTATCTTGGCATCAAGATTATCTTGCAACTCTTTATTAGGATCCATTTTAAAAGCAAATATTTATTTACGAAGATACCTCTTATTAGGGAGAGTCTTGGTAAGAAACAACTCATCTAGTTTCTTCCAAATGACAGCCGGATCTTCTGAGTCTCCACACTCCCTGGTCACACTATCCGACATGTGCAGAAAGATGGTGTTGTATGCCATCTTCTTCATCTCATTCCGCTGGACCTCTGTGATACTTGCTGGAAAAGCGTCATCTTCTCCAATTGCTAAGTCCACCTTTTGTTGCATAAGAACCACCTTGATTCTCCGCTTCCAAAGGGCAAAATCTCCCTTTCCATCAAACTTCTCAACAATGAAGTTTGAACCCATCTTGCGGAGAAAATCCCAGATTTATGCAGCACCCACAATTGCTTTCCAACTTCTTCTAAATCTCAAGAACACGATTAAAGATTGATCTCAATACCGTTCTTGAATCACCCTCAAGAACATGATCAGATCTTGATCTCTACTCCGTTCTTGAATCTCCTAAAAAAAAGATCAGATATTGATCTATACTCTATTCTTGAATCACCTCAAGAACACGATCAGATATTGATCTCTACTCCATTCTTGAATCACCTCAAGAACACGATCAAATATTGATCTCTACTCCATTCTTGAATCACCCAAGAAGTTTACCTTTGATTCTTGGAGTCTTGCTCCGATACCAGCCGTCCAAAGCTCTGATACCACTGTTGGGAAACTACCTTTAAGATGCCCAAGTGGTGATCTTCCAAACACCCAAGTCTTGAATGGCTTGTATTAACATCGAAACAAAACAGGAATTAAACCAATCAAAGAAATAACACAAGCAATTGTTATCGAGGTTTGGTAATGTGCCTACGTTCCTGTGAGCTCCTCCGAGCCCTCTGCACTAAATCAATGGAGTTCTTACAATTACATCAACACCTCTTCAAGAATCCTCTTGTTCTTGAAGAACGAAATAAGAGAGAAAAGAAAGTGATAAGGTCTTGAGTTACCCTGGAATTTTCCCCAAGAAAATTCCACTTACAAGTCTCTTAAATCCCCAATCTATACTACTCTCTCTCTAAACAACCAGCCTCTCTTGAATGAGTCTCTCCTGTTTTTAGTGTCTTTGCACTCTCACACACCATGTGTTCTATTTCACACACATTCACATGTCATTCCCATCACACCTCTCTTGTTGAGATTAATGCCATACTTGTTGTTGAGATTGAAGCTAGGTGACCCTTTATATAGTGCACCACTTCTTGAACCTATCTTGAAGTCAATCTCCACCCTTAGATCTTGAGGACCAATCAATCATAGCCCTTGATTAAGTCTAAGTGATACTGTGCATTTTGATCATGCACCATGCACCATTTCAAAAGGTTGGAAAAACTTGTCTTAGTGTGCTTGGCGCTGCCGCCCAGAACAAGGCAGGCCGCGGCTCAAGCCAGGGCTGCACTTCTCCACCTTCTGGGTGCAGTGGTGCAGCCTCCTTGTGCAGCCGAGCACACCTGGGTTTGAAGAGCTTTACTTGCTGGGTGCTGAGGCACGAGACTACTGAGGTGCGGCGCATATAGCTGACCTGATGCTGAACTCATTTTATTTAATCTTTGGTACAAAAAACCAACATATATCTTCATCTCTACCTTGCATCTCTAACAAGCATTTTACCATGGATAACTATACAACTATATTTGTTAACAATGATCCTTTATCTCTGATATTCAACTTCATTCTTATCTCTCTTAATCTATCATTAATTACACATCATGACTTTCAATAACAGTCAATCTTCTTGTAGATTTTCTACTCAATGCATCAGCTACCACCTTTGCCTTTTCCAGATGATTGTGAATTGTACAATCATAGTCACTAATCAACTCCATCCTACATCTTTACCTCAAATTTAACTCTCTCTGGGTGGGTAAGTATGTCAAACTCTTATTATCAATGAATATCTCACAAGTAGCTCCATACAGATGATGTCTCCAATCTTTAAAGTAATCACTATGGTAGCCAACTCTAAGCCATAGGTAGGGTAATTTCTCTCATGATTCCTCAATTACCTAGAAGCATATGCCATTACCTTCTCATGTTGCATCAACACACATCCCAACTCTTGATGGGATGCATCACTATATACCACAAATTCTTCATCACTAGAAGAAAGCACCAATACTGGAGCTATAGTTAATTTCTTCTTTAGTAATTGGAAACTTTTCTCACACTCCCCATACCATACAAATCTCACATCTTTCCTGCTCAATCTAGTCAATATTACTGCGATAATAGAAAATTTTGAATGAATCTTCTATAATAAGTAGCTAACCCTAAGAAGATTCTAATCTCAGTCACATTAGTTGGTCTCTCCCAACTTAACATTGCCTCTACCTTTTGTGGATCAACTGTTATACAATCTCCAGCCATTACATGCCCCAAGAAAATTATTTCATTCAGCCAAAATTTACATTTAGGGAATTATAGCATAAAATCTCTCTCATCAAAATCTCCAACACAATTTTTAAATATTTTACATGCTCTTCCTTAGTCATAGAATACACCAAGATGTCATCCATGAACACAACCAAAAACCTATCAAGAAATAGTTTAAAAATTTTATTCATCAAGTCCATGAATATTTCTAGAGCATTAGTCAACCCAAATGCCATCACAAGAAATTTATTACCATAACGTGCCCTAAAAGCAATCTTAGGCACGTCTCCCTCCTTTATCCTTAATTGGTGATAACTTTATCTCAGGTTTATCTTAGAAAACACTCTCACTCCCTGCAACAGTTCAAATAAATCATCCATCCTTGGAAAAAGATAATTTTTCTTAATGGTGATTTTATTCAGCTGTCTGTAATCTATACATAACCTTATCGTTCCATCTTTCTTCTTCACAAACAATATAAAGGCCCCCATTTGTGACACACTTGGTCGAATATTGTATTTTTCTAACAATTCTTAAAGTTGAACCTTCAGTTCTCTCAATTCAACAGGTCTTACTCTATAGAGTGTTATTGAAATAGGTTCAGAAACTAGAATACATCCATGAGAAACTCAATCTCTCTACTATGAGGTAAATTAGACAAATCATCAACAAATACATTAGAATAATCTTTCACCACTAAGATTTCTTCTAACTTCCTATTTTCCTTTTTAGAATCCATTATGTATGCCAAATACTCCTCACAATCCTTCTTCAATCATCTACTAGTAGTCAAAACAAAATAAAATAGTTCGAGAGTATCTTATGTTCTCCTTGAAAGTTAAACTCCTCATGTCCATATCTTGAACACTACATTCTTTCTAAAACAATCAACCATATTCAAAGATAATAAATCAGTTTCAGATTCTCTATCACTGATACGAATCACACAACTCTTATAAACATTTATGATTATCACTCTATCTCTAGTAGGAACTTCAACAAAAATATTATGGATCAAAGGATTAATACATGCACCAATAGACTTCATAAATACATTAGATGTAAAAGAATGGGTTGCATCAAGATCAACCAACATTGATATGTCCACCTTTTCTATATACAAAGCACTTCAAATTAGGATAATTCTGGGATAAATATCTTATCTGAATACATATATAACAAACTTCTATCTCTTGATCATACATCAGATTACCACTTCCCCTTGGTGGCATACTTACTTCCTCTACCATGACTCCCAGTTCCCATAACCTGTCTCCCAAATATAAGGGTCCCACCGATATTATTCTGAGTTGCAGAAGCAACAGATCCTGCTTACCTCTAACTCTGTACTACAGTTCCTTGTAACAAGGAATGTCCCATCTGGGGTGGTCTTGATGAGGAGCCAGAAAATGCATCTTAATAGTGTTTATTTGTTAGCATTTAGGGTTGATTTAGGGCTGGATTACATATTTATGCCTTAATAATTCTTAAGTGTCATTCTTGGTATATTGATTTATTTCGATGCATTTTCAAGTATTTTGGTTTTAAAAAGATGGAAAAGCTAACGTTGATTAAAGCACGAAAATTCTATGCATGTTCACAAGCATTTGGAAAGGAGTTTCACTAAAATGCCAGAATTGCCTGTACAGATCAGTTATCTTTACAGATTAAAATGTATTGATTCAGGAAGAACCAGAAGATGATTCGTATATGCTTGGAAAGATCCGGATGTTTATTTTCTGGAGAATTTTATGGCTCATAAATATGATTTTTCTAAAGAAAATTATGGTAGTTTTAATATACAAAGGTCAGGCTGTGCGTGATTTCAGCATTACAGATCAGTCATTTTTGTGGATTAAACTGTATTAATTCAGGAAGAACTAGGAGATGAAACATATATACTTAGAAAGATCCGGATGTCTATTTTCTGGAGAATTTTACAACTCATAAATATAATTTGTTTAGAGAAAGTTATGGCAGTTTTAGTAGACAAAGGTCAGGCAGAATCGGGCTTGGACAACGACAGAAGCACACGGCCTGAACAGAAACCTTAGGGTGACTTTTTGTCTACATAGTTGTCTCTATATAGCTATATATAGGAATTTAGACTCAAAGAACATACTAGGAGAGTTTTTGAAGAGAGCTTCCATCTTCTTCTTCCTCACGGTGATCAAAGATGAACTCCATGTCCAACTAAACTCCAACCAAAGTGAAAGGATGAGTTTCTAGGTTTAGTTTTTCTTATTTCTATCTTTGATTCAGTTGCATGGATTGATTGTTAAACATTGTTTATGATTTACTCTTTGATTAAATAAGAAAGATTTGAATTCATGTGACAGCTGCAATTTATGTTCTTCTTCTCTTAGATTTTTCTTAATCCGGTGATCGCATTCTTCTTCTCCATATAAGTCTAGTCAAGATTTTCTTATGTCAAAGTTATTAGATGCAATTTTGGTAGATCTATCTTATAGGTTTGTCCATTACTGAAGTATTATTATTGAAATATATTGTCGCTTCTTGATAATTTATAATATAGATATTGTGTGTTTGAATTGGAATTAAGGAGTAATTTATGGCAATTACATTAGGATATTTATGTGCTATGATTAAATATTTACCAATTGCTTGATTGGGATGTGAAACTAGTAATTGAGATAAAATAGTTGAGTCAAGATAGGAATAAGGCAACGAACTTAGGAAGGATTCCTGGAACCTTGTTATTTCTTTATTGAATTCTTCATCATACTTTCACAATTCTCTTATATAATTTCATTTGTAAAACTCATATTTTTTATTTGAACTTTATCGTTTAGTGTTAAGGTTTACACTTTCTCTTGTAGTCCACTTTCCTCGTGGGATGGACACCTCAGCTATACACAATAATCGCGTGTTAGTTTGAGCATTATCGAATTTTGGCGCCATTGCCGAGGAACTGCGCTTAATTATAAGGAAGATTGTCAACTTTGAGACAAGACAGTAACATTGTTCTTTGCTCTTTGTTTTGATTTTCTACTTTTATTTTATTTTGTTTTCGTTATTCATCTCCCCTCTAATTCCTTTGGTGTATGCGTAAACTTAGAGATAAGCAAGGTAGATTCATTAAAAGACCCGAAACAGAGTTACCCTCTCATTCTTTATCCAATAGTGAAAGCTTTCCTAGATCAAATCATAGTGCACACCCAAACAAGAATTTAGAGAATTTTGTTAACATGGCCAACAATAACAATGAGAATGTTGCTAGGACACTTAAGGACTACTTGCACCCTAGCCGAACGGCCACACCATCTTGTATCATGTTCCCCCCTAATGTTCAACAACCTGAGTTTAAGCCGGGCATGATCCAACTGTTACCAACTTTCCATGGATTAGAGAATGCAAACCCCTATGTCCATATCAGGGAATTTGAGGAAGTATTAGCAACCTTTCAAAGTAGGGCCGATATGTTAGACACCGTCAAACTTAGGTTTTTCTCCTTTTCGCTTAAGGATAAGGCCAAGGTTTGGTTGTACTTGTTAAGGCCTAAGTCTATAAGTAGTTGGAATGAGATGACACAAGCCTTCTTCCAAAAGTATTTCCCAACCCATAAGACCAATAACCTCAAGAGACAAATCACAAACTTTGCACAAAAAGATAGTGAAACCTTATATCAAGTTTGGGAACGTTTCAAAGACCTTTTGAATTCTTGTCCACACCACAGGTATGAGAGTTGGCGGGTAGTTAGCTATTTCTATGATGGACTTCTAAGTAGGGAAATACAATTTATAGAAATTATGTGTAATGGAGATTTTCTTCAAAAAGATCCTGACGAAGCTATAGATTTTCTAGATGACTTATTGGAAAAAGTCCACACTTGGACGGGACCCAATGCCATAGAAAGTACTAAAACAAACCAAAATGCTGAAATTTATCAACTTAAGTAAGAGGATAGCCTTAAAACCCGTTTAGAGGTCCTAACTAAGGAAATTGAGGTTTTAATAATCAAGGATGCTAGAGCCCCCGAACCAGTTACTAGAGTAGAGTCCCACGAACCTCGTTTTATGTGTAATGGGGTAGATTATGTACCTAGGAATTGTCCAACCTATTTTGAGATGAAGGAAGAGTGTAATGATTTACCCTTTAGGAAAACATACTCACTCTACTCTAATACCTTCAATCCCGGTTGGAAGAATCACCCTAATTTTAGTTGGAGATTTGATACACAACCTTCTACCCAATCTAGTACCCAATGGAGACCGAAAGCAACTTCATCTAATGCATCACAACAATCTTTATCTTTGGAAGATGCTTTTAAGTCATTTATGCAGGTACATGCCCAAAGTGTGGAAGATCAAGGCAAGATAAATCAACGGTTGCTAGAGGAGCAACAAGGGGTCAAAGAGGAACAAAAGGTGATAAAGAGCCAATTAACCAAGTTGACTAATTTATTGATGGTTCAAGAGCAAATTCGTTTCCCTTCGCAGCCACAACCTAATCCAAGGGGACAACATATGGCACAAACCTCCAATCCCGACAATCAAAATGTTAAAGAGGTTAATGCCATGACTACTCACAACAATAAGGAAATTGATAGACGCACTCTACCATCAAACTTGATTCCTGATGAGAGTCATAAAACGCATCTTAAAAATACTTAATTGTTATCATTTTATGATCTAGGTTTTAATTGCACTTTTATACGTTAACAACTCTAAAGTATCATTTTTGGATCATTGATCTATTTCGGTGCATTTTCAGGTACTTTAAGCTCAAAAGATGAGGAAAAGTTATCATTGCTTGAGGCACAAAGACTTGAGGCATATTAGAGTGAAGGAATGCTTCCGGAAGGATAAGATGGAGGGCTTAAAAGAGCAACAGCTGCTGCCCGCACTGGAAAGGAGTTTCACTAAATTGCCAGAATTGCCCGTACAGATCAATCATCTTTGCAAATTAAACTGTATTGATACAAGAAGAACCAGGAGATGATCCATATATGCTTAGAAATATCTGGAAGTCTATTTTCTGGAGAATTTTATGGTTCATAAAAATGATTTTTCTAGAGAAAGTTATGGCAGTTTTAGTAGACAAAGGTCAGGCTGTGCGAGATTTTCAGCGTGATTTTGGGCTTAAATCCCATATCAATTGGAAAACACATTTCTATATCCCACATTCCACATCGGATTGGAAACACATTGTACTTGTGGTATTTCCCTATAAAAGGCCTACTCCACTTCAGCTTTGAGGATAATCGGAGAATCTGAGATCATCAGAAAGTGAATCCAGAGGGCCCTTAGGAGGAATCCGAAGTACTTTTGGAGGGCAAGCTAATGAATCACTGAAGCTTTCGCTACCAAGGGGGAGATGATCATTGAGAGGCCAGAGGCAACTCGAGGACGTATGAGCCCCATGGCCGACTAGTCTCCAAGCAAGGCGAAGGGATGAATCCCTAGGTATACTTGTTCTTATTTTCCTTTATTTGATTCAGTTGTAGTTTGGTATTATTTTCATTAAACATTGTTATGTTTTATTCTTTAATTTAATTAGTAGATTTCTTATTAGTTTGGTGATTGCATGCTTCTTTTCCATATAAGTCTAGTCATTCTCTTCTTATGTGTATTTGTTTGGGTGTGATTGAGTTCGGTAGATCTCTTTTATAGATTTGTCCATTGCTGTGATATTGTCATTTAGATATATCGTCGTCTTTTGATAATTTATAAGTTAGGTCATGTGTGCTTGAAAGTAAAGAATAATTCATATCAATTACATTAGGGGATACATGCACTTTAATTGAATATTTGCCGATTGCCTGTTTGGGATGTGAAACTTGCAATCGAGATAAAAAAACTGAATCAAGTTAGGATTAGGGCAACAAACCTAGAGAGGATTTCCAAAACCTTGTTGTTTCTTTATTATATTATCCATCAATTATTTACACAAATTTCACACAATCAACAATTCAGATTTTGTCACTTTAACTTTTATCGTTTGTGTTGAGGTTTACACCTTCTTTTGTAATTAGTTTGTTTCCCTGTAGAATCAACACCCCAAAGCGGTACTACAATATTGCGTTATGTTTTGGGCGTAATCAATTCCTAACACCATGAGTAACAAGGATGAAGCCCCCAAGGAACAAGATGCCCATAGTGATTCCATACGGGTGCCTTTCCCTCAAGCACTCCTTAAACCTAAGGAGAGAAATTCGGCAATAAAAGGTAAGATTCTTGAACAAATTATGCAAGTTAAAATTAACCTTCCTTTTCTTCATGTCATAAAACAGGTTCCCAACTATGCTAAAGTCATTAAGGATCTATGTACACTCAAGAGGAGGCACAATGTGAAGAAGACGAAATTCTTAACGGAGCAAGCAAGTGCGGTAATTGATAGCAAGAAACTGCCCAAGTATAAAGATCTGGGCTGTCCTATGGTGGCTTGCCAAATTGGAAACAAAGCTTGTGGCCAAGCATTGCTAGATTTGGGGGGCTAATGTGAATCTCATGCCCAACTCTGTTTACTTGCAACTCGGTCTAGGTGAGATCAAACCAACTTCCATGGTACTTCAACTAGCGGATCGATCGGTAAGAAAACCAAGAGGTATTGTGGAAGATGTTTTAGTGCAAATTGACAAATTCTATTATCCCGTTGACTTTTCGGTGTTAGATACCATTTCTATTGTGAACACGGAGTCAAAAATTCCTTTGATACTTGGAAGACCATTCCTTGCCATTTCCAATGCCCTCATTAATTGTAGGAATGGTCTAATGACATTATCATTTGGAAATATGACTCTAGAGGTGAATGTTTTCCGAGTTTCAAGGCAGCCACATGAAGTGGATGAGTGTTTTGACACTTACATGATCGATGAGCTTATTTTGGAGGATTAGTACATTAAAGATAATTCTAATTCTTTGGAATTCCTTCTTAATAATTTTGATTTTGATGATTCTTCAATTTATCACCATGTCGTTGATGTTGTTGATGTTTTTGATAAGTCACAGGGATTTATTAAGAAATCATAGCAACCATGCTTTGAGGAGTTGCCTAAAGAAATGGAGGTACCTAAACGATCTTCCGAGGAGACAACAATGCTTAATTTAGCTCCGCTGCCCAAAGGGCTCAAATATGCCTTCTTAAGCAAGGTGATACCTTTCCAGTTATTATTTCTTCCGAACTTAGTGATGTGCAATGTGATAAATTGTTGAATTTGTTAAGAAAGTATAAATCTGCACTAGGTTGGACTATAGCTGACATAAAAGGTATTAGCCCTTTAATTTTTTCCCATAGGATTTATCTGGTTGAAAGAGCTAACCCTCGTAGAGACCCACAAAGAAGGCTAAATCCAACTATGAAAGAGGTAGTTAAGAAAGAAGTCTTAAAGCTATTAGATGCGGGAAATATATATCTAATATCCGATAGTAAGTAGATTAGTCCAACTCAAGTAGTTCCTAAGAAAGCCGGGGTGACCATGTTAGAAAATGAAGAGGAGGTGTTAGTACCAACTAAGGTAGTGACCGGGTGGCGTATGTGCATTGATTATAGGAAAATTAATTCGACTACTCAGAAAGACCATTTTCCCCTTCCATTAATAGATTAAATCTTAGAACGTGTAGCTGGTCATCCTTTCTATTGCTTTTTAGATGGGTATTCGGGACACTACCAAATAGGAATTGCCTTAGAGAATCAAGAAGACCACCTTTACTTGTCCTTTTGGTACTTTTGCTTTTCATAGAATGCCCTTTGGTTTGTGTAATGCATCGGCTATTTTTCAAAGATGCATGATGTGTATATTTAGTGACATGGTTGAAAAATGTGTGGAAGTGTTTTGATTCAATAACCGTGTTTTGAACTTCTTTTGATTCATGTTTATCTAACTTGAAAAATGTTTTGTGTAGGTGTGAAGAGAAGGGGCTTGTGCTTAATTGGGAGAAGTGCCATTTTATGGTGTCTTCCGAAATAGTTTTGGGCCATATAGTGTCTAAAAAGGGGATAGAAGTGGATAAATCAAAAATTGAATTAATCTTTAAATTACCCACTCCTAAGAATATTAAAGATGTTAGGTCTTTTCTAGGGCATGCTGGGTTTTATAGAAGGTTTATTCAAAATTTCAATGCTATCTCTAGACCCTTATGTAACCTTTTATTGAAGGATATCGAGTTTAAGTGAAGCCCGAATGTGAGAAAGCCTTTAGGACACTTGTCTCTAAGCTTACAATCGCCCCTATTATGCAATCACTCGATTTTACCTTGCCTTTTGAGATTATGTGTGATGCTAGTGACTATGTTTTAGGGGCTGTTTTAGGACAAAGAAGGGAGGGAAAACCATTTGTTGTTTATTATGCTAGTAGAACCTTGAATCATTCTCAAATGATGTACACCACAACCGAGAAAGAATTACTAGCCGTAGTATTTGCATTGGATAAATTTCGCTCTTATTTAATTGGTTCACCTATCACTATATTCACGGATCACTCCGTCCTTAAATTTATTTTCTCAAAAACGGATGCTAAGGCCCGTTTGATACGTTGGATTTTGCTTTTGCAGGAATTTGACTTGACCATCAAAGACAAGAAAGGGGTGGAAAATGTTGTGGTAGACCATTTATCTCGTTTGGAATTTAAGAATGATACCAACATTTTGCCCATTCACGAAGCCTCTCCGGATGAGAATTTATTTGTTGTCATTTGTCACACACCATGGTATGCCGACATTGCAAATTACTTGGTTTCCCGTCAAGTTCCATCTACATGGAGTTCACAAGATAAGCATATGTTTTTGGTTAAGGTAAAGAATTTTTATTGAAATGATCTTTATCTTTTTAAATATTGCCACGATCAAATAATAAGAAGATGCATTCCGGATATGGAAATTGATAGTGTGTTAACTTTTTTTCATACCTATGCTTGTGGTAGTCATTTTTCTATTAAAAAGACAGCCACAAAAATTTTGTAATGTGGTTTTTGTTGGCCTACTTTATTCAAGGATACTAATGAGTTTTGTCGTTCATGTGAAAGATGTCAAAAACTAGGTTCATTGTCCCATCGATATATGATGCCTCTCAGCCCGATCTTAGTGGTGGAAATCTTTGATTGTTAGGGGATCGATTTTATGGGACCATTCCCACCTTCTTTTGGGTATCTTTTGTAATATCCGTATTCATGAATTAAGGGTAAAGAAGTAATTTGATAAATATGTCATGAATTTTAATTAATATATTTATGCGAAGGATTAATATTGAATAAAATAAATTTTTTTTTAAAAAAAAAAATGTGAACAGTAAAACATGAATAGTAAATCGTGAATAGTAAAAAGGGTGAATAGTAAAAAAAATCTGGGACGTGAAAGTCCCAGACCAAAGACAATAATAAATAAAATAAAAGAAAAAGAAAAAGGAAAAAGGAAAAAGTAAAGGAAAAGAAGGAATGAAAATATAAAAAAAAAATGGTACTTCCACCATTACTTAGTGGAGGTTTTTTTTTTAAAAAAAAAATAATAAAAAGAGACAAAACAAAATGATGAGAGAGTTCGGTGGGAGGGGGGTGGCTGCTGAAGACTAATAAAAAGAAGAAAAAAAAACGTGGAGTTTGTTTTTAGAAAGTAGAAAGTTAGGTAGAGGGGCTGAAGCTCCTATATATATATGTGTAGAAACTGAAATCGTTCAGTTTCTTTCTTTCAAATTTTTGTATTCTCACAATATTTAGAGACCCAAAGAAAAGTCAAAAGAGCAAAATTTTGAATGGATTTTCTACGGAATTTCATAGAGGATTATGAGAAGCTATCAGTAATTATGAGGTAATAGTATAATATTTATTTTTGAATTTTTAGCATATATAAAATTTCCGGAGCTTAAAGTGGGAATTTTCATAAGGAGTGGTTTACGATGAATTTAAGAAATAATTAGAAATTTAATATAAATATTATGTCAGGTGTTGACTATCTACAACGGGAAAAATTTCTGAGAAGAACCGAAAAAAGCAAGAAGGTGACCCACGAGTAGCTTTAAATGCTACAGGGTGAGTTGGATTTACTTTAAGTAGTCTAAATGAAAAATCAATTATTTGGTGATAATATTAATTTTAATTATTTAAATATGCTTGGGTGATAGATGAAAAATTGATTTATGGGTATGATAGAAAATTTAGACATGTAGAAATATTTTTCGGTGAGAGATGATATTTTTAGAAATCATAAGTTTATTTGAGAATAAAAGCAATAAGTAAATTATTGATGAGATATATTGATGTTTTAATACGAGTTATGACGAGATGAATTTTAATAGATCTTGACAAATTTTGGTGGATGATTTGAGGTGAATTTTAGTAGATCTTGACAAATTTTGGTGGATGATTTGAGATGAAATTTAGTGGATCTTGACAGACTTTAATTGATTATTTGATGTGATTTGGGAAGAGAAGAATTTAGTAGAATTTTTATATAATCTGATAAAAATCAGGATGATTGGATGTAAGAAATTTTTAAAGAAACTTTGTTATATAAAATTTGTGGATAATCAGGATAGCCAAATTAAGTAGTTTGAATCTTTATATTGTTTTTATATTACTGTTTATATTACCGTTTCATATCATTGTTCATGCGCATATGCATTTAATAATATAAGCGAAAGAACCGGGAAGGCAGCCGATCTAATGAAATAACCGTGACAGCCGGTATATGCTGGGATGAAAAGTGAAAACCGTGACAGCCGGTATATGCTGGGATGAAAAGTGAAAACCGTGACAGCTGGTATATGCTGGAATTAACCGGGAAGGCAGCCGGTCTAATGAGAATAAAAGAACCGGGAGGGCAGCCGGTCTAAGATAATAACAACCTGTCGACAGGTGGGAAGACGTTCCCATCATAATCATTCATGCATCTACATCTGTTTTAATTATCGTTGCATTTTTTTGAGATGTAGTATATTAATTGTGAATTAAATTATAGATGGCTGGGTCTCATAAAAAGAGACAGCTATAATGATGAGATTTTTGAGATGATAGGATGTTGTATATTAATTGTGAATTAAATTATAGATGGCTGGGTCTCATAAAAAGAGACAGCTATAATGATGAGATTTTTGAGATGCTGAGATGTGATACTTTTTGTGAATTTAATTATAGAAGGTTGAGTTTCATAGAAAGAGACAGTAGGGTGATAAGACTTATCTAAACGATGGATTTTTTTTGGATATGAATCTCATTACGAGGTAATTAGGATATAATTGATAGTCTTAAGATGAACCAATGATTGAGAAAAAGAGATTGATAATAGAAAGTTGTCATCAGGTTATGCGAAAAATAAATTTTAATATTAAAGGATTATTGATGGAGTTTGGAATACTTTCAGTAAATTTAATTCACTGAGCTTGTGAAGCTCACTCCTCACTGTACAATGATTTTCAGGTAGCAGGCTTGGCAAATAGTTTGATGAGTTGAGGTTCAGAAGAAATCATTTTCTGTAAGCTACGTACGTGTCATCATCCTCAGACTAATGAGAAAATAAAACGAAAAAATTATTTGTAAATCCTCATGCATTTTACGGATTGATGTAAAGTTCTATTAGTAATATTTATTTTTATTGTTGCATATATGTGTTGTGCTGGGATTCTAAAAATGTGATGACATTGTTTCGGGGTGGCCAACCCGGGATGGGTCGTTACAATTTTGGTATCAGAGCATTAGGTTTTATGATTCTGTAGACTGAATAAAAAAGTAAGAAAGTAGAAGATTAAAGTAAATTATAATGAACGGTCTGAGGATGATACTTGGACGCGAGTTAGATTTAAAATTATTGATTTGAAAGGACGTGGTAGGCCCACAATATTTTTGATAAGTCAAGGTTGAGTCTGAATCTGTGGTTCCTAGAATAGAAAGTGTTGATAATATGATTGATATTAGTAATATAATTGAGGTATAAGAGAATCTGAAGTTGAAAGAGATGAGCTAAGATAAGCTCTTACTCATGCTTTTGAGAAAATGAATGTATCAGATAATCGAGTGGATAACTTATAGCATAGACTTGATAAGCAGACTAGAGCAGTGCCTGACGTTGTTAATTCAGTAATGGTAGACACTTAAAAAGGGGAAAAGTGGATTTATGCATAAAATGCATAGAGATATAAGTAAGCTAAATGCATTGTTGTTTAAAGGATCTATGAATCCTTTTACACCTGAGTTTTGGGAGAAACATGTAAGAGACATTATTTGGTATTTGACCAGTAAGTGATAGATAGATGATTGTTTTTTTTTACTTCGTTTAAGTTAGAAGGAGAAATTTTAGAATGATGGAAGGATATTCTTTCCAGGTAAGTACAAATTTGATAGACTCGTAACCTGAAATAGGTTTAAAGAAGTTTTTTTTTCTTGATAGATATTTTTTTTCCTTATATCTCTAGAGCTCAACCAGATAGAGATATTATTTATTTGGGGTAAATGTGTTAACTGTGGCTCGTTATGATAGCAGATTTATGGTTTTGTCAATGGTTGTTAAAAAAAAAAAAAATATTGGTAAACCAAGAGGAGAAGAACTGTAAGAGGTTCAAAGATGAACTATATTTTAAGGTTTGATCGAAACTATCTTTCATGAGGCATATGAATTATGTCGGATTGGTGGGTATATTATTTCAGATCTAGAGAGATGTGATAGAATTTAAAGGAAAGAGAAAGAGTCGTTAAAGAGGCTTAGACATGAAAGTTATGGAGGTAGTGGCAATATGATTGTATAGAGTAGGAGACCACCCAAAGGAAGAGTTTCTTGTCCCAGGAAACTGAAGAAACAGAGTCAGAGGAACTCATGACCTATTACTTCAGTAGCTCAGAATACTATTGGTGAGACCATTAGATTTGGGAGACAGATTATGAGAACTGGAAGTCATGGTAGAGGAAGTAAGTATGCTACCAAGTGGAAGTGTCAATCTGATGTATGATTGGGATATAAAAGTTTATTATAATCAGAAAAGATATTTATCCCAGAATTTTCAAATTTTGAAATACTTTATGTGTGGATTTGGTGGACATGTCAGTGTTGGTTGACTTTGAAGCAACTCATTCTTTTGCATCCAGTATTCATATAAAATCTATTGAAGAATTTATTAGTCCTTGGATTGCAAAATATCCTTGTTAAAGTTCTCATTTGAGATAAAGTGATAATCATGAATATTCATAAGGGATTGTGTGATTCGTACCAGTGACAAAAAAATCTAAAGTTGATTTATTATTTTTGAATATAATTTATCTTGGGAAATAATTGGTTCTCGATGTTTTCTGTCTGGATTGATTATTCCAGAAAGAAGGTTCAAGATATAGACATGAGATACTTTTAACTATCTTATTTTTGCTCTGGACAATAGGAGATGATTGAAGAAGGGTTTTAAGGAGTATTGGACATATATCATGAATTATAAAAAGGAGATAGTGATGAAAGAATATTCTAAATTAATTTTTGATGAGTTGTTTAGGTTGCCTCCAAGTGGGGAGATTAAAGTCTTTATTGATGTGATACCAGGATTATCACATATATTTAATAGCACCCTATAGAATGATGTCAGCTGAATTGAGAAAGTTGAACGTACCGTTTTAAGAATTTGTGGATAAACAATTTATCTGTCTTAATGTATTTAGGGAGTCAGGTGTTGTTAGTGAAGAAGGAAGATGGAACGATAAGGATGTGTATAGACTACAGATAGTTAAAAAAAAGAATAAATACATTTTTACCAGGATAAATGAATTGTTTAAGCAGTTGCAAGGAGTGAGAATGTTTTCTAAGATAAACCTGAGATCAGGTTATCACCAATGGAGGATAGAGAAGGGAGACGTGCCTAAGACTACTTTTAGGACACATTATGCTCATAAGCTTTCGTGATGTCATTTAGATTAACTAATGTTCCAGAAACATTTATGGACTTGATGAATAAATATTTAAACTGTTTCTTGATAATCTTATGGTTGTGTTCAGTAATGACATTCTGATATATTCTTAGAAGGAAAAACAACATATGGACCATTGAACAGTGTGCTAGAGATTCTAAGAAGAGAGAAATTATAGGCAAAGTTTCTAAGTGTGAATGTTGGTTGAAGGAAATAACTTTCTTTGAACATATAATATTCGGAAACGGCATAACAGTTGATCCACAAAAGGTAGAGATAATGTTAAGTTGAGAGAAACCAACTAATATAACTGATATTAGAATCTTCTTGGGATTATCTGATTATTGTAGAAGATTCTTTCAGAATTTGTTTATTATTGAATTGTTGTTGAATAGATTGACCAGTAAAGATGTGAGATTTGTATGGTGAAGGAAGTGTGAGAAAATTTTTCAATTACTAAAGGAGAAATTGACTACAGCTCCGGTATTGGTGTTTCCTTCTGGTGATGAAGGATTTGTGGTGTATAATGATAAGTCGTATCAATGATTAGGATATGTGTAACATAGAAAAGTTATGGGCTATACTTCTAGGAAATTGAGGATTTATGATAAGAAATTTCCTTACTCATGACTTAGTGTTGGCTGCTATAGTGTTTACTTTAAATATTGGAGATATCGTCTTTATGGAGCCACTTGTGAGATAGTAAAGTTTGACATACTTACCTAACCAGAGGGAGTTGAATTGGAGGCAGAGATGGTAGATGAAGTTGATTAGTAACGATGATTGCATAGTTCACTATCATCTAGAGCATACGAAGATGATAATTGGTACATTGAGTAGAAAGTCTACAAGAAAGTTAACTGCTATTGGGAGTCCTTATATGAAATTAATGATAAATTTAAGAGAAATAAGAATGAAGTTGAATACCAGTGATAAAGGATCATGGTTAATAAATATGGTTGTACAGTCATCCATTATGAAATGTTTTAGAGATGTAAGGTAGAGATAAAGAGACAGAAAAAGATTAAGCATTGAGTGCTTACTAGAAAGCATTTTGAGTTCAAATATGAAATGAAGGTAGTTTGATGTTGGTACATGGATGGTGTCCCTAATCAAGTAACAAAAAGAAATATAGAGGATTGAGACAGAAATTCTGATGGTCAAGATTGAAGAAGGATGTAGTTGAGATTGTGATATTGTATGGAGTATCATTGAGCATAATGTTAAAGAAAGATACTAGATTTATATCTTGGTATTGGGAGAGGATTTCAGAAAGCCACGGGTACACAGTGGTAATATAATAAATTTTCATGCTCATATTGGATTTTTAGAATACTAGAAAATATGCTAAGAACAAATGTGATAAATTTTTCAGTAAATTGATATGCTTACATGCCATTGATTGAAGTTGTTTATAATAATCAAGTATCAAATTTGTATTGGGATGGTACTCATTGAGACATCGAAAGATATGAGGTATAGAACTCCTGTATGTTGGGAAGAAATGAAAGAGAAAAATATATCTGGTCTATTTATTATTGAGCTAAAGATGATCAAATTTGTTAGAAAAAACCGTAAAGCAACCTAGAGTTGACCTCTTGAGTCTTAAGTAGGTGATTGGGTGTATTGAGAAATATCTCAATGAAAATGTATATTGAGATTTAAATGGAAAAAGAAAGTTGAATCCGAAGTATGTGGGACCTATGAGGTTGTTGAGAAAGTTGGATTAGTTGTGAGTAACTTGAATTTGCCTCCGGAATTAAAACATTTATATAATGTATTTCATGTTTCACTTTTAAGAAAGTGTTTACATGATATTTCAAGCTAAGTTATTGAAATTCAAAAAAAAAAATTGACCTATATACAAGTACCAGCGAGAATTTTGGACCCAAAAAAAAAAGAGTAAGTCTTGTGTAAAAGAATAATTTCACTAGTGTAAAATTCGATGGCTGAATAAGGATGTTGAAGAGATTTCATGAAAGCGTAAGACAAGTATGAAGAAAGATTATTTATATTTTGATTATGGAGTAAAGTAAAGAAATTTCGAGGACGAAATTTTTGTAAGGTGGGTAGAATTGTAATATCCGTATTCATGAATTAAGGGTAAAGAAGTAATTTGATAAATATGTCATGAATTTTAATTAATATATTTATACGAAGGATTAATATTGAATAAAATAATTTTTAAAAAAAAAAAAATGTGAACAGAAAAATATGAATAGTAAATCGTGAATAATAAAAAGGGTGAATAGTAAAAAAAAATCTGGGACGTGAAAGTCCCAGACCAAAGACAAGAATAAATAAAATAAAAGAAAAAGAATAATGAAAAAGGAAAAAGTAAAGGAAAAGAAGGAATGAAAATATAAAAAAAAAAATGGTGCTTCCACCATTACTTAGTGGAGGTTTTTTTTAAAAAAAATAATAATAAAAAGAGACAAAACAAAATGATGAGAGAGTTAGGTGGGAGGGGGGTGGCTGCTGAAGACTAATAAAAAGAAGAAAAAAAAAACGTGGAGTTTGTTTTTAGAAAGTAGAAAGTTAGGTAGAGGGGCTGAAGCTCCTATATATATATGTGTAGAAACTGAAATCGTTCAGTTTCTTTCTTTCAAATTTTTGTATTCTCACAATATTTGGAGACCCAAAGAAAAGTCAAAAGAGCAAAATTTTGAATGATTTTCTACGGAATTTCATAGAGGATTATGAGAATCTATCAGTAATTATGAGGTAATAGTATAATATTTATTTTTGAATTTTTAGCATATATAAAATTTTCGGAGCTTAAAGTGGGAATTTTCATAAGGAGTGGTTTACGATGAATTTAAGAAATAATTAGAAATTTAATATAAATATTATGTCAGGTGTTGACTATCTACAACGGGAGAAATTTCTGAGAAGAACCGGAAAAAGCAAGAAGGTGACCCACGAGTAGCTTTAAATGCTACGGGGTGAGTTGGATTTACTTTAAGTAGTCTAAATGAAAAATCAATTATTTGGTGATAATATTAATTTTAATTATTTAAATATGCTTGGGTGATAGATGAAAAATTGATTTATGGGTATGATAGAAAATTTAGACATGTAGAAATATTTTTCGGTGAGAGATGATATTTTTAGAAATCATAAGTTTATTTGAGAATAAAAGCAATAAATAAATTATTGATGAGATATATTGATGTTTTAATACGAGTTATGACGAGATGAATTTTAATAGATCTTGACAAATTTTGGTGGATGATTTGAGGTGAATTTTAGTAGATCTTGACAAATTTTGGTGGATGATTTGAGATGAAATTTAGTGGATCTTGACAGACTTTAATTGATTATTTGATGTGATTTGGGAAGAGAAGAATTTAGTAGAATTTTTATATAATCTGATAAAAATCAGGATGATTGGATGTAAGAAATTTTTAAAGAAACTTTGTTATATAAAATTTGTGGATAATCAGGATAGCCAAATTAAGTAGTTTGAATCTTTATATTGTTTTTATATTACTGTTTATATTACCGTTTCATATCATTGTTCATGCGCATATGCATTTAATAATATAAGCGAAAGAACCGGGAAGGCAGCCGATCTAATGAAATAACCGTGACAGCCGGTATATGCTGGGATGAAAAGTGAAAACCGTGACAGCCGGTATATGCTGGGATGAAAAGTGAAAACCGTGACAGCTGGTATATGCTGGAATTAACCGGGAAGGCAGCCGGTCTAATGAGAATAAAAGAACCGGGAGGGCAGCCGGTCTAAGATAATATCAACCTGTCGACAGGTGGGAAGATGTTCCCATCATAATCATTCATGCATCTACATCTGTTTTAATTATCGTTGCATTTTTTTGAGATGTAGTATATTAATTGTGAATTAAATTATAGATGGCTGGGTCTCATAAAAAGAGACAGCTATAATGATGAGATTTTTGAGATGATGGGATGTTGTATATTAATTGTGAATTAAATTATAGATGGCTGGGTCTCATAAAAAGAGACAGCTATAATGATGAGATTTTTGAGATGCTGAGATGTGATACTTTTTGTGAATTTAATTATAGAAGGTTGAGTTTCATAGAAAGAGACAGTAGGGTTATAAGACTTATCTAAACGATGGATTTTTTTTGGATATGAATCTCATTACGAGGTAATTAGGATATAATTGATAGTCTTAAGGTGAACCAATGATTGAGAAAAAGAGATTGATAATAGAAAGTTGTCATCAGGTTATGCGAAAAATAAATTTTAATATTAAAGGATTATTGATGGAGTTTGGAATACTTTCAGTAAATTTAATTCACTGAGCTTGTGAAGCTCACTCCTCACTGTACAATGATTTTCAGGTAGCAGGCTTGGCAAATAGTTTGATGAGTTGAGGTTCAGAAGAAATCATTTTCTGTAAGCTACATACGTGTCATCATCCTCAGACTAATGAGAAAATAAAACGAAAAATTTATTTGTAAATCCTCATGCATTTTACGGATTGATGTAAAGTTCTATTAGTAATATTTATTTTTATTGTTGCATATATGTGTTGTGCTGGGATTCTAAAAATGTGATGACATTGTTTCGGGGTGGCCAACCCGGGATGGGTCGTTACATCTTTACATTTTACTTGCCGTTGATTATGTTTCTAAATGGGTTGAAGCTATACCTTGCCGCACTAATGATAATAAAGTTGCTGTTGAATTTCTTAAAGATCATATTTTATCTAGGTACGGTACTCCACGTGTTATAATTAGTGATCAAGGGTCACATTTTTGTAACAGTTCTATTGAGGCTTTGATGCACAGGTATGGAATCACCCATAAAGTTTCTATAGCTTACCATCCACAAACCAATGGCTAAGTAGAACTAGTAAATAGGGAGATTAAGCGAATAGTTGAAAAAACGGTAAATCCAATCGAAAAGATTGGTCTTTGCGCCTATCAGATGCGCTTTGGGCATACCGGACAACATACAAGATGGTTCTTGGAGCATCTCCTTATCGGTTGGTATTCGTCAAAGCATGTCACTTACCGATAGAACTTGAGCATAGAGCATATTGGGCTATTCGAAAATTCAATTATGACTTGAAGATGTCTGGTGAGGAGAGGAAAATGCAACTTTGTGAACTTGCGGAGTTGAGAGATGATGCATATGATAATACTAAGGACTTAAAGTCAAGAATGAAAGCAGTACAAGATCATAAAATACTCCGAAAATTTTTTGAGCAAGGTAATCGAGTTTTTCTTTATGATTCTCGATTACACTTCCATCCAGGAAAATTGCGATAATGATGGAAGGGACCTTATGTTGTGAAGAGTGTTTTTCCAATTGGAGTGGTAGAAGTTGAAGATCCCTCCGACGGTCGTGCATTTCGAGTTAATGGCCAAAGGTTGAAGCTCTACTTAGAACATGAACGTGTTGAAGATAGGCCCGAAGAGATCTCTTTGGTGCCCCTGGTTTATCCTTCTTAATCGGGTACTTTTGTTCCCTTGTACATTAGTTTTATTTATTTTTTATTTTTTTATTTATTTAGTTTTATTTACTTTTTTTTCTTTCTTTGTCTCGACTTTTTTCTTTCACATTGGGGGCAATGCAAGTCTTAGGTTGGGGGGTAGAGGAAACACATTTTCTATTTCATACCATTGAATTGTTTGGTGTCACTTTCCCTTTTTCGTTTTAATTCGTTTGTTAGGATAAATTGTTATAAAAAAAATATTTCTTGAAAAACTGAATTTTTTTTTAAAATTAGGCTTAGTTTTGTTTGGTTTTAGTATGTTTTGTGTTAGTTTTGGAGTTAATTTACATGTCAATGATATGATTATAATTGAGATAGTATATAACTTTTAGAATAAGTTAAATCTTGCTTCGGTTTGAGAATAATTTTAAGTGTCGATCTTCATTTAGTTTGAGACTCTGGTTTGCGGTAAGATTGCATGATTAGTCTAAAACATTTAGAGAAGTTTTATGTGCAAATGTTTTGTGAATACTTTTATAGTCTCGACAAGCTCTAGAACTTATTTGATAATCACTTGAGGCGAAATCCTAGAATGCACACTACTTAGGATATGATGTAGGCCATCTTTTGACCGTTTGAGCCTTTCAAGCTTACCTTTGTTATATTTATTGCTAGTTACCTATTTGAGCCTTTTTAAAATAAAAAATAATTTAGCCTTATTTCTTTTGATAGCCCATTTACTTACCTTTATGAGCCTAAGAATATTTTATCCTTACCTTTCTTTTAAGAGAACTTAGTTTATACACATTTGTTGAGAAGTACTTAAGTGGAATAAGGGTGGAAATATGAAAAAATATTACTACCATAACCCAAGTACATTAAAGGAGATAGGCTGGGGGTTGTGGAAAAGAGTAAAAAATGAAAACAGAGGTGAATGGTTATGTGCTAGAAAAGAAGATTAAAAAAAAAGAGGTGAATTATGACAAAGAAAGAAGAAAAAAAAGTGTTGAACTATTGAGAGAAATGCTCGAAAAATGGTTGAATGAGTTGGTTGTTGAAGTAAGTTATGTTGTGAGTTTTAAATTACTCGCAAGCGCACGAATCGTTTGCAATATAGTGTTGTGCAAGTGCGAGGTCGAATCCACAGGGAGTGCGTTGTGAAAATATCTTTTTATCTAAACTAACCTTATTTTAACCTAGTTCTGAATTGTGAATTATATTTTTCAAAACAAATATAAACTAAACTAAATTGATTTAATATCTAATGATGAAAACACTAAAGTTTCTGAATCCACCCAACCAAAGTAAAGCATATATTTTCATGTTCTATATAAAAATAATCTATCCAAACATTCCGTGAATCCAACTTAAACAAAAAACAGCGAATATCTCAATTAAACCAAAAACATCCAATGTATCCACTTTTAACAAATCACAAAGGAAATCCAATTTAATCGAAAAAGATTCGATGTATCCATAAGATGAATCACACAAAATATCCAACAGAAAAATTAAAAACTATAATCGCAAGAATTTACTCAAACAATTGAAATAGAACATTTAAACTAAACATATCAGAATTGTATAAACATATCTGAAAATATAATGCTAAACAATGGCGAGGCTTCATCTTCAACCTCAGCTGAAGATTTTAGCCACCCATTTTCATGAAACTAAATTTCACAATAAAAAGTACTAAGCATTAAAAACTAGAAAAGAATTAAAACTAACTGTACATTGGGAGAAATTCCACACGCTGTTGGACAGCACTTCCCCCGGTGGTGGCAAAAGCCTTTAAGAGATCTACTAGAATGCTAGTAGAAATCCACCAGACTGCACACTGAATAATAAGGTGAGATAGTGTTTATATAAGGGAATTCTCGGAGTACAATGAGCAGTAAATTCGATGTGGGATACTGCCTCTTTGCGATCGATCGCAAGTCTGGTGCGATCGATCGCAGCATGGTGCGATGCAATGTGTCTGGCGCGCTGTAAGTGCTTCCTATCCGATGTGGGATGTGCGAGTCAACTGCGATCGATCGCAACCCAGTTGCGCTCGAGCACATCACAGTGCAATGTAATATATATGCAGTATCAAATGTTTCCTTTCCAATGTGGGATGTGCGAGTCACTTGCGATCGATCGCAAGTCTGGTGCGCTCGAGCGCAGGTGCGATTGATCTCATGCCGTGTGTGCACGATCGCAGGTGCGATCGATCGCATGTCCTGTGCGCTCGATCACACTGGGCATCCTCAGCTTTGCTCTTTAAGCCCTGAAGTTTCCACATTGCTTTATTTTATTCCAAAACCTATAAAAACACAGAAAACACAGAAAATAGATAAAATATCACGAAATAACATAATTAAGAACTCAACAAATGTAAACTAAGAGGCTAAAACATGTAATATTTAGCACTCATCAAATACCCCCAAACTTACATATTGCTAGTCCCATAGCAATATGAAACTAAAAACTAAATGAAAAACAAAGAATATAAAGATAAGTTCATAACTCATGGTATCCAAAGATTTTAGGAGCACACACCACCATGATAATGATTCATGAGCAAGCTTAAAAAGATAAACCCATCTTCACAATGAATAGAAATGTTAAAATCTAATTACTTACAAAAGGCAGGCTAATGCATCATAAGTCTGACTCAGTGTGAAGTGAATTAGCAAATAAAAATGAAGCTTCCGAATGAGTCTAATGTGTAAGGTCTCTAAGTCTCAAGATTCACCGCATTTCCCATCAGAATGAACGAAAATGGCATAGTTTTTATTGTCTTCTATTTTTTGTAAGACTCTGTTATGTTTAGTTTCCTTAAGCTTTCTAGTTGACCCATGTAGCGAGTGTTGAGTCAATGACTCCAAAACCATATGGTTTTAGGGCATTAGGTATACAGACACCCCTTAGGACTTACTAATTCGAGTAAAAAATGCTACGAAATTAAACTAGCCTTAGTATTATTAAACAAAATTCCAACCTTTTGACGTGAACACTCACTGCTTACTGAGGCAAGAGGTCCAGTTACTCAGTGAAAAGTTTATTTATGATCATCATTTTATATATATATATATATATATATATATATATATATATATATATATATATATATATATCTATGCCAAAGTATTAATCCAACAAGTCATATAGTTTCAGTTAAGACATAAACATACACATTAAAATCACATGTCATACCTCACATAATGCGTACTAATGTGCTCGTGTTAGATTCGAGATCAAACAAGTGAATTCTCAAATGCCTCAAGTAAGTAACTAAATTTTAAAACTTTAGCAACAGATCATGTGTTCCAAAATTTAAGCTCACCAATGAATCACATCACAGAAATTGTTTACCAAAATTTCAAAATAACATGAGCATGCATTAAAAAAAAACAACAACAAATTAGGACAAAGTGTGTGTAATGTGTCTCCCATACCCCCAAACTTAAATTACACATTGACCCCAATGTGTGAGTAATATGGAAAGAGTTGACCTGGGATATGGAGAACTATCTGGACTGGTATGGCTCATAGCATACCCCCAAACTTGATATGTAGTACGCGTTGTCCCTGAAAAATAAAGACTAAAAAACAAAAAATACTGGAAACAAACATTAAGCATAGATATGAAAAATAATAAACAAATAAAAAGATAAGCTGTGGGGTGCCTCCCATGAGCGCTAAGTTTAAAGTCTTCAGCCAGACTCTCCTTAGTAGATGACCCTCAATCAGAGTAAATAGGATCCGTCAACAATATCGTCTCAATGTCCGGACTCCTCAACTCCAAGAATGGTTTTAGCCTCTGCCCATTTACCTTGAAAGTGTTACCATTCTTTGGATCCTCAATCTCGATGGCCCCATAAGGAAAAACTGACCGAATAATAAAGGGGCCGGTCCATCGAGACTTGAGCTTGCCTGGGAAGAGATGCAGGCGTGAATTGTAAAGAAGAACTTTTTGACCCGGCTCAAAAGCTCGTCTCAAAATGTTTTGGTCATGAGTCTTCTTCATTTGTGCTTTGTATGACTGTGCACACTCATATGCATCATTTCGCAGATCCTCTAATTCATTGAGTTGGAGCTTCCTTTGGGATCCAGCCTTTAAAAGATTAAAGTTCAGCTGTTTGATAGCCCAATAGGCTCTATGTTCTAATTCGACTGGAAGGTGACAGGCTTTTTTGTACACAATACGGTATAGAGACATGCCAATTGGCGTCTTGAATGCTATTCGATATGCCCACAGTGCATCAGTCAATTGCAGAGACCAGTCCTTTCTATTAGGGTTCACAGTTTTCTCCAAAATGTGCTTAATCTCGCGATTGGAAATTTCCACTTGTCCACTCGTCTGTGGATGATACGGGGGTGGCAACTTTGTGTGTGATAAAATACTTCTTCATCAACTGCTCAAAAATCCTGTTGCAAAAGTGCTTACCTCCATCACTTATAATTGCTCGAGGCGTACCAAAATGAGCAAATATATTGTTATTCAAAAATTGGACCACAACTCTATGGTCATTGGTCTTGCATGTAACTGCTTCCACCCATTTGGACAGATAGTCCACAGCAACTAGAATGTACAAATAGCCAAAGAAGTTTGGGAAAGGTCCTATAAAATCAATACCCCACACGTCAAAAATCTCAACAATTAGAATGGGGTTGAGGGGCATCATATTCCTCCTAGAAATACTCCCTAGCTTTTGGCAACGTTCACAAGATACACAGTAAGTGTGAGAGTCTCGGAACAGGGTAAGCCAATAGAATCCGCACTGCAAAATCTTTGCAGCGGTCTTTTTAGCACTGAAATGGCCTCCACAAGCATGATCATGACAGAAGACGATGACATTAGATTGGTCATGCTCAGGAATGCACCTTCTGATGATCTGATTGGGACAATACTTAAACAGGTAAGGATTATCCCAGAAAAAATGTTTCACGATGGCTAAAAACTTTGATTTATCTTATCGCCCCCAATGCAAAGGCATTTGACCGGTGACAAGATAGTTCACTATATCAGCAAACTATGGCACGGGATTGTGAGCAATGTGCATCAATTTCTCATCAAGAAAGGTCTCAGAAATGGGAGTGGTAACCTCAGTGAAATTCACAATCAATCTAGACAAATGGTCCGCCACCACATTTTCGGAACCTTTCTTATCCCGAATCTCTATGTCGAACTCTTGAAGTAAAAAGATCCATCGGATAAGACGAGATTTAGCATCTTTTTTAGAGAAAAGATACTTCAATGCTGCACGGTCTGAGTAGATAATGACTTTAGATCCTAACAAGTAGGATCTGAACTTGTCTAATGCAAAAACGACTGCTAGTAACTCTTTCTCAGTGGTAGAGTAATTGAGTTATGCGTCATTTAGAGTTCGACTTCCATAATAGATAACATGGGGAAGTTTATCAACACACTGCCCCATTACAGCTCCAACAGCATAGTCTGATGCGTCACACATAATTTCAAAAGGCACACCCTAGTTGGGTGGCTGAATAATGGGTGTGGACGTCAGAATCTTCTTTAGATCCCCAAATGCTTTCTTACAATCTTCATCAAATATAAATGGGGCATCCTTCATTAATAACTTGCATAAGGGCGGGGCGATCTTACTGAAATTCTGGATAAATTACCAGTAGAATCCTGCATGGCCCAGAAAAGAACGAACCTCTTTCACTGTACATGGGGGTGGAAGGTTGGAAATTAGGTCCACCTTCGCCTTGTCTACCTCAATCCCCCGATAGGATATGACGTGCCCCAGTACAATACCTTGCTTGACCATAAAATGGCACTTCTCCCAATTAAGCACCAAGTTCTTCTCCTTGCACCGCACTAAAACCAAAGTGAGATGGTACAGACACTCCTCAAATGTTGAACCAAAGATGGAGAAGTCATCCATGAAAATATCTAAAGAACGCTCCACCATATCAGAGAATATGCTGACCATGCACCGCTAAAAAGTAGCAGGTGCATTGCATAACCCAAAAAGCATGCGACGGTAGGCGAATGTCCCAAAAGGACAGGTAAATGTTGTCTATTCCTGATCTTCGGGGTCCACAGGGACCTGGTTATATCCACAATAACCATCCAAAAAACAATAATACTCGTGCGTAGCTAAATGCTCCACCATCTGATCAATAAATGGGAGTGGAAAATGATCCTTCTTTGTGGCAGTGTTTAGTTTACGGTTGTCTATACACACTCTCCACCCTGACTAAACACGAGTTGGCACCAACTCGTCGTCCTTATTCTTCACTACCGTTAATCCAGCTCGCTTGGGCATGACATGAATCGGGCTCACCCACTTGCTATCAGAGATGGGATAAATGATCCTTGCATCTAACAACTTAATTACTTCTGCCCTCACAACCTCTTACATAGCTGGGTTGAGCCTTCTTTATGGCTCCCTCGATGGCTTGGCATTCTCCTCCAAATGTATCTTGTGCATTACCAACGAGGGGCTGATTCCCTTAATATCCTCAATGGTCCAGCCTATAGCTTCCTTGTGTTCTCTCAAAACATCTAATAATTTTTCCTCTTAAGCCTCAACCAAATCTGAAGCTATAATCACAGGCAAAGACTCTACTAGAGCTAGGAACTTATACTGAAGATTGTCCGATAAAGGTTTAAGTTCCTTCTTAGGAGGCTCAAGTTCTTCAATCTCTTCCTTCTCACTACTCTCCGTAGGAGCATACTCTAAAATGGCATTTGCTTGCAAGAGGATGAGTGTTTCAACACTTATATGATTGATAAGCTTAATTTAGAGAATGAGAACATTGAAGATAATTCTAACTCTTTGGAATTCCCTCCTAATAATTTCGAGTTCAATGATTCTTCAATTTATCCCCATGTCGTTAACGTTATTGATATTTGTGATAAGTCACAGGGATTTATTAAGAAATCTGGGCAACCATGTTTTAAAGAGTTGCTTGAGAGAAGTCACATGGATGCGGGAATCAAATACCCTACTGCTGATTGTAAATGGGCAACACCAAGAACACTTAAGCCATATGTGGTGGACTTTAAGTATTCCTTGCCAAAAGATTAACACTGAGGCCATTGAGTTTGGAGCCTCATTTTCAGCACCACAATGAGGCCATCAGTGAGAGTGGTGCATCGTCTGGCTGAAGATCTAAAACTTAGCGCTCATGGGAGGCACCCCAAAGCATATCCTTTTTATTTTTTTATTTTTTTCTTTTCTTTTCATAATTCTTTTTTCGTGTTTCTTTTTCAGGGACAAATATGCGAAGCAATTCAAATGGTGGTGCACAATTTTTAGCTTCTGTGCGCTTTTGGCTAACAAAAAGAGTTTCTTTTCATTTTTCTTTTACATTGAGGTCAATGCAATGTTTGGGTTGGGGGTGGAGGAAACACATTTCTTTCCTTTTTCCATTGAACTACTTGGTGTCACTTTCCTACTTTTTGTTTGTTAGGATAATTTTAAAAAAAAAGTTTGTTTTTAGCATGCTTTGTGTTAGCCTTGGAGTTATTCACATGTCAATGATATGAGCTTAATTGAGATAGCATATAGCACTTAGAAGAAATTAAATCTTGCTTTGGTTTGAAATTAATTTAAGTATCAATCTTGATTTGGTTAGAGACTCTAGCTTGTGGTAAGATTGTATGATTAATCGTAAGCATTTAGAAAAGTTTTATGTGTGATTATTTTGTGAATATTTTTGCGGTCTCGACAAGCTCTAGAACTTACTTGATAACCACTTGAGGTGAATTCCTAGAATGCACATTACTTAGGATATGATATAGGTCATTTTTGAACCGTTTGAGCCTTTCAAACCTACCCTTGCGATATATATCACTAGTCACCTATTTGAGCCTTTTTCTTGAAAACGAAGTTGAGCTTGGTTTCTTTCAAAAACCCATTCACTTACGCTTATAAGCCTAAAGAGAATATTTTATCCTTACCTCTCTCTTAAAAAGAACTTAACTATACACATGTTGTGAGAAGCACTTAAAATGAGTAAGGGTGGAAATATGAAAAAATATCACTACCACAACCCAAGTACATTAAAGGAGATAAGTTGGGGGTTGTGGAAAAGAAATAAATGAAAAAGGAGGTGAATGGTATTTTATGCCAAAATACAAAAGAAAATAAAAACAAATGGTGATTTTTTTAGAAAACAATCCTCGAAAAGAAAAAAAATAAAAAATATAAAAAAATGGTTGGAAGAGTTGGGTATTGAAGTAAGGTTATCCAGTGCTTAAAGAGCTATGTTCAAAACTAAGAGATTAAGTTCTCTTACTTGTGAATTCTTCCCATTCTTTCTTAGCCTTTACCTTAACCGAACGTTACAAGCTTATTAAAGGCCTATTAATCCAATGTAATGTGATTTTTCTACAATAGTGGAGAGCGGTTTGAAATGTAAGCTTATGGAGCTTGTTTTTGTGATTAACGTCACGCGATTTATTTTTTTAGAGGCCAAGACTTGTATTCATGAATATTGTGCATAAAATCATCTGGATGTTCAGATTAATGGATTGTGGTAAGACGGATGTTAAGAGTCAATAACGATTTTAAGATTGATGTTTGAATTATTTTTGGATTTGAGTGAAATTTAATGATTCTATATGCTATATGTTACGCATGATTTTTGAGACAAAGATTTTTGAATCACTCTTAGTTGACACTAGCATTGTTGTATTTTGCTTTAATTTCTAAATAAAGAACTTATTTCATGTCTTTCTCTTGAATTGCTAGGGACTAGCAATAAGCTAGTTGGGGGTTGTGATGAGAGTCATAAAATGCATCTAAACAATACTTAATTGTTAACACTTTAGGGTTAATCTCGGTCGTAATCGCACTTTTACATGTTGATAACTCTAAAGTGTTATTCATAAATCATTGAGTTAATTCGATGCATTTTCAGGTGCTTTGAGTACAAAAGAGATGATAAAGCGATCCATGTTTAAAGCACCAAAAGATCTTGGGTGTCGGCGCTCGTTTTTGTCCAAGGTTTAGACATTGATAGGAGCTTAAATATTCATATTTAAGCCCCTTAATTTACATTTGTTAAGTTCTTTATCTATATGTTTTAGTCTATTTTACTTCACTTTTGTGTTTTACACGTTTTTGTAGGGTCTTGGAGAAAAAGAAGCATTTTTGGCACTTAAAGGAATAAATCTGGAAATCCTAGAGCAGCTGCTGGCTAAATTGCGATCGAGCACACTTCTCTGTGTGATCGAGTGCAGCATTGCGATCGAGCGCACCACATATGCGATCGAGCGCACATGTACGGGAGTGAACAGTAAATTGTAGAACCCTGTTTTGGAAATAACCCTATTTTGGAAATAAAGGAGTTTTGCGTTTTAGGAAAGTTTAGGAACTCATGAGCCGATTAGGACTTCTCAAAGACATATAAATACACTTGTAAATCACACACAAAAGGCATCACCTCTTGGGGGATCACTTCTTAGATCCCTTCTTTTATCTTTTGCTTTAGCTCGGAGAAGCAGACCGTGGAGCGGAATTGACGACTCTTCTCTCGGGTTTCTTCTTTCCTTTTTATTTAATTATGTGTAATTAAATTCTTAGTAGGGCTTGGTTGAAGCTCTAATTATGTTTACTCAATAAATTTAGTATTGGCGCCTTGCGATATTTATGTTGTGTTGCTTAAACTTGATTAATACCTGCTTTTATTTAAATTCCTCATATGTATATGTCTGATCAATATGTGCATGTGGTATGGACTTGTTAGTTAGATCAATTTGGATGACCGAGTCCTGGGTCTAACATTAGTAACAAGGGATATCTTATCCGGATACCCAGGTTAATCAACATAGGAAACCGAGAGTAGATACCATGCCCTAGGTCTCATGTGGTTGTCGATTTCCATAGTACTTATGTTTTCTTAAGGAACAACTCAAGCAGATACCATGCTGAATCCCTTAAGGAAGAAAAGAGTTAGAGTAGATACCATGCCTAAATCGTTGCTTAGGGAAATCAATAGCTTAAGGAGTAGATACCATGCCCTTAGGTTGGCAATCAGTAGGTATACATGACATGAGTAAAGCATTGGCATACTGTTGTACTGTGGTAGCATAATTAGTGGTGGATATCAAGCCCCTACGTCTTTATCTTTAGTATTTTATCTTTATCAAAATCAACTCTTTTATTATTTTTATCTTTTTATTACTGCGAAACTAATTCTAAAGTTAAATTTACCAATCCCTGTGGAGATGATCTTGCATTCGCACACTATGCTACATTGTTGACCTTGTGCACTTGCAAGTAAAACAAGTGCGATTATTTACTTATTTATTTAAGTGGATAAACGCACAACAAGTTTTTGGCGCCGTTGCCGGGGATTGTGCTAAATTTCTGTTTAGAATTATTTCCCGTTTATTTTTCTTATTTTGTTCAATTTTTTTTTCTCTTTATGATTTTTCATTAAATATTTTTCTTAATCTGTTTTGTTTTATTTTATTTTCATCAATTATCTAACTTAATTCTTCGTTTTTGTTATTTTCTTTCTTTCTGTTTTAGGTGTGCATCAGTGCTAATTCTGGCACTGCGATCGAGCGCAAACCTAAGTGCGATCGAGCGCAATGCTTAGAGCGCTCGAGCGTAAATAGTCCAGAGACTACCCGAGCAGCAGTACTGAAGCTGCTGCACTAAGGTATTCCTATTGATTCATGCAAGGGCTTCGAGTGAGGAACCCAACCATCATTTCACTTGATATAGAAAGTGAGCAGATCATTCGAAAGAGGCCTAGAAACAACTTCGAAGAGAGAGAAGAAGAATTTGAGGGTGAAGCACCAATTGAACAGCTTTACAACCAACTGCCACCAAAACAGAGACCTATGAAGCAATCCTTCATTCCACAGAACCTCAACCATCCTTCATGCATTGCATATCAACCTAAGGTGGAAGAAAATTATTACATATCTCCGGAGATACTTAGTGCCTTGACTCATTTTAGGGGTACATCTGCTGAGGATCCACACTTGCACCTTCGAGAATTCTGTGATCTCTGCCAGTTCCAGCATATTCGGGGCCTAGATCAAGAGGGAATCAGGTTAATTCTTTTCTCTTTTTCATTAAAAGATAATGCTAAAATGTGGTATCATTTATTGCCTACAGATTCCATCCATACTTGGGAAGAGCTATCCAATAGATTTCTAAGGAAATTTTTTTCAGCCCAAAAGACAAGGCAGATGAGGAAGGAGATTCAATCCTTCCAACAGAGGGATGGAGACCTTTTCTTCGAGGCATGGGGACACTTTAATGAGCTGCTACTCAAATGTCCATATCACAACTTACCTCAAGATGAGCTGGTACTAGCTTTCTATGAAGGTTTGAGTGGTATAAATCAAGGTATAGTGGATTCCGGTTGTGGAGGTGTGCTGATGGAGAAGACTAGTGAAGAAGCCATGGAGCTGTTTGAGACATTAAGTGAGCACACCCAACAATTCTCCTCGAAAGGTAGACAAGGAATTAAAAGCAAGAGTATGTATGAGGCGAGCTTCAATGATGGATCTTCGAATCAGATGGCTGCTATGGAAAGAAAGCTAGACATGCTCATAAAAGCCATGGCTGATCAGAACAACTTATGTAGTCCACAGGCTACACAACGCCAGGTATGTGCTATATGCTCTCATTTTGATCATAATACTTATACTTGTCCTCTGTATTCAACTACATATCAAAAGCAAGCAAATTATGAGGGACTGAACAGCGCATATGCAAATACCTACAATCCTGGATGGCAGAACCACCCTAATCTCTCATGGAGCAACACTCAAAATGCTTTGAATCTTCAAGGAAAACAACCACACTTCCAACCAGCAGCCCAACCAGTGCCGGAATCAGAAAATAGTGACCTAGAGAATCTTATGAGGCAACTGATGACTTCACAAGAACAGTTCATGATTGAGCAACGACAAACCACTACAAAACATGAGCAAGCCATTCAAAGACTCGAAGAACAAATGGGGCAATTGGCTAAGGAGCTAAGTGAAAGAAAGTTGGGTGAACTTCCAGTCCAACCACTACCTACTCCAAGAGGACATCAGCAACTAAATGCTGTGACAACTCTAACAAATGGTAAGATCATTAAAACTGATGAGCCTACACAAGCATCCATATCCAAGGTAAGTGAGATGGAGAAGGTAAATAGTGAGAAGGTTAAAATCAAAAGATATAACGCATTAAAATTACCCCCAGATCATACAAAATGTTTTAATGTATGCATGACGCAAAGTGTTGTTGAGGAAACTTTTCAGGTCCATCACGTTGATCCAATAGAAACTGCTCTTATCTATAGTTTCCAAGATCGGATATTGAGCCCAAATGCAAGGATGTTACTGATGACATCATTGACACTATGCACCTCCTTGAGGCCTTTCCAAAGCATCCAAGTAAGTACACCGATCCATTTGACCATCATGTGCCTACTAATATTATTTTTCCTTCTATTGTACAGGCACCTAACTTGGAATTCAAGCAGTTGTCAGAGCACTTACCGTATGCTTATATGGGAGAGAATAAGACATTTCCTATGCTAGCTGCTGCCACTCGTAGTTTTGGGGAAAAATAAGGCTTGGTCCGGCTGAAGACGTTAAACTTAGCGCTCATGGGAGGCACCCCACAGCTTATCCTTTTATTTTTATTATTTTATGTATTTATTGTTATTTATTTATTTTTATTACTTCTTGTTTTCCCGTATTACGTCAGTTTTTATTTTTTTAGGGACAATGTGTGCATCCGTTCAAGTTTGGGGGTACGCTATGAGCCATGCCAACCTAGCTAGTTCTCTATCTCCCAGGTCAGCTCTTTCCTTGTTATTCACACATTGGGGAGAATGTATAATTTAAGTTTGGGGGTATGGGAGACACATTCACACACACCTTGTCCCAGTTTTTTTTTTGTTTTGTTGTTTTTCATAGATAAATACATGTTCATTCCGTTCCAAAAATTTTTGGGTGTTCTAAACAAACAATATGATTTGACTTCATAAGTGAGCTTAACACCTTGAACATATGGGCCAATAATTAAGTTTTGAACCATAATCACTTTCTTTTAGGCATTTAAGGATTCACAAGTTCGACTTAAACTAAACATGAGCACATTAGCACATAGTTGTGTGGGGTATGACATGTAATTTTGATTTGTATGTTTCTTTTGCTTTACTGTGAACCAGATAACCTATTAGATTAATGCGGTGGCATAAGAAAATAAAAAAAAGTTCGTTATTGCTCAAAAAGAAAAGAAAAAAAAATGCTCCTAAAGATCATTAAAAAGAACTTTCCATTGAGTAACTGACCCTCTTGCCTCAGTAAGCAGTGAGTGTCACGTCAAAAGGTGGAATATTTTGATCAGTAGCATTAAGATCAGTTAGTTTCGTAGCCTTTTTTACTCGAGTTAGTAAGCCCTTAGGGGTGTTTCTACACCTAATGCCCTAAAACCATCTGGTTTGGGAGTCATTGGCTAAACGCTCGTTACACGAGTCAAATAGAAAGCTTAAGGGAACTAACTTGGCAAAAATCTCACAAATAAAAGAAAAGAAGAAAATCTATGCCATCTTTGTTGATTCTAATAGAAAATTTGGTGAATCTTGAGTCATCGAAACACTACACATTAGAATTATTTGGAAACCTAATCTTTTATGTGCTAGTCCACCACACACTCAGTTAAACTTGTGATGTCTTAACCTGCCTCATGAAAGTGATTTGCATTCAAAACTCGTATTCATTGCAAAGATGTGTTTATACTTGTTAAGCTTGCTCATAAATGCGCATCATAGTTTTGTGTGAAACCTAAACTTTAGTTGGATACCATGAGCATTGGATTTATCTTTGCGTCTTTATTTTTCATTTAGTTTTTGGTTTTGCATTGCTAAGGGACTAGCAATATGTAAGTTTGGGGGTGTGATAGGAGCTTAAATATTCATATTTAAGCCCCTTAATTTACATTTGTTAAGTTCTTTATCTATATGTTTTAGTCTATTTTACTTCACTTTTGTATTTTACACGTTTTTATAGGGTCTTGGAGAAAAAGAAGCATTTTTGGCACTTAAAGGAATAAATCTGGAAATCTTAGAGCAGCTACTGGCTAAATTGCGATCGAGCGTACTCCTCTGTGTGATCGAGCGCAGCATTGCGATCGAGCGCACCACATATGCAATCGAGCGCACATGTACGGGCGTGAACAGTAAACTGCAGAACCCTGTTTTGGAAATAAAGGAGTTTTGCGTTTTAGGAAAGTTTAGGAACTCATGAGCCGATTAGGACTTCTCAAAGACCTATAAATACACTTGTAAATCACACACAAAAGGCATCACCTCTTGGGGGGATCACTTCTTAGATCCCTTCTTTTATCTTTTGCTTTAGCTTGGAGAAGAAGACCATGGAGCGGAATTGACGACTCTTCTCTCGGGTTTCTTCTTTTCTTTTTATTTAATTATGTGTAATTAAATTCTTAGTAGGGCTTGGTTGAAGCCCTAATTATGTTTACTCAATAAATTTAGTATTGGCGCCTTGCGATATTTATGTTGTGTTGCTTAAACTTGATTAATACCTGCTTTTATTTAAATTCCTCATATATATATGTCTGATCAATATGTGCATGTGGTATGGACTTGTTAGTTAGATCAATTTGGATGACCGAGTCCTGGGTCTAACATTAGTAACAAGGGATATCTTATCCGGATACCCGGGTTAATCAACATGGGAAACCAGGAGTAGATACCATGCCCTAGGTCTCATGTGGTTGTCGATTTCCATAGTACTTATGTTTTCTTAAGGAACAACTCAAGCAGATACCATACTGAATCCCTTAAGGAAGAAAAGAGTTAGAGTAGATACCATGCCTAAATCATTGCTTAGGGAAATCAATAGCTTAAGGAGTAGATACCATGTCCTTAGGTTGGCAACCAGTAGGTATACATGACATGAGTAAAGCATTGGCATACTGTTGTACTGTGGTAGCATAATTAGTGGTGGATATCAAGCCCCTACGTCTTTATCTTTAGTATTTTATCTTTATCAAAATCAACTATTTTATTATTTTTATCTTTTTATTACTGCGAAACTAATTCTAAAGTTAAATTTACCAATCCCTGTGGAGATGATCTTGCATTCGCACACTATGCTACATTGTTGACCTTGTGCACTTGCAAGTAAAACAAGTGCGATTATTTACTTATTTATTTAAGTGGATAAACGCACAACAGACATTTCCAAAAATGATTTAAAGATGATTAAAAGTCTAAACCAAGGTTGGAGCAATAAATTAATTTGAGTTAAAAGACTGCACACAAGTGTGTACCTCACTTTGGAACAAGTTAAGGGTAGGCACACTAGTGTGTGCACTTCTGCTTACAAGCTGAAGGAGTTTCACTAAATTGCCAAAATTTCCCGTACAGATCAATCATCTTTGCAGATTAAATTGTATTGATGTAGGAAGAACCAGGAGATGAGCCATATATTCTTAGAAATATCCGGAAGTCTATTTTCTGGAGAATTTTACGGTTCGTAAAAAGGATTTTTCTAGAGAAAGTTATGGCAGTTTTAGTAGACACAGTTCAGGCCCCCAGAACAGCTTCAACCTAGCACTGCGCCTCTCACTGTCCAGTGCCCCAGCGCCCAGGCAAACAAGAGTGAGCACCTAGGCGCCCATGAACCAACGCCCAGGCAAACAAGAGTTAGCGCCTAGGTGCCCATGAACCAGCACCGTGCGCCTCACCAACTAACGCTGCACCTTTACTTTCCAGCGCCCAGGCGCACACTTGGACACGCGCACATGCTGCTGGACCCACCTTCAAGTTCTAGCCTTCACTTTCCAGCGTTCAGGCGCACGCACTGACAAAGCCAGCAGTGCGCACATGCTTCTGGACTTAAATTAAGGCTGTGCAAAGACAACTCTCCCTCGTGGGCTATAAATATATGCTTAAGGTTTGCAGCCGCGGGGGGCGGGCTCGGAGAAAAAAAGACAGTTTTTGGTAGATACAAATTAGAGAAGTTTTTAGCATTCTGTTCAAGTTTTCGTTGGTTGGAAATCAATGAGAGAACATCCACATTGTTCTTCCACCTTGAGCTCCATGGCCAAGAAATCAAGGGGAGAACATCTATATTGTTTTTCCACCTTGAGTTTCATGGCCAACTAATCATCAAACAAGGGAAAGGGATGAATCGTTAGGGTTCTATTGTTCCTTATTTCCTATTCTTGATTCATTTGTATGGACTTATTGTTAAGATATTGTCTATGATTTAATCTTTGATTAATTAAGAAGGATTTGAGTTCATGTGATAGCTGTATTCTATATTCTTCTTCTTTTAGTTTCTCTCAATCTGGTTATTGCATCCTTCTACTCCACATAAGTCTAGTCAAGCTCTTCTTATGTCAAGTTGTTTGGATGTAATTGATTTCGGTATATTTATCTTATAGATCGGCCATTACTGTGATATCATTATTACAATATATTGTCATTTCTTGCTAATCTATAAGATAAATCATGTGTTCTTGAATTGAAATCAAAGAGTAATTTGTAGCAATTATATTAGAGCTATAAATGTGCTTGATTGAATACTTTCCGATTGCCTATTTAGGATGTGAAACTTGCAATCGAGATAAAAATTTGAATCAAGAGTGAAAATAGGGAACAAACCTAAGGAGGATTCCCGGAACCTTGTTATTTCTTATTTATATTCTTCGTTATAGTCGCACAACTCTTTTACACAATATTGCATTATCAAAACTCATATTCTCTCATCTAATCATTATCATTAGTGTTAAAGTTTACACCTTCTTTCGTAATTAACTTGTTTCCCTGTGGAATCGACACCTCAAAGTGATACCACAATAACCGTGTTATACTTTGGGCGTAATCACTCACTCAAACAATTCTTATCGTATCATATTTCCATATTTCTTCCTTAGCATAATTGTCTCTGTGTGAGACTCATTCATCTATCAATAAATTTACAATCATTAATATCACTTTAATATCTCAAGCAATAACAATCAATATTTAAGGCAAATGCAATGCGTGAATTTAAATGTTATTATTATTGGGAACGTCTTCCCACATGTCGACATGTTTTTATCGTAGACCGGCTGTCTTCCCGGTTCTTTCATTCTTATTTAGACTAGTTGCCTTCTCAGTTCTTTTATTCTCATTTAGACTGGATACTCTCCTGGTTCTTTTATTTTCATTTAAACCAGTTGCTTTCCAAGTTCTTTTATTTCATGCATATGCATATGAATAATGATATGAATATGCATATGAATAATAATATAAAAACAATAATGTATTCAGACATTTAAATTAGCTATCCTGATTATTCTCAAATTATTATTTGAAAATTTTCACTAAATTCTTCTCATAAATCATATCAAATCATCAACCATAGCTCATCAAAAATTTCATTTACCACATTTATTATTAAATCGACTCATTATTCTAATAATATTATTTCTCATATAATAATTTTCTAAACATTCATTATTCCTATCATGCCTACCAAACAATTTTTTATCTACCACCAAAGTATAAGTTAATAATTTATTCTAATATTATCACTATATATTTCATATTTATCTTGATTATTTGAAGTAAATCTAACTCACGACGTAGCACTTAGAGCTACCCGTGGATCGTCTCCTTGCCTTTTATGCTCATCTCAGTAATTTCCTCTGGTTGCTGATCGTCAACACCTGACTTAATATTTATATTAAATTTCTAATTTATTCTTCAATTCTTCCATAATTCACACCCTTTGAAAATTCCCATTTTAAATTCCGGGAAATTTCATGTATGCTAAATTTCAAAAATAAACTTCATGTTATTACTTTATGTTTTTCTTAGAGCTTCTCATAATTCTCTATAAAATTCTTCCGTAAACCCCTTCAAAATTTTACTCTTTCAACATTTCTTTTGGTCCCCAAGTGTTTAAAGAAAGAGAGTGATTTCAATCGTAGTTGAAGGAAAACCAAACAGAATTTGGTAAGTAATTAATAAAATAAACTAAAGTTTTATATATGTATGTGTGTGTGTGTGTGTGTGTGTGTAACAGTTTGTTAGTTAGCATCCCCCCCTAATTTTTTCCATGCATATATGTGCTGTCTAACATGCAAATTGCATGTTAGACAGCCAACACCTGTTGCCATGTGTTTTTTTTTTCTTTTCTTTTCTTCATGTTGTCCATGATTTTTTTTTTCTTTTTCTTTTCTTTTCTTGTCCACGAATTTTTTTTCAAAAGATTTGTTTTATATAAAAAAATTTAGTTCTTTCGCATATATATAATATTATTTTAACTCTATGTCATATTTATTAAAGTACTTCTTTAACCTTACTTTACAAATACGGGTATTACACATGCTTTAGGCAAAGTCCTAATAATTTTTCTCATCAACTCACCATTATCATAAGATTTACAAGAAGTTTCATATCATTGATTACGTTAATAAAACAAGAATCTATTTTATATATGGACTCGATTGGTAACATTTTGAAAGCCTTATAGTTAGACACCAATCTATTTATTTTTTTTACTTCTTAACTTGATTAGTACTTTCATATGTGACTTGAAGTTTATCCCAAATTTCTTTAGCCGATTCACATACGAAAATTTTATTCTATTCATTTATATCTAAAGCACAATGAATCGTATTCGTAGCTCTACTTTAAGAAAATCCTTTTCCTATCATCATCTTTGAATTCTTGTCTAATTTTAGGAACCTCAAATTCAACTCCTCAATTTTTACATTTTTCATAAGAATTCTAAGACCATCAATAATGATTTCTCATAACTCAAAATCTTGAGTTTCTAGGAAAATCATTCTATTTTTTCAATAATTATAATTTGTTCCCATTAATAAAGGAGGTCTAGCTGAGGAGTGACCTTCACCAAGCATATTTCCTACATTAGTTGCCATAGAATCTACTCTAGGATTTGAAGCCTAACAAGAGAACTTAGCTTTGATGCCAATTATTGATTAAGCCAACATAAGAATGCGGTGAATTGGATTTAATTTTTTTTCAGTTAATTAAAAATTTAAACTTTAATAAAGCAAGCTATCAAATTTAAAACAAGTAAATTATAAACAATAAACATAACTTGTTGAAAATTAGAGAGGGTAAAGGACAAGAGTTTGCAAATAGAGTTTTAGTTGTTTAATCACTCCTTGTGCTTAGCCCACTCATCAAGAGATCTTTTTATAAGTGTTGAATACCTAAACACTCAACAATTCCTTACCAAGAGTTACACCAACTCTTTTACAAATAATATGATGAAAGATTATTTATGGTATAATAAGAAAGAGATCTTTAAAGGAAGATCACAATTGAAATTTCTCTTTCAAAGATTCTTAGCACAAATATGGTCAAATTTCAAAATTTGAAAACTTAATGAATCAATTAATGAGCTTAAGGATATTCAAGATTTTTAAAGAGGCTCATTATTGTTGGGTATTTATATTTCTAATTCCTAGTAGCCATTAGAGATATTAAATTGTTGTTATGTGAATTATATGCTCTAACCCACGCTTCTATTTTTGAAAACTAGTCACTATTTACAATAGTACAATGACTTTTACCCAGTCAGCTGTCACTTTGAATTTTTAAATTAGAGAGACAAAAATCGAGCGATCAATCAACTATGATACTTTTCAATTGATTGTGAAAAGTCTCTAACTCTTTCTACTGTCGACTGCCGAATCCTATAGTCAGTTGCTCTTTAGCACTGAAAGTAAAAGCTAAAAGTACTTGAGCCTACCGTCAACAGTAGTACCAACCCAGTCGACTATGACTACCCAAACCCCTAATTTTAGGTAAAAACTTATAGCAGGTTAAATCATTGAATCGGTTTTTAAGTAAGTAATTTTAGAGAAAATAGTTTGAGCCATACTAGAGCTAAGAATTGAGAGAGAAAAAACAAAGATGCCTAAATAAGAAATGATATTCAAATACCTCTCAACTTCTTCATTAGATGATCTTTAAGGCTTCATGGATTTCCATATGCATGTCTTATATTTTATGTGTGTGCCTTGCACCTTGTGACTTAGTAATAACTTAGATAAGAGATAGTTAGCCCAGTAATCATGTTTTATCATTATCAAAATCAATATAGGGCTAACAGTTCTTATAACTATGTCTTAGCTAACTTCATAATTATTAACTTTTGATTTAATTTTTTCAGTTTTTTTATTTGACTTGGCTCTAAATCTTTCACTTTTCATTTCATAAAAATGTATTATCTCACTTTATAAATGTTTCTCTCATTTGATTCAGGAATGTTGACTACTCCTTCTTTTAATCTACTTGAACTTGTTTTAGATGAAGATCTTGATCACTATTAGCATGAGTAACACAATGATAGTGAGGGTAGTGTTTATGTTAAGCTCCCCAACCCTGCAACAGAATCAACATGAGAAAATGGTGTTACTCAAAAACAAAAAAAAAAGAGCTAAATCTAGTAAGGTTTGGAAAGATTTCATTGAAGTCACTTAACTAGATGGAACATGCAAAGCAAAATGCATCCACTGCAATATATTTTATTCTATACCTTCTACCAAGTCAACAATACAATTGAGTAGACATCAAAGTCGTCGTGTGAAAGAAAAAATTGCAATATCAGAAACACTTACACTTGGGCAGTTAGCACTTAGCTACCAAACTATGGCATTTAGTGGTGTCACATCTGGTTTAATATGTCCTCCTCTCTTTGCCAATAATGGTAAATATGACAACACCATGTTGAGAGAGGTACTTGGACATTTTTGTTTTGATGCATGAGTATATCTTTATTGTTGTCACAAACCATCCCAAGTGAGCTCCACCCTAAACGGAATCGTTACCTTTAAACATCAAGCTCTAACATGAAAAAGATTTATTACAAACCAACTCTCAAACTATAAAATCTTTTTAAAACATAACAATATAAAGATTTATATAATTTCATTTATATAAAACAACCATTTGTTTTAATTACAACAAAGTGGCCTGAGGAGAGGAATGTCGTATGAAATCACCTATACAAAGAAGACACTTCGATAATGAAAAATGAAGTCTAAAGATTCTCCAAACTAGGCCATTTTGCTAAAGAAACAATCAGCCAGCTTTTAAAAGCCAATATGAGTTTAAAGTACCAAAATTTAAATTCTCATACAATGAGAAATAACATTTATCATATAAAACACATAAACAAAGTGATAAATCATTTAGAATAAGAACTTTGAACTTAAACCAAACACAGATAGTTCTTCATATTTCAAAAAAAATCAATATAAATCATTAACTGATCATAAATTCAAAACCATCAAGTAACATCTTTTCATCTTCTCGAAACTTAAGAATAATTTAATCATCTCTTTATCTTGGGCTGCTTTCCAAAGATCAAGTATACACAAAATCAATATATATATATATATATATATATATATATATATATATATATATAATGTATCATCATCCAGCAAGACACATATATAAATGTCTCATCTAGTAGGACACATATCTGTATACTATAACATCTTGCAACTAAGGGCAAAGTAATCTCTAGGGCACACCCTTATCGTCATCTCGTATCCCCATCAAGCAAGATACATGCATAATATAATAAATGTTTCCATCTAGCAAGACACTTCTGTGTATTATTACAACATCAGTACCAAGCCCATTCTTAATATATCAATAATAAATTTCATTCTCAATTATTTTTCATACTGAAAACACCTCATAATATTTATTTCAACAAATATAAATCTTCTTCATAACTTATTCAAAAATGGTCAATCATTTCAAATCAAAGATAAAAATTCACACTTCTTCACAAATATTTCGATCCAAACGTACAAGTTCATTTTTTTCTCAAACAGTTCATAAATTCAAGCGCATAACGTATTTTTACCACATAAAAGCAGTGAGAATTTATATATAGTTTGGTAGTAAAAAATCACCTCAAAACAACAACCCAAGAAACTTATGTGACCAGAAAAATATTCGGACTCACTCTTTATACACCACCTATAATGAAAATATTCTAGTATATGCTAACTGACCCCAAGACCTTTACAAAAAAAATGTTTAAGAGAACTAATTATGTATGTATGCATGTATGTGTGTTTAAATATATTATTAAAATTAATTATTTATTTTTGATAGTTTAAAAAGACTTAATATTTCTTTTTAAAATAATTTCAATTTAAATTTAATATTATTTTGAACTTTTTCTTCCCTTCTTCAATGAATAAAATTCCCCATTTTAATTTTCTTCAATTAATTATGATAACCCCTTCTTTATAGCAAGAATCCATCACCAATTTAATAGATCAATATTAAATAAGTTTGTTAGAATCATTTTAAAATTAAAATTATAAATTTTGGGTCAATTATGATGTTTTCATAAACCAAGGATTAATCTGAAATAAAATCAAGGGTATCTTTGCAAAGCACGAGATAAATTTTCAAAACGTGTCAAATATTAGGGGTATATCTATAAAACCTTAGGGTATAATTGAATAACTTTTTATAATCTAGGGTAAAAATATAAATCCCGCTGGAATAATGTCATCCTTAACCTCCAACCGAGTTGACTCGAATTATTTCACAAGTTAAATTATCCAAATCCCTAATTTTTACGTAACTTTCTCATTTCTACTCCAAAATCAATAAATTATATATGGAATTTGAATATTTTGAGCCAAGAATTCATAATAGTGGGTTATATTTCCAAAATCATGCATTTATTTATTTATTTTTTTTATCAAGGCATAAAATGTTTTAAGGATAAAAAATTGGAAAATAAAAAAAAGAAATGAGGAAAAGATTTACCACTGATTCCCCAAAGTTACTAGAAAATCGCTGGATTTTGAGCTTAAATGGCCAAATTTAATTTGTTTTGGAGGAGAGAAAAAGTTTGTTTTCTTTGTCTTTTAGAGAGAGAAAAATCATGGGAAAGAGAGAGAAGAAAGAAATTGATGGAGAATAGGAAGAGAAAGGAAAGAATAGAAAAAATTTGAGAGGAGGAAAGGGTTGGCCATACGGTGAGGGAGAGGGAGATGGGAACATGAAAGAGAGGAAAGAATGGAAAAATTTTGAGAGGAGGAGAGGGTTGGCCATGTGGTAAGGGAGAGGGAGAGGGGAACGTGAGAGAGATGAAGAAAAAAAATGTTTTCTTTAGATGGAGAGAATGGTGTGGAGAGTAGGAAAAATCTTGTCCTTACTAGATGACAACAAATCTGGAAATCATAGGATGTTTACAGGCTTCTATTTTTTTTATTTTTTAATTAATTTAATATATGTTATTTATATATTTTTTTATTATTTAGCTATAGTTTAGATGGAAACTTGGGTTTCCATAAACATGTTGTCGGTTCTTTCTTTTTTTCAAAAGGTTAAGACCTTGTTTCGCCAAACACCCAAAAAGTTAAAAGGACATTTTTTTTCAAATGACAGTAATGTAAAAGCCAAAACAATTATGGCTTTATTAGATTATCCCCAATACAAAAGTGAGGGTTTTACAATTCTATCCCCCCTTAATGAAATTTCGTCCTCGAAATTTAATTGACTCTGAAAAGAAATATACACTCAAATATCATCCTTGTAATCACCATCATCATGTCAATAAGATAAATTTCTTCCACCCTTGACATAATTCTTATTGTCTCACCATTATATAAGTTCAGTTTATTCGTCACTTTTATGGAGCTTTAATTAATTCTCGGATAATCTACTTCTTCGTTTTCAAAATTTGCTTCTAGCTACGATATTGTGCTCTCTTTCCAAAATATTACCTCAAATCTTAGAAGAAAAAAAATCACACTATAGCCATGATATTATTGCCTTGAGCATAACATTTTTATATTTACGTATATATCGTTATATATTTGTTCTCCACATAATCATTAATACCACCAGTTGAAGATTATGCCTATAATCTATACTTAATATTTTTAGGAAGCTTAATATATTCCCAGCTATATTCCTTCCATCAATAAACTATTCCTTTGATTTCAACTAAACCCCAAAAATTCTATGTGAACATCATGTTACCAATACCTACTACAAACTTTGAGTCATCAATCATAGCTTGTCTACATTTAATTTAATATGTCTCCATTATCCATACATATATGGCCTCAAGCTTCGAATTAATAATTAACCACAAATCATGATTGGAGATTTTTGTTTTTTACTAAACAAAGATTGTGCCACTTTTAAATTATCAAGCACGAATCATCACTCTTATATCGTCCAAGTAATCAAACTCATCTTTACAATTTTCATATTACTCACAATTATTAAATCAAATATCCTTTGATGCACTCCCAAGTTCCAGAGACTATAAACCACAATGAAATTCTTTTATGTTGTCATACTGAAGTATCATTGACATTAAGATTATAACATCCTCGAAGATATTACTAATTAGTTCAAAAAGTTTTTTTCAACTCAACCGTTAGATCGAACACAAATTATCTCTTCAAGCTCTACTTCAAAAACTTCCAAATTCAACAAAATCTTTAAAACTACTTTTTACTTCACATTTCCATTCTTTGACTATAACACAATCCTTAATCAAGAATCTTCTCAGTTACTTAATACATGTTAAATATCAAATTTCACCATATAAAATCTGTACCACTAATCATTTATTCTTCTAATAACTCTCAAACACTCAAAGTCTCACATTAATACTTCATTGCTACCAAATTCAATACTTTAAACCGAACAATTACTTAGTCTTACAATTGTTAATTGCCATCAATTTATTAACCTCAAAGTATGGGTTCAAATAATCCCCCCATGACATTCGAAGAAATATATGTTTCTAGTTAAACTAAAACTCATGCTCAAATTTTTATACCATGAACTTAATCCGAAATCAATTTACCACCAATGTCAAGTATAGCAAAGCCACCTCAATCCAAAATATAAAACCAATACTATAATATCACAATTTTACTACCCCAGAATTATATGTTTAAGAAAATTTAAGCTCATCAATTCTCATAGTCTTACTTACGGTATCATCTACCCATCAATTAAGCATAATTAATCAATTCATTTCAAGCAGAGGATAAATACCAACATCATAACTTTTGATTTTATAAAATGTGAATATATTCACCAAAGGTCAACACCTTTTTTTTAGATCAATAAAAGAGTTAATTCCTTATGTTTCCCAATTTCAACCGCCACGTTCGAAAATTCCAACAAATGGAATTACTAACTCTTTATACCCATTAAAATTCATAATTTAATTCAGTTTATATTTTTTCCATCTTCAAAAGTAACTTTACCAATTACAAGCCTTTTTTTTTCTATAACTAGCTTCCACAAAATCAAAATAAAATTATTTATCAATTACTACCTCGAATTTTGATCTAGCTACCACCAAGTAAAACTATTTCCATGGAATACTCCAAGACCTTCTTGAATAATACTTTAGGTTCGTTTAGCCTTTCATTATTAAACTAATAAATCTACCAAGCAAATTGTTTATTGTCTAACCCGTAATCTCTCTCATTTGTCGAATTAAATGAACCATGTACTTAGTGAAACCCAATCAATAAACCTCAAGCAAAGCATCTTGTCCATACTACTCGCAAATTAAACATGAAGTACTTAACTTTCAATCCCATTATATTGGTCAAATACACCAATCCTTATCAAGATTACATCGTAATCAGCATTTATCTTGCCTTAGAAAACCCCAAAATTCATGCACTAGATAATCCTTCACTCAAAAACAATACTACTAATCCATAAAACTCTTAATTTCTATTTAATAATATCCCAATTCCAATCTTGTTACGATATCCATCATCCTTTACCACAATGGTACTTTACCTTGAATATTAAAACAATGTTCATCGAATATCTATAAATAATCCATATTTCAAGAACAATTATTTATTTATTCACCAAAACAATAAAACTACAGACAAATTTCTTCCAAAAATCATATACTAATCATAACACTTGATTTTTCTCCTAACTAAAAATTCAAAATTTTCATTTTACTCACATGCCTATCAAAATAATTGTTATGTTATTCCATAGTATTGCTATCATCTAATCATATATTTGTCATTAATAAATTTAGCTCACATAATCTTATTTATTAAATGACCCAAAATCTAAAAACTACCTCAAATCTCTCTTCTACACCTTTATTACCAAGTATTTACATATATCCATGTTTTTTTTCTAAAAGTTTAACAATTCCTTTGTCAATTGTACTTATTTCTTATCATAAATTTGTAATATCAATACTAGTATATTGATCACTCAAATCACATGATAATAAAATATATTTTTAAATTGATCATGCTATTATTGTTGATATTTTTCACTATATAGAAAAACTATTCATAAATCCTTATGGCAATAACATGAAATATTTATAATAACTGTCGCTTTAATCAAGCAAATTTCTCAATCTCCAAAACCTTATTTTTATTCATAACCTCTCTAAATTAGATACATAGCCACTTTTTTCAAAGTAATAGACCACAAAGCAATAACGGGCTAACAACATAGTCTCTGTCACTTTGTAGTTAAGTTTATTTTTAACTTCTTATATCAATCTAATTACCGAATAATCTTAAGCATTTTGGACGTTTACTAGTTAAAAGTTAACATCAATATGCATCATTTACACTTTCCCATTCACGAAGAGTTAATAATTTTTTTCGTCTCGAGATATAACAACTAATACTACTAAAAGATTTAATTACACTTAAACCGAGGTATTACTCACTTTTGATAAGCCTCATCTTGCTCACAATGAATTTAAAGATGAAAATAAAGTAAAACCATAAATTGTTCCTTAAACTTAGTTAACAACTTCTTAAAAACCAATGAACTCATACTCCATTCAGGGGTCAATATCTCATGCGACCCAAATCATAAGAGTTCAAATATCACAAATAATAAAACAAGGATGGAAGTAACACAAGTCATATAGACTACATGATTTTGTTATAAATGTCGAAAATACTATAAGGTAAAAGACTGAGAATGCATTACTTATACTGAAATCAACCAATAGACAACTTTACAACAATGACTACTATCATTAATACCACAATTCTAACTGGTATCCTCAAAAATCCTTTAGAGCATAAGAAAAATTTCATGTACTTTCAAACAATTTCCCAAAAAATTTATCTTGAGACATGATTTGAAAACATTAATTCAAAATGTTCATCCAAAACACTTTTTCAAAAGTTTGCTCAAATTTTTTTAAGTAAAAACTAAGTCTACAAAATCTTAAAACCAAAAGCTCTGATACCAAAATTGTCACAACTCATCCCAAGTAGGCTCTACCCAAAACAAAATCATCACCTTTAAGCACCAAGCTCTAACTTGAAAATGATTTATTACAAACCAAGTCTCAAACTATAAAATCTTTAAAAAACATAACAAGATAAAGATTTATATAATTTCATTTATACGAAACAACCGTTTTTTTTATTACAACAAAAGTAACCTGGGGAGAAGAATGTCGTATGAAATCACTTATACAAAAAAGACACACCAGCTATCAAAAAGGACGTCTAAAACTTCTCTAAACCTAGTCATTTCATCAAAGAAATGACCAGTCAGCTTCTAAAAGCCGAAATGAGTTTAAAGTACCAAAATTGAAGTTCTTAAACAATGAGAAATGACATTTATCATAAAAGACACATAAACACGATGATATGTCATTTACAATAAGAGCTTTGAACTTAAACTAAACACAGATAGTTCTTCATATTTCAAAACAAATCAATATAAATCATCATCGGATCATAACTTGAAAATCACCAAGTAACTTCTTTTCATCTTCTCAAAACTTAAGAATAATTTAATAATCTCTTTTCTTGGGTTAGTTTCCAAATAGCAAGTATACACTATATATATAAGACATGTATTTGGATACTATAACAAACTACAGCAAAGGGTGGAGTAAACTTTAGGGCACACCCTTATCATCATCTTGTATCTCCATCCAACATGATATATGCATAATATAATAAATGTTCCCATCAAGTAGGACACTTCTGTGTATTATTACAATATCTGTACCAAGCTCATTCTCATTATCTCAATGATAAATTTCATTCTCAATTCTTTTTCATACTCAAAACACCTCATAAAAATTTTATTTCAAAAAATATAAATTTTCTTCATAACTTATTCAAAAATGGTCAATTATTTCAAATCAGAGATAAAAATTCATACTTCTTCACAAATATTTCAATCCAAACACACAGATTCATATTTTTTCTCAAACAGTTCATAAATTCAAGCGCATAACACATTTTCACCCCATAAAAGCAATGAACTAACCAACCCCAAGACCTTTACTAAATTTTTTTAAGAGATGTTATGATATATGTATATATTTATATGTGTTTAAATATATTATTAAAATTAATTAGTTATTTTTGATAGTTTAAATGGACTTAATATTTCTTTAAAAATAATTCAATTTAAACCTAATATTATTTTGAACTTATTCTTCCCTTTTTCAATGAATAAAATTCACCCATTTTAATTTTCTTTATTTAATTATGATAACCCCTTCTTTATTGCAAGAATCCATCACCAATTTAAAATATCAATATTAAATAAGTTTGTTAGAATCATTTTAAAATTAAAATTATAAAGTTTGTGTCAATTATGAAGTTTTCATAAACCAAGGATTAATTTTAAATAAAACCAAGTGTATCTATGCAAAGCACGAGGTAAATTTTAAAAATGTTTCAAACATTAGGGGTATATCTGTAAAACCTAGTGGTATAATTGAATAACTTCTTATAATCTGAGGTAAAAATGTAAATCTGGATGGAATAGTGTCATCCCTAAACAGCAGCCGGGTTGACCCGATTTATTTTGCGAGTTAAACTACCCAAATCCTTAATTTTTTGCATAACTTTCTCATTTCTAGTCCAAAATTAACAAATTATATATGGATTTTGAATATCTTGAGCCAAGGATTCATAATATTGGGTTATATTTCGAAAGTCATTCATTTATTTATTATTTTTTATCATGGCATAAAATGTTTTAATGGTGAAAAATTGAAAAAAAAAGAAAAAGAAAGGAGGAAAAAATTTATCATTGATTACCTAAAGTTGCCAAAAAAATCATCGGAATACGAGCTTAAATGGCCGAATTTAATGAGTATTGGAGAAGAGAAATTGATTGTTTTCTTTATCTTTTAGAGAGAGAAAAATTATGGAAAAGAGAGGGAATAAAGAAATTGATGGAGAATAGGAAGGGAAGGGAAATAAGGGAAATTTTTTTAGAGGATGAGAGGGTTGGCCGTGCGGTGAGGGAGAGGGAGAGGGGAACATGAGAGAGAGAGAGAGAGAGAGAGGAGGAAGAAATAAATTTTTTCTTTTGATGGAGAGTACGAAAATTCTCGTCCTTTCTAGAAGACAACAAATCTAGAAATCATGGGATGTTTTCGGGCTTCTTTTTTTCTTTAATTTTTAATTAATTTAATGTGTATTATTGTTTATATATTTTATTATTTAGCTTTAGTTTACATGGAAACATGGGTTTCTATAAACATGTTATTGACCCATATTTGATTTTAATGATGACAAAACACTACTTAAATTGCACTAACAATTTTATCTAAGTATTTAAGCGGTAAAAACATTCAGTTCAGAAACAAGATGCAAGAACTCAACACGTTCAGTCACCAAAAGAAGACAAAAGATCTAGAATAGGCACTAAGGTAATTGAATCACTCTGTAAATCTCTTTATTCAATTACTTAGCTTGATCTATGACTCAATTTACAAAAAGCTTTAACAAAACTAAAATACAAAAGGTTTCTAAGTCAAAAAACTAATTTGAATAATGAAAACTTGGTTGAAAGACAACCCAGTCAACTGGATCTACATACCAGTCGCCTAGGAAATGGGACGGTAAGTTCCCAGTCGAGTGGTATTAAAGACCCAGTCGATTGGTAACTTTACCCAGTCGACTGGTCCCATGACCTAGTCGATTGGTACTCTCCCTAAGCCTAAAAGTGAAGATTTTTCACTTGATCCAGTCGACTAGTACAAGAACCCAGTCGATTGGTAATTCGAAAATATGACCGCTTAAGATGCGGGACTTGAGCATTTAATGTCCAAAACCTACCAGGTTAGTGTCAAACGGTCATATTGATTCAAAGTTATATAAATCCATTTCAATGAGCATTTAAACAAGGAAGATATTACATTCAATTCATTATATAGCTCATTAATTCTCAAAAGCTTTGAAAAATTCATTATAAGCCATTCTTTAAGCTTGTTCTTGAAAGAGAGATATTATTCATTTGTAAAAGCATTCATTGTTATCTCTCTACCATTTACTTTACAGTTAATACAATTTATTGGAAAGAGAAAGAGTTGGTGTAACTCTTAGATTGTTTAGCATTTTGTTTGTTACTTTCGTGAGGAAGAGGTTGTTTGTAAGGTTTGTGCAATATCCGTGAAGTTGCTTGACTAACGATTAATGGATTACTTCAAGGAGGCTCCTTGAAAAGAGTGGATGTAAAGTCGGAGAGATTCCAATATTGCCGAACCACTATAAATGAAGTTTGTATTTTCTCTTCCTTAACTCCTTTATTTACAAGTATATCATTTGATTGTGTGCATTGCTTATCAAAATATTTTAAAAACTTGCAAGTTAATTTTTAAAAACCAAATCACCCCCTCTTGGGTTTGAACCTTGGTTTACACATGTTTTTGGTTCTTTTTTTTTAAAGGTTAAGACCTTATTTGGCTAAACACTTAAAAATTTAAAAGGATATTTTTTTCTTCTAAATGACAATCATGTAGAAGACAAAAGAATTATGACTCTACTAGATTACTCCTAATACAGAAGTAAGGGTTTTGCAACTATGGTGGAGAAAGAGGGATTTAATCTTGTGTTGAGATGTTCAAACCTTATACATAAGAAAATCAAACACAAAACCTTGAAAATGATTGTGTAAAGGTGTATGAAGCCAAGAATAAAAAGTTTAAGAATCTCTTGAAGTTTGTGAACAATATCAGTACAACCATTGACATGTGGAAGTCCCATAATAAGAAGATTAAGTACATGGTTATCACTAGACATTTCCTTGATCATGATTGGAGATTACAAAAGCTTATTTTGATTTTTGTACACATTCTTCCTCGGTGTGGGGTTAACATAGTTGATACGATATTCAAGTGTATTGAAATATTGTAAAATTGAGAATAAGGTATTCACGATGTCTGTGGACAATGCAACCTACAATGATACATGTTTAAATAACTTGAAGGGAATATTTGAAAGATATAAGAAGTTGATATGTGGGTTAGTAGTTTCATGTGTAGTGTTGTGCATATATTTTGAACTTGCTAGTTCAGGATGGCCTTGATCTAACTAAGAAGATAATTGAAAATGTGCATGAAAATGTGAAATTTATAAATTAGTATGAGGGAAAGCTTTGTTCATTTGCTGATGTTGAGCAACAGTTGTAGCTTGGTGGTACGAAGTTGATTCATGATTATCATACCTGTTGAAAATCCACATATGATATGTTGTTGACTGCTTTGACATTTAAGGATACATTTCAAGAGCCACAATATAGGTACTTACCATGTTTTAAGAGGTGGCAAAGGGTTGAGAAAGTATGCGAGATCTTAAAAGTTTTTATTTTAGTCACTAATATAATTTACGGCACTGACTATCATACCTCAAACTTGTACCTTTATAAAATCCTTAAGGTGAAACGAATCTTGGACTTGAAGTCCTTGGATGAGAATGATTTCATTTAGGATAATGGTGAAAAAAATTAGAGAAAAATTTGATAAGTATTGGGGTGAGTGCATTTATTGATGATAAGTGCTCAGTCTGATGCGAATATAGAGAAGGTGAAGAAAACTTTGAAAGAGTTGTTTTAAGAGTATGTGAACCTATCTAGTGTTGTTACACATGCTGATGGTATCTTTAGTACCTTGAATTCAAATACAGTTAGTTCTTTAAGTAAACATATTTACCCCATCTATGTTTGGACAAAACTCTTCAATTATGTTAAAGAGGTGGAGTCTACTCCTTCAAAAAAATTGGACTTGACAGTTTATCTTGAGGAGAGTGTGTACGTCGTTAAGGGTAGTAAGCAAGCTAATTTCAATTCTTTGGATTGGTAGAGGGAAAATATTTTGAAATTTAAAGTGTTATTGAAGATGAAAGCTAAAATACTTGCAATTCTAATATCCACAGTGGCCTCTGAATCTACGTTTAGTGCTAGTGAAAAAGTGATTGATTCATATCATGTCTCATTGGCTCCGAAGACTGTTCAAGTTCTTGCTTGTAGATGAGATTGAGTTCGTCATATTCAGGGTATAAAGAAAATTTTGAAGGTAGTAAACTTAATAGTGAAATTAATTGTTTCATATTGGTATTGTGTAATTTGTTATATTGTTCCATTACAATTTTTATGTTTTCTTATTTTCATATGGAGAAATATGGAGAAGAGATAATTTTGCCAAATCCTTAATACTTGATTTTTATGTTTATATATTGTTTTTTTTTTTGCTTGAAACTTGAATTTGTTTAGTAACTTATGTTCTGGTTGAACTGTTTGGTTGATGTGGGATATTTTTATGCTTTCATAGCCCTTTTTGGGGTTGTGTTTTGTAAAACACATGGCTTTTTTTTTTTTTTTTTTATCAAAATTTGGAATACTAGTTGTGGTTTTGTGGACCTGTGGTTATAGACCTTATGGAGTTCTAGTTGTGTTGATGTGATTTATGGTTGTAATTTGTTGTTTTTGCATTTCTACAATTCTGCATGTTTTGTAAGTTGTTAACTGGTTTAGTGAACTTGTTGTAAATTTGTTATTTGTTGTTTTTTTTGCATTAAACACTTGTTAACAAGTTTTGTAAGTTGTTAACACTTAACAGGTTCAGAATCATATGTTCAAGAAAATTTAGACAAAACTTTTTACTAACTTTTTAAAGGGTCATGATGAGAGGCTTGTGGTTGTTGTGTTCTCAGAGATCCTCAGTGCTATTGAGAAACTCAAATATACTTGGAAGCTTGGACTAATTTTTGCAAAGTGATCAATTAAAGAAGTGGTGATTTTGACTAGTGATTATATTGAGGTGATGATATTTTTGTATACCTAACCTATTACGAATTATATCTACCCAAAACCCAAAAGTCTTTTTTTTTAGAAGAGAGATGTGTAGAGTTTTTGCAATCTTGGATTTCGCTTAATCCTATTTCAGTAGTAACTCATTCTCCTACCTTGAAATTGATGTGAAAATGCTGAAATATGATGCTCGGTCTTTCGGTCTTTGAAAACACATTGACCTGCACTTAATTCTACTTTAATACAAGTGTTAATCTTGTCACCTAAACATGGAATTTAGATAGGACATAATTAGTCAATCTTTTGAACAAAACAATGACATATGTATTATCACTTTAGTCCACAATTAATTTTGTCTCACTCCAATCCCACAAGATGCCACATTAATCATATCAACGAACCAAATGAACCATTTGAGTTTATTGTAATTTGTTTTTATAAATGCATCTTTTCTATAAGAAAAGTCATTCTCATAAGAGGAAATCTAATCATTTTTATGGTCATACAAGTCATGTGATTATATTAGATGATTTCCATCCATCCACCTGAATGAATTTAATTGTAATTATGCTCAAAATTGAAGGATGGAGATGTTAATTAACCAAAAGTAAATATAGGGGTTTTTACAAAAATCATTTTTGGCCGACATCAACTTCTTTTAATTTCTAATGAAAATTTTGTTCACGTGATATGCAATGTGCACAAGTTAAAAAGGATTTTAACATTCCAATATAAACATTCTTGTTTTCTGAGAAACTTTGAAAACGACAAACCCACTCAAGGTAACACTCTTTCTTCTTTTAATTTGTAATCTCTCTCTTTTCTCTGCGTTCTGACTTAATAGGTTATTCATTACCAAATCCCTGCCTTTTAATATAATTTGGTCGTTTTGTTCTTCAAAAATAAATTGGATCAAAATCGTTCCTGTAATTCATGTTTTTTCTTTTGTTTCTCGCTGATTTTTTTCGGCCCTTGCTCTGTATTGTTAATTGATCACTTTTGCCTCCTTTACGCTTATTTATTATTATTGTGTAGCCGTTTAGTGTTTATTTTTGTATAGGACAATGGCTGTGCTCTGCTACGCAGTATTAGATTATTTTTGCAGCTTGGGTGTTTGATCTTTTGCCTCAATGGCTTTTGCCCCCCAGCAGCGATTGCTACATGCTACTCCTTTTCCTATTGCTATTGCCAATGGATGCATTTTCTTGTTAGTGATTAGTTATATTAGCGATTAGTTCCATCTATATTTGTTGCCTTTTTAATCAAAACTTAGGCAAATAGAGCTGCAAAGGAGAAAATAACAATTGGTATCAGAGGTACAACACTCCATAAAAATGCTGGTTCTTGTGGGTTTTTTAATTGCCAATCATGATTTAATTTAGTGGAATTATCTCTGATTTTAGGTGAACAATTTTTTGTTTCCCTTTCTATTTTGATTGTCAGGTCATATATTTAAAAGAACAATGGATGCTCAAGCGAAAAGAAAGGCATTTCGTGCTAAACTGAATGCTCACAAGAAGGACAAGCGCATAGATTCTCCCCTTGTAAGGTAAATATCTTGAGATTACAATATATATGAATGTGTATCTGTACTCGCACAACAAATATTCTGACATAGTAATTTGTTTCTCACGGAGAAATCGGAAAAGTAAAATGGTATTGCAGAGTGTCTATTCTGTTGATTGTTGATTGCTAATCTTTTATGCATTTTTTTATTATTTGTTTATAAAACATGTGTGCTGATGAACCCAAGGGGCTAGCTAAAGTGGTATAAGGAGACAAGATAAACGCTTTGCATAGCATAGGTCTTGGGTTGGATTCTCCACGGAGTGAAAATTACTCTTCAAGGCCAGACCTATGGAATTTATTTTTGGTTTTATCTGATACATGTGGAAGGGATGGTTTGCATTAACCTGGGGGAGTAGTTGGGCGAAAGGTCAAGATACCCTTGTCATAAAAAAAGCATGAGTGCTGATGGTAGTATATATTCCCTACTGTATAATGTATAAAGATTCACTTTTTCTTCTTAGGAGACTGATTTTTTTTTTCTGTGACAATGTTTAGATTACTAATGTTTGTTTCCTCACTGCATCAGTTTTATTTCATTCTTTTAAATAATTTTTAATGAATGCAGGTACAATGAATCTGATCAACCTGTCTGTCGGGTTTGCAATGTTGTTTTAAAGTCTGATTCCAGTTGGGATGCACACCAAGCTTCTCGTAAACATCATGAGGTGATGCTTTACTTTCCATAGTGGTATCACATTTAATACCACATTAACACTTTGCTGATGCTTTACTGATTTACAAGGGATAGGACAGTAGCTTAAGATATTACGAAATTGCATATGCTTGTGGTGTTGAGCTGATGTTATTACAATAATGCATTCATCATGAATGAAATGATTGTAGGACCTTTCTAACATTGTCGGTTGGAAATAAAAGATTATGTTTGTAATATTACAAGTCCTTTTCCTTCTGTGCTTATATGGCTAGAATTTTCCATAGAGAATTTCTTGAGGTGGAGATGTCCACTGACCTGTAGGAATCCACTAATAAGGGGTTGAAGTATTAATTCCATCCTTTCCTTTGAGATATGGAAAATATACTGCCTCAAGATTTAGTTGTGAACACTAAGGTTCTTTTGGCTCTGTTAAAACCTCCTATAATTATAGGAAATGTGTCTTTAAGGATCCTCATGTTTTCTTCATTTATAAAGTTCTAGATGCCCTGTAGATTAGTGTCGGAGCTGGGAATTTTAATTTGGGGGCCCAAATAGTATTATAGTTTAAAAAACAGATCACTAAATAATTTAAAAAGTGTAATAATAATTATAATTTTCAAATATATGGTTTTCATCACATGAAAACCCCTAGACATTAGTTTTTATTTTAAAAAAAGCATCTTAAATTTCGAAATTTTATATCATAAATCTGTTTTAAATCCCAACTAAAAACAACCTAGAAAGGTTAGTGTCCATTATTGAATCATCATGAATTTACAAACGGTAGTGAGTGTGACTTTTAAAAAATCTTCTGATGCACGTTGTGGTTAAGGTATCTTAATGGGCATAGTGGCTATACATTCGTATAAAAAAGATTAATGTTAATTTACCATGTATGTAATATTAGGAAAAATACATTAGACCTGTTTAAGTTCAATACCAGAGGTTTAAAAAGTTAAACTTGAGTACCTTGAGGTGCGATCGTTAGCCAATTAAGGCGAATGACGTTAAATCTGTACCTGCATACCTGACACACCAGCAAATGATGGACTCATTTATCATGCATTCGATGAAAGAAAATAATATTTAATGCGCATAGAAAACCCAAAATCTCAAACATTGGTTTGATTTGGTTCGTTGGTAGTGGTGCCACGACAAACATTGTTGGTTGAAGTGGGGAGCCAAACGGCTAGGACCACATCCATGGGAACGTTGGTGTCCCGAAGTATATACCCAAGCTCAAAGTTTATTTTCAAAATAAAGAAAAAAACTCAAAATTCCTTATTTTCCTAAAAGATATGGGTTCTTTGGTAGTTTGTGGTTCTTTTGAGTAAGATGAGAAGATTAGTAAAAAGGTAAGTGTAGAAGATGAGATTTCGTTTGTATATGGTATGTTCTTCAAATCCGATTTGGTTCTTTTTTTTCTAAAATAATAAACTACCAGCAAGGTGGAGGGTTAGGCAAATCCCGACCAGTATATTAAAACCAAAAACCAAGGCTGAGCCAAACAATGCAAACCTCGAGCATAAGAAATTTTTCCAGGCAAAGATCCAATAAAAATTTTGTGACTCAAATGCGAATGAGCCAAAGCAGCAAGAAGATTAGCAGGTTTCTTTGCCTCTCCAAAAGTGTGATGAAAAGTACAGTTTGCAAATAAAAGAGATGGGCATTCCTTGAAGACAATGAATCTTCCAAGGCAAAGTTTAGTAGATTTTGTGGAGTATTCTCATATTGATAGTCTTTGTACATGGGTTATATCCCTTGATGCACTTTTCTTTTAATACAATTTTATTTATAAAAAAGGCTAGGAAGCTGAATGCAAGCAATCTATGAGTATGCGAGTCACTCGCGAAGCTGGAGACGACAATACCCTTGTTTTTACACAATTGAAGACCTGAAAGCAAACTTTGGGCTCACCTTCCATGTTGGATCCAACACCATAATAATGAGAAAAAGCAGCTAGGACAGACCTGTTATGATTTCTAATCAAACCTTTCCCTGTGCATCTTCCATCCTTGCTTGAGTCATTAATTTTGAGCTTGAAAGATCCTGAAGCCGGGGCATCACGTTCAAACTGTTAGCTTGATAGGGAAGTGAAGAGCATGTTGAGTAATCTATTCATGGAAGTTTGGCTGACTTTTAGGCTTGTATAAACATTGAATTTCACATGGATTCCTAAATATCTCTGTATTTACAGTGTTAGCTTAGGGTTTGGATTCCTAAATATCTCTGTATAAAGGGATCCCTATGTTACTTTTCGATTAGCCTTTGATGAATAAAAATCTGATTAATATTAGATATTAATTTCCTCTCAACCTCCAGGGTAGCTTGACTTCTTTCCTAATCCCCAAGGTTAACGGAGGCTATATCAATTGTCTTTACATTATTTTCTTGTATTTCTATTTTTTTTTAAAAAAAGAAAAAAGAGAAGCAAAAATTAAGAGAGTATGCTGTGGTGTAATCAGTGAGAGAAAAGGAAGAAGTGAAAAGAGAGTGAAAAGGAAAAGAGAGTGGGTGAGAGAAAATATATAAAAAGGGTGAGAGAAAAGGTGAGAAAAAGGAGTGTGAAAAGAAAAGGCAAAAAGAGAAAGTGAGAAAGGAAAGCAAAAAGACAAAGTTGTCAAGGAAAGAAAAAAAAATTGTATCCACCTTATGAGTAATGGATTCAGTTGAGCCAACTCAAATCCTTTGTGTGACCATTCATGATATATTATATTTAGTCATGCAAAATGTGTTGCATAAGGTTTTTGATTTATATGGGTTTGTTGAGAACATTATTATCTCTCAAATTGATTATGTTTTTCAAGCCCTTATGCTATTTGCTAGACACCCATATGCTTTTTGGGTGAAAACAAAGTTTAATGGTCGTTGTATTTACGATTACTGTTACCAGATGACGATTGGGTATTACTCGCCAAGAGAATCAACGTTTCCCAACGAGGCTTTTCTTGAGCTCCAAAAAGTACTTGGTAGAGTTTTTAAAAGAATAGAAATCTTAGCCGTCAATTTTAATTGCAACTGTGGTTTCATTCCCGATCCATCAAAGCAGGTTAATGATGCTCAATTCCAACCTGAGAACCACGAAGATGAAGCTTCCAAGATCATTAACTTAGAGATGTCTCACGACAGGTCAAAAATATTTGTTGAGCAAGTTGAGCCCACGGATTGCAACCATGCCCAAGACAAGAATGAGGAGCTGAGCAATGTTGAAGTTGATAGTCTAGATATTGAAAGGGTGGTCAGTGAAGAAAGTAAACTAGAACAAACTTCCATGCCTAGAGAAAAGATTGAAGACATGAGTGAGACATTGGTGGTTTTACAGACTCTAGTGTTTATTTCATCTTGCTTGTCTGGTTTGAAGCACCTCCACAGCATACATTCTTCACCAAATTTTTTTAATTTAGTCGAGACTTCATTTTTCATGACTGGCGTGACAATGCTTCATTTTTCCAAGCATCCCGGTTATTATTGTTTTTTCACTTCAAAACTCGAGGTCGAGTTTTTTCTAAGTGGTGGAGAATGATGGGGTACAAAAGGATATGGTACAAGATTGTAATTTTTTAATATGGGGCAAATTTGTATTAAGATTAGGGTATCTTTATTTATAGTGTTAGCTTAGGGTTTGGATTCTTAAATATCTCTATATAAGGGATCCCTATGTTACTTTTCGATTAACTTTTGATGAAAGAAAATCTGATTGATATTGGGTATCAATTTCCTCAAAAACCTCCAGGGTAGCCTGACTTCTTTCCCAATCCCCATGGTAGCCTAGCTTCTCTTCCGATCCCCAAGATAGCTTGGCTTCTATTTCTTTATTCCTTATCTATCTTTCTGTTCCACATCACATTGATTCCATAACCATCAATAAAGTTAAATCTACCTAAAGATAGATCATTTGTGCAAATCATGGCCACATTGTTGATATGTGTTGTTTTTCTTTGATGGAAAAATGCTTTACTGGAGAATCACTCATATATGCAAAGAAAGGATTGAAGTGCTGTTACTTAAGAAACTTGAGATTTTTTTAAGGAATTGAACTTTGCTTAGCTAAGATGTTGCTTAACTGGAAAAGTAAAGCAATTTCAGACTGTCTTTAATTTTCTTGCTTTTATATGAGAGGGAAAATTTAGAAAAACACACATGCAAGAAGAGATTGTCTTTAATTTTCTTTAAGCAAATGCATGATGGATATGTGTCCATCATTTGCTAATGTGTCATGTATGCAGGTACAATTTTAATGCCGTTAGCCTTAATTAGCTAATGGAGTAACCTCGAGTTACATAAGTTTAACTTTTTAAAACTCCGGTACTGAAGTTAAATAGGATCAAACCACATGGTACCTTTGTGTATTTTTCCGAGTAATATTTATTAAGTTTACAGAAATAGACTTATCAACTAAAATAGGGAAACCTTAAAAAAAGAGTGAACTTGCTTCTTGGTAATCGCTATTAAAAGGGAAAGTTTGAAAAGTGAAAAAAGAGTTAAAAAGTTTCCCCCTTCAAAGAAGCTAAAAGCTAAATAGAGAAAAAAATTAGTTGCAAGTAAATAGTTGGACATAAGATTATACTATTCTAGCAAGTGGCTAGCATTTTACATAATTAAAGTGAAAGTCTAATTATATTTTGATAATTAATTTTAAAAATGATAAACTTAATTTAAAGAAATTTAATTCGGGTTGGATCTTATCTCATTATTTTGAAATTTTTAAAAATTGTCAATTATGAGATTCTAATTTTTTTATATATATTTCATATAATTTGGTTTCATTAAAAGCTTTTTCTGTTTCTCTGGAGAGGGCCAACCTGTAAAATTATATTTGGGGAAACCAAATACATGCAGTATTTAAGGAGTTTCTTAAACTTTTGCCCCCCCCCCATTGCACAGTGTGGGTTTGCCACTCCTGTAGATGAATTTAAATAATTCATATTTATACCAAAAGGTAATCTCCAGAACACTCTTAGGTTGTCTGCCTTTCTAAGAAGTTTGCACTATTTCTTTGCTATTTTAATCTACTTTGTGCTTAAGGTTCGTAGAAGTAGGCAATACTGGCTTGGCGTTGGCTGAATAATTATGTAGGCAGTATCTGATGTACATGTGCTCAGACTGTTGTTGTGTTTGGCATGCAACAATTATATTTTTTTTGATAAGTAGCATGCAACAATTATATGTTTATTATAAAAAATAAAAGAGATTGAATGAGAGGAAGATACAACCAGAAGTGGTTGGTTCCTCTTATCTTTAATAATTAAAAATTTAAAAAAGTATAGAAATACCCCATATCATTAAATGACTCTCTTAACAAGGTGTAAGATTGTTTTGAGTACTCGCAAATGAACTGTTTTTGGTTCTAGATAAATATGGCTTATTGGATGGGAAATTTAAGGGTGGTTTACACAGTTGCTTACTTGGATGTGTTTATAGGGTGCAGTTTGAGTAGAAAGGCTCTGATTACTGGCATATAGCACTCTAGTTTCCTTCCACTATTTTGGGTCACTGCAGTTTGTTGTTGGGTGGACCTTTGACATGTTTGGTTGCTTGGATGTGTATGGATTTGTAAAATTTGGGAGCTCCATCAATTAATGAAATTATTAGTCTTGTAGGGGACTGTAATTTTGAGGGGATTTAGTAGGTACTATTGTGCTTTGGTTATCAGGTTCTTGTTTGTTTATGTATTAGTGGTTTTGCTTTGGGAGACAGAGAACTATCTTTTGATCTTCTTCTTACTTCCTCCTCCTTGTCTAAAATTTTGCGCTAAATCAAAATGGACCAAGAACTTGAGAGAATGGGAGTTATAAATAAAGATTCTGGTACTTAGTTTTTCATTTTTGATAAGTAAAGGTATATATAAATAAAAATGCACCAAGGGGGTGCAACCCGAATACAAAATTATCTACAAGAAAGAAACTCAACAAACTCTACAAGCTCTTCCTCTGTATTATGCTTAGTTGCAAAAAACACACCCCCTGCTGTACAATATGATTCTATGCACACTGTGTTGGAGCTTGTGACTCTTACAACTATCTTCTGATTCATCATGAAAATATACATAGAATGATATATGATTTGGGGAAAAATAATTTGGCATAAGAAAGTAATGGATTTGTTTTGGTAAATGAATGAGTGAAAAACCAGAGAAAGTACAAACACCCTGCAAACTCACTTTACTAGTCTTTTCCTCTCATCAGAATTTAGCACAGATTCTTACTTGTGAGATACAAACCATCTAGACAACTAATGTCTCAAAAACTTGACTTTCAAACTTAGCAACAACTTGTTGAGAAATCTAACAGCAACTCAGTTCCTCCATAAGCAGTAGCAGCAACAACTGAATAGCTTGTAAAAACATGATCTTCATCTTGTAGAGTTTAGTGAGTCTCTTCCTTGTACCTAGTTTCCTTGTAAATGGGTTGCACCCCTTGGTGCCTTTTTATACAACACTTTTACTTATAACAAAATGTTTTTAAAATTAGTCTGCATCTCCTGGAAAACGGCAGCTTAGTGTCTCCATAGCAGCAGCTACAGTTATTTTTTGGAATATATAGCTTCCACAAACTTTACTGTCTCAAAGTTATTCTATAATTTTCTTAAAGCTCTCTACGTAGTTCTATGAAATTGAACATTGATGTTCCATCTCTCAAATCTAGCTAATGGAGTATCTTCAACACAGATTCTCCACAAATCTCAAGGCCATATCCGTAACAAATAGCATAATATTTTTTTTATTAATTAACTATTTGCTGTATAATTACATTAGCATCCATTTTTTTACTTGAAAACTCTTCCATTTCTTTCCATAAATATCCTATATGTAATAGCTGCAAAAGCAATCAATGTTGTAAATTTCGCGCTGGACAATGCTTCGTTTTATAAATACATACCATAATAAAACCATCATCATTCAGAAATAAAATGATAAAGATGGTATATTAACTAATAACAAATCAGAATTATAATCTAAAACTCAAATACTAAAACAAAACAACACCAAAGTCATGCTATTTTAAGAACTACTAATCCAAAACAACATTAACTAAAAATGTTTAGAAGTTGCATTTCCAAACTTTCTAAATTTAATTAAAGGTGTCATTGTCAAAAAAATATAATGTTAAAACAAATTTAAACCATTGGAGGAGGATAAAAGAAAAAATGAAAAAAAAAATGAAATCATATAATGTTATGTTTCGGCCGAAACAGAAAGCGAAACGTAATCCGTTTTAGTTTGTTGCTGAAACCGAAACAATTTGGCCGTTTCGGCCGAAACGGAATGGAATCCATAACCTTGAAAGCAATTTTCCTTATTTTAAACACTAATTCATTTTTCAATCAACAACATTCTGGCCTGAAGCCTATTTTTTACCGCAAGCCACCAAATGAAGCTCTGTCTCGGATTTAAGCTTTTATAATCAACTTATACCAAGAGACTTTCCCCAACTATTCTTAAAAATGCTGTGTCAAATTACTTCCAGATACTCCTATGCTTCATGCTTGAAGGCTAAGTTTTTGACTTTTTGTTCCTTAATATTTCCAACTATTTCAGTCCTTTCATAGATTATACTTGTGCAAGCATATGGGAAAATCCCTTGTTTCACTTTTATATTTATTGTTCTAGTTCAGCATATAATAATGAGAAGCTTCTCTTGGGACAGGCGGTTAAGAATTTCAAAGCTAATGCAGCTGGACTTACTCATGTTAACAATATGCAACCCGAGTCCCGTACAGAGTCAACTTCGGAGTTGCAGAAAACGAATCTTGAAGCCTCAACAAAATTGTCCAAAGCTCAGTCATCATCTGTGCTTCCTCCAAATTTTTTTGATAATCATCAGACAGTGAGGGAACAAACCGGTAAGAACCTGCATGTAATTTCTTTTTTCCTTGTCCCCCAATTTATTCTTTGTAAGTTGATAGCTAAAGGAAATATGGAACTGCCCTGAAAACCAATGGCTCATTTACCTTTTCTTTGCGCCATGTGTGTTAAGTGTTGTTATTCTGTTTAAAAAGAGGCTTGTTGCATTTGCTTTGAATTTCGTTGAGTGATAGAACATAATCGCTTAGTTGAAGTAAATAGGACTGCAGAAGCTTTCATTATTTGCTTGTTTCCATAAAATAAATTAAACCAGATGCTTTAATTAGTTTAGTCAAATGATAGCAGTCTGGTTATTACACAAGTCATCTCTGCAGTATGTTTTATTTTTGTATTGAAGATTTGAAGGTGTATAATTGAATGTTTGAACGATGATATTCTGAATGTTATTTATAACCTAATAATGCGCTTCTAGGTATGGACTCTCCCAGGTTAGTGAATCCTGATTCATACAAAAAGTCGGGGGCTTCTGCTCAGGTAGGTTCATTACACTCGGAAAATGATATGGATGGGCTGCCTAGCGGTAATGTCATTCAGACAAAGAAAGTTCAGCTTGCTAGGGAGCTTGTACAGGCATCACAGCAGATTGCTGATTCAGAACCCAAGCAAGTAAAGGGAGTTCTTCCTAAAGGCTTCTTTGATGACGAGGAAGCTGCATTACCTGCTCGTAGCATTGAGTCTGCCAAGGAGCTTACACAGACATCAGTACAGACTGTTTATTCAGAAGCCAAGCAAGTAAAGGGAGCTCTTCCTGAAGGCTTTTTTGATAACAAGGAAGCTGATTTGCGTGCTCGTGGCATTAAGCCTGTTAAACCAGATGTCAAGTAAGTTCTTACTTTCCTGGTGGTTAAGCATCTTTAGAATCCATTTCCTTTTCTTCTCTTCTGAGTTCATCTTTCACTCTCCTAGATTAAAGGCTTAAGGCCGTCTGCAAATATCTTTCCTCTATTTCCTTCTCTCTCTCTTCTAACATTTAGTTCTCTGTAAAACACATGCGACGAAGGGCTTAAATAAGAGTATATGAAAAGAAAATATTAAGATGTTGCTGCAGGCTAAATTTTGGTTTAATTCGGGGAAGTAATGTAATGATCTTAAAGATCTTCTTCTTGGTGACAGTCAGATATTGTGCTGACTGCTGAGATGACTATAGAAAGGGACTAAGAGTGTGTTTTGGTTAGCTTATAAACTGGTCAACCTAAAGACAAGATCTTACCGCTTGGGAAAAATTAAAGCAGCTTAAATATTTGAACTTTAAACTGATTCGAGCTTAAATTCGAAAGTAGGGGGCTGCTTTTTATTTTTTTTCTCCTGATTTAAGCTGGGAGCATTGACCAATGAAATGTCCAAATTTTGAAACCCCACAATTTATCTGTCTCCATTTATCTGATTTTTTTTGAGTTTATTTAGTATGTTTGAACGATCACTATTGCAAAATATTTGGAAGATACTAGATTTTGGAATACAGAACCAATTTTCTCTTATAATTTTTTAGGGATAACTGTGTCGGAAGTCCTTAAACTATTGTCTTCTAGCACTTAAATCTCTAAACTATGATTTGGCACAAGAGGTCTTTAAACTTTCAATTAGTTGCAGTGTAACCATTTTAAGATTATTTTTTTAATGAAATTGTCTTAAAAACTTAACAATACAAGGAATTTGATCACGATTTTTTGTACAGAAAAAATAAGTTTTTCACAATGAAAATATTTGTTTCTTATTTTTAACTATTAAAAAATTGAAAAACCACAAAAATAGAACGGAAGTGGAAAATTCTTGAAAATTATTGGATGACCTCCAAATGATTTACAGAGTTTATTAGAACCCTTAGGGCTCGTTTGGTTGGAGGTACTAAGGTGGGATTGGACTAATTAATCCTACGTGAATAGTATATCCCATATTTGGTTGGGAAATTTACTATTCATGTGGGATTAGAGTAGGATAAAATTATTTCTAATCCCACCATTTTTGTTCCACCTCCCGATAGAATCTATCCCACTTCTTGGGACTAAACTTTTTTTCGTACCCTTTCTACACTTGAATAATATTAATTATGATAATAATAGTAATAGTAATGATTATTATTACTCATAATAATAACAATAATAAAAATTATTGCAATAAAAATTATTATAATTATATTAATAACTATTATAATTATATTAATGATAATAGTAATAAATATATTAATAATAATTATTATCATTATTATATTAATAATAATTATTATAATAGTCATAATAACTAATAATAATAATTGCTCTTATGTTAATAATTATAATAATAATGATAATAATAATAATAATAATTATAAGAATATAATATTAATTATAGTTATAATAATAACATTAAAAATTATAATTATATTAAAGATGATGATGAAATTCTAGGGTTTGTGATGATATTGCATATTGTTGAGGATGATAAATAGTGCTAGGATATTTTGGTATTTAGACTTCTTATCCTACTTTTGTCCCAATGCAGCAGTCTCATGAACCAAACATAGGATTCAGGTATAACCACTTTAATCTCCCTTTATCCTATCCCATGTTTATCCTTGTCCTACCCCACTGTAATCCTATTTGTGAACCAAATGGGACCTTAGGGCCTTATGTAGTGTATTCAACCATCTCAAAGTGAAAAAGTAAGTATTATATTCATGAAGAGGATAACTTTGCAACTAATTGAAAGTTTGAGGACCTTTGTTGCCAAATTCATAGTTTAAGGATTTAAGTGCTAGAAGACAATAGTTCAAGGACCTCTGGTACAATTTACCCACTCTTTTATTAATAGTTTGTGACTAATGCAATTGTAGAATTCCTATTTTTGGACAGACTAACTTGATTAACTTGCTCAAGTTAGTCTTCCTGGAATGGTCTTAACCGAGTCCTCTTTCACCTGTTCAACCATCAACAATGGCCAGGGTTGGTTGTTTTAATACCTTAAAACAAAGACTGAAACTGATACTTACAATAACAAAGAAGTAATTAGCTCAGGTGTTCGTGAATCTTTGTTTTGACTTGAATCTCTTATTTTTAGCCTTATAAAATAACATGTTGCTTTCTTGATATCCAAATTTTGATTTTGAGCTTGACTTCAAGTTCATTATTGGCAATGAGGCCATCAAAGAAATTTCATGTTGATGTTATTACAAGTTGGAAAATCTACAACAGAAGTTACCTTGTAAAACTACCATGGCTTGAGGTGAGAAACGATGACTGGGTAATGCCGCAATGGTAATAGTGTTGATGACTTGAAACAGAAGAGATAAAAATTTATGGCAGAAGACAAGGGTCTACGTCATTGATATGCCCTAAAATTTAAAATCACTCGTGATAGTATTAGTTAGGATTTTATTGGGGAACAGGACATTGGAAAGATTAACTTCAGCTGGTCTAGTCCATACAACAGCCCTTGTGGTGCCACGACATCTATGGTGTGACGGCCCCTGGGGTCTTGGCCATGACAGCCCCAAGGGCAGCGATCCTGCCACTACTTTTTCTTATATTTTTTTTCTTCATTTTTATCAATTTTAATTTTAAAATATTAATTAAATGTTAAATAAATAATTTGTATACTATAACGTAAAGAAATATAATAACATTAATTAGCTCTAGTGTGAGATGTCATAATGAGGAAACGGCGTGGGACATTCCTTTAAGTTGTGATGTTCATGATTGGGAAGTGACGAGTGTGGATAGCTTAGCTTCCTTGAACATATTTATGCAGAAGTTAACTTCTTGAAGACAAGGCCAAGTGGAGATTGAGTTCAGGTGGAACGTTTGAGATAACGTCCTTCTACAAGACTCTTCTTTTACATGAGTCCTTGGAAAGCAAGGATAACTTTTCGTGGAAAGTGATTTGGAAAAATTCCCCTCCTTTGAAGGTAGCTTTATTTGCTTGGGAAACGTGCTTGGGAGGCATCCTTACAATTGACAATCTCCAAAAAAAGAGGGAAAGTCTTAGTCAATTGATGCTTTCTTTGCAAAGAGAAGGCCAAATCTATTTTCCATTTTATTTTGGGGTGTCCCTTCACTAGACAATTATGGGATTTGGCTCTTATTGTGATGGGAATCCATTGGATAGTCGCCGCTTCTATCCAAGATGAAGTGTGGAATTGGAACGGTTATAGTGGTTCAAAACAAAAGAGAAGGGCTTTTTGCTTAATTCTCCTCTCTATTTTTTTTGGGTTATTTGGCTAGAAAGGAATAGAAAAGCTTTTGATGGCAAGGAAAGATCTTTAGCTTCCATCAAGGATGGATGGTTTCACACTTTTGGGCTTTGGTTTAGGGAGAATTTTTTTGTAAATGATGAAAATTTTGTAGATTTCATAGAGATGCTCTCTTGTTTATAACTTTTCTTGGTGCCTTTGAAATGAATTTTTCCTTTATTTATAAAAAAAGGGTTTTAATTGTGGTAAAATCGTCTTTTGATATATTTTCTATCTAAATTAATGGCTTATTTGGACAGGGGTTATTAGAAACCCTTCCAAAAGTTAGGAAAACATTTATTGATTTTAAACTAAGGGGGGACATTGGTACACAAGCATAAACCCTGGGGGCATTCTTGATTTTAAGAAAGAGAAACTGTATGTGAATGAGTTAGTTGTCAATGTGCAGAGAAATCAAAATGAAGGGGACTAGAAACCCCAAATTTTATGAACTTATGGAAATTGACTATGTTGCAAATAATCTTGTTTACAATATTGACTCTATAGGATAGAATGATCAATCTGGAAGAAACTAATGAACAGCTATTGTCAATTGATCACTCAACAAGCTTGAATTGAAGAGATTAAAAGAAAGTAAGTGATGCAATCTTCACAGGAAAAGAAGGGGGAAGACATTGGTATACTTGGCATACCTATTTCACACTATTTGCTTGTATGCATTATCTCATCTTCAAGTTTTGGTACCTTGTGTAGGTTTACAATTATTACTGACATAGTGGCACATGCATCTTATTGTGCTACTCATCATCTTGTGTTGGAGAATGTAATCAAGTTGAAGGGCAAGTTCACTAAATTAATACTTAAATATGAGCTAGTCATAAAATACTAAATCACTCCCTCAGAGTGATTACACATCAACCTTTGATATACTCTCAGCAGTGTTCACATGTTTTATCGTCTTAGCATAATCTTAGCATAATCACATCTGCCCCCATAGTAACTGGTTGTAGTTCATGTATACTGTGTATTGCTGTAAACCTCTAGTGATATGCATAACCATTCATAAAGAGGAGATTGATAGGTATCCAATTTCAAATATGGATAGGACTCCTTAGAATAAGAGAGAAAAAAGAAGGAAGAATTTAGAAAGAAGAGTTTAGGAGAAGAAATGAATTTTCTGTATTCAATGATTCTCTTAATTTGAGTACAACAATATTTATAGTGTTGTGGATACAACCAACTAACTTGTAACTAACTCAACTAACTATAACTAACATTTCAATTGCTAGTTATGTAGGAGCCAAAAACAACTACTTACAGAATAATAACAAAATATTAACTGCCTCTAAAGACTAGGAAAAGATGTGGTATTCTTCTTATACACGAGAACCTTCTTGTTCCTTCTAGAATATGTCTTAGTTATTATCCTAGGTGGCCGAATCCTCTCTTCTTGCTCTTCCATGTGTGCTGGAGTCTTATCATTGCCTTCCCCTTCAAAAACAACGTTGTCCTCAAGGTTGAAATGAGGAAATAGGGACTGTAGCATTGTCAAATTATCCCATTATGTTTCCTTAGGAGGTAACCTCTGCCATTGTACCAGTACTTGAGTAACACTCTTGTCTTTTTGAAGAACTTTTCTGCTGTCAAGAATAGCCAAAAGGAGTCAAGGTGGTAAAGCCAATGTAGGAGAGGGATCACCATGAAACTCCTTCAATAAGGAAACATGGAATACTAGGTGTATTATACTAGTAGAAGGCAATAGCAACTTGTAAGCAACCTTTCCAGTTCTCTCAAGAATCTTGTAAGGGCCATAATAAATCTTGCTCAACTTATGATTGAGCCTCCCAGCTACTGACTGCTATCTGTAGGACTGCAGTTTAACCAAAACCCATGTGCCAACCTCAAATTCCTTATCCCTTCTTTAAATCCCTGCAATTTGCTTAAGTACATTTGCTGTTTAGGAGTCTGAGTAACCTGATTAATAAGATTCTTCAAGCTGCAATAATCTGTATAATTAGTAAAAGTCCTCCCAAGCAAATACTGCCTCCATTTCTTAACAGCCTGAGTGATGGCAAACAATTCCCTCACATATGCTGAAGCTTTAGCCATAGTAGGGCTTAATTTCTTGCTAAAGAATGCAACAGGATGCTGTTGTTGGATCAATACTGCACCAATCCCAATCATGAAAGCATCGGTCTCTAAGGCAAATGCTTGACTAAAATCAGGTAGAATCAACACAGGAACAGTAGTCATAGCTTCCTTCAATTGCTCAAATGCCTTATGAGCTTCCTCTCCCTAAGAAGAAACATCTCTTTTCAACAAATTGGTCAAAGGGGCAGCAATCCTAGCATATTCTCTCACAAATCTTCTATAGTAACCCATCAAACCCAAAAACCCCTCAAATGCTTCAAATTTTTAAGAACAGGCCATTCCACCATTGCTTGAATCTTCTTAGGATATGGTTTAACACCCTCAACAGAAACCAAATGCCCTAAGTACTCGGTGCATTCTTGACAAAAACTACATTTACTAAATTTGGCATATAATTGATTGGATTGAAGGCACTGCAAAACCAATGTGAAATGCTTGATATGCTCTTCCATAGATCTACTATAAACCAGTTTATCATCATTAATAGGATTCTTAATGAGTGTCCAAGTGGGCTTGGATCATATTTATCTTATCTAATTGTTGTGTCCTAGTACTGTTAGACTTAGTATTCATAAGTCTATATGTTGGGTCAATTGTGTTATTTTCATTCAATAAATAATACAAGAATTTCTTCTCCAATCTTTTTCTTTATTTCAACATCAACATGCTATTAGAGCTCATGATTTGGGACCCTAGTGGTAATTGAGTAAACTCCTTAAGAAAACAAAAAAAACCTATTTTTTAGCATATGTTATTTTTTCTAGTGCGTTTCTGTCTTTTTCGGTTATGTTCACTTTTTCTCGGTTGTGGTCTGTGAGCTGTCTTTTCAGGCGTTGCTGCCTCGGATGGAAGTCATGCCGCTGTTCTGGTGTGGAGGTTGTTGCAGAGGCTATTTTGGTTGTTATTGTTGTCAGCTGAGTGAAAGAGAAATTTTCTTGTATTGTGTTGTTCACAATGACCCAATTCGACCTGTTTCGTAGATCCCACTCATTTAAAGCATCCCGTTTCAGTCAAATTAAAAATCTTGTTGACTCGGTTGTTGTCTACAAGTCTTGTTGATCTAGTGTTGTTAGGTCTTGTTGACCTAAGTGTCGTGGATTTTGTTGACCCTATGCTATTACGAGTTTTGTTGAGATATTTCCTAATTATATATGCATTAGGTTTTTTAGTCTTTCTTGGTTTATGTTTCCTATTCATATTAGGATTTATATTCTTAGGTCTATATAGTTTGTGCATTAGATACAACAATAATAATAAGAGTTCTACAATATTTCTATTCAATCTCTCTTTGCCTAAACCCTAACCTAAATCTCAACATGGTATATGAGCAAATTACAATATTTCCTATTCCTATTAGGTTTCTTAATGAGTGCCTCAGTAGGCTTGGATTATATTTATCTTATATAATTCTTGTGTCCTAGTCCTATTAGACTTAGTATTCATAAGTCTATATATTGGGTCAATTGTATTCTTTTCATTCAATCAATAATACAATAATTTCTTCTCCAATATTTTCTTTATTTCAATAGAAAATAATCACAAACTTCCTCAAAAAAGGTCTGAATAGTGTTCATGGTAGCTAAGAATGTTGAAGGAGCATTTGCCACAAACTCATAGTGACCTTTATGGGTTCTAAAAGAAGTTTTAGAGATGTCCTCCTCCCTCACTCTGATTTAATGATATCTAACCCTTAGGTCTAACTTAGAAAAAAAAGTAGCACCATGCAGTTCATCTAAGAGCTCATCAATGATAGGTGTTGAGAATCCTAATAGGAGTCCTAATGGGTGTTCTAAGCATATTTATCATTATATTTATATTATCTTATCGTTATGTCCTAATCCTATTAGACTTAGTATTCATAAGTCTATATTGAGTCAATTGCATTCTTTTAATTCAATCAACAATACAAAATTTCTTTTCAAATCTTATTTTCAACATGGTATCAGAGCAAGATCTCTCTTGGGATCCTGAATAAATTTTTTTTTTAAAACAAAAATGCATGTTATTCATTGGGTACTGTTCATCGGCGTAAAGATCAACAAATTTCATCTCACTGTTCATCGGCACTATTTTCGGGTACTACTCATAGGTAACAAAGAAAGTTTGATATGTAGATTCATACGAAAAAAGGTAACAAAAAAAAAAGCCTTTAGTTAAAAAAAAAAATTTATGTGGCTTCAGATAAATTTGCTTTGATAACTCAGGCTTGGCAAGGTGGTCAAGCTAATGTTAATAGTAGTAGAAGACATGGTTTTAGTGATCTAAGTCGTTGAAATAGCAGAGGTGGTCGTGAAATTGGTGGTAGTGGTATATTTGTTAGTGGTGGTGGTGATGGTCTGGGTTAGTTTGTCAATGTACTCACTGACAAATGTGATCGTGTGTTTTAAGTTTCCAAATTAGAGTATGGCGAGTTCTTACAATATAAAGTAGCTAATCGGACATCTTCCTCTACTGTCCTTACACCAAAAGCTTGTCTATCATCTAGTAACTCTTCATCTAGACTTTGGGTCATTGACTCTGCAACTACTAATCATTTGTCAGGTATCACTGATGTTTTCTCCTGTTTTTATCACTCTTCATCTTTGCTCGATGTTACTCTTGCAGATGAATCTAAAACCACTGCTAGTGCCAATGTGCACTCTAGTTCTTCTGTGTTTTTATCATTTGTCCTTTATGCTCCATTTTCTCAGTATAATTTGATGTCTGTTAGTCAGCTTACAAGACGTCTTAACTGTTGTGTTACCTTTCTTCCTTATTCCTTTCTTATCTAGGATTTGAAAATAAAGAAGACAATTGGTACAGGGCATGAATGAGACGGCCTGTATTACTCTGATCCTATCCGATCACCCATTGCTTGCTCGATGTCTCACTTCAGGTACATTGTCGTTTTGGTCACCCGTCTTTAGAGAAGCTAAAAAAGTTAGTTTTTACTTTGAGTCAAGTTTCGTTTTTAGAATGTGAGTCGTGTCAATTGAGTAAGCATCATCGTGTATCGTTTCCTTCCCGAATTAACAATCATGTGTCTAATCGTTTTATGTTAGTACATTCTGATAGTTGGGGTCCAAGTTGTGTGACTTCCCTCTTTCCTCACAAGGAAGCTACCAATCCGTGTATCACAACACTGCGATCGATCCTGGGCCTTCGATGCCTCACAAAGCAAAACATTAACCCAAAACTGAAAGAACCAAACCAATAACTCTTCTTGAGCAAGATTGCAGTATCGGTTATCGACTTTTTAGTATGCATGAGTCGGCAGGATTCGACATGACAACACTTGAATGAAGGCACATTTTGGCCTTGTCATGAGTTTGAATGGTGGCTTGATATTGTGATTTTAACCAGTGGACCAACGTAACCAAAAGGCATTCGTGTGAACTTGGATTTCAATATTTCGTTACTTTTGTGGATGATTATTCGAAGCTTACTTGACTTTATTTAATGAAAACCAGTCTAAATTGTTTCTATTTTTTGTGCCTTTTGTGCTGAGATAAAAACTCAATTTGACTTATCTGTTAAAATTCTCTATAGTGACAATGCTCGTGAGTATTTTTCTGAACTTTTTATAGCTTTTATGATTAAGTCTCGCATTATTCATCAGTCATCTTGCTCTCATACATCTCAACAAAATGGGGTTACGGAGTGAAAAAAATCGTCATTTTATGGATCTTGCTTGTACTCTCTTATTTCATATGCATATCTCCAAATTGTTTTGGAGTGAGGCGGTTATCACTGCATGTTACTGAATCAATCGTATGCCATCCTCTATTCTTGATGGCCAAACTCCCCACTTCGTGCTCTTTTCTGGAGATGTTACCTTTCACTTCCTCTTCGTGTCTTTGGATTTGTTTGTTTTGTTCATCAGCTTCGTCCAGGAGTTGACAAACTCGATCCCCGCTTTATTAAAGTGTATTTTCTTAGGCTATTCTCGTACACAGAAAGGTTATCGGTATTATAGCCCCTCACTACAAAGGCATTTTGTTTGTGCCGATGTTACATTCTTTGAGTCTACTCCATATTACTCTGAGTCTCATTCTATCTCAGATCTAGCTGATTCATTTCCTTGTCCATTACCCTTTCTCATGCCCACAGTCAGATCCTCCTCCATTAGTCTCTTCATCATCTGCTCCTCCATTGCAAGTTTTCTCCCATCGTCCGCAACCTTCCGCCTTTATTGCTCTACCAATTGCTGCCTTGTTAACAGATCTCAATCCTCCTTCATCGTGTGAGGATGATTGTCCTATTGCTCTTCGTAAAGGTAAACGTTTATGTACTTCTCATCCGATTTCTAATTTTGTGTCTTATGATCATTTATCTCCTTTATATGCTTCGTTTGTTGCTTCGATCTCTTCTGTCTCTATTCCTAAGTCTATTACAGAAGCTGTCTCATTCTTGGTGGAAAGCAGTTATGGATGAAGAGATACATGCTTTGAGTACTAATGATACATGGGACTTGGTTCCTCTTCCATCTGAAAAATCTATTGTTGGTTTTCGCCGAGTATATATTGTAAAGGTTCATCCTGACGGTACTATTGATAGATAAAAAACTTGTCTAGTAGCAAAAGGGTATACACATGTATATAGTATTTGACTATGCTGAGACATTCTCTCTAGTAGCGAAGATTACGTTTGTTCATGACTTTTAATTGGCCTCTACATCAATTGTAAGTGAAAAATGTGTTTCTAAATGGTGAGTTGCAAGAAGTATACATGGAGCAACCACCCGGATTTGTTGCTCATTGGGAGTCTCAGTTAGTATGTTGATTAAAGAAATCTCCAGATAGCTTAAAAACAATCTCCTTGAGCGTGGTTTGATCGGTTCAATGAAGTAGTAATTAATTTTGGCCTCAGTAGATGTGGTGTAGATCATTCTGTATTTTATAAACACTGTGAGTTAGGTAGAATATTGTTGATTGTATATGTGGATGATATTGTGGTTACAGGAGATGACAAAGAGTGCTTAATTTCAGACAAAGGATTTAGGGTGTAAGTTTATTGATAGTCCTATGGATCCCAACACAAAACTTGCAGTTGATCAAGGTGATTTATTATCTGATCTAGGGAAATATAGGTGTTTGGTTAGAAATTGAATTATTGGATTGTTACTGGGCCTGATATTTCATTTGCAACCCGTGTGGGTAGTCAATTTCTCAATGCTCCACGAACTAGTTATTGGGATGTTGTTATTCGAATTTTGAGATATCTTAAGAGTGATCCTGGTCGTGGTTGCTCTTGGTCGTGGTTTACCTTATCAAAATCATGGTCATGCTCAAATTGAATGTTATACTGATGCAGATTGGGCCGACTCTCCGTCTGATAGAAGGTCCACTATTGGAATAGCGTATTTGTTGGCGGTAATTTAGTATCATGGAAAAATAAGAAGAAAACTATGGTTACTAGGTCGAGTGCTGAATCTGAATATAGAACAATGGCACATACTACGTGTGAAATGGTTTGATTAAAGCAATTGTTAGCAGAACTTGGGGTTAACCAATCAAATCCTATGAGATTGGTGTGTGACAATCAAGCAGCTATTCATATTGCAAATAATTTAGTGTTTCATGAGAGAACTAAACATATTGAAGTTGATTGTCATGTTGTTTGAGAAAAACTTCAACAAAATATATGATTAGTACTAGACATGTGAAGTCCCCAAGTTGGATACATATGATATCTATGCTCCAACTTGAGGGGGAGTGTTGAGAATCCTAATAGGATTCTTAATGTGTGTCTTAGTAGGCTTTAGATCATTTTTATCTTATCTTATCTTATCGTTGTGTCCTAGTCATATTAGACTTAGTATTCATAAGTCTTGAGTCAATTGTATTCTTTTCATTCAATTAATAGACAAAATTTCTTTTCAATTTTTATTTTCAACAGTAGTGATAGGAAACCTATCCTTAACCGTGATAGCATTGAGAGCCCTATAATCTATACAAAATCTCCATTATCTATTTTTTTTCACCAAAAACATAGGAGAAGAAAAAGGACTCTGGCTATACCTTATAATTCCAAAAGTAAGCATCTCCTGCACAAGTTTCTCCACCTCAAATTTCTGGAAGTGAGGAAATCTGTAAGAATCCTGGCAGCAAATGAATCTTATGATCAAACTGTCTTTTTGGGGCAGTCCTTTAGGTTCCTCAAATACTTGCTGAAACTGATCAATAGCTCTTGAAATGTCTTCTGGTATTGTCTATGCAGCTTGCTGTTGTGGATATGCCTTGAAATGGAACAAAGAAGCAACTCTATGAGAGTTTACTAATTTTTGCAATTGCTTCACGGTGACAGGTTCATGCTGCAATTGAGTTTCCCCTTGTAGATTTATTGGTACTCCTTCCCAAGAAACTCCATTGTTAACTTCTTGTAGTTAGTTAATACTGGTCCCAACAATTGAAGCCACTCAATTCCCAATACAACATCAGCCCCTTCAATTGGTTGCACAAACAAATCCATAGAGAACTTATGTTGCTGTAATGTGAAAGACACATTTACAGCATTACAGCAAGTTAGATAGTCCCATTGCCAATAAAGACTTTCAATGGAGGAATAAGAGTTATGTGCCATCCAAGTAACCTAGAAATCTTTTATTGCACAAAGTTATTTGTGCTTCCACTGTCAATCAAAATTGTCACAGTCATGTTACCATGTCTTCCTTTAATCCAAATGGTACTAGGGTTTAACTGTCCATTAAAAGCATGTAAACTTATCCGATGCCTTGCATCAGTAGGAGATATCTCAAAGAACTTCTCATCATCACTCCCTGCTGTTCAACTACTGATGTATCCACATTCATCTTCATGCATTAGTAAAAAGAATTTACTTTTGCACTTGTGGCCTGGAACATACTTCTCATCACAGTTATAGCGTAACCCTTTCTCTCTTCTCATCTTCTCACCTTCAACTCAGCTGGAGTCGATCTTTTCACAGGAATCTGTTGTGAGGTAATAGGTTGCATTGGTTTATTGTGTGACTGTCCATGAGTACCAGGTGTAGGCAGTAACCTAGGTTTCCCTCCATTTTTGTTCCAAGAACTATATCCAGTAGGCTTCCACATCCTTTTCAAATCATTATACTTCTCTTCTTGAAGTCTTGCCATTGACATGACCTCCCTTACAGTTGAGGTTGCAAGGCAAGCAACTCTCTCTTTAACTCAGGTTTGAGACCTGAGATAAAGAAACTTAACAATAAAGGTTATGTCAGTCCAGCTACCTTTTGAGAAAGTATTTCAAATCTTTCTTTATCTGTTGTAGCTTGGCCAAAGTTCCTCTATTGTCTTCATATCTTGATTCTCCAAACCTTTCATGCATCATGTCATAAACTCCTGCCAAGTAGTGATGTATCCATTTGAATGTGACTAGTGATACCAAGAAAGTCCCTCTAAGTGAAAGGAAGAAATCAACAATTTTTTGTCATCTGGGGTTCCATGATAAGCAAAAAACTGCTTAGCCTTAAATGTCCATCCTACTGGATCTATACCATCAAATCTTGGTACATCCAACCTCATAGGTCTAAATGGCCCTATAACTAATCTGAAATTGTGGCCAAAACTCTCTTCTTGACCCTTTGTGTTTGGAATTTGTGGTTGCTGTGGTGTCATTGATCAGCCTTCAAAGAATTTTGTTGATCTTGAAGAACTTCTTGTTGAACTTCCAAGGTATGCTGGTTTTCTTTCAATGTCTGTTGCTGTACATTCTGTAAAGACTTCATATCCTTCATTTGCTCATCTAGTTTAGTAAATCTAATACCTTCTGCTCATGAATGATGGCAAGAAAAAGAATGGAAAGAGTTGCAGGAAATGGTGTTTGGTAACAAAAGAATGGAAGGAACTGAAAGAATTGGTAAAAATTTCTCAAGAACTTGTGAAGAAGAAAGAAAATGAATAATATGCATTCAAGAATAGTTAGAGAACAATGAAAGCACTATGATAGGTATCCAATTTTGAATATGGATAGGACTCCTTAGAATAAGAGAAAGATAGAAGAAGAAAGAAGAATTTAGAAAGAAGAGCTTAGGAGAAGAAATAAATTTTCTGTATTCAATGATTCTCTCAATCTGAGTACAGCAGTATATATAGTGTTGGGGACACAACCAACTAACTTGTAACTAACTTTGTAACTAACTCAACTAACTATAACTAACATTCCAATTACTAGTTATGTAAGAGCCAAAAACAACTACTTCAATAGTAACAAAATATTAATTGCCTCTACAGACTAGGAAATTGCGTGTTATTCTTCTTTTACACAAGAACCTTCTTGTTCCTTCTAGAATGTCTTAATTATTATCCTAGTTGGCTGAATCCTCTCTTCTTGCTCTTCTATGTGTGCTGGAGTCTTACCAGAGATTTGTGCTATATCAGAAACCTAGGTGGTTATCTCCGATTATATAGCCAATAATTTATTAAAGGGTCTGGATTCTTTAACCTCATTAAAGTATCCTATACTCATATGATGCTTTAGAATTTTGGATGCAATTAACCTTAACATGCTAATCCTATTTAGAGACGAGTACAAGGAATTTGAAAGGTTGATCCAAGAGGATTTGAAGGAGGTAGATAACCGCTTGGAGGAAGAGGAGGTCCAATCTCTTTATCACCTTACACCAGTTATCTTGCTGCTGCTCCATTTTTACTATAGAATTATATTGATAATCTAATCTTGCCATTATGTATTGCAGTTTGATGCTGCTGAAATGATAGAAGAGGAGGAATTCTTAGAGCAGAAGTGAGTCTTTTGTTACCAACAAAGTGAATACTTGTGTTGTATTCTCATCTGCTGTTTTCTAGACTCTTTTTCCTGATGATTCCAGCCTTTTTATCATTTTTTTTCAGATCTTACAAGGTGAAGGTGGAAATGTTGAAGAGGAAGAAAATGGAGTTGGAGGCTGCTAGGTCAGCTAAGCGCAACAGAGGTTCTGAGGTTCCTGGCAAAGAGCCTATGGGTGAAGAGTCATCCAGTGATGATGACAGTGATGAGAATTTTGCAGTTGATTGGAGAGCTCAGCATATCTGAACTCTACTTCTAAATTTGCTGGTATATCTATCATTCTATCAATCTATCCACAGAGATTATTGCATGAAACAGCCATTCCACATTAGCTGTACAACCACCAATATTGCGTGGGCCACCACGTGCCTGGTCCATGCAATAAGTGCATAGGGTGTGTCTGAATGATTAGCTAGTCACATGATGTGGCAGTTTTATATTGGGTGTATCAGTAGCTTAATGTGCCACTAGGGGCCTATCCAATAGTTTCTCCTCTATAGGGTTCTGCTTTATTCTAGGAAATACAATTTAGACTCCCTGAAGGCGTTGCACCTGAGAATTGTAAAATTATAGGGGAATATTGATTTGCTTCTCTAACCTCTGTTATAACATAGACTCTGAACTTCTTTATTGCATTTTTTTATAATATTCTCTATTGCATTTCTTAACCTTAAGATTGTGTGATGCAAAATAAGAAAGAAAATATCTATTATTTTGGGATTATCTTGTAATTACAATAATTTTGGAGATCAAGTAGTAATATTTTAGGAAAACTTAGATTTAGACAATCAGATATTTATTAGGATTTGATTTATTTTCTTATTTAAATTATATTTAGTGCCTTATTAAGAGCACTCTACTCAGGTTTTCGAGTATTATGGAATTTTGAGACTTAACCAATCATTCTCTCCTTGTTCTGTCTCTTCTTTTCTACCTTGTCTATTTTCTACCTGTTTCTTTCTATTACCATCTATTTTGTTTGATTCTTTTCCCTGCTGCTTCTCTGTGCTGCTTCTCTATTTTCCTTCTTTGGCTCTTCTTAGTCTAATCTCCTTGCTTCTCTACTGTTTTTATCCTTTCTCAAAATATTTCTTATCTCTAAACTATCTGTCCTACTTCATTTTGTTGCCAGTTTCTATAGTTTCTGCAGTATTTTAGGACGTTGTTCAATCGAATAATGTGCTGCTAAAAAAATGTTGCATGCTATGCTTCATTCAAAATTATTGGCTATAGAAAGCTTACTTGCTTGGCATTTTTTGCAGATTGTAGGATTCAATTGAAGCACTTGTCTCATTGAGAAGTCAGATCCAAATACTTCTATTCCTGCTAATGTGATGTTAAATGATCTCAAACATTTGGCTGAAGTATTACTTACTCAAAGTAGCAAAATATGGCTTCCTATTCCTTGTATATGGCGTATGTAGCCAAATGGATGAGGTTGTGTAGGTGGTTTGTTGACAGTTTCATTTGCTCCGCTGACCTATACCATATAGACTCAAGTAACAAGCTTTGTTGCCATATCTAAGGATAGCTTTAAGATTTACGGTATATGGTAACTGAAACGATTAATATAAGTTGTTTTATGAATTAAGTCTCATTCCAAGGAAGATGGTTTAGTTTTGTTAGAGCATTTCAATTCGAATGTGATTTGACTTGATTTTGTAAGTGTTATTAAATAGGAAGAAGATCATCTCCAGTAACTTAGGGAGAATTTTCTTGAAGTGTACGATTGAATGAATGTTACATAATCTATGATATTGACGTGACATTCATTCAATAGTGTATTTGGGGAAAAAATTTCTCCGATTTACTGGAGAGGATCCTAACCCAAATAGAGAGATTTTAAGCAGGTTGCTGGTTCTCATGTTGTACTGAAATTAAAGAATCTTAAGCTTGAATTGAGGGCTTGCTTTTGTTTCGAGTAAGCTTTATTAGAAGCCCAATTGAGCTCTGCATTTTTATGGCCTTCCGAGGTACGTTACTATATGTTTTGATGATTAAATGCGCCTCATGATTGAAATCTGCCATTGGGCTTAGATGATTCTGGTGCTTGTTGAGTTTTTGTAATTAGTCCTTTTTTTTTTTTTTTTCGTTCCAAAGAGGTTTGGGTTCAGGAGTTATAAACCTGCTGCAAATTACTTGTACCCGATCTGGCTCGTAAAATTCTGGATCACTTCGGTTTCACCTGTGGGTTTTTACGGTTTTTCCCTGTTTAAGATGTTCCATTTTAACTAGTTTCTGAGGTCATGAAACATTACCACCAATGGTTCTGATTGAGCAGGCGTCGCTTTAGAGAAATCTGATCATTGCTCCCATAATGTTATCTGCCGGAAGTAAGCATTTAATCCATTCATATATCCCATCCCACCTTCCCATGAGAAAAATATTAGTAGAATATATGAACTATTAACTCTCAAATTTAAGCGCTAAGTCACAACTAACAATGCACAAGGACTTTATTCAACAACGTGAAAGCAAGCACTACGGGGGTAAGTTGCTTATGGCTACACATTTCCAAGACAGCAAGGATGTCTTTAATGAGATAATTGCACTGTCTCCTATTGTCTTGTTTCTGCATTTAAAGGCTATTATAATCATAATTTGAAAGTACAGAATTCGTTGAATTGAAAAATGTGTAGAAGCGTTGCTTTGAATTTTTTGGATTTCTTTGTGCTGATAAACTTGATAGGTATCTAGAATCTTGTAATCAAATCTTTTACCTATTTTTATTTTAGAGAAGGAAGTGTTTGGATGACTAAGTGTTTAATGTGTTGTTTACTTTAAATTAAGTTAAACCAAACGAGACAAAGTTGAAACTCAATTTAGAAAAGACGAAACTTTGACATTAGCTATTCTCTACCAGTGTTTTCAGAGGCGAGAGCGTTGAGCGAGGTGTTGGGGCGTAAGCCTTTTGAAACGTTGGGGCATTTTAAATAAAATAATATTAATTAAATTATAAAAATACTAAAAAATTGAAATAATAAAAATTAATTAATTATAAATAAACTTTACTAACTTTAGACTTATGAATGAATATTTATCAAAATATTTTAGAAACACAATGTTAGGTGGTTGTTATTTACACACTTACAATAATATAACAAATTCACATACATCTCATCTTTCATCAATAAATCATAAATCACAATCTAAAAACTAAATTCTAATTTTCAAATTGACCAATCAATTCGTCACAAGACACAAACACGTTCCAAATTCCAACAAATATAAAAATAACACAATGTTAAGTGTCAAATGTTTACTGATTAGTGTTTACACACTTACATTGATATAATAAATTCACATATATAAATCTATTAAAAACAACAAATTAGATACCATATATAATGCAATCCTAATAATGTTATAAAATGATATTAATAAAATGCAGAGCATATTTAATGAATCTGCTCGGTGAAAACAAAATAAGGAAAAAAAAAACAATGGAAACAAGGAAGGTAAAAAAAAAAAAAAAGGCAACAGAGGCAAAAAAAAAAAAGGAAAAAAAAAGGAGGAGAAATGAGGGAAAAAAAAGGCAAAAAAAAAGAAGAATTCACGCAAAGGCAACAGTGGAAAAGGAGGGAAAAAAAAGGCAAAACTTGACTTCACACATGCAGTAGCAGGGACTCGAACCCTGGTCTGGTACATGACAGCATACAATTCTATCATTAGACCATTGGTGCTTGTTTGTTGATATGTTACTAACAAACATATATATATATATATATAGAAGGTCTCATTTTTTGTTCCATTGGGCGTTTGCCCAGACGCCCGGGGCGTAAAAGGAGTACGCCCCGACCGAAAAAATGCACGCCCAGTGACATTTTCGCCCCAACTTTTACACCTAAGGGCTTTTTAGCCCCGTTTCGCCCCTGGGCACGCCCCGGGCGCGCCCAGACTCCGTTTTTAAAAACAATGTTCTCTACCCATCAGTATGACATCCCTTGATAATTAAAATTAGCTGTTTTGAAGGACTTTTATTGCCCTTGATAGTAATATTTTGCTTTAAGAAGTTTAATTTGCTGTAAGGGGATCTCATTGCGTGCATAAGAAGTGCTTGACTTTTATGCTGTGAGTTTCATATCACAAGTCCCACTTGTGCTGTAGGGCTGCATAAGAGGTTATAGTTAAGCAAGCGCATTTTCCTTTATCCCACATCATTTCCTCATCAAAAGTTGCTAACAATTTGATAAGCATATTAAGGAAATTTGATGAAACTATAAAAAGGGAGGCAAATGTTGATTTAATCAAAGTATATACCGTCATGAGACAACAACTTGACTATCCAGCTCGCAAGTTTTAAATGATGTTTATCAATAATTCCTTGTAAAAAGGGCTTCTTTTGAGTAGTAAAATTCATCTTAAACACCAACATATCTCTTTGATTGCTCAACTGCGCCTGTATTTGAAAGATTTTTTAAGTCAGCGTTGTGTAAGACATCAATGTTTGGGTTGAGCTACAACTCTGATCTATTCAGGTTTATATTTCGCCCAGTACAAAGACACTAGTTTAGGATGTTTTTCAACTCATTCCATTTTAAAATTGTTGATGCCGAAAATAAGTCGAGTCAAGTATTGAGGTTGGATAGGTACTGGAGTTGGGTCGGGTACTGTATTGGAATCTAGTATGAGACGGGTACATGGTACCTAAAAGAAAGCTGACCCGGAGTGGTTTGCTCCAGGAAGGACCCTTCGAAGATTAAGTTAGACTATGAGCTAGAGAGAGCAGAAACTGGTGAGTGAATTGAAATCTTATTGCTTGGGGGACCCTCTATTTATAGGGTCCAGAAAGGTAGAAGTTACAATTTTATCTTTGTGATTGACATGTGTCATCTTTTGATTCGGGGATATATTTGTCCTATATCACATACCCTCCCTCATCGTCTCCTTTAGTCTTAAAAGGAGTGATAATTTTTGGGTGATGATTTTCTGGGGCATTTGATTTTCTGTGGATCCTTAAGTCGGCCTGGGTTATTTAGACTAGGTGTTTGGCTCTTGATACGGTCAGACTATGCTTTTATTGAATCCCACTGCTTGGTCGAGCTATGTTGTTGTGGTTTCTTTGGGTTGGTTCTTGACTAGGGCCGATCTAAAGTAAACTGGACACTTAGAGTCGGACCTCAGCTTGAGGTCGAGTTGGAGCGTTTTTGCTTGAGGTTGAGTTGGAGCGTTTTTGCTTGAGCGATGTCGGCACTCGGCCATGATGGGTCGGTCGTGGTGGGGGTGACGACTCGACCGGATGAGTAGGGGAGTGGCCGAGTAGAGCGTTTTTCATTGGTGAATTCGACACTCGGCTATGACGTGGTCGGTTATGGTGGAGGCGACGACTCGGTCGGATGAGTAGGAGAGTGACCGAGTAGAGTGTTTTTGCGAAGTGAAGTCGGCACTCAAAGGTGACATGCACGACCGAGTAACAACTTTTAGAAAGCTCGAGTCTTGACTCGGGGATGACATGGCATCAACTCGGATGAGGTTGAGTTGAGATACGGCAGACTAGAGACTTTTTAGGTGTTTAACTCGGCGCTCGGAGATGACACGCACTACTGATACGAAGCTTTTTGAAGGTTTAAACTCGGCACTCAATTAGACTTGTGGGCGACGGTCTCGGTTGGGCCAACTTGGATATTTTCAGTGGGTGAGCTCGGCACTCAACCAGGTTGGCGACGCAAGCCAAGTTGGAGACTTTTCTCATGGTAATTCGGTAATCAACTATAATGGAGGAGTGGGCGACTTGATGCGAGCTGAGTTGGAGGATTTTCTCATGGCAACTCAGTATTCAACCGTAATGGAGGAGTGGAGACTTGGCGCGGGTTGGCGACGCAAGTCGATTTGAAGGCTTTTCTCGTGGCAATTCGATACTTGGTCGTAATGGAGAAGTGAGCAACTTGGTGATTGGTCGGGTTGGCGATGTGATTCGAGTTGGAGACTTTTCTCATGGTAACTCGATACTCAACCGTAAGCAACAAGAGCCGATTTGGAGGATAAGATGACACGACTGTGATAAGGTCGGCCATGGTGGGTCGAGTTTGTGAAGAAGAAAGATGCTTCGGTAGGTGCCGACTTGGTTAATTTTCTTGGAGGAACTCGATACTTGGGCAACAAAAGTCGAGTTGGAGGGTGAGATAAAACAATCATGATGAGGTCAGTCGTGGCTGAAGGGCAGATCTGAGGCACTGATGTGGTCGGGCCGAGTTAGTCATTTTTACCAAACCAACTCAGTAGTTGGCTGTGACTGAAGGGCCGAGTAGCCTTTCGCGCTTTTCAATGAAATCTTTCATGCTTCTCTATAATGTCCTTTACAACTTCATGTGAATATTGATGCGCTCGGTGTGACTGTTACGAGGCTTGAGGTCTTGAATGACCGTTGATATGATGGGTGCGAGGCTTTTTATCTTTTTGAAGCACTAAGAATTCTATAAAAGGAAGGCTTTGATTTCATTTTTTTCATACCTTCAAAATTTTTAGAGTTCTTGAGAGAAAGAGTGTGAGGAGTAGTTCTTGAGAGATAGAGCATAAGAAGCTCTTCTCTTCTAGTTGGTGTTCTTATTTGTGAAGTGTTCTTAACCTCTCTCCTCGGTCTTATCCGGCTCTTATTCTTGTCTTGGCTTCATCCTGCTTTAACCCTTTTCTTGGCCTCGTCTGGCTTTCTTTCGTGGTATTCAACTTCGTTCACCTCTGTATTTTCTCCTTATTCGGGAAGGAATTCTTACTTTCTCTTACTTGTTGATTATGTCTTCATTTAGTGGGGGGACGAGCTATCGCCCCGAGTTGGACTCCTCATCTTTTGAGAGGATGGAGTTTGATCTGACCTTTATCTTTGGGGAGAATCTAGTCAATCTTGAGTTGGGGTGTGAAATCCCTTCGGTGGAGGAGATTTGTGTTGAAATGGCGAGATACCATGATCGTCGTACTATGTGGCCGAGTCGTATTCCTCTTCTGTTACAACCAAAAATTTTAACACTTTTCATCAAAACTACTGCATCCCGAAGGAGTATGAGATTCGTCTTGCTACTCTTGAGGAGTGGGCATGTAGCCCGATCTGCGGGGATTCCCCTTATGAAATATATATCTTCAAAGACCATCTTAGGGCTGGGCTTTGCTTTCCTATTGATCCAGATATAATCAAGATTTTTTTAAGCTTTTAATATTTCTATTAATCAGAGTCTCCCAAATTCTATGAGGATGATTGTTGGTTTCATCCTTAGTTTTAGGAAACATGGTTGTCGTATGCCTTTCTCCTTGAATGTCTATGTTTATGTCATTAAGAAGATTCAGAACATGAGCTGGTGTAATATATCTAGGAGAAAGAATAAGAAGGTAGTGATAGAGAATCCTTCTTTTGTTCATGATTGGAAAAAAAAGGTTCTTTTTCATTCGTCATAGGGACTCTTTTCCGGTTAGGAAGGAGTGGGACTATGAGGACTTTAATCCTCAGAATCCTCATTTCTTAAGTGAGGAAAAGGAAGATATTCTTAATAAGATGTGTTCTGAGCCGATTCTAGCCAGGGAGTTGTTAGATGAGTCCCTCCTTATTCGTTACAGGCCTAGTCGGGCCACACCTGGTAGTTTGTTTTTGGCTTAGCTTTAGAAATTTTCCTTTTATTTATATTTATTGATACATCGATATATTGACTTCAGTTTCTTTTTCCTCAATCATATCCACTGACAGAGCCTATCTTTTTAAATTGGTTCTTAGCAAGTAGAATCAGCCTCCTCTTCCTCATGTTCTTGTTGTTTCTAGACTTCCCACTTTTATAGTAGAGACGTCTCTCCCTCCTCCTGGAAAGCGGAGGAAAAAACATCATGCTGATGATTCTTCAGGTTCAAGGGAGTATTATTCTTCTAAGACCTTGTTGTGGGGGATGAGCCTGTTTCTTCGTCGGTTCTTAGCGAGGGGTCATCTGGGTCTGCTTTTGATGTCTTAAGAGGTAATTGGTTCATTTTGCATAAGGATTCGGCCTTTGCCGACCCTAGGGTTTCCCGGTAACTCATCTGAGGGTCTGTATTGCCAAAAGATGAGTTTACTATCACAACTTATCCTCTTGAGGTTGCTATTGGTATTATAGCTCAATCAGTTCAGAAGGTATGTTCCTTCTCACACTTTGTGATTTTATTGAATTTTGTAAATCGACTTTTGAATTGCTTTTTCTTATTCTTCTTCAGGCTGCCATATTTTGTGCTATGATCTCGAAGAGCTACCCGCTAACTGTTGAGAAAGTTTGTCTACTGAAAAAAAAAGAAGGTATTTGCGTTCGTCTTCGTGATAAGGAGAAGCAGATCGCTGAGCTAAGAGAGGACCACCGCACTTTGAGGACGAAGGTTTTGATGGTATCTTTTTGGACTGAGGCAACCGAAGCTGAGGCTAACCAACATAGTTAGGAGGTTGATTGGCTGAGTGCAATGATAAAGTGGTTGACACTGGAGTAAGGGATGGCTTCAGAGAGGGTTGTGGAGGAGTACGAGAAGTCCACCGCTTATGAGGTTGACTTTTATGATAGAGCTGCTACAAAGTATCTTACAGGCTTTAATGAGGCCAAAAGTAGGATAACTTCACTATATCCTGATGTCAATATTAGCTTAGTTCGTATAGAGTCGGACTAAATGAGTTTTTTTGGTAGAGGAAGTCTTTTAGAGGATGGCAACGCTCATTCTATTGCTCGTGATGCCTCTGCTCATTTTAGAGTCCAACAGCATTCGAAGGATGTCTAGGTCGAATGGGATGCTCAATACCCAGAGGCTTAGATTCATTTTTACCATCTTTTTTGTATATGTTGTATTTTAGAACTTTTTCGAGCTTGTAACGGATATTATGTAATTATGCTATAGATGTTACGTTTTCATTGTTTCAATGCTTGTGTTGTAGATTATTTTGTTCTTTTTGTGCTTGACTTTGGGTTTTTCCTTAATGAAATCCCAAGTTATTTATCGATTCTTTGCGTCTAACTTGGAGGTTTTCTTTAGTGAAATCCCAAGTTATTTTTCGAGTCTTTGTCCTTAGTTATGTGGACGTTTTTGAACGTCTTATCTCGGTTCTTGGTTGTGGAGGACGTCTGAGTTGGAGTTTTTTGGGCATCTCACCTCAGTCCTCGGTTGTGGAGGATATTTGAGTTGGATGTTTTTTTGGGCATGTTACCTTGGTTCTCAACTATGGAAGACATCCGAGTTCAATGTTTTCGAACATCTCACCTCGGTCCTCGGCTATAGAAAATGTCCGAGTTGGATCGTTTTAGCCATCTTACCTCGGTCCTCGGCTATGGAGGATGTTTGAGTTGGATGTTTTGACATCTCGCCTCGGTCCTCGACTATAGAGGATGTCCAAGTTGGATGTTTTCAGACATCTTACCTCGATCATTGGCTATGGAGGATGTTCGAGTTGGGTGTTTTCGGACATTTCACCTTGATCCTCGGCTATGGAGGATATCCAAGTTGGATTTTTTCGGATATCTCACATTGGTCCTCGGCTATAGAAGATATCCGAGTAGGATGTTTTCGGATATGTACGTAATCTTATGAAAACATTCGCTTAGATTGATGAAATTTGAGTGCTTACACAGGTCGTTATTACATTTACTGATGGAACTTTCTTAGATTTTTCGAATTCCATTTTTGCGGTAGCGGTGTACTGTCTAGTGTCTCTAGCTGAAAGGTCCATACTCTGATTACTCTTCTGATGTGGTATGGGCCTTCTCAATTTGCCGAGAGCTTTCATGTGTTACAGGAATCAAATACCTATTTCTTTCAAAGGACTAGTTCCCTGAGTCTGAAGGTTCTTTACTTTACTTTAGAGTTGTAGTAATTGGTCGTCCTTTACTGATACATGGCGAGCTTTAACAAGGCTTCGTCTCTGGTCCCTTCAATGAGGTCTAAGTTTGCTTATAGACCTTCATCGTTGTTGTTTAGGTCGAAGAGTTGGACTTTAAGGGATGATTCTCCCACCTCAACGGGGACCACAACTTCGGACCCAAAATCCACAAAGAAAGGTGTTTCTCTTGTTGGTGATTGAGGTGTGGTCATGTAGGCCTATAAGGCGTGTGGAAATTCTTGGACCTAGAGTCCTTTGGCCTCTTTAAGCCATTTCTTCAAGGTTTGTAGTATTGTTCTGTTTGTCACCTCTGCTTGGCCATTGGCTTGGGGATACCTTATCGATGTAAATTGCTAGTCAATGGGCAAGTCTTGGCAAAATGTTTTGAATCGCCTTCCTTTGAATTGCTTTCCATTATTGGTTACTAGCACCCTTGGGATCCCGTATCGACAAACAAATTCTTTCCAAAAAAAGCTTTTGGCCTTGTCTTCCGTTATCTTTGCAAGTGGTTCCGCTTCCGCCCACTTTGTGAAGTAGTCAATTGCTATTATCAAGAATTTGAGTTATCCTAGTGCTTTTGGGAATGGACCGATTATGTCCATTCCCCATATTGTGAAGAGATTGGACTTGTTACAGTGGTTAATGGATTTGCAGGAACTCGAGGGACTGGTGCAAATTTCTGGCATTTGACACATCTTTTGACAAATTCCATGGCTTCTTTCTAAAGTTCGGGCCAGTAGTAACCTTATTTGAGTATTTTTTGGGCTAGGGCTCTCCCACCTAAATGGTTTCCATATATCCCCTCATGTACCTCCCTTAAGACGTAGTCTGCTTCCTTAGGTTTGAGGCACTTGAGGTAGGACTATGATAGGAATCGTCAATACAATTTTCCAAAGATGAGATAGTAACGAGCCACTCTGGATAGGATCTTTCTTGCTTCTATTTTGTCATTCGAGAGTTCTCCATTTGTTAGATATTTAGTGATTGGGTCCATCCAACTAGGCTCGTCATCGATTTCCATGACTTATTTTTAACTTACACTAGGCCTGGGTAGGATCTCAACGTATACGGCCATCAAAAGCTCAGAGGTTCTAGAGGAGGCGAACTGTGCTAGGGCAGCAACCTTGGTGTTTTTTGTTCTCGGTACCTGGCTTACTCAAACTTCTTTGAACATGCTCATCAGTTGCTTTGCTTAGCCAAATATTGGATCATTCATGCTCCTTTGGCCTTGTATCCACTGTTACATAACTCACAACTAGTTGAGAATCGCTAAATGCTTCTAGACTTCCTACGTGCAAGGATTGGGCCAAATTTGGCTCTACAAGTAGTGCTTTATATTTAACTTTGTTGTTTGATGCTTTGAAGTCAAACTATAGGGCATACTCTACTATAAAATTTTATTGGCTAACTAGGATTAGCCTTGCACCACTTCCTCAATCATTAGAGGATCCATCTATAAAGAGTTTCCAAGCTCACTTTCCTTGTTCTCTTTCTTTTGGATTTTTCAGTGCTCCTTCCAAGAAAGTACATTAGACTATGAAGTCAACCAATGCTTGAGCTTTGATTGCTGGTTTGGGCTTGAATCTAATTTCAAATTCTCCCAACTTTATAGACCACTTTACTAGTCATCCTAAGAGGTCGGGCTTTTGAGGTATTGTTCTCAGAGGATAGTCAATCAGGATGCTGATGGGGTGTGATTGGAAATAGGGTCCCAATTTTCGAGCCGATATGACTACCGTGAATGCCAACATTTCAAGGGGTTGGTATCAGGTCTTTGCATTTTGGAGTACTCTTTTCACGTAGTAGATTAGCTTTTGTACCTTCTTTTCTTCCCTCACAAGGACTACTGGGACAACTACTTCACTTGTTGCGAGGTTCAAGTAGAGTTCTTCTCCTTTCTTTGGTTTGGTTAGGAGTAGAGGTGAACTTAGGTAACTTTTCAATTCCTTGAATGACTTCTGACACTTATCTGCCCATTGGAAATCTGAGATCTTTTTCAATGCCTTGAAGAAAGGTAGGCGTTTGTTTGTTGATCTAGATATGAAGTGACCTAGTGTTATGATCCAGCTAATGAGTTGTTGAAATTCTTTCAAGCTTCTTGAGGCTTCTATGTTTAGAATGGCCTTGACCTTTTCGGGATTTGCCTCACTACCTCTTTGGTTGACTACAAAGCAGACGAATTTTCCTGAAGTTACCACACATTAGAAGGGTTGAGCTTCATCTGATGCTTCCTTAGGATAGAGAAACATTCCTTAAGATCGGCTATGTGACTTACCACTTTGATACTTTTAACAAGCATCTCGTTTATATATACCTCCATATTTCTCCTGATCTGACATTTGAACAGTTTGTTGACGAGTCTCTGGTATTTTTCAATCTGAATAGCATTACATTGTAACAATAGAGGCCTTTTCTCTGTCATAAAGGCCGTATTTGGTTTGTCTGGCTCATACATCCTGATCTAATTGTAGCCCGAGTAGACGTCTATAAACTCAACATCTCATAACTTGAGGCTGCATCAACCAACTGGTCGATCCTCGATAGTGGAAAGCTATCTTTGGGACACGTTTTGTTTAGGTCGGTGAAGTCTATATAGATCCTCCACTTCCAATTATTTTCTTTACCATCACTACATTAGCTAACCATTGAGGGTAGTCGATTTCTCTAATGAACCCTGCCTCCAAGAGCTTGTTAACCTCTACATCGATGGCTTGTTGCCTTTCTGCTGTGAATGCTCGCTTTTTCTGAATAATCGGCTTCTGAGTTGGATAGATGTTTAGTCGATGCACCATTATTTTTGTGTCGATGTCGAGCATGTTGGCTGCAGACCAATCAAATACTTCTTTATTTTCCTTAGGAAATGAGACCAACTTTGTTCAGATTTTGCTTTCTAGCCCTACACCGATTTGTACCACATTTTTTGGTTCATCTTCCTTGAGGGGCACTATTATTAGTTCTTCAATAGGTCTCCCCCTTTGGCTTTTAGTGTCGTCCCTCAGATCCTCTATGTGGTGAACATCGACCTTGTTCTTCTCCTTTAACTAGGCCATGTAATAGGTTTAAGCTATTGTTTGGTTGCATTTCACTTCTCTTACTCCATTATCTATTGGGAACTTCATCTTTAAATGGTGCGTTGAGATTATTGCTTTCATGACGTTCAACCCTGGACTGCCGACGATAACATTGTAGGAGGAATAGAGATCTATGACTAGGAAGGTACTCAAAATAATTGTCTGACGAGGTGAGGTCTTTGTTGTCATGGCAGCTTGATGCTTCCTCTTGGGTAAACTGAATCACCCGAGAATTCGTTTAAGGGGAAGTTTGCTAGTTTAGGCGTCTTTGAACAACTTCATCTTTTTAAAGGTGTTGAAGTACAGTATGTCTTGGAATGACTCGTTATCCAGCAAAATTCTTTTTACTACGAAATTTGAGGTGACCAGTGTTACAACGACAACGTTATCATGTGGAAATTTTACCCCTTCAAGATCTTCATCTAAAAAGCTGATGGTTTAGTCGACCCACATTTCATTTGTTGGTTCTTCGAATGATCCCACAAAGCAGGCATATGCCCTTTGCGAGTTTGAGGATTCTCCACCAGACACTCCCCCAAAAAGACAGTTAAGATAATTCGTACTTTGGGAGCGTTATCCAATTTCTTTTCGGGTGACCTTTGTCTCTTATCATCTTTTCGTCTAATCAGACTTTGTCTTGCCCGAGTTCTCTCCCTAAGGTTCAGGTTTCTTGGACTTCTATGTTCAGGGCTTCTGCATCTTAAGCTTCTTCTTGAACCTATTTTGGCAAATTTCTTTAAGTATCCCCTCTATATCAAACTTTTGATCTCATCTTTCAGATGTCTGCAATCGTCCGTGTCATGGTCGTGGTCCTTATGAAAGCAACTAAAATGGTTTATATCTCTTTTTGCAACTAGGGTCCTGATTTTGGGGGGCCATCTGATGATATCTTGGTTGGTTATCTCCATTAGAAGGTTTGCCCTAGTGGTAATGAGAGGTGTGTAGGTCTTATATCCTTAAGGGGCTTTCGACTTTCGCGTTTTCGGATATCATTTTATCCTTTCTTCTGCTCGTTTCTGGGCTTTAGTTCCTCAGACTCTTTTATTTTCTTTCATGTGAGCGTCCACTCTCTTTTTTTACTGAAGGCATGGTCTTCTTCTGCAATTACAAAATCATTGGCTTTAGCCAAGAGGGTTGGGATGGCCTGTAAGGGATTTCTAGAGAGTTAATGACTAAAGTCAGAGGCTTTGAGGTCGTTGGTGAAAGCCATGACTGCTACCCTTTGATCTAGTTCCCTTGTACCATGGTTGAGGTGAACCATGAGATGTCTTCGCAGAGGCTCTCCTCCACATGCTGAGTAGAATTTCGGGGGTCATTTTAGGGCCTCGGCTGCTGAAAAAATGTATTGTGATTATCTCACTAAGCTCGTCAGATGATTCTATCGATCTTGTAGACAATCTCGAGAACCATGTTCTTGTTGTTTTCGAGAGAGTTATCGAGAAAGCAAGGCACATTACTCCCTCGAAATGGTTGTGGAGGAACATCAGGGATTTAAAGGTCTCCAGGCGGTTTATTGGGCATGTGTTACTCGTGTAAGGCTCCATGTGCGACATTTTGAAATTTGGAGGCATTTTTTCTCCATGAGTTTTTGCGAGAAAGAATTACCTACTGGCTTGATCTCGTTGCAGATATTTCCTCGAGTTACTTTAATGGAAAATCCAATATGTCCGTTCATTTCTTTTATTTACTTGTTTACCTCCACTTGTCTTACTCTTGTTGTTTTTTTTTTGGATGGGTGAGTTTCAAATAGATTAATTGTTCTGAATTGACCATTGCGAGCTTTGCTGAGGGCTTTGTCTCCTCGGTTCTCTCATTTCCCGAGGATACCCTCAACTTCTGTCCCGTGCTAAGGTTTCATGCCTTCTTTTTGAGTTGACCTCCTTGGGTTGAACGCGTCGATGCTAAGGGGCTACCTCGATAGTCTTACAGATAGTGTAGGCAGTTCGGACTGTGGATTGGGGGTTCTGATTCCTGCTTGGCTTGAATCATCCTAGGCCTGATTGGCTCGGATCATTCGAGGTGTGCAACAACTTCCTCGAGCCGTCGATGAAGAGCTTCGTACTCGACTCTACTAATAGGTTGGTTGTGGTCGGCCCCATGGGTTTCGTTTTGAATTGCTTGGTTTGACTGCGAACTAGGTTATTGCTTAGGCGGGTTCCGCCCTTCGTTCATCTCGGTTAAGTTGTTACTTACCAAAGTGCAAAAGGGTTTATTCCTTTCGTAAGAGGAGGGTGGCGGTAGTTCGGATGGACTGAAGGTTGTTTGAGCACTGTTTCGGTTTGAGTATTTTCTTTGCGGCATTTTTCAACAGAGATGTAATTTATATGTTTCCCACGGACGGCGCCAATTCTATTGATACCGAAAATAGGTTTGGTCAAGTGCTGAGGTTGGATAGGTGTTGGATTTGGGTTAGGTACTGGATTGGAGTCTGGTATGAGTCGGGTATAGGGCACTTGAAAAGAAAGCCGACTCGGAGTTGTTTGCTCCAAAAAAGACCCTCCGAAAATTAAGTCAGACTATGAGCTAGAAGGAGCAGAAACTGGGGAGTGAATTGAAATCTTACTATTTGGGAGACTCTCTATTTATAGGGTCCAAGTGGGTAGAAGTTTTCATTTTGCCCTTGTGATTAGTAGGTGTCATCTTCTGATTCAGAGCAATATTTGTCCTATTTCAAAAATAGTTCATGTGGCCATCGATTAAGTGAGATTTTGGAGCAAAAACTGGCTTTGTCCTATTAGTCATATAACTAGATTAAGCGAGATTTAACAGAGAGATTTAAGCAGATTAAATTGAAAATTTAAAAACTTATTTGATTAAATTAAAATTTTAAAATTGACCAAAAAGTTAAACTATGAAGCTAAACGATGATAGTAAAATTTTTCTTTCCTTAAATTATCTTAATTTCCACATCTTCTTTTTGTGAGAATAGAAATTTTAAAATGTTAGGCCGTGTGGAATAATTCTAAAATCAAGTCTTCTTTCTTTCTTTCCCTTTTTTTTTTCCTGTTCCAAAATGTAAAAGAATACAAAATACAAAATGTTTGAATGAATTCTATTTTCGGATATTCCAGGCTTGCGGTTTACAGCAGTATATATAAAAACAATTGTGACCGATTTCCTAAATATTTGCAACATGTGAACATAGTTTAAATGTCTATACAGCTATACAATTATCTCTAAATTTCAGCAAGAATCTCGTGGAATAATTGCTGCATTATCTTCGGTTACATGTAGGTATAGCAGACATGATTTCCTAGTCTTCGGCAGGATCTTTATTGGAATGATTCTCCTGATTTGCAGCAGTGATTTCAGATGAAATCACTTGATCTTCTACACGCCCCCTCAATCTGAAGGGGAGATCACAGACATTCAGATTGTTCTTGGCATCTGTGAATTTCTTTGGTGATAGGGGCTTTGTGAGTGCATCTGCAAGTTGGTCACAGCTTGAAATGAATTGGACTTTCAATTGTTTTTGATTAACTTGATCTCGAACAAAGTGGAAGTCAATCTCTATGTGTTTTGTTCTGGCATGAAATACCGGATTTGATGTAAGATATATAGCACCAATATTGTCGCACCAAAGAGTAGGTGGTTGCCGAAGTGGAATTCCCAGCTCATGTAAAATTGATTTTATCCACATTAGCTCAGCTGCCGTGTTTGATAAAGCTTTGTATTCAGCCTCAGTGCTGCTACGTGCCACTGTTGGTTGTTGCTTACAGCTCCATGAGATCAAGTTTGGTCCTTGAAAAATGCAATGAGCTCCTACTGATCTTCTGTTATCGCGGTCTGCTGCCCAGTCTGAATCGGAGAAAGCATGAAGATCAAGATTTGCAGCTTTTGCAATTAACAAGCCTGTTGAAACAGTATATTTAAGATAGCGAAGTATTCGCTTGACGGCTTGCCAGTGTGTGTCAAGAGGACTATGCATAAACTTGCTAACTTTGTTGGACTGCAAAAGCTAAGTCAGGCCTTGTAAAAGCAAGATATTGCATACTGCCAACCATGCTTCTGTAAAGATTTGCATCGGCACATGGTTTGCCATCTGAGGCAGTGAGAGTGCAAGTTGAAGCCACCGGACTAGAGCATGGTTTTGCTTGATCCATGTTGCTCTTTTTGAGCAAATCAACTATGTATTTCCTTTGTGTGAGATAAATACCTTCTTGGCATCTGAGAGCTTCGACACCAAGAAAATAATTAAGCGGCCCCAATTCTTTGACAGCAAAGTCCGTCTTCAAGCTTTGAATGACTCGGTTGATGACAGCTGAACTCGATCCGGTTATTAATATATCATCGACATAAATTAAAACATAAACAGTGGCAGTTTTTTGTTTTAAAAATGGACAATGAAGTATCAGCTTTGCTTTCATGAAAATGTAGTGATTTGAGCTTGTCTGAGAGTTTAGAAAACCAAGCTCTTGGAGCTTGCCGCAATCCATACAATGATTTATGCAACTTACAGACATGATTTGGAAATCGAGGATGAATAAAACCTTGTGGTTGTGTCATGAAGACTTCCTCATGTAGATCACCATGCAAAAATGCATTTTGCACATCAATTTGTTGTATAGGCCAATCTTGAGTGACCGCAATTGAAAGAACCAATCTAATTGTAGCATGCTTGATAACCGGACTAAAGGTTTCTGAAAAATCAATACCTTCTTGTTGGTGAAAACCTTTGGCGACTAGTCGAGCTTTGTGGCGCTCTATAGTTCCATCAGCTTTCCTTTTGACTCGGTAAACCCACCGATAGCCAACAATATTTGCATTTGGTGATTTTGGAACCAAGGACCAAGTTCCATTTTGAAGCAATGCATTGAATTCTTTGTTCATGGTTTCTCTCCAACAATTTGATTTGGATGCTTCTGTAAAGCAGGTTGGTTCTTTGGCAGTAGAGCTTTCGGCCAGCAATGCTCGAGGTAGAGGATGTCGAATATAGTCATCAGAGTGCTTGCGAGGTTTGTGAATATTGTTCTTAGATCTTGTTGTCATCGGATGGTGATTGGAGATAGCAGGCACATCGGATGGTGAAGATGTTCTGTTCTGTGGCAGATCCGAGAGCAAGTCTGTATGTTACAGTGCAACAGTGGCATCCTGATTGGTGATTGCTTCAGCTGGACCTGTAGGAAGAGACAAACAAGGCATAGAGACAGTTCTAATAGGATAATGGTTAGATTGCAAATCACTAGAACTAAGAGAAGGGGAGATATTGATGTTATGAGGCATTGGAACAGAATGGTGTTGAGAGGGTGGAGAAACATTTTCTTTGGTATAAGGGAAGAGATTCTCATCAAAAATTACATGCCTTAAGACATAGATTTTACCAGTAGATAAATCAAGGCATTTGTAACCTTGATGACCAAGACTATAGCCAATGAAGAGACATGTTTTGGAGCGAAAGTTCAGCTTGTTTGAATTATAAGAGCGTAGATTAGGCCAACATGCGCAACCAAAAGCACGCATAAAGGAAAAATCTGGCTTGCGATTATAAAGAATTTCAAATGGAGATTTTTGCTTTAAAACAGGTGTTGGTAGCCGGTTTATGATGAAGGTTGTAGTTTGGAAGGCTTCTTCCCAGTAAAACATGGGTATTTTTGAGTGGGCTAACATGCTTAGGCCAACCTCGACAATATGACGGTGTTTGCGCTCTATAGAACCATTTTGCTGATGAGTGTAAGGGCATGCTAGTCTATGATTTATTCCGGTTTGTTGGAAATAATTGTGCAAACGTCGAAACTCACCTCCCCAATCAGATTGGACAGATTTAATTTTGCGTTCGAAGTGTTTTTCAACATACACTTGAAATTGAAGAAATATTGATTCAACGTCGGATTTGAGTTTCATTGGAAATAACCACACAAACTTGGAATAATCATCAAGAAAACTAACATAATATTTAGCACCGTTAGTAGAAACAACGGATGTTGGTCCCCATACATCGGTAAAAATTAAATCAAGAGGATAAGAAGAAACATTGGAAGAGGACTTAAATGGCAAGTCATGACTTTTTACCATTTGACATTCGGGGCATACTGAGTGCTTTTTATTGGACTCGACTGGAACATTGATAAATGAGAGGACTTTATTGACAACTGGTGTTGATGCATGTCCAAGACGACGATGCCAATCACGATGAGAAACACGAACGGTAGAGAAAGCTTGTGGACGGCGAGACTGAGATGTGAATTGGTAGAGTCCATTAATGAGATGGCCTTGATGATGGACCTGCCCCGAGTAATCCTTCACAAGAAAGAATTTGTCATGAAATTCAAAATAGACATGATTATCAATACAAAACTTTTGGACAGATAACAAGTTCTTATGAATTTCAGGAACTAGAAGCACTTGATTAAGAACAAAGGTAGAATTGGATGTAGAAATTTTAGAGGAACCAGTTTTCGAGATTTGCAAACCTTGGCCATTGCCTACTTGAACCTGATCTGTACCTTGATAGTCATCATTCTGAAGGTTCAGATTGTTGAGGTCATTAGTGACGTGATGCGTGGCACCAGTGTCAGCATGCCATTCGGTATCCCAAGTGCCGGTAGGAGCAGCGACCATAGCTTGTTTATTTTCTGGTTTTGGATCCTGGTAAGACAAATCAAACCGAAAATAGCATTTCCGAGCTGAGTGTCCTGGTTTATTACAAACCTGACAGATTACTGAATTGTGATCAGTATGATGTGTGGTATTGTTGTAACCAGCACGATTAAAACGACCCCGTCCCCTAGAGCCGCCTCTTCCACGATTTTGAGAGGGATTGTATTGTCGTTGGGCAACATTGACAGAGGTAGGTTGAGCGGGAGATGACATCTGGTGGCGAGAAAGTCTGGCTTCTGTGGTGAGCAAAAGCGAGTAAATTTCCTCCAGTGTTACCTTGTCAGTGCGAGCAGAGATGGCTGCCACAAAGCTGTCATATTCGTGGCCTAATCCTGCAAGAACATAGGTGATGACATCTTCACAACTCATAGGTTGTCCTGCAACAACTAATTCATCAATGAGTTTCTTAATAAAGAGAAAATATTCTGTGGCAGACTTGCTGCCTTTTGTTGCTGTTGCTAGTTGTGTTCGGATCTGCATAGTTCGTGCACGAGATCGGGATGAAAAATTTTCATCCAGAGCATGCCACATAGCAGACGAAGTAGTATGATTTACTACTTGAGCAAGCACTCCTTCAGTGAGAGAAGACATGAGGGTGCTAAGGATAAGAATATCCTGGCGTATCCAATAAGAGTAGGCAGGATTGGGTGTTTCAAAGATGACGTGAGTTTCTGGATGGGAAACAGAGACAGATTTAGGAGGTTTGGGAATGGTACCATCAAGATATCCAAAGAGGTCTTGGCCAAGAAAATATGGCACCATTTGTGCCTTCCAAAAAATGTAATTATCGGGGCTAAGTTTGACAGTTACTATGTTAGACATAGTAAGAACAGAGGGAGATTGAGAGGGTTGAATATTAACGGTGGTAAAGGAATCAGAAGAAGAGGAAGACATGGCTTGTAGACGTTGATCTTTTGATGGCTAATCTGATACCATGTAAAAGAATACAAAATACAAAATGTTTGAATGAATTCTATTTTCGGATATTCCAGGCTTGCGGTTTACAGCAGTATATATAAAAACAATTGTGACCGATTTCCTAAATATTTGCAACATGTGAACATAGTTTAAATGTCTATACAGCTATACAATTATCTCTAAATTTCAGCAAGAATCTCGTGGAATAATTGCTGCATTATCTTCGGTTACATGTAGGTATAGCAGACATGATTTCCTAGTCTTCGACAGGATCTTTATTAGAATGATTCTCCTGATTTGCAGCAGTGATTTCAGATGAAATCACTTGATCTTCTACACAAAACAGTGGACTTCGCGTGCATGTAACAAATTGTCGGCATTTCTTCTTGTGAATATTGTCAGTTTGGATCTCTATTATCTCTTTGTAACCTTTAGCTTACTCAATTTTTTAAGAGCTGAATGGTACAGAGTATCTTCTTTTCCTTTTTATAAGCAAAACCTTTATCACATGTTTTCTGGTTGAGAATTCAAGTAACGATGGTTTCCTTGATTTTTTATTTTTTTTATCACCTTTATGTTTCATTTTCTCTGTGATGACGATCAAGTGGCATAAGTTTAAAAAACTTAGCACAAAATTTCTTTTAGTATTAAGCCAAAGGTTGTACTTGATAGCACACTGGATAAGTGCCATAAGACTTAGAGGTGGCAAACAGATTGGATCAGATAAATCAAGTTTAAATCGGATCGAGTTGTAAATCGTTCGGATTGTATGTCATTTTAGATTGAGTCGGATCAGATCATATCGGGTATCGGATCTCGGGTCAAGTCATTAAAATAGATATTTATGCTTAACTAAAAAAATATTTTATTTATATATAATATGACTAAATGAGTTACATTGTCAAATTTTTGAAAATTAATTAATAATAAATCAATACTTAATATTTTAAATAATATATTTAATTTTTGAATGTAATATGCAACGTTATGGCTTTTAGTCTCAAAATTCAATATTAAATTATCTTAGACAACTAGTCCACAAAGTTATTCTCAATAGTAACGTCTTATACCAAATTTTGGGGATTAAATTTCATATAATCACTTCATTTTATTATATATTTTTTAAGAAAAATTAAAAATAAAATTTTATTATGATTTGAGGAACAATGTAAGATTTATTATTCTTCTTGATTTTTGACTTGAAATTAATTATATTAATAAAATGTTGAACCATACATATCGGCACATATAAATAAATAAATAAATAATTATGATTTAATTTAATTTATTTTTAACTATTATCCCAGTTTTAGAGAACAAATTTTCTTTTATAAAAAAAATTATATTTTCAAGTCATTTTGGGTCGGATCGAGTTCGGGTCATATTATTTTTATGTATTTTCAGGTTAGGTTGAGTTTGGACAAAATAGAATTGGATTAGGTTTTCGAGTCGAGTCATATTATTTTTATGTATTTTTAAGTCGGATCGAATTTGAATCAAATCGAATCTGATCAGATTTTACCACCTCTACTTAAGACACTCCATTTTACTTTAAAATTCCTATGAGAAAACAAGCAAAAATGAACCGGAACTACAAGGTGAGAGCCAAGCTCTAGCCTAAATAAAAAAGAGAAACTTTTTGTACTTTTTCTTTTTGCATAATCTGGGAAGATGATTGAACCTGATTTCTAAGCTATACGAAGAACCGATAAATGATCAATCGAGTGTGTATCACCAAATAACATTGGAGATATATGCTGATGGCTTGATTAGAAAGGAGGTGATTAAATTGTGGGTTTATTTGTTGTTTTTTTTTTCTTTCTTCTTTCCTTTTCCTTTTCCTTTTCTTTTAAAGGAGATCTACGGTCACTTGTGTGAATGCTGAAGAAAAAATCAATTCTTTGATGGGGTTACTTACATCATGGTTTGCGAATAGCTTAGTAACCAATCACATGTAGGGATCTTTCACCTTTGAGTGGGTACTCAAGTGCAGCAGTAGTACTGTAGGAACCATGGTGACAAGGGTCCAGATCCCTTAATGGCAATCACACAAATCCGTTTTGATAAAATGTAAGCCCAAACAACATCGATGTTTTATGTTTGTAAACATATTTGTGGGAGCAATTGTAGTGTGTTGGTCAGAAGAACCAAAAAGAAAAGAGAGGACTAAATGCATACATTAGAATCAACGCTACTATTCTTAAGATGATTGGTACGTAGTCAACAAGTTCTCACCGCTAATTTATACAATTTATTGTTTTGTTATTAATAAAAATAACTTAGGGATATATAACTTAAAAAAAAAAAATTGAGTGGGTAAGTATTATTTCTTTATCCTCTCTCTTCACACGATTTTTCTCCCTCTAACCCTATTGTCGATTTGGCCACTGTCAGATTTTATTTGTTGCCATCAATTTCCACTTCTTTTCTTTTTAATCGAAATTGAAAATTTATAATTTGGCTATACATATGAAAATTATTTACAGATCATTTGGTTTAAATAAATTTTATCGTTTTTATGGAATTCAATTAAATTTCATAGGTTATTGTGTTTGGTTCGTTAATTAAGCGTAAAGTTCATTTGTAAATGAACTTACTTCATATTTGGTTTAACAATAAAAATGTAGAATTCAAAAATTCTAGTGGAATGACAGAATTTGCAAATGAACTTCACATATAAGCTTTTATAAAATTGAAAGGGAAAAATAATTCTTGATCTTAAGGCATTGAGTTTTATATATTCTCTGACAATATGAATTGATTTTCTTTTCCCATCTGGGCGTATAGTATCTTGGTTTGTATTAACTAATAAACAAAACAGTTAGATAAAACACACAATTGTCATAGTCCACCAGCTCATAGTAATTCTCCTCAAAGTTATCACTGCAGCATTTGGGTAGTTCTATAACACGTGAGATTGATAAGTTCTTGTCCTCTTGGGAGAGCAATGTGATCCAGCATCCTGCACAATTGTCTCCACATATAATGGCGAGGGAGGTATTGTCTTTAAGAGAGGATGACCAACTGAGGTGCGAGTTGGTGAGGTAGGGACGTTGTGGGAGATTGGCTTCCATGTCTCTCTCTCGCTTTCCCTCTTACTTAGTAGTACATTACATAAAATCAATTTAAATGAATTTGCCCTCCATTTTTTTTGTCTTGAATATCAGCTCATAGTCATGGTTTAACTAGAGTAAGAACTAGAAGTTTTTCATGCCACAATAGATTAGTAACGCAAAAGAGATTATGGTCTTCCTGACTTCTTGACGTTTATGGATTACTTGTTCATTATACATGACACGAACTATCAAATTTACCACATTAATACGTCTAATCAAATTTTTAATCTCTATTTTCGGTTGCAAATATATATTAGGGTTGTCTTGTGTAGGCAATATGGTGAATACAAAAAGAAAAGTATTAACACAAAGTTCATTTCAATTGATTTTATTTAAGTAAAATTTTAAAAAATGAATTGAATTTTTAGTTGATTCTAAACATAAAGTTCATTTCAATTCTATAGTTTAAGTAAATCATATCAAACATGAAAATTCATTCGAGTTCATTTATAAATGAATTTTAGTTTCAATTTATTTGAAATGAAGTTTGAATTTATTTACAAATATATTCTAGTTTCAATTATATACTTAAGTTCATACCAAATGAAACGTTAAAGTATGAGCTAAATCAGAGAAGTTATGTAGAAGAATTTCTGGTTAAATATACTTCACCAAATCGTTAGATTTTATTTAGATTCTTGAATTCTTGAATCATGCTCTATTTTCTAACAAAACAACATTTTTTTTTCCCTTCATATTTACAGTACTAAACATCCACAATTTGGTATAGATATTGTTAAGACATACTCGAAAGATCAAGATCTTAAAAAAAACAAAAATTCAAACATGTAAAATAAAAAATAACAGAGTACAATATGGTTGTAAAGTGGTTATTCTGGGGTTATAAACTAGCATAGATACGTAAAGTTGCGGGTCAACTAGCTCTACCTGTGTGGCTAGAGATAAGAAGTTATATTTAATCAATGCTGGAAATGGTTTTTGGGTGTTAAATTTTGTTAGGATGCTTTAAGTGTGTATATATAAACTTAAATAAAGAAATTAAATGAAATATAACATTTAATGGATTTAATTAAGTGTTTAAATTCATAAAATGAAATCTGTTATGGTTCTTTAAATACATCTTTGAGAAGTTTTTAGTCAATTAGTATTACTATTGATTGACAAAATTGAAATGTTAGGATTAGTCTTGTTTTGGCTAATTAACTCAACACTTTAAGAATTTGACATTTATAGTATGGTGTAATCAGACCGGAACTAATGTTCTTAATTGCATCGAGTTACGATTAGGGCGTGGGGTGGGTGGGGGGACACGAATCAACTTTTAAGGACAATGTTATGCACGCTGCGATAATTAAGTGGTTATTCCTCGCAAATCTTATTTTCGGTTAGCTATTAGTTGTCTTACTTAAAATATTAATTTATTATAATATTAAGAACTGAAATAATAATTTATTATAGGGTTTATTGGACTGGGGTCATTGAACTATTGAGCTCAAACACTTAGATCCTTAAACTATAAATTTGGTACCAAACCAAAAGTTATCAAACTTTTAATTAGTTGTAATTAAATATTTTTATGCATTCTTCGTTAAAAAAAATTGTCTTAAAAACTTAACAATACAAATAATTTGATCATGATTTTTTATTTGCATATAAAGATAAATGTGTTTAACGTAAGAAAAATATAGGAATTTTTTTTTGCTACTGAAATTATTTTTTTCTTATTTATTATATTAAATATTGATAAATCACAAAAAAGTATACAAGTGAAAAATTTTCAAAAATATTTGAATGATCTCCAAATGGTTTATAAAGTTTATTGTAACCCTTATTTAGTGTATTCAACAATCCCCAAGTAAAAAATAAGCATTATATTTCATGAAGATGATAACATTGCAACTAATTGAAAGTTTGAAGACCTTTAGTGCCAAATTCATAGTTTATGGATCTAAATGCTAGAAGATAAATACTTTAAGAACCTTTGGTACAATTTACCCTTTATTATAATATTATGATACGAAGCATCACATACTTATAAATTTCCAACAATCTTAAAGTTTGATATGGATGCTTCAATTCTTAATGCTGGAAAAATATTTCCATATGTTAAAAAATTGAGTCTTTTAAAGGAACAAATTTTAAATGATGGCCACACAAGATTTTTGGAGTGCTTGGCATGACTATAATAGCATATGTTTTGATTGTGCCAAAACTTAATGAAAATACTGAAAATTATTTAGTGGTAAAAGATAACTAGGAAGTTACTAATAAATTATACAAGATGAATATTTTAAATGCTCTGTCAAATGAATTGTTTGATGTATACTACAATTTTGATCATACTAAAGATATTTGGGATACTCTTCAAAATAAATATGTTGTTGAGGATGCTAGCACCAAAAGGTATGCTATTGGAAACTTCTTGCATTTTTATATGACTGATGACAATGATATATCATCCCAGATCTACGAATTTCACAATATTAATAATGAACTTGAAAATGAAGGGATGATACTTCCTGAGCCATTTGTTGTTAGCGCCATGATAGAAAAATTACCAAGTTCATCGAAAGAATGTAAAATGAACATGAAGCATAAAAGGAAAGATATGACACTACAAGAAGTAGTAGTGCATATTAGAATTGAAAGAAAGGAATCATATAATGGAACAATCTCACAAAGCTAAATTCTGTTCCAAGGCTAATACAGTGCAGGAGAGACCTTAAAAACCCACATATAGTAAGAAATTTAATACAAAGCAAAGAAAAAAAATTTAACTTTAAAACTAATGAGCAGTCTTCTCAAATTCAAAATAAAAAAAGAGCTTGTTTTGTTTGTTAAAAACCTAGACACTATACTGCTTAGTGTAGATACCGGAAGGGAGGCAACAAACCCACTTAACAAATACCGAGGGCTAATGTGGTTGAAGCTGGAAGACCCAAAATTTTTCATATACATATAATATGATCATGTACAAGAATTACTTGCATAATTAGCGTGTTAAGGACTTGATTGAATTATCATTGATAAAGAGCAAATTATGACTAGTTTATATTTGGTGATGAATTTGAATAGGCAAATTATTATGTTTTAATGTGAAAATTGACCCTTAAGCCTCGAATTTCATTTAGATTACGAATTTTTAATTAGAACCACATTTTGAAATAAAAAAGATCAAGTTTTTTCTTTAGGCTTCAGTTATTTTGGCCTATTAATGGTTGGCTTATGTATTGCTTGACATATGTCAAACATGACAAGGTTTTTTGCCTTTTAAGAGTGTAGCTTAAGTAAGCCCATGGTAAAATCAACATAAATCTTCAAATTAACCAAAAAATAAAGCAAAATGAGAAAAAAGAAAGAAAGGAAAACAAATGGGAGAGCGGGATAAAATGTGAGAGGTATGATATGTTGAAGAAATTCACTGAAAAATTATAGAAAAATTCAAGAAAATTCAGTTTGAAGAATTTCTTTCACAAAAACTGCATGGTTCTTGTTATGAAGGCATTGTTGTAAAAAAAAAAAAGAATAAGAATGAAGAAAGAAGAATAGAAATGAATGGTATTGGAAAAAAAAAAGAATAAAGAAAGAAAATATTTTGAAGTATGAAGAATTGCACTTTTCGAGCAAATGGATAGCTCCTACTTATTTAAGTAGAAATGCCTTGAGAATTCTTATTCAATGATCTTTCAGAAAGGATTACAATTATTTTTACACAGATTCATATACTAGTATGTTAGTTACAGTCCTATAACTATAGCATAATAGTAACTCTAACTACTGTTGAGCTGTATACATTGAAGAGCCTTGATCCTAGCACTCTTCTTGAATGTTGGCGCTCCTCTTGGACTAGCGGGCATATCATCTGAGCTTTATTTCTTAGCGTGCACCTGACTAGTGTTTTGCCCACCAGCGTGCACTGTTCCAGGGTCTATATCATGTGCCCTTTCCCTTCTAGTGTGCATTGGATCTGGTTGGTGTTCACCAATGTGCATTGGTGTATCATTCCCACCCCCTAGGAAAACAACTTTGTCCTCAAGCTTCTGTTCCAGGGTCTATATCATGTGCCCTTTCCCTTCTAGTGTGCATTGGATCTGGTTGGTGTTCACCAATGTGCATTGGTGTATCATTCCCACCCCCTAGGAAAACAACCTTGTCCTCAAGCTTTAAGTCAGTGTATGTCTTGAGTAATGCACCCAAATTCTCTCATGAAGTTTTTTCAAGTTGTAGTCCCTCCCACTAGACTAGTGCTTGAGAAATAAGTTGGCCTTTGAGATAGACTTTTCTGGTGGTTATGATAGCTTTGGGGGTAATTAGACGTTGATTGTTAATGTTGCTTTGTGGTAGAGGATGGACTGTGAACTTTGGGGAAGGGTCAGTATATGGTTTTAATTTGGAAATGTGAAAGACAATGTTAATTTTGCTATCTTGTGGGAGTTGGAGCTTGTAAGCTACCTGCCAATCTTTTGGGTAACTCTGAAGGGGCCAAAGTACCTTTGACTTAATTTTTTATTAGCCTTGTATACCATAGATGTCTATCTATAAGGTTATAGCTTGACCAAGACCCAATCATCAAATGCAAAAGACTACTCTCTTATGTGTTTATCTGCTTATGCTTTCATCATTGCTTGGGTTTAGAGAAGTTACCTTTTAGTTGGTGTAGTAATTGTATCCTGGTGGACAAGTGATGTTCTACTGCCTCAATATTAGTAGACTATTGGATGTAGTTAAGGACTATAGGAGGAAGCCTGCCATACACAACTTGAAAAGAGGTAATGCTTGTAGCTGAATGATGGCTAGTGTTGTACCAAAATTCTACCCAATGAAGGTAAGTGTGCCAGAGCTTAGGTTGGTCAGGTACAAAGGCTCTGAGGTACTATTCAAGGCATCTGTTCAGAACTTCTGTTTGTCCATTAGTCTTAGGGTGGTAGGAAGAGCTCAGACTGAGTGTGGTTGTGAATAAATGTTGCTAAAAATTGTTAAGGAAGATATTATCTCTGTCAGAAACAATAGATTTACGAAACCCATGATGTTTGATAACTATATTGAGGAGGAGTTGTGCCACTGAACTTGTTGTGTGCGAAGTAGGGATTGCTCCAAAATAGGCTGCTTTGGATAGCTTGTCCACCACCACCAAGATTACTATGTACCTTTTAGACACAGCTAGCCTTGTTATGAAATCCATAGATACCTCTTCCCATATTTGATCAGGAATATGAAGTGGTTGAAGAAGACCTGCAACCTTTTTAGTAGAGTACTTAGTGGTCTGGCAGACAAGATGAGTTTGAATAAATGCTTAGACATCTTTCCTCATATTAAGCTAGAAAAAAATAGAACTGAGTCTAAGGAAAGTCCCGAGGACACTAGAATGGCCACCCAAAGGAGCAAAATGGAATTCTTGGATGAGTAAGTTCTTCAGATTGGAGTTAGTGTTGAGCATTAGTTTTCCTTTACTAGTAGAATAACCCATCTCTGCAAGTATAATCTGGTTGCTGTGATGGATCTGTCTGCAAGGTTTTATAAATATTGATCAACTTAGGGTCACTAGCATTTTCATTTTGCAAGTCTGTAATTAGTGACAGAGATATCTGTGAGAGAGCCATTAGTTTTCCTTCTAGCTGAGCAATGTGTTCCTGCATGTTTCTAAGACTCTAGAGAGGGCATCAACTACATTATTGTCTTTGCTTGGTCTGTAGACAATGGTGTAGTCAAACTCGAGGAGTTTGCTAAGGTAGTGATGTTGTTCAGGTGTTTGAATCACATTGTTCAACATATTTTTTAGGCTCTTATGGTCTTTTTTGATAATGAATCTCTACCCAATAGGTATTACCTCCATTTCATCAGAGCTTCGGTAAATGCATGCAACTCCTTGACATCGGTAAAGTAGGCTCTCATTCTAGCTCCCATCTTTTTGCTGAAAAAAAGCCAATATATGGCCAACTTGAGTAAAAATAGCTCTAATGCCTACATTAGAAGCATCTGTTTGCACTTCAAATTTCTTAGTAAAGTCAAGGACTTGAGTCATAGCTGATTTCAAGGTATTAAAGGCTTGTAGTGCTTTAGGGCTCCAGGTAAAAGCATCCTTATTTAGAAGATTAGTGAGAGAGGCAACAATGATTGCATAATGTTAAACAAATTTTCTATAGTATCTAGTAAGTCCCAAAAAGCCTGTCAATTGTTTGAGAGTTATGGGAATAGACCACTTAAGCATTTCTTACACTTTAGTGTTATCAAGTTGAATACCTTGAAAAGATACAACATGGCCCAAGTACTCAATAGACTCTATGCAGAAGTCACATTTCTTCTTGTTGGGAAAAAGTTTATTGGTGGTGAGGCACTCAAGGACTAGTTGTAAGTGATGGTGATAGTCTTTTAAAGAAGTACTGTAGATGAGCTTGCCATCAAAGAAAATAATGACAAATTTCCTTAAGAAGGGTTTGAAAACCATGTTCATTGTGGCTTAAAAAGTGGAAGCGACATTTGTGAGGCCAAAGGGCATGACCAGAAACTCATAGTGGAATATCTTTTTCTGCCACTCTTATTTGATGGTAGCTAGCTTTCAAATCAAGCTTGGATAATACCCTTGCACCATTTAGTTCATATAATAGCTTATTAATGGTGGGGATAGGAAACCTGTCTTTGATGGTAACAGTATTAAGTGCCCTATAGTCCACACAGAACCTCCATGACCCATCTTTCTTTTTGACCAATAGTACTGGAGAAGAAAAAGGGCTCTGACTGTTTTTTATAATGCCATTATCCAGCATCTCTTGCACCAGCTTTTCAATTTCCCCTTTCTAGAACTGGAGGTATCTATAAGGCTTAACATTGATAGTGTATAGCCAGAAATAAGATGTATGTTATGGTTTAGTGGTCTGGATGTTGGAAGTGTAATAGGAGTTTGAAAAGCATAACTGATTACGCCCAAAGTATAACACGGTAGTTGTAGTACAACTTTGAGGTGTTAATTCCACAGGGAAACAAGTTAAGTACAAAGGAAAATGTGTAAACCTTAAAACGAACAATAAAAGTTAAACGAAAGATTTTTGGGTTTTGATAATGAGATAATGTAAGAAAAATTGCGTGAATGTAAATGAAATATAAATAAGAAATAACAAGGTTCCAGGAATCCTCCTTAGGTTCGTTCCCTATTTTCACTCTTGATTCAATTGATTTTATCTCGATTACAAGTTTTACATCCCAAACAAGCAATCAGAATATATTCAATCTAGCGCATTTATAACTCTAATATAATTGCTACAAATTACTCATTGATTTCGGTTCAAGCACACAAAACCGATCTTAAAGATTATCAAGAAACGACAATATATCACAATGACAATATTGCAGTAATCGACAATCAGTAAAATAAATCTATCGGAATCAATCAAATCCAAACAACATCAATGGAGGAGAAGGATGCAATCACCGGATTAAGAGAATCTAAAAGAAGAAGAATAAAAAGTGCATCTATCACATGAACTCAAATCCTTCTTACTTAATCAATGAATAATTCACAAACAATATTCAACAATAAATTCGTACAACCGAATCAAGAAATGGAAATAAGGAACAATAAATCCCTAAGGATTCAACCTTTTCCCTTGTATGAAGATTAGTTGGCCATGAAACTCAAGGTGGAAGAACAATATGGATGCTCTCCCCTTGATTTGGCCATGGAGTTCAAGTTGGAAGAACAATATGAATGCTCTCCCCCTTGATTTCCAGCTCTCAAGAAACTTAAAAATAAAATGGAAGAATGCTGGATTTGGATCCCTTGGATCCTCTCTTTTTTCTCTACTCCTTTCTTGAAATGAATGTTGGCTGCACACTCTTTAAGCATCTATTTATAGATCACAAGTAGTTAGGGGCATTTTTTCCATAAAATGTCATTGTGCAGCCCTAATTTGGTCTTGGACCGAGTGGGAGCAAGAAAGTGAGAGGTGCAGTGCTGGAAAGTGAGGGGCACGACGCTAGGTGGATGCTGATCTGGAGGCCTGACTTGTGTCTACTAAAACTGTAATAACTTTCTCTAGAAAACTCCTTTTTATGAACCGTAAAATTATTCAGAAAATAGACTTCTGGATCTTTCTAAGAATATATGGCTCATCTCCTGGTTCTTCCTACATCAATACAGTTTAATCTGCAAATATGATTGATCTGTACGGGAAATTCTGGCAATTTAGTGAAACTCATTTAGCTTGTATGCAGAAGTGCACACACTAGTGTGCCTACCCTTACCTTGCTCCAAAGTGATGCACACACTTGTGTGCAGTCTTTTAACTTAATATAATTCATTACTCCTACCTTAGTTTAGACTTTAACTATCTTTGAGTTATGTTTGGACATGTATAAACCTTGGACAAATACGAGCACCGACACCCAAGATCTTTTGGCGCTTTAAACATAGATCGCTTTATCATCTCTTTTGTACTCAAAGCACCTGAAAATGCATCAGATTAAGCCAATGATTTATGAATATCACTTTAGAGTTATTAACATGTAAAAGTGCGATTACGACCGAGATCAACCCTAAAATGCTAACAATTACGTATGGTTTAGATGCATTATATGACTCTCAAAATTTGATTACGCCCAAAGTATAACACGGTAGTTATAGTACAATTTTGGGGTGTCGATTCTACAGGGAAACAAGTTAAGTACAAAGGAAATTGTGTAAACCTTAAAGCGAACGATAAAAGTTAAACGAAAGATTTTTGGGTTTTGATAATGAGATAATGTACGAAAAATTGCGTGAATGTAAATGAAATATAAATAAGAAATAACAAGGTTTCGGGAATCCTCCTTACGTTCGTTCCCTATTTCCACTCTTGATTCAATCGATTTTATCTCGATTGCAAGTTTCACATCCCAAACAAGCAATCGGAATATATTCAATCCAGCACATTTATAACTCTACTATAATTGCTACAAATTACTCATTGATTTCGGTTCAAGCACACAAAACCAATCTTAAAGATTATCAAGAAATGACAATATATCACAATGACAATATCGCAGTAATCGACAATCAGTAAAATAAATCTACCAGAATCAATCACATCCAAACAAAATCAATGGAGGAGAAGGATGTAATCACCGGATTAATAGAATCTAAAAGAAGAAGAATAAAAATTGCATCTATCACATGAACTCAAATCCTTCTTACTTAATCAATGAATAATTCACAACCAATATTCAACAATAAATTTGTACAACCGAATCAAGAAAATGAAATAAAGAACAATAAATCCCTAAGGATTCATCCCTTTCCCTTGTATAAAGATTAGTTGGCCATGAAACTCAAGGTGGAAGAACAATATGGATGTTCTCCCCTTGATTTGGACATGGAGTTCAAGTTGGAAGAACAATATGAATGCTCTCCCCCTTGATTTCCAGCCCTCAAGAAACTTAGAAATAAAATGGAAGAATGCTGGATTTGGATCCCTTGGATCCTCTCTTTTTTCTCTCCTCTTTTCTTGAAATGAATGTTGGCTGCACTCTTTAAGCATCTATTTATAGATCACAAGTAGTTAGGGGCATTTTGGTCCATAAAATGTCATTGTGCAGCCTTAATTTGGTCTTGGACCGAGTTGGAGCTGGAAAGTGAGAGGTGCAGCGCTGGAAAGTGAGAGTGCAGCACTGGAAAGGGAGGGGCGCCGCGCTAGGTGGATGCTGATCTGGAGGCCTGACCTGTGTCTACTAAAACTGCAATAACTTTCTCTAGAAAATTCCTTTTTATGAACCGTAAAATTATCTAGAAAACAGACTTCCAAATCTTTCTAAGCATATATGGCTCATCTCTTGGTTCTTCCTACATCAATATAGTTTAATCTTCAAAATGTTTGATCTGTACGGGAAATTCTGGCAATTTAGTGAAACTCCTTTAGCTTGTATGCAGAAGTGCACACACTAGTGTGCCTACCTTTACCTTGCTCCAAAGTGATGCACACACTTGTGTGCAGTCTTTTAACTTACTTTAATCTATCACTCCAACCTTAGTTTAGACTTTAACCATCTTTGAATCATGTTGGGACATGTCTAAACCTTGGATAAATACGAGCACCGACCCCCAAGATCTTTTGGCGCTTTAAACATGGATCGCTTTATCATCTCTTTTGTACTTAAAGCACCTGAAAATGCATCGAATTAAGTCAATGATTTATGAATATCACTTTAGAGTTATTAACATGTAAAAGTGCGATTACGACCGAGATCAACCCTAAAATGCTAACAATTAAGTATTGTTTAGATGCATTATATGACTCTCATCACAACCCCCAACTAGCTTATTGCTAGTCCCTAGCAATTCAAGTGAAAGACATGAAATGAATTCTTTATTTAGAAATCAAAGCAAAATACAGCAATGCTGGTGTTAACTAAGAGTGATTCAAAATCTTTGTCTCAAAAATCATGCATAACATACAACAAATAGAATCATTAAATATCACTCAAGTCCAAGAATAATCCAAATGTCAACCTTAAGTATGTCACCTTGGGGGGGGCCTGTATTGTTTGTCAAGAAGAATGATGGGACAATGAGATTATGTATGGATCATAGACAGTTGAATAAGATCACCAACAAGAATAGATATCCTTTGCCAATGATAGATGATTTGTTCGAATGGTTATAGGGAGCTAGGGTGTTTTTTAAGATAGACCTGAGATCAAGCTATCATCAATTGAGGATAAAAGAGTAGGACGTGCCTAAGACTGCTTTTAGGACACGTTATGGCCATCATGAGTTCCTGGTTATGCCATTTGGGTTGACTAATGCTCCTGAAGCATTTATAGATCTAATAAATTGGGTGTTTAAACTATTCTTGGATAGATTTGTGATTGTGTTTATTGATGATATTCTGGTATATTCCAAGAATGAAGAGGAGCATACGCAACATTTAGAGATAGTGTTGGAAATTATGAGGAGAGAGAAATTATATGCAAAGTTCTCTAAGTGTGAGTTTTGGTTGAGTGAAATATCTTTCTTGGGGCATGTTGTGTCGGAAGAGGGAAGAGTAGTTGACCCACGGAAGGTTGAAGCAGTGTTGAATTGGAAAAGACCCACTAGTGTAACTGAAGTTAGAAGCTTTTTGGGGTTGGCTGGTTATTATAGGAGATTCATCCAAAATTGTTCTATGATTGCTGGACCATTGACTAGATTGATCAGGAATGATGTGAAGTTTAGGTGGTTAGAAGAATACGAGAAAAGTTTCCAGTTGTTGAAAGAAAAATTGACTACTGCCCTAGTATTAGTGCTTCTTTCTGGTGATGAAGAATTTATGGTATATAGTGATGCGTCACATCAAGGGTTGAGATGTGTGTTGATGCAAAATGGGAGAGTTATAGCTTATGCATCTAGGAAATTGAAGAACCATGAGAGGAATACCCGACCTATGATTTAGAATTGGCTGCCATAACTTTTGCTTTGAAGATTTGGAGACATCATCTATATGGAGCCAATTGTGAAATTTTTACTGATCATAAAAGCTTAACTCATTTACCGACCTAAAAAGAGTTGAATTTGAGGCAGAGGAGGTGGATGGAATTGATTAGTGATTATGACTGTACAATTTATTATCATCCAAGAAAGACTAATGTAGTAGCTGATGCATTGAGTAGAAAGGCTACAGGGAGATTAGCTACTATTGGGAGTCATAATACTAGCTTGATAATAGAATTAAGAAGAATGAGGATGCAATTTAGTGTCAATGATAGATGAGTATTGATGGCAAATATGATGGTACAATCTTCTATCATTGATCGTTTACTATAGATGCAAGGTAGAGAGATGAGAGGATAGAGAAGATTAGGCAGGAAGTGTTAAGTGGGAAGTCGACTGAGTTTAGAATTAGGGAAGATGGTATAGTGGTACTGGGGCATAGAATTTGTGTTCCCAATGAGGTGAAGATGAGAAAGAAGATACTAAGGGAGGTTCATGATTCTGTATATTCCATGCATCTAGGGAATAACGAGATGTATAGGGGATTGAGATAAAATTATTGGTGGTCAGAGATGAAGAAGGATGTAGCGGAACATATTTCTAGATGTTTGACTTGTCAACAGGTGAAGTCTGAGAATAAACATCCAATAGGTTTATTACAACCTCTTCCAGTACCTGAGTGGCCATGGGAAAATGTGAGTATGAATTTTGTCACTTGTTTTCCCCGTACCCAAAGGGGTCATGACGCTGTATAGGTTATAGTAGATAGACTTTCTAAGTCTTCATATTTCTTTCCTATTAAAACTACTTGGAGTCCTGAAAAGTTGGCTGAATTGTATGTAGTATAGATTGTAAGATTAAATAGAGTACCCTTGAGTATTGTATCAGATAGAGATTCTAGATTTACTTCTAAATTTTGGAGAGGTTTCCAAGAAGCTATGGGTACGCAATTACAGTTTAGTATAGCTTTTCATCCACAAACTGATAGGCAGATGGAAAGAATCATTAGAATAGTAGAAGCTATGCTGAGGGCAAGTGTATTGAGTTTCTCAATGAGCTGGAATGCTTATTTTCCTTTGATCGAGTTTGCATATAATAATCAGTATCAAACTAGTATTGGGATGACACCATTTGAAGTTTTATATGGTAGGAGGTGTAGAACTCTAGTATGTTGGGAATAAGTTGTAGAGAGAAAGATATTTGGTCCCGAAATGATAGATCAGACTATTAAGAGGATCAAGCTGGTTAGAGAGAACCTTAGAGCAGCAGAGAACAGACAGAAGGGATATGCTGATAATAGAATATGACCTCTCAAGTTTCAAGTTGGTGATTGGGTATTTTTGAAGATATCTTCGTGAAAGGGTGTGTTGAGGTTTAAAAAGAAGGGAAAGTTGAGCCTGAGATTTGTGGGGCTATATGCAGTGAGTGAAAGAGTTGGACCAGCAGTATATCGATTAGATTTGCCCCAGAGTTAAAACAATTACATGATGTGTTTCATGTGTCATGATGAGAGTAATAAAATGCATCTTAACAGTACTTATTTGTTAGAATCTTAGGGTTGATCTAGATTTGAATTACACTTTTATACCTTAACAACTCTAAAGTGATATTCTTGGACTATTGATCTATTTCGGTTCAGGTACTTTGGGTTCAAAAGAGATGGAAAGTTATCATAGCTTAAAGCACGATGCTTCGATACATATCGGAGTGAAGGCATGGTTGCGGAAGGACAAAATGAAGAGAAACCAAGTCTTTAGTGTTCCATGCTATGGCCCAGAACCTCAAGCCTCGGCCACCTGAACTATCAACTTCTCGGATAGGAAAAGGAGTGTGTGCGCCGCGGCCTGGAAAAGCTGAGCCGTGGCCTCCAGAACCATGTCCAAAAGAACCAAGAAGACCACCACCTCGCACCGCGGCCTGGACCAGTGTGAGCCGCTGTCTGGCAGTATGAGCCGCAGCCTCTAGAAACGTGAAGAAAACCAGTCAAAAGGTGAGCCGCGGCCTGGACTAGTGTGCACCGTGGCGCAAGGGCGATGCCTTGTTTCCTAATTAGTGTTTAAATGATAGTTTAGACCCGAAAATACCTTGGAACCTTTTGTATTATAAATATATCACTTAAGGTTTGATAAAAGAAGGCTAGAAAACTCAAGAAAGCTGCTACATTCGTCTCCATTACGGTGTTCAAGCATGAGCCCCTTGGCTAACTAATCTCCAAGCAAGGCGAAAGAATGAATTCTTAGGTGTAGTTGTTCTTATTTCTATTCTTGATTCAGTTGTAGTTCGGATTTATTATTAAACATTGCTATGATTTACTCTTTGATTTAATTAGAAGATTTTCTCTTAATCTGGTGATTGCATCTTTCTCCTCTATATAAGTCTAGTCATGCTGTTCTTATGTCAAGACTGTTGGATGTGATTGATTCCGGTAGATTTATCTTTTAGGTTTGTCCATTACTACGATATTGTCATTGAGATATATTATCGTTTCTTGATAAATCTATAAGATAGGTCATGTGTGCTTGAATCGAAAGTAAAGAGTACTTCATAGCAATTACATTACGGTTTTCATATGTTTTGGTTGAATATTTGCCGATTGCTTGTTTGGGATGTGAAACTAGCAATCGAGATAAAAACAATTGAATCGAGATTGGAATAAGGAAATGAACCTAGGGAGGATTCTCAGAACCTTGTTATTTCTCCATTATATTCTTCATTATATTTACACAACTTTTTCCCATTACTTCATTATCAAAACTTAGATTCTTTCACTTGATCTTTATCGTTCATGTTAAGGTTTACACTTTCCCTTGTAGTTCACTTTTCCTCATGGGATCGACACCTCAACTATACACAATAATCGCGTATTAGTTTGAGTGTAATCAAATTTTGGCGTCGTTGCCGAGGAGACGCGCTTAACTTAAGGAAGATTGTCAACTTTGAGACAAAACATAATATTGTTCTTTGCTCTTTGTTTTGATTTTCTATTTTTTTTTGTTTTATTCATTTGCCCCTTAATTCCTTTGATGTATGCTTAGACCGAGAGATTCGCGAGGTAGATTCATTAGAGGACCCGAAATAGAGTTACCCTCTCATTCCACGTCCATTAGTGAAACCTCGCCTAGATCAAACCATAGTGCACCCTCAAACGAGAATTTAGAGGATTTTGTTAACATGGCTGATAACCCCAATGAGAATGTTGCTAGAACAATTAAGGATTACTTGCATCATAACCAAATAGCCACACCATCATGCATCATGTTTCCTTCCAATACTCGCAAACAAGATTTTAAAACAGGGATGATACAGTTACTCCCTACGTTTCATGGCTTGGGAAATGAAAACCCATATGTCCACATTAGGGAGTTTGAGGAAGTAGTTGTGACTTTTCATAGTCAAGATGCAACTGATGACATCGTGAGACTTAAGTTCTTTCCTTTCGCTTTGAAGGATAGAGCTAAGAGTTGGCTATACTCACTAAGACCACGATCTATTGGGCCATGGAATGAGATGACTCAGGTCTTCTTTAATAAATACTTTCCCCAACATAAACCAATGCTTTAAAAAAGCAAATCTCCACCTTTGCACAAAAGGACAATGAGACTTTGTATCAGTCTTGGGAGAAATTTAAGGAGTTGTTGAGTATGTGTCCTCACTATGGGTATGAGAATTGGCGCTTAGTGAGCTATTTTTATGAGGGACTTACATATAGAGAGAGTCAATTTATGGAGATGATGCGTAATGGTGAGTTCTTACAAAAAGATCCTGATGAGGCCATAGAATACCTCAATGAGCTTGCTGAAGAAGCTCACACTTGGACTGGACCTAGTGCTACTGAAAGCATAAATAGGTCACGATCTGTAGGAAACCCAAGTGGTGGTGGAATTTACCATCTTAAGGAAGAGGATAACCTAAAAGCTAAGGTTGAGATGCTCACTAAGGAGTTAGATGTGTTAAAGACTAAGGGCTTAAAGCCAACACACGTGGCTAATCATGCAGAGTCTTTGGAACCATGTTTTGTGTGTGGGGGGGTAGGTCATGCCGCCCAAGAGTGTCCCACATTTGTTAATATGAGAGGGATGTATGAGGAACAATGTAATGCCTTAGGCATGTACAAGAAGCCTTTGGCACCCTTCTCTAATACCTATAATCTGGGGTGGCGCAATCACCCCAATTTTGGCTGGAAATCTGAAAACCAGCTGCTTGCACAACCCCCTAGATCATACCCTGCACCATATAATGCACCTTCATCCTCTAGGAGTTCTTTAGAAGATACTTTGCATGCTTTTATTAAGGCACAGGGTAAGACAAACCAAAGATGTGAAGCATTGATTATGCAGGTTGTTGAAGAAAACAAGAAAATAAGGAGCCAAGTGTCCAAATTGATGGGCTCCTTGAGTGTGAATGAGCGAGGTAAGTTCCATTCTCAAGCTCAGTCCACACCCCATGGTCAACACATGGCGTAAGAGAATCTGAAAGATGTGAATGCCATTGTGACACAAAGTGGTAAGTCATTACACATCCCAACAATGAACAAATCAGAGGATGTGGAGAAGGGTCAAGATAGTAGTGATGCCGAGCTGCCCAAGGACCCTGAGGTCACAAAGAGTCCTGTTAAGGCACCATTCCCTCAAGCCTTAAAATCAACCAAGAAAACTCTGGACCTAAACAATGAAATCTTAGAGAATCTAAGGCAAGTAAAAATCAATCTTCCTCTTTTGCATGTGATTAAACAAGTTCCTACTTATGCAAAAGTTCTCAAGGATTTGTGTATAGTTAAGAGGAAGCACCATGTGAAGAAGACAGTGTTCCCAACAGAGCAAGTTAGTGCTCTAATTGAGCAGAGGATTCCTCCAAAATATAAGGATCCTAGCTGTCCAACCATTGCATGCAGTATTGGAAATCATGAGGTTGGACAAGCATTACTAGATTTAGGAGCTAGTGTGAATCTAATGTTGTTTTCTATTTATTTGCATTTGGTGTTGGTAGAAATAAAACCAACCACTGTGGGATTTTAATTAGCTGACTGTTCAGTCAAAGTACCCCGGGGTGTGGTAGAGGATGTTCTAATTCAAATTGATAAATTTTATTATCTTGTTGATTTCCTAATCCTTGACACTACCTTTGCTGTTGACACTACCTCTAAAATTCCTTTGATTTTAGGTAGGCCTTTCCTTGCCACTGCAAATGCTCTTATTAATTGTAGGAATGGGCTCATTAAACTGTCCTTAAAAAACATGACCCTCGAGGTGAACATCTTCAATGTTGCAAAACAGCCAAAAGATGATGACAAGAGCCACCAGTTATACATGAATGAGTCACTCATCGATAGGGGAGTTTCTATAGCTCATGATTTTGATCCTTTTGAGTATTTTCTTGGTAATTCTAAGTTTGATTCTATCAATAATCCATCTGATGTAATTGATATTTGTGTTATTTTTGATAAAACTCAGGATTATGGCACTCAGGCATGGCAACCGAAGTTTGAGGAGTTGCCTGAGAGAAGCGAGAAACAAATTCCCTCAAGTGTGGAAGCACCCAATGTTGAATTGAAGCCTCTGCCTAAGGGTTTAAAGCATGTTTTCCTCAGTCCAGGTGATACTTTTCCTATTATTATCTCATATAAATTATCTGGGTCTCACGGTGAGAAATTAATTCGGACCCTAAGTGAACATAAGTTAGCCTTAGGATGGAGCATGGTTGATTTAAAAGGTGTTAGTCCCCTGGTCTGTTCTCATAAAATTAATTTGTATGAAGGAACTAGCCCTCGTAGAGACCCCCAGCGTAGGCTTAATCCCACTATGAAAGAAGTGGTGAAAAATGAAGTGTTGAAACTATTAGATGCGGGAATCATATATCCCATAGCTGATAGTAAATGGGTAAGTCCTACACAGGTCGTTCCTAAAAAGTCAGGTGTTACTGTGGATAAGAATGACCTGGGAGAGTTAGTCCCTACAAAACTTGTGACTGCGTGGCAGATGTGCATTGATTACAGAAAATTGAATGCTGCCACCCGGAAAGACCATTTCCCCTCCCTTTTATCAATCAAATTCTTGAGTGTGTAGCTGGTCAACCTTTTTATTGTTTCTTGAATGGTTATTCTGGTTATTATCAAATTGAAATTGCATTAGAAGACCAATATAAAACCACTTTCACTTATCCCTTTGGTACTTATGCTTTTCGTAGAATGCCATTTGGATTGTGTAATGCACCTGCTACTTTTCAACGTTGCATGATGAGCATTTTTAGTGACATGGTTGAAAATTGCATGGAAGTTTTTATGGATGACTTGACTGTTTTTGGATCTTCATTTGATGCATGCTTATTGAATTTAGAGAGAGTATTGACTCGTTGTGAGGAGAAGGAATTAGTTTTAAATTGGGAAAAATGCCACTTTATGGTACCTTCAGGTATTGTCTTAAGGCATATTATTTCTTCTAAGGAGATAGAGGTTGATCAATCTAAGATTGAATTAATCTCTAAGTTTCTTGCACCTAAGATATTAAAGGATGTGAGATCCTTTCTTGGTCATGCGGGTTTTTATAGGAGGTTCATACAAAATTTTTCCACCATATCTAGACCACTATGTGCCCTCCTAGTTAAAGAAGCCCATTTGAATGGATACAAGCCTGTCAAGAGGCCTTTAAAATGCTAATTGGCAAGCTTACTTCAGCACCCATAATGCAGTCACCTGATTGGACTTTACCTTTTGAGATCATGTGTGATGCTAGTGACTTTGTTGTAGGTGCTGTTCTTGGACAGCGAAGAGAGAGGAAGCCTTTTGTCATTTATTATGCTAGTAGGACTCTAAATAGTGCTCAGATGAATTACTCCACTACTGAAAAAGAATTACTAGCTGTAGTGTTTACTTTGGACAAGTTTCATGCTTATTTGATTGGTTCTCCTATTATTATTTTCATAGATCATGCAGCACTTAAGTACCTTCTTACAAAGAAGGATGCTAAGGCACGATTAATACAGTGGATCTTACTTTTGCAAGAATTTGACATCACCATCAAAGACAAGAAAGGAGTAGAGAACGTAGTGGTTGAGCATCTCTCAAGGCTCACATTTGAAGACACCTCCAACAACCTGCCAATCAGGGATGATTTTCCCGATGAGCAGTTACTCTCTATTACTTCTCTACCATGGTTTGCTCATATCGTGAATTATTTGGCTGTCGGTGAGATACCGATGGATTGGAGCGCTCAGGACAAGAGGAAGTTCATGACTGAGGTACATAATTTTTATTGGGATGACCCTTGTCTTTTCAAATACTGCCCTGACCAAATTTTAAGGCATTGCATCCCTAATGAAGAGATTGCCAGTGTCTTGGAATTTTATCACTCCCGAGTTTGTGGGGGCCACTTTTCAATGAAAAAAAAATCACTGCAAAAATTGTACAGTGTGGATTTTATTGGCCCGCCTTGTTTAAATATGCAAACATCTATTGTCAATCATGTGAAAAGTGTCAGAAGTTAGGAGTTGTGTCTCATCGTAATATAATGCCCTTAAACCCAATTTTAGTGATTGAAATCTTTGATTATTGAGGCATTGATTTTATGGTACCATTTTCTCTTTCTTTTGGATATCAATATATCATTGTGGCAATAGATTATGTGTTAAGATGGGTAGAGGTAGCAGCTTGCAGGAGCAATGATAATAGAACGGTAATTAAATTTCTTAAAGAAAATGTGTTATCTCGATTTGGTACACCACGTGTTATAATTAGTGATCAGGGTACGCATTTTTGCAACCGTTCTTTTGAAACTTTGATGAGAAAATATGGGGTGTTACATAAGATCTCTACTACCTACCACCCTCAGACAAGTGGACAGGTAGAACTTGCAAACAGGGAAATTAAGCAAATTTTAGAAAAAATGGTCAACCCGGATCGCAAAGATTGGTCTTTGAGACTAGTTGATGCGCTTTGGGCCTATCGTACAGCTTTCAAAACTCCCTTAGCTATGTCACCTTATAGGCTTGTTTTTGAAAAGCCTTGCCACTTACCTGTGGAGCTCGAGAATCAAGCTTATTGGGCCATCAAGTATTTCAACTTTGACATGGGAGAAGCAGGTAAGCTTAAAAAATTTCAGTTGACCGAGTTAGAGGAGTTGAGAAATGATGCTTATGAGAACTCTAGAATCTATAAGGCTAAAATGAAAGTGTTTAATGATAAAAAAATTTTGAGAAAAACATTTAAGCCTAATAATCGAGTGTTCTTATATGATTCTAGACTCCATAAGCACCCAGGAAAACTTCGGTCGAGGTGGATCGACCCTTTTGTAGTAAAGAATGTTTTTGCAAATGGGGTGGTAGGAACAGAGGATACTAAAGATGGTTGAATCTTTAAAGTAAATGGTCAATGCCTTAAAATCTTAATTGATAGGCAAGATCCGAAAGTGGAAGACATTCCACTTATGGATCCGGTCTATTCACCTTGACCACACCACACAGGTATGTTTTTATTTATTTTTCTTTTGTTTGTTTTGTTTTTAATTAAGTTTATTTAAATTTAAATTTTTAGTTTTTTTAGTTTGATTTAATCTAATTTCTAGTCTAAGGGTTATTTTTCTTAATTCTATTTTGTTTATTTTATTTTGCACGAATAAGTTGTTTTGTTTTTTTAACCAGAAACAGGCCTAGGTCGCGCCTAGGCTCAGCCCAGCGTGCCTCGCCCCCCAGGAAGCACATTGGCCCAACCCAGGTCGTGCCTAGGCTCATCCATTTCGCGCCTAGGCCCACAGATCACCCCAGCCTAGCGTCGCGCCCCAGCTCCTCCCGCACCGCACCGCACAGTAGCACGCATCGCACGGCCAAGTCTTCAAGCCGCGGCGCGAACCAAGACCAAGCCGTGGCGCAAGCTGCCACCTGTTTCTGCACACTCTATAAAACCTATTTCTGCACTTTTCTTCGTCATTTTCCCTTTGAGAACATAGCAACCCTTTTCTCTCTCTCTCATCCTCTCTCCAAACCCTCACTTACCCACCTCATTTTTCTCACTATTTCTTGATTCTAACACCATTTCTTGATGATTTTCTCACTCATATTGTAGATTTTGTTGAAAATTTCTCCAAAAAACTTGGTTCTAAGAGGATTTTGGGTTTTTCAAGAATATTTCAAGTTGGTGGGTACTCTTTCTTCTCTCTAACTTTGGGCATCCAGTGAGATCAATTTCTTCTCTTTGTTGTGAATTTGTGCTATTTGGGTGGTTGATTTTGAATTAGTTATGTTGTTCTATACATTTCATTTAAATGGCCCCTAAAACTAAGAGACTAAGGGGAAACAACCTCAAGAGTATGATGAGAGCAAATTTGTCAGTTTTGAGGCTAGTGAGAGATATGTTAGCTTGATGCATGCTAGGAAACCTATTCCTGAGAGAGGATTCACTATCACAGAGAGGGGAAACCCAACCTTGTTTAGGATGATTATTGATAGGAATTGGGGTGCATTTGCAAGACAACCACCTCATTCCCTTACAAATGTGGTTAGAGAATTCTATGCTAATGCAGAAGAGCATAGGAATGGTAAGGTGATGGTGAGAGGAAAAACAGTTTTTTTTAGCAGCACATCTATCAATAGATACTATGGGCTACCTGACATAGAAAATAGTGAGTATATTGCATATGTGTCTAATATTGACTATGACAAAGTTTGCAATACTCTCTGTATTTCGAGTACAACTTGGAAAATGACGGGTGATACTCCTAAAACCTTGCCCGGTACTTCTTTGATTGTCAATGCTCGGGCTTGGCAATATTTTGTGTGTCAAAGGTTGATGCCTGCTACACACTATAGTGATCTTACTGTTGAGAGAGCTGTTCTGATTTATGCCATTTTGATGGGCATGACTATTGATGTGGGCCAAATCATATTTAATTCTATCATACACACTGTGAGACAAAAGCTTTGATTGTACTTCCCTTCATTAATTACCCAATTATGCATCTGAGCTGGCGTCCAGTGTTGTGAGTTTTAAATTACTCGCAAGAGCACGAGTCGTTTGCAATATAGTATTATGCAAGTGCGAGGTCGAATCCACAAGGAATTGTGTTGTGAAAATATAATTTTATCTAAACTAACCCTATTTTAACCTAGTTCCGAATTTTAAATTGTATGTTGCAAAATAAATAAAAACTAAACTAAATTGATTTTAAAAACTAATAAAAACACACTAAGGTTTCTGAATCCACCCCGCCAAAGTTAAGCATATATCTCAATGTTCTAAAGATAGCCTATCAAAACATTCCATGAATCCAACTTAAGACAAAAAACAACAAATATCCCAATTAAACCAAAAGCATCCAACGTATCCGCTCTTAACAAATCACAAAGGAAATCTAATTTAATCGAAAATGATTCGAAGTATCTATCAGATGAAATACAAGAAATATCCAACAGAACAATTTAAACACAATCAATCATAAGATTCTACTCAAATAATTGATAGAACATTTATACTAAAAAAATGTCAGATTTGTACAAGCAAATCTGAACTACTATACCAAACAACAGCGAGGCTTCCTCTTTAACCTTAGCTGAAGATTCTAGCCACTCATAACTATGAAACTACAACTCATAATAAAAGTGCTAAACATTAAACTAAAACAACTAAATAAAAATAAATAAATAACTTTACATGAGAGAAATTCCACTTGCTGATGGGCGACGCTTCCCTTCGTGGTAGCAAAGCCTTCAGAATCCACCAAAACGCTAGCAAACGTCCACTGGTTAACACCAAAGTGGCCCAGGAATTGTACACTGAATGATGAAGTCAGATGGTGTTTATATAGGAGGAGTCTCGGAGCACTGTAGGTTTCAGATTCGATGTGGGATACTGGCCCGAGTGCGCTCGATCACAGAATGGTGCGATTGATTGTATGTCTTGTGTGCACGATTGCATGTGCACTCGATCGCAGATGCACTATACTGTAAACATTTCAATGTGGGATTGTTGACCATGCGCTCGATCGCAGCATAGTGCAATCGATCGCTATTGCTCCTGAAGCTTCACATCTCCTGAAATGCTTCATTTTCTCCACAAACCTATAAAAATACACAAAACACAAAAAAGACATAAAATAAAGTGAAATACTACTAACTAAGAGCATAACAAATATAAGTTAAGGGTCTTAAATATGCAATATTTATGACTCATCAAATACCCCCAAACTTATATTTTGCTAGTTTCTTAGCAAAACAAAATAAAAAACTAAATGAACAACAAGGATTATAAAGATAAGTACAGTATTCATGGTATCCAAAAATTTAAGAAGCATACAAAATCATGAGATTCATTTATGAGCAAGCTTAAATAAGTCGAACCCATCTTCACAATGAATAAGAATTTAAAACCTAATTACTTACAAGAGGCATGGTAAGACATCACAAGCTTGGATCAGTGTAAAGTGAATTAGCATATACAGATGAGGTTTCCAAATAACTTCAATGTACAAGGTAATTCAAGTCTCAAGATCCATAGAATTTCTCATCGGACAGAACAACGATGGCATATTTTTTTATATTTTTTTATATTTTTTTATTTTTATATATAAGGCTCTGCTATGGTTAGTTCCCTTAAGCTTTCTAATTGACCCATGTAACGAGTATTGAGTAAATGACTCCCAAACCAGATGGTTTTAGGGCATTAGGTATAAAGGCACCCCTAAGGACTTACTAACTCGAGTAAAAAATGCTACGAAATTAAACTGGCCTTAATACTACCAAGCAAAATTTCCACCTTTTGACATGAACACTCACTGCTTACTGAGGCAAGAGGTCCAGTTACTCAGCGAAAAGTTTCGCAATGATCATTATGAATAAAATTCCCACCTTTTGACGTGAACACTCATTGCTGACTGAGGCAAAAGGTCCAGTTACTCAGTGGAAAGTATATTGAAGATGATCATTATAAATATTAGTCTTTTTTTTTAATTTTATTTTTATATATGCCCAAGTGTTTATCCAACAAGTCATCCGGTTTCAGTTAAGACAAGGAAACGTATACATTCAAGTCACATGTCATACCTCACACAAATATGTGCTAATGTGCTCGGGTGAGATTAGATCAAACATGTGAATTCTCGAAAATGCCTAAAGTAAGTAATGAAAGTTTAAACTCTATCATCAGATCATGTGTTCAAAGTTTTAAACTCAACAATGAAATCACATCACAATTTTTCAGAACAACCAAAATTTTTAGACAAACATGAACATACATTTATCTTTACGACGAAAAGACAACAAATTCTAACAAAGTGTGTGATGTGTCTTCCATACGCCCAAACTTAAATTACACATTGACCCCAATGTGTGACTAATATGGAAAGAGCTGACCTGAGACATGGAGAACTATCTGGACTGGTATGGCTCATAGCATACCCCTAAACTTGAACTGAAGTACACATTGTCCCTGAAAAATAAAGACTAGAAAACAAAAAATACCAGAAACAAACATTAATCATAAATACGTAAAATAATAAATAAACATAAAGGATAAGCTGTGGGGTGCCTCCCATGAGCGCTAAGTTTAACGTCTTCAGCCAGACCCAACATTAGTAATCATACCCAACTAAGTGCTCCACCATCTGATCAATAAATGAGAATGAAAAATGATCAGTCCTTGTGGCAGCGTTCAGTTTACAATAGTCGATACACACTCTCCACCCTGACTGAACAAGTTGGCACCAACTCGTCATCCTTATTCTTCACCACCGTTAATTCAGCACGTTTGGGCACGACTTGAATCGGGCTCACCTACTTGCTATCAGAGATGGGATAAATGATCCCTGCAACTAACAACTTAATTACTTCTATGCTCACAACCTCTTGCATAGCTGGGTTGAGCCTTCTTTGTGGCTCCCTTGATGGCCTGGCATTCTCCTCCAAATGTATCTTGTGCATTACCAACGAGGGGCTGATTCCCCTGATATCCTCAATAGTCCAACCGATAGCTTCTTTGTGCTCTCTTAAGACATCTAATACTTTCTCCTCTTGAGGCTCACCCAAATCTGAAGCTATAATCATAGGCAAACTATCAGCTGAACCTAGGAACTTACACTTAAGATTATATGGTAAAGGCTTAAGTTCCTTCTTGGGGGTTTCAGGTGCGGCGGTCTCCTCCGTCTTAGCGCTCTTCCGAAGAGGAAACTCCAAAATAGCATTCGCTTGCTCAAGTAATTTATCTAAATCCAAATCATCTCCAAATTGAGCAAAGCATGCCTCTAGGGGGTCCTCAATGCGGGATTCATCCACAGTCTCCTCTGTCTTACTGCTATCTTGAGGAGCAGACTCCAAGATAGTATTTGCTTGCTCAAGTAACTTATCTAAATTCAAATCCTCTCCAAACTGAGCAAAGCATGCCTCCATAATTTCCTCAGACTTCTCTTCTTTCTTGGGCACTTGTAGTCTCTCAGGGTAAGGCACTTTAGGAAAAAACAACCTAGGGAGATCCTTAATAATACGAGTGGCTGTAGATGGCTCAGCATCTCTCTTCTCATTGTTGCCACTTTCTTGCCCTTTGTGCATAGCAGGGTTCTCTTCCACTTGATTGTACACTTGTCTCCCAAACAAGTATGGGACAGTTGATTGCACTTGTTCCTGCCAATGCATAGGAGTTGATAAATTTCCCACCACAAACTGTTCCTTTGGGTTAGGATCAGGTTGACTGGGGAACTCTCCATTCTCTCATTCATCCACGTAACTTACGATTTGATCCATTTGACTCTCTAGCTTGGCAATCGCTTCGGTGTTTTCTATTGTTGCACTCATTACTTCGCTCATGGATTGGCTAGTCATTTTCATATACTCTTTAAGGGTGTCCTCAAGTGACTGTGAACCTGGCACTGGTGTTTGAATGGGAGCTTGGTAAGTAGGTAATGGTGCTGGATAGGTTGAGTGACTATAACTTGGAACTAGCGGAGGAAATTCGGGAGGGTATTGAGTGTGAGCTTGATAAGGGGCTCCTCCCTGATTCCTCAGTTGGTTCTGCGTCCATGAAAAATTAGAGTGGTCCCACCACCCTGGATTGTACGTTTCAGAGTAAGATCCATTTGATTGCCAACAACACTCATTGAAAGCATTCATTTGTTCTATGGGATACTCAGCAAAAGCCGGCATTGATGGACAATTCTGTGCTAAATGCATAAGACTAGCACAGATGGAACAACTATCAACATTGAATGTGTTGGCAGCATTAACGAACGGGCCGGTCATTTTCATGTACTCCTTAATGGTGTCCTTTAAAGACTGTGAAACCGGCGTTGGATTCATCTACATATTTTTTTTATTATTTTTATTATTTTTATTTTTTAATTTTATTTTTGGAAAACAAATTAAAACTAAACCGAATTGATTTAAAACTAATAATAAATACACTAAGGTTTCCGAATCCACCCCACCAAAGTTAAGCATATATGTCCTAAAAAAAATAGTCAATCAAAACATTCAATGAATCCAACTATAAGACCAAAAAAAAAGAATATCCTAATTAAACCAAAAGCATCCAATGTATCCGCTCTTAACAAATTACAAAGGAAATCCAATTTAATCGAAAACAATTCGATGTATCCATCAGATGAAACACAAGGAATATCCAACAGAACAATTTAAACTCAATCAATCACAAGATTAACTCAAATAATTGACAGAACATTTATACTAAAAAAATGTCAGATTTGTATAAGCAAATTTGAACTACTATGCCAAACAACGGCGAGGCTTCATCTTCAACCTTAGCTGAAGATTCTAGCCACTCATAACTATGAAACTACAATTCATAATAAAAGTGCTAAACATTAAACTAAAACAACTAAATAAAAAGAAATAAATAACTTTACATGGGAGAAATTCCACTTGCTGATGGGCGGCGCTTCCCCTCGTGGTAGCAAAGCCTTCGGGATCCACCAGAATGCTAACAGACGTCCACCGGTTAACACCAAAGCGGCCCAGGAATTGTACACTGAATGATGAAGTCAGATGGTGTTTATATAGGGGGAGTCTCGGAGCACTGTAGGTTTCAGATTCGATGTGGGATACTGGCCCGAGTGCGCTCGATCGCAGAATGGTGCGATCGATCACATGTGTGATCGATCGTATGTCTTGTGCGCACGATTGCATGTCTGGTGCGCTCGATCGCAGCATAGTGCGATCGATCGCTATTGCTCCTGAAGCGTCACATCTCCTGAAATGCTTCATTTTCTCCACAAACCTATAAAAATACACAAAACACAAAAAAGACATAAAATAAAGTGAAATACTACTAACTAAGAGCATAACAAATATAAGTTAAGGGTCTTAAATATGCAGTATTTAAGACTCATCATCCAGTACAGTACTGATGAGGAAGCCCACAACCCAAGAAGCCCATCGATGATGGCATGCTCAATCTGATTAAAGCCTCAAGGTCGCCAGCTCCGGGAGAGAGAGTAGCAATTGCTGACCCCCCCCTCCACCCCTTAGGAATCTGACTATTGCAGAGCGCCTTTAGCATTTAGAGATTCGGTTTGATGAGCATTAGAAACTCTTGCATGATAGGTTTGATCGTCAAGAACGATTATTGGCCAGGCAAGCAGATTATCAAGTGGGGGTGTACTCTTCTTTTGGTCATATGTACCAACACCTTGCCTCTGCCACCGGTTGTGATATGGATCACTTTCTCACCTTGCCACCCTATCTGGGTTCATCTTTTGATCCAGCTCTAGAGGAGGGTGAACAGAATGAAGAGAATGAAGAGGATGACGAATCTCTAAACACTCAAGGTGCTCTGCAACAGTCAAATTCCTAGGGGGTGGAGGGGGGTCAGCAATCGTTGCTCTCTTTCCTGGAGCTGGCGACCTTGAGGCTTTTATCAAATTGAGTATGCCATCATCGATGGGCTTCTTGGGTTGCTGGGCTTCCTCATCAGTACTGTACTGGACGCCGACTCAGATGCATAATTGGGTAATTAATGAAGGGAAGTACAATCAAAGCTTTTGTCTCACAGTGTGTATGATAGAATTAAATATGATTTGGCCCACATCAATAGTCATGCCCATCAAAATGGCATAAATCATAACAGCTCTTTCAACAGTAAGATCACTATAGTGTGTAGCAGGCATCAACCTCTGACACACGAAATATTGCCAAGCCCGAGCATTGACAGTCAGAGAAGTATCGGGCAAGGTTTTAGGAGTATCACCCGTCATTTTCCAAGTTTTGCCCAGAATACAGAGAGTATTGCAAACTTTATCATAGTCAATATTAGACACATATGCAATATACTCACTATTTTCTATGTCAGGTAGCCCATAGAATCTATTGATAGATGTGCTGCTAAAAAAAACTATTTTTCCTCTCACCATCACCTTACTATTCCTATGCTCTCCTGCATTAGCATAGAATTCTCTAACCACATTTGTAAGGGAATGAGGTGGTTGTCATGCAAATGCACCCCAATTCTTATCAATAATCATCCTAAACAAGGTTGGGTTTCCCCTCTCTATGATAGTGAATCCTCTATCAAGAATGGGTTTCCTAGCATGCATCAAGCTAACATATCTCTCACTAGCCTCAAAACTGACAAATTTGCTCTCATCATACTCTTGAGGTTGTTTCCCCTTGATCTCTTAGTTTTAGGGGCCATTTAAATCAAATGTATAGAATAACAGAACTAATTCAAAATCAACCACCCAAATAGCACAAATTCACAACAAAGAGAAGAAATTGATCTTACTGGATGCCCAAAGTTGGAGAGAAGAAATAGTACCCACCAACTTGAAATCTTCTTGAAAAACCCAAAATCCTCTTAGAACCAAGCTTTTTGGAGAAATTTTCAACAAATCTACAATATAAGTGAGAAATTCTTCAAGAAATGGTGTTAGAATAAAAAAAAATAGTGAGAAAAATAAAGTGGGTAAGTGAGGGTTTGGAGAGAGGATGTGAGAGAAAGAAAAGGGCTGATATGTTCTCAAGGGGAAAATGACGAAGAAAAATGCAGAAATGGGTTTTATGTACTGTGCAGAAACAGGTGGCAGCTGGCGCTGCGGCTTGGCCTTGGTTCACGCCGCGACTTGAAGACTTAGCCGTGCGTGCGGTGTGTGCTGCTTTGCGGTGCGGCGCGGGAGGAGCTAGGGCACAACACTGGGCTGGGGCGATTTGTGGGCTGAAGTACGAAATGGATGGGTCTAGGCACGACCTGGGCTGGGCCAGTGTGCTTCTTGGGGGGCAAGGCACGCTAGGGTGGGCCTAGGTGCGACCCGGGCCTGTTTCTGGTTGAAAAAACAAAACACCTTGTTCGTGCAAAATAAAATAAACAAAATAAAATTAAGGAAAATAACCCTTAAACTAGAAATTAGATTAAATCAAACTAAAAAAAACTAAAAATTAAAATTGAAATAAACTTAATTAAAAACAAAACAAACAAAAGAAAAATAAATAAAAACATACCCGTGTTGTGTGGTCAAGGTGAATAGACCGGATCCATAAGTAGAATGCCTTCCACTTTCGGATCTTGCCTATCAATTAAGATTTTAAGGTGTTGACCGTTTACTTTAAAGATCCGACCATCTTTAGTATCCTCTATTTCTACCACCCCATTTGCAAAAACATTCTTTACTACAAAAGGGTCGGTCCACCTCGACCAAAGTTTTCCTGGGTGCTTGTAGAGTCTAGAATCTTATAAGAACACTCGATCATTAGGCTTAAATGTTTTCCTCAAAATTTTGTTATCATTAAACACTTTCATTTTAGCCTGATAGATTCTAGAGTTCTCATAAGTATCATTTCTCAACTCCTCTAACTCGGTCAACTGAAATTTCCTAAGCTTACCTACTTCTCTCATGTCAAAGTTGAAATGCTTGTAGGCCCAATAAGCTTGATGCTCGAGCTCTACAGGTAAATGGCAAGGCTTTCCAAAAATAAGCCTATAAGGTGACATACCTAAGGGAGTTTTGAAAGTTGTACGGTAGGCCCAAAGTGCATCAACTAGTCTCAAAGACCAATCTTTGCGATCCAGGTTGACCATATTTTCTAAATTTTGCTTAATTTCCCTATTTGCAAGTTCTACCTGTCCACTTGTCTGAGGGTGGTAGGTAGTAGAGATTTTATGTAACACCCCATATTTTCTCATCAAAGTTTCAAAAGAACGGTTGCAAAAATGTGTACCCCGATCACTAATTATAGCATATGTTATACCAAATCGAGATAACACATTTTCTTTGAGAATTTTAATTACTATTCTATTATCATTGCTCCTGCAAGCTGCTGCCTCTACCCATTTTGACACATAATCTATTGCCACAATGATAAATTGATATCCGAAAGAATGAGGAAATGGTCCCATAAAATCAATGCCCTAACAATCAAAAATTTCAATCACTAAAATTGGGTTTAAAGGCATCATATTACGATAGACACAGCTCCTAACTTCTGACACTTTTGACATGAGCGACAATAGATGTTTACATCTTTAAACAAGGTGGGCCAATAAAATCCACACTGTAAAACTTTCACAGTGGTTTTTTTTTATTGAAAAGTGGCCCCCACAAGCTTGGGAGTGACAAAATTCCAAGACACTGGCAATCTCTTCATTAGGGATGCAACGCCTTAAAATTTGGTCAGGGCAGTATTTGAAAAGACAAAGGTCATCCCAATAAAAATTGCGTACCTCAGTCATGAACTTCCTCTTGTCCTGAGTGCTCCAATCCATTGGTATCTCATCGGCAGCCAAATAATTCACGATATGAGCAAACCATGGTAGAGAAGTAATAGAGTGTAACTACCCATCGGGAAAATCATCCCTGATTGGCAGGTTATCGGAGGTGTCTTCAAATGTGAGCCTTGAGAGATGGTCAACCACTACATTCTCTACTCCTTTGTTGATATTTGTCTAAGTTTTAACATGGTTTAAGGTTTAAACAAGGTTGGAAGAATAAATTTCAGCATGTTAAAGGAGTGCACACATGTGTGTGCATCACTTTGGGTGTGTGTGCACACCTCTATCCATCAAGGCAAAAGAGTGCGCATAGCTATGAGAGGGACAGCATCAGTGTGCGCCACACCTCTCCCTCACCAGTGCCTTACCGCCTAGCAAGGAGGAAGTTCTAGTGGAGGGCAGCGCCGCACCTCTCCCTCACTAGCGCCGCACCGCCCAGCAAGTGGTGAAAAGGGTGTTTTGCCTAGCGCCACATCGCCCCCTGTTCGGTGCCTAGGTGCTAGTCACACTGATGCACACATGGACAGTTTGTTTTGGCCTCTTGTTTAGTGCATGGATGAAAGGTTAAAATGCACAGCATCACTTAGGATTGATGGAGGGCCATGGTTGATTGGTCATCAAGATCTAAGGGTGGAGATTGACTTCAAGATAGGTTCAAGAAGTGGTGCACTATATAAAGGGTCACCTAGGTTCAATCCCAAGTGTGTGATAACACAAGTAAGATGTAATGTAACTTGTGAGACATGTGTGTGAATGAGAGAATTGTGTGAGAGTGCAAAGACATAGATATATAAGAGGGACTCATTGTAGAGAGGCTGGTTGTATAGAAGAGAGATTAGTATAGAAAGTGATAGAGTCTTTCTTGTTCTCTTCTTTGTTCCTTCAAGAACTTGAGGTTTCTTGGAGAGGGTTGCTGAATTGTAAAGAACCATTGATTTAGTACAAAGAGTTCAGAGGAACTCACGGGGACATAGGCACATTGTCGAACCTCGATAACAAATCGCTTGTGTTCTTTTCTTTCTTGCTTTCGATTGCTGTATTTCTTTCTACAAGTCATTCTAGACTTGGGTGTTTGGAAGATCACCACCTAGGCATCTTGTCATGGTGATTTCAAACATCCTTTCTTGTCTTTGATGGTGATGTCAAATTCTTACAAAAGTAAGATCCACCATATTAGTTGTGCCTTAGCATTCTTCTTTGTAAGAAGGTACTTAAGGGCTGCATGATCTGTGAAAATAATAATAGGAGAACCAATCAAATAAGTATGAAACTTGTCCAAAGCAAACACTACAGCTAGTAATTCTTTTTCAGTAGTGGAGTAATTCATCTAAGCACTATTTAGAGTCCTACTAGCATAATAAATGACAAAAGGCTTCTCCTCTCTTCGCTGTCCAAGAACAGCACCTACAACAAAGTCACTAGCATCACACATGATCTCAAAAGGTAAAGTCCAATTAGGTGACTGCATTATGGGTGCTGAAGTAAACTTTCCAATTAGCATTTTAAAGGCCTCTTGACAGGCTTGTGTCCATTCAAATGGGGCATCTTTAACTAGGAGAACACATAGTGGTCTAGATATGGTGGAAAAATTTTGTATGAACCTCCTATAAAAACCAACATGACCAAGAAAGGATCTCACATCCTTTACTATCTTAGATGTAGGCAACTTAGAGATTAATTCAATCTTAGATTGATCAACCTCTATCCCCCTAGAAGAAATAATAGGGGTGAGAATGGGTCGGTTTGGGTCGGTTTAGCCTAAAAATTCAACCCAACCCATGAACCCATCCAACCTCAACTCAACCCAACCCATTCTAATCGGTTTGGGTCGGTTTGGGTCACCGGATTGACATATTTTTTCTACTAAAAAATTAAATCATACATATTACATAACAATAAAATATTATACTAAATCCAAAACCAAATCCATACATATTTCAAGTAAAAGTTGTGTGCATCAGCTTTATATAAACTAATATTCAATGCTTTTGCTAACATCTTGGATATTGTTATAGAAACAAGCATAAAAAAAGGCAAGTGATTTAAATATATATTTTTCATTATAAAATATTTTATTAACTAAATGTGCTTTCTAATCCAAAAAGGCAAGTGATTAAATATTTCTTATAGTTTTTTTTCCAAGGATTTCTTATAGTTGATATTACTTATTACTACCAATTAGTTACAAGGAGATGCATAATTGATTGTGTCTTAATTTAGCGTCAACTATATATCCTTGCTATAATCAAAATTCCACATTTCTTAAAGCTAAAGAATGCTTAACCATATTAAAGAGAACATACATAAACTCTAGAAAATGAAAGTTAACATTAGATTTGAAAATACAAAAGCCTGAGGGCAATTAAAACATTGGTTCCAAACTTGGTACTGTTTGTTTTCGACAAGGAAAAGCGTAAAAGGAAAATGAAAAGTGCAAAAACCAGACCATCACTTTCTAAGGAAAAGGAAGACTGCATAGTACTGCATACCTTTTTGGCTTTCTCTCACCAAACTTCATATTCGCTACTTGGGTTTCTTTCAAGAGAAAACAATAGCCCCACAACCCCCACAAAGAAACGAAGAAAGCGATAATGAGGAGACTGAATTTCTCAATCAGAGAGGCTAGGTTTAGTGAATTGAAATTTCTTTTTCCCAAAATAGCCATCATTCTATTTTCTAATTACAACAAGCTATGCCCTGTTTGGCTGTTTGGATTTGGACTGTAATACATATAATTTTACTCATTCATTATACTATAATTATTTAAACACAATTTTATATTTAATAAATATAATATATATATATATATATATATATATATATATATATATATATATATTTGACCAGGTTACCGGTTTGGGTCGGTTTGAAAATTTTGAACCCATGACTCAACCCAACCCATCGGGTTAAAAAAAATTTCAACCCAACTTCTAAAAGGACCCAACCCAACCCAATCCATTGTATCGATTTGGGTCGGGTCCACGGGTCAACCGGGTTCCATGCTCACCCCTAAGAAATAATATGCCCTAAGACAATACCTGAAGGTACCATAAAGTGGCATTTTTCCCAATTTAAAACTAATTCCTTCTCCTCACAACGAGTCAATACTCTCTCTAAATTTAATAAGCATGCATCAAATGAAGATCCAAAAACAGTCAAGTCATCCATAAAAAGTTTCATGCAATTTTCAACCATGTCACTAAAAATGCTCATCAGGCAACGTTGAAAAGTAGCAGGTGCATTACACAACCCAAATGGCATTCTACGAAAAGCATAAGTACCAAAGGGATAAGTGAAAGTGGTTTTATCTTGGTCTTCTAATGCAATTTCAATTTGATAATAACCAGAATAACCATCCAAGAAACAATAAAAAGGATGACCAGCTACACACTCAAGAATTTGATCGATAAAAGGGAGGGGAAAATGGTCTTTCCGAGTGGCAGCATTCAATTTTCTGTAATCAATGCACATCCGCCACCCGGTCACAAGTTTTGTTGGTACCAAAGGGATAAGTGAAAGTGGTTTTATCTTGGTCTTCTAATGCAATTTCAATTTGATAATAACCAGAATAGCCATCCAAGAAACAATAAAAAGGATGACCAGCTACACACTCAAGAATTTGATCGATAAAATGGAGGGGAAAATGGTCTTTTCGAGTGGCAGCATTCAATTTTCTGTAATCAATGCACATCCGCCACACGGTCACAAGTTTTATCTTGGTCTTCTAATGCAATTTCAATTTGATAATAACCAGAATAACCATCCAAGAAACAATAAAAATGATGACCAGTTACACACTCAAGAATTTGATCGATAAAAGGGAGGGGAAAATGGTCTTTTCGAGTGGCAGCATTCAATTTTCTGTAATCAATGCACATCCGCCACCCGGTCACAAGTTTTGTAGGGACTAACTCTCCCAGGTCATTCTTCACCACAGTAATACCTGACTTTTTAGGAACGACCTGTGTAGGACTTACCCATTTACTATCAGCTATGGGATATATGATTCCCGCATCTAATAGTTTCAACACTTCATTTTTCACCACTTCTTTCATAGTGAGATTAAGCCTACGCTGGGGTCTCTACGAGGGCTAGTTCCTTCATCAAAATTAATTTTATGAGAACAGACCAGGGGACTAACACCTTTTAAATCAGCCATGCTCCATTCTAAAGCTGACTTATGTTCACTTAGGGTCCGAATTAATTTCTCACCTTAAGACTCAAACAATTTAGCTGAGATAATAACAGGAAAAGTATCACCTGGACTAAGGAAAACATGCTTTAAACCCTTAGGCAGAGGCTTCAATTCAACTTTGGGTGCTTCCACACTTGAGGGAATTTGTTTCTCGCTTCTCTCAAGCAACTCTTCAAACTTCGGTTGCCATGCCCGAGTGCCATAATCCTGAGTTTGATTAAAAATAGCACAAATATCAATTATATCAGATGGATTATTGATAGAATCAAACTCAAAATTACCAAGAAAATACTCAAGGTCAAAATCATGAGCTATAGAAACTCCCCTATCGATGAGTGACTCAATCGTGTATAACTGGTGGCTCTCGTCATCATCTTCTGGCTGTTTTGTAACATTGAAGATGTTCACATCGAGGGTCATGTTTCCGAAGGACAGCTTCATGAGCCCATTCCTATAATTAATAAGAGCATTTTCAGTGGCAAAGAAAGGCCTACCCAAAATCAAAGGAATTTTAGAGGTAGTGTCAAGGATTAGGAAATCAACAGGATAATAAAATTTATCAATTTGAATTAGAACATCCTCTACCACACCTCTGGGTACTTTGACTGAACGGTCAGCCAATTGCAATGCCATAGTGGTTGGTTTTATTTCTCCCAACCCCAACTGTAAATAAATAGAAAACGGCATTAGATTCGCACTAGCTCCTAAATCTAGCAATGCTTGTTCAACCTCATGATTTCCAATACTGCATGCAATTGTTGGATAGCCAAGATCCTTATATTTGGGAGGAATCATCTGCTCAATTAGGGCACTACCTTGCTCTTTCAAGAACACCGTCTTCTTCACATGGTGCTTCCTCTTAACTATACACAAATCCTTGAAAACTTTTGCATAAGTAGGAACTTGTTTAATCACATACAAAAGAGGAAGATTGATTTTTACTTGCCTTAGATTATCTAGGACTTCATTGTTTAGGTCCAGAGTTTTCTTGCTTGATTTTAAGGCTTGAGGGAATGGTGCCTTAACAGGACTCTTTGTGACCTCAGGGTCCTTGCGCAGCTTGGCATCACTACTATCTTGACCCTTCTCCACATCCTTTGATTTGTTCATTGTTGGGATGTATAATGACTTACCACTTCATGTCGCAATGGCATTCACATCTTTCAGATTCTCTTGCACCATGTGTTGACCATGGGGTGTGGACTGAGCTTGAGAAGGGTACTTACCTCGCTCATTCACACTCAAGAAGCCCATCAATTTGGACACTTGGCTCCTTATTTCCTTGTTTTCTTTAATAACCTGCGTAATCAATGCTTCACATCTTTGGTTTGTCTTACCTTGTGCCTTAATAAAAGCATGCAAAGTATCTTCTAAAGAACTCCTAGAGGATGAAGGTGCATGATATGGTGCAGGGTATAATCTAGGGGGTTGTGTAAATGGCTGGTTTTCAGACGTCCAGCTAAAATTGGGGTGATTGCGCCACCCCGGATTATAGGTATTAAAGAAGGGTGCCAAAGGCTTCTTGTACATGCCTAAGGTATTACATTGTTCCTCATAAATCCCTCTCATATCAATAAATGTAGGACACTCTTGGGCGAGATGACCTACCCCGCCGCACACAAAACATGGTTCCAAGACTCTGCATGATTAGCCACGTGTGTTGGCTTTGAGCCCTTAGTCTTTAACGCATCTAACTCCCTAGTGAGCATCTCAACCTTAGCTTTTCAGTTGTCCTCTTCCCTAAGATGGTAAATTCCACCACCACTTGGGTTTCCTACAAGTCGTGACCTATTTGTGCTTTCAGTAGCACTAGGTCCAGTCCAAGTGTGAGTATTTTCAGCAAGCTCATTGAGGTATTCTATGGCCTCATCAGGATCTTTTTGTAAGAACTCACCATTACACATCATCTCCACAAATTGGCGCTCTTTATATGTAAGTCATAAAAATAGCTCACTAAGCGCCAATTCTCATACCCATGGTGAGGACACATACTTAACAACTCCTTAAATTTCTCCCAAGACTGATACAAAGTCTCATTGTCCTTTTGTGCAAAGGTGGAGATTTTCCTTTTTAAAGCATTGGTCTTATATTGGGGGAGGTATTTATTAAAGAAGACCTGAGTCATCTCATTCCATGACCCAATAGATCGTGGTCTCAGTGACTATAGCCAACTCTTAGCTCTATCCTTCAAAGCGAAAGGAAAGAACTTAAGTCTCACAATGTCATTAGTTGCATCTTGACTATGAAAAGTCGCAACTACTTCCTCAAACTCCCTAATGTGGACATATGGGTTTTCATTTTCCAAGCTATGAAACGTAGAGAGTAACTGTATCATCCCTGTTTTAAAATCTTGTTAGCGAGTATTGGCTGGAAACATGATGCATGATGGTGTGGCTGTTCGGCTAGGATGCAAGTAATCCTTAAGTGTCCTAGCAACATTCTCATTGGGGTTATCAGCCATATTAACAAAGCCCTCTAAATTCTCGTTTGGGGGTGCACTATGGTTTGATCTAGGCAAGGTTTGACTAATGGACGAGGAAGGAGAGGATAACTTTATTTCGGGTCCTCTAATGAATCTACCTCATGAATCTCTCGTCTAAGCATACACCAAAGGAATTAGAGGGTAAATGAATAAAAAAAAAAATAGAAAATCAAAACAAAGAGCAAAGAACAATATTACCGTTTTGTCTCAAAGTTGACAATCTTCCTTAAGTTAAGCACGTCTCCCTTGCAACGGTGCCAAAATTTGATTACGCTTAAACTAATATGCGGTTATTGTGTATAGTTAAGGTGTCGATCCCACGAGGAAAGGCGAACTACAAGGAAAAGTGTAAACCTTAACACGAACGATAAAGATCAAGTGAAAGAATCTGAGTTTTGATAATGAAGTAATGGGAAAAAGTTGTGTAAATATAATGAAGAATATAATGGAGAAATAACAAGGTTTCGAGAATCCTCCCTAGGTTCGTTGCCTTATTCCAATCTCGATTTAATTATTTTTATCTCGATTGCTAGTTTCACATCCCAAACAAGCAATTGGCAAATATTCAATCAAAGCATATGAAAACCCTAATGTAATTGCTATGAAGTGCTCTTTACTTTCGATTAAAGCACACATGACCTATCTTATAGATTTATCAAGAAATGACAATATATCTCAATGACAATATCGCAGTAATGAACAAACCTAAAAGATAAATCTACCGGAATCAATCACATCCAACAATCTTGACATAAGAAGAGCATGACTAGACTTATATAGAGGAGAAAGATGCAATCACTGGATTAAGAGAAAATCTTCTAATTAAATCAAAGAGTAAATCATAACAATGTTTAACAATAAATCCAAACTACAACTGAATTAAGAATAGAAATAAGGACAACTACACCTAAGAATTCATCCTTTCGCCTTGCTTGGAGATTAGTTAGCCATGGGGCTCATGTTTGAACACCGTAATGGAGAAGAATGTAGCAGCTTTCTTCAGTTTTTCGAACTTCTTTTATCAAACCCTAAGTGATCTATTTATAATACAAAAGGTTCCAGGGTATTTTCGGGTCTAAACTATCATTAAAACCCTAATTAGGAAACAGGGCATCACGCTTGCACTGCGGTGCACACTAGTCCAAGCCGTGGCTCACCTTTTGACTGGTTTTTTTCACGTTTCTGGAGGCCGCAGCTCACATTGGTCCAGGCCACGGCTCACACTGGTGCAGACCTCCAGAACCATGTCCAAAAGAACCAAGAAGACCACCACCTCGCGCCGTGGCCTGGAAGGGCTCAGCCACGGCCTCCAAAAATGTGAAGAAAACCAGTCAAAAGGTGAGCCGCGGCCTAGACTAGTGTGCACCGCGTTGCAAGCGCGATGCCCTTTTTCCTAATTAGGGATTTAATGATAGTTTAGACCCAAAAATAACCTGGAACCTTTTATATTATAAATAGATCACTTAGGTTTGATAAAAGAAGGCTGAAAAACTCAAGAATGTTCGAGCATGAGCCCCATGGCCAACTAATCTCCAAGCAAGGCGAAATGATACATTCTTAGGTGTAGTTGTTCTTATTTCTATTCTTGATTCAGTTATAGTTTGGATTTATTGTTAAACATTGTTATGATTTACTCTTTGATTTAATTAGAAGATTTTCTCTTAATCCGGTGATTGCATCTTTCTCCTCTATGTAAGTTTAGTCATGCTCTTCTTATGTCAAGATTGTTGGATGTGATTGATTCAAGTAGATTTATCTTTTAGGTTTGTCCATTACTGCAATATTTTCATTGAGATATATTGTCATTTCTTGATAAATCTATAAAATAGGTCATGTGTGCTTGAATCAAAAGTAAAGAGTATTTCATAGCAATTACGTTAGGGTTTTCATATGCTTTGATTGAATATTTGCCGATTGCTTGTTTGGGATGTGAAACTAGCAATCGAGATAAAAAATAATTGAATCGAGATTGGAATAAGGCAACGAACCTAGGGAGGATTCCAGGAACCTTGTTATTTCTCCATTACATTCTTCATTATATTTACACAACTTTTTCCCATTACTTCATTATCAAAACCCAGATTCTTTCACTTAATCTTTATCGTTCGTGTTAAGGTTTACACTTTCCCTTATAGTTCGCTTTTCCTCGTGGGATCGACACCTCATATATACATAATAACCGCGTATTAGTTTGAGCATAATCATGTCATTTCTGAGAAAGTATTTATATGATGAATCCCTTGGTATCTCGAATCAGGCGATAGAATTTTAGAAATATTTGACTTTTATGCAAGAAATGGTCAAAATTATACACAGAAAGGAACGAGTCTTGTGCAATAAAGTCATTCATTTGATTCAAATATTATGGCAAAACAAAGATGTTGAAAAAGTTGCTTGGGAGCGTGAAGCAAGAATGAGGAAAGAATACCTCCAACTCTTTCATGAATTAGGTAAGGAAATTTCGGGGACGAAATTTGTGTAAGGTGGGTAGAATTGTAATACCTGTATTTGTAAAGAAAGGGTAAAAAAGTAATTTAATAAATATGACATGGAGTTAAAATAATATATATATATATATATATATATATATATATATATATATATATATATATATATAGACACACACACACACGAAAGATTTAATTTTATAAAACAATTCTTCAAAAAAAACACAAATTTCGTGCAACATGTGGACTTCCAGGTATTGCAACAATATTGTAAAAATGTTGCATGTTAAGTACCTCATTGATTAAACGGTGGAAAGTGGTGATAGTGCTGCGTAAAAATTTTATATATTGAATTGTTTTATTAGTTTTACTAAATCCTGTTTGGTTTTCTTCAATCTCAAATCTAAATTACTCTATTTCTTTAAACACTTGGGGACCAAAATAAAGGTTGAAAGAGTAAAATTTTGAAGGGGTTTACGGGAGAATTTCATAGAGAATCACGGGAAGCTTTAAGAAAAACATAAGGTAATAACGTGAAGTTTATTTTTAAAATTTAGCATACATGAAATTCTCGGAATTCAAAGTGGGAATTTTCAAAGGGAATAAATTATGGAAGAATTGAAGAATAAATTAGAATTTAATATGAATATTATGTTAGGTGTTGACGATCAACAATCAGGGAAAATTGCTGAGAGGAGCAAGAAAGGCAAGGAGGTGATCTATGGGTAGACTAAGTGCTATGTGGTGAGTTAGATTTACTTTAAGAAATCAAGATAAATATGAAATATATAGTGATAATATTTGAATAACTTATTAACCTATGATTTGATAATAGATGAAAGTTGTTTGATGGGTATGATAGGTATAATTGATATGTGGAAAGTTATTATGTGAGAAGTAATATTTTTGGAATCATGAGTCGATTTAATAACGAATATGATAAATGAAATTGTTGACGAGTTATGGTTGATAAATTGATGTGATATATGTTGGAAATCACCTTGATAAGATGCCCAGGTGGTGATCTTCCAAACACCAAAGTCTAGAATGACTTGTAGAAATAATTTTAACAATCGAACATAAAAACAGAAAATCAAAGAAAGAAAGAAGACAAGTGATTTGTTATCGAGGTTCGGCAATGTGCCTACGTCCCCGTGAGTTCCTCCTAACTCTCTGCACTATCTCAAATGGTTCTTACAAGTTACAATAATCCCCTTCAAGAAACCACAATGTTCTTGAAGACACCAAGAAGAAAAAAAAGAAGATTACAATGCTCTCTCTCTATGCTACTCTCTCTTCTTTAAAACCAGCCTCACTACAAAGAGTCCCTCTTGTGTTTATGTCTCTCACACAATTCTCTCTTATATTTACAATTGATCTCATAATGTCACAAACTTGTGTGTCTCTCATCTTTTTTTATTTGTGAAGAATCAGGCTAAGGTACCCCTTTTATAGCCATTCACTTCTTGGACATTCTTGTGAATCAATCTCCACCCTTAGATCATGATCTCCTTTTAATCTTATCCCTTTTATCACATTTCAAGTGGTGCTGTGCGTTTTGGTATTGCGCACACACACTTTGGAGAGCCTTTAAGCCTACTACCTATGGGTGCAGCAGTGTGCCTGGCAGTGCGGTGTGGCATTGAGGCAGAGTGTGCTTGCGTGCACACTGGGCGGTGCGCCGTGGATGGCTAAGCGGTGCAGTGCTGGTCCTGTCCCAACAACACCCTTGCTACACGGTGCGCCACTAGTGGCAGGCTGGTGCACCGCTGGTGCAGTCCTAGAGCATGCCTTCTAAACGGCACAGCACTGGAGAGGGAGCAGTGCACCTCTGGTGTACACTGATGCTGCCCAGCAGTGCACACACTCCATCAACTTGTGTGTAGAAGTGCACACACCAGTGTGCCTAGCCTTCCCTTACTCTAAATTGATGCACACATATGTGTGCAGCCTTCTAACTTGCTGAACTTTAATTCTCCATCCTTGGTTTAGATTTTAACCATCTTTGAACCATGGTTGGACCTATGCAAACCTTAGACAAATACCAACAATCTCTACCTTTGTCTAAGTGTTTAAACCTAAACCATTATGCAGAGAGCTTCGAGATGCAAACTCATCATGAGTCATCTATCAACTGACTCCTATCCTAAGTAGTCTAAAGCAATGATTGAACTTACTTAGAGGTAGAAACTTGGTGCCTAAATCTGCATGACTTTCCTCCGTGGTCTTCTTGTCAACATGAATGCATCATTTCGTACCATTTTTCGGAATATAATGATATCAAACATCCATATACTTTGTCCTCTTATGGAACACAAGATTCCTCCACAAGTGCCATGCACTTTAGCTATCCAAAGATACCACCACCTGCTCTTTTAGGACCTCCCACTCGTCCAACAACCCTTTGCACCCATAGCCTCCTTTATGGCTTCCGTAGCCGCTATGCATTCTGCCCTGGTTGTTATGAATGCTACCACCAGCTGCCATTGAGCCTTCAAATACCTCAACAACCTCTGCATCCCAAGCCAATGCTTCTTTCCAGGATTACTCACAAATTTACTGAGAACACCCATTGCCCAAGAAACCCTTAACCAGTTTCTCTCCTTTTCTTGGATTCTACACATCTCAAGGATCTTTTATGTAAGGCTGAGATCCTTCCTCTCGAACTCCTCACTGAGTTGAGATGTAAACCTTTCCATCCTTTCTCTGCTATTCTGAACCAACAGCACATCATTGACATAGATGAGGATACTCACCATCTTTTCCACCTTGTGTCCAGGTGAGAAAGTTTCTATGAAACCTATGTCTTCTCTTCTTGTGAACCCATTCACCACCAGTCTAGCCTTGTTCCGGACTTTATCTTCTGGAGGGTACCCTTCTTTGACCTTGTAAGTGCACTTACATTCTACAACTTTCTGCTTTCCTGGAATTTTCACCAATTCCCAGAAGTTATTTTTCCTCAAACAATCCATTTCTTCCTCCATAGCTAGCTTCGATCTTGGCGAATCCTTACACTCCATGGCATCTGTGTAAGTCTCTTATTCACTCATCTCTCCTTCTGTCCAAGGAGTTGCTGCATCCGCAAACCCATATCCCAAAGGTGGTCTAACCACTCTCCTTCCTCGGTCTCTTGTGAGCTGGTAGTCATTTACTACATCAACCTCTTCTTGTTCAGCCTCTTATTGAGTTTCTTGAGCTTGGCCTTCATCCAAGGGCTCTACCTGGTCTGAACCCTCTTACCTCCTCTGCTCTACCTGAACCGAGTTCTCCTTGATGCAATGCTTCACAACTTCCGGTTTGGTTTGCTCACTAGCCCCTGTAGGGTTAGTTTTCTCTAAGGAAATAATAATTCATTAAAAATAACATCCCTACTTATAATCAGTTTCATGCCCTTCTTTTCTAAGGACCACAACCTATATCCCTTAACCCCATCACCATATCCTAGAAATACACAATTTCTAGATCTAGGGTCAAATTTATCCTCCTTTTGATGTGCATATGTTGCACACCCAAAAGTCCTTAAGTTGCTTAATTTAGGGGGTTTTCCACTCCACATCTTCATGGGAGTCTTGAGCTCTAAAGCTCTAGAGGGTGATCTATTTACCAAGTATGTAGCTATAGCCACAGCTTCTCCCCAAAAATATTTTGGTAACCCAGATCCTATTAACATGCACCTAACCTTCTCCATAAGGGTTCTGTTCATTCTTTCAGCAACTCCATTTTGCTGGGGTGTTTTTACAACCGTCCTATGCCTTAGAATGCCATTTAATTCACAGAATTTATCAAAATCATTATTGCAAAATTCTAAACCATTATTGGTTCGTAAAGCCTTAACTACCCTACCCGTTTAAGTTTCCAGCAACTTCTTCCACACAACAAATTTATTCAAGGCATCAAATTTATTCAGCTGCCCCAATGAGATCAAATTCCTCTTCAAATATGGAAGATACCTCACATTTTCCAGCAGCCTGGTCATTCCATCAAACATCCTCAATTGGATGTCTCCAATCCCTCTCACTTGGCAAGAATTGTCATTCCCTAAGAAGACCCTTCCATCATTGATCTCCTTGAAATTCTTGAACCATTCCTTGTGAGGGCACATGTGATAAGTGCACCCGAAATCAAGAATCCATTTTCTGCTGTCTTCTTGCCCCTTGCTCATATCCGAGCATACAACAAGAACATCATCATCTTGCTATTCTCCCATGGCAACCGAAGCCTCTCCATTGTTGGTATGGCTTCTTCTCTCATTCCATAACCTCTTCTTGCAATCTTTCTTGAAATGGCCCTCCTTGTTGTAGTAGAAGCATCTCCTTCCTCCTCTAAGTCTTATCTTGGAATGAGATCTCCCATAGCTCTCTTCTCTACCTTTGTCCTGGTAGTAGTCATTTTTGCTACTGCCATTCCGAGTTGTGGCCTTCCTCTTACGAATAGCCCATCACCACTTGATGTCTCCTTCATCTTGGCCTTGAAATCATGTGCCCTTATGGCATTGATCACAATCTCCTTTGTCAAAGTATCCCTTCCATACTCAATGGCATTAATCAAGTTATCAAAGCAATCAGGAAGAGAATTTAATAAAATGACAGCCAATTGTTCATCCGGAAAAATAATGCTACAGCTATTCAAATCTTGAACTAGCTTATTAAAGACATCAAGATTATCTTGCAACTCTTTACTAGGGTCTATTTTAAAAGTAAAGATTCTTTTAAGAAGATAAATCTTGTTAGGAAGAGTTTTGGTAAGAAACAACTCATCTAGTTTCTTCCATATGACAGCCAGATCCTCCGAGTCTCCGCACTCCCTTGTGACACTCTCTGATATGTGCAAGAAAATGGTGCTGTAAGCCATCTTCTTCATCTCGGTCCGCTGGTCCTCTGTGACACTTGCTAAAAAAGCATCATCTTCTCCAATAACCAAGTCCATTTTCTGTTGCATTAGAACAGCCTTGATCTTCTGCTTCCAAAGGGCAAAGTCTCCCTTTCCATCAAACTTCTCTACACAGAAATTTGAAGCTATCTTTTGCGAACAAGATCCCAGATTTATGCACTACCCACAAATGCTTTCTTCAACCTCAAGAACACAGATCGAAGATGGATGGATCTTAACATCGTTCTTGAATCAACCTTCAAGAACACGATCAGATCTTGATCTTTACACCTTCTTGAATCACCCAAGAAGTTGATCTTTGATTCTTGGAGTCTTGGCTCCGTCACCTTCTTGTTCTTGCTCCGATACCCAGCTATGCAGCTCTGATACTACTATCCAAAGCTCTGATACCACTGTTGGAAATCACCTTGACAAGTGCCCAGGTGGTGATCTTCCAAACACTCAAGTCTAGAATGACTTGTAGAAATAATTTCAGCAATCGAACACAAGAACAGAAAATCAAAGAAAGAAAGAAGACAAGTAATTTGTTATCGAGATTCAGTAATGTACCTACGTCCCCGTGAGTTCCTCCTAACTCTCTGCACTATCTCAAATGGTTCTTACAAGTTACAGAAATCCCCTTCAAGAAACCACAATGTTCTTGAAGACACCAAGAAGAGAAGAAAGAATATTACAATGCTCTCTCTCTATGCTACTCTCTCTTTTTTACAACCAGCCTCACTACAAAGAGTCCCTATTGTGTTTATGTCTCTCACACAATTCTCTCTTATATTTACAATTGATCTCACAATGTCACAAACTTATGTGTCTCTCATCTTTTTTTATGTGTGAAGAATGAGGCTAAGGTACCCCTTTTATAGCCATTCACTTCTTGGACATTCTTATGAATCAATCTCCACCCTTTGATCATGATCTTCTTTTAATCTTAGCCCTTCATCACTTTTCAAGTGGTGTTGTGCGTTTTGGTATTGCACACACACACTTTGGAGAGCCTTTAAACCTGCTGCCTATGGGTGCAGCAGTGTACCTAGCGGTGCGACGCTCAGCAGGGCGTGGTGTGGCGCTGAGACAAAGTCTGCTTGTGTGCACACTGGGCGGTGCACCGCGGATGGCTGAGCGGTGCAGCGCTGGTCCTGTCCCAGCAGCACCCTTGCTGGACGATGCGCTGCTGGTGGATGGCTGGTGCGCCGCTGGTGCGGTCCTAGAGCATGCCTTCTGGACAGCACGATGTTGCAGAGGGAGCGGTGCACCATTGGTGCACACTGATGCTGCCCAGCAGTGCACACACTCCATCAGCTTGTTTTCAGAAGTGCACACACTAGTGTGCCTAGCCTTCCCTTGCTCCAAATTGATGCACACACGTGTGTGCAGCCTTCTAACTTAGTGAGCTTTAATCCTCCCTCCTTGATTTATATTTTAACCATCTTTGAACCATGATTGGACCTGTGCAAACCTTAGACAAATACCAACAATATATGAGGAGAATAAATTAATTGATCAAATAGTAATTTGAGAAAAGGCGAGATAGCTAAATTAAATGTTTGAATACATGCTTATTTTTATATTATTTTTCATATGCATATTTCATATCATTGTTCATATGCATATGCATGAAATAAAAGAATCGGGAGGAGGCCGGTCTAAATGAAAAACCGTGATAAGTAGTATATGTTGAAAATAAATGAAAACTGTGACAGCTGGTATATGCTGGAAATAAAAGAACTGGGAGGGGGCTGGTCTAAATGAAATAAAATAACTAGGAAGGCAGTCGGTCTAAGATAAAAATATGTCGACATGTGGGAAGATGTTCCCTAATAATAATTCATGCATTGCATCTGTTTTAAATATTGGTTTTATTACTGAAATGCTGAAGTGTTGTTTTGTTATTGTAAATTTATATATAGATGAATGAGTCTCACATAGAGACAGTTATGGTGAGAAAGAAATATGAAAGTATGATATAATAAAAACTATCTAAATGGTAGACTATATGTTGTGAACCTCATAACGAGGTAATTATGAGATAATTGATGGTTTTAAGGTGAACAAATATATAAGAAGAAGAGATTGATAGAAAATGAGACTTATGATATGTGTAGGGATAGTAAAATGCTATTGTCAAGTTATATGAGATATAAATGAGTAAATATTAAAAGACTATTTCTACAAATTGAATACTTATAATAAATTTAATTCACTAAGCTTGTGAAGCTCATCCCTCAATGTGAAATGATTTCAGGCAACAGGCAAGACAGATAGTTGGTGAGGTGAGATTCAAACGGATTCATTATTTGTAATCCACGTGGTCAACATCCTCAAACTAATGAGAAAAAAAACATTTGTAAATATTCATGAATATTATGTTGTATACAATGTTTAAGTTGAGATCTGAATGATGTATCTTCCCTGTTAAGGGTTGACGATTGGATGTAAATAATTGCAGTTGATAAATTTTTATTGTTGCATATATGTTTCGTGCTGGGATTTTCAAAATGTGATGACACCGTCTCAGAGGTGGCCAACCTGGGATAGGTCGTTATAACTTATAATTTTAATTCCTCCATCTTTGGCTCAGACTCCACATGATTTCCAGCTTTATCTTGCTCGGTACTTGCTCTTTGTGGATTCTCAATTGTCCTCCCACTTCTCAATGCTGTTGCTTTGATATGTTCCTTAGGATTGGTAATGGTATTTCTTGGTAAAGTTCTTGCTGTCCTCTCTGTAAGAATGTGTGAAAGTTGACCAATTTGAGCTTTAAGATTACAAATCAAAGCCAAATTGTTTTGGATCGCCAAATCTGTCTTTTGCATGTATTGCATGAACATCTCTTCAAGTGTCGGCTTCTTTTCTTGTTATAGAAAATTTTGAGGTGGTCTAGATTCTCCTTGATTGTTTCTCCATGAAAAATTGGGGTGATTTCTCCATCAGGGATTGAACGTGTTTAAATAAGGATTGTTTTGACGTTGGAAATTGGACACGTAATTAGCTTGTTCAGAATTTGGTTGAGCAAACGGATTCCCTACTTGGCAGTCGATACTTGAGTGATTTCCTACACAATAATCACACACAACATTAGTTTGAATAGCATTAACATTCATGTTACCTAGCTGTTTAGATAAAGTTGCCCTTTGTGTCACCAATGTGGTAATAGAATCAAGTTCAAAAACTTCAGCCGTCTTTCTTGCCATTGCTCTCTCCGAAGGGCATTGATAGTTGTTGGATGCCAATTCCTCCAAAAGTTCATAAGTTGTTTCATAAGTTTTACTCATTAAACCCATCCAGTTGCTGCATCAACCATGGACTTGTTTGTAGCTCCCAAACCATTGTAGAATGTTTGGACTTGAAGCTTTGCTGGAAAGTCATGATGAGGACACTTTCGTAATAAATCTTTGTACCTCTCCCATGCTTCATACAAAGATTCATTTTCAAATTGAGTGAATGTGGTAATATCATTCCTTAGCTTTGCTATCTTGGCCAGAGAAAAATACTTTGCCAAAAAATTTTGTGCTAACTCCTCCCAGGTAGTAATGACACCAGGTGGTAGAGAATTCAGCCAGGCTTTCTCTTTTTCTTTGAGTGAAAAAAGAAAAAGTCTCAAATGAATAGCATCGTCTGTCACTCCATTGTGCTTGAAGGTGTCACAAATCTCTAGAAATTTTGTGATATGAACATTAGCATCCTCCTGCGATAGCCCCCTAAACTGAATAGTTTGTTGTATCATTTGAATTATTGTCGGCTTAATCTCGAAATTATTAGCTTGTATAGTCGCCCTCCTTATGCTAGATGTAGCCCCATTAACCAAAGGCAAAGCATAGTCCCTCATAGCCCTATTCGCCTTTCCATTCCACTGATCTGCCATAGTGATGGCAGGTGTGGTGACTTCTTACATCTTCTTTTTCTTGATTTGATGCAAAGTTCTCTCAATATCGAGATCAAAAGTGTAAACTCTAATGGAATAGATTGGGGCATATACTTCTAAATCCTGAAATAAAAATAAAAGAAAAGCAAAACTGAGATCTAATCACCAATCTAAAAAAAATCCAAATTAGTAACAATCTAGCTAGTATCAATATCAATTACAAATAATTAGTCCCCAACAACGGCGCAAAAAACTTGGTGTGAAAATATTTGCAAGTGAACAAAATCGCAACAAGTAGTAAAGTTTTAAAGAAAAATGTGTCGAACCCACAAGGACTAACTATGCTATTGAGTATTGAAATTTACCAAATTATTTACTATTTGGGAATAAAACCGAAATTTTAAAGACTTTATCACCTAAATTAAACTAAAGTGCTTGAAAAAAATAAATTAAAAGAAAAGAGAATAAAACTTAAGGTTGTAGAGATAATAAAAATAAATCTAGAGCTTTTGATATCACCTAGCTAATCCTACACAATTTATTATTCCTTGTTATAAAATTTCACTTTTTCAAGTCGATGAAAAATAAATCCCTTAATTGTTCAATGTTTTCTCTCAAATAACATTAGAAATATCTCCAAGAAATATCTCCACCTAATAATTCATCATATCTTATGTAAATTAAATTATTTGAAGATTCATTAAGTGCTTTGGATTTTTCTTAATCTAAAATCACACTAGTCGCGGTAAAGTATCTCTATCTTTCTCTCAACTAATGGTGTTTAATCCTAAAAGCTTATAATCACAAATTATCTCTCGGTTTCATTATGATTCAGTAAATCAAACAATAATTGGCCAGAAAATTGTAAGCAATAAGATCAAGGATAAACACTCAACACAAAAAAAAAACTTGGAATTTAAATTGTTTGTTCAAAGCTAGACTACATCAAAGCCCTAGAAAAATAAAACTAGTTCATAACAAATATGAAATCAACCATGTTCTTATTGGAATGCATCAAAAGAAAACTAAAGAGAAGAGAATAAAATCTTTTACTTGAAATAAGTTGATGAAGCATTCAAGATTGTTGAAAATCTCTCTTCATTGAGACTTGGTAGTCGCCCTCCTTCTCTTCTCTCTTTATTCTCTTGTATTGGAAAATCTATTGTGTTTTCAAGGCAAGGGTAGCTAGCCTTATATAGGCAAACTCCTAGAAAAGAAAAAGGAAAGAACAATAATACTACTCCTTCTAGGAAAAGGAAAGACACTGAAATGGGAAATACTTCTACTACTATGAAAACAAGAAATAGGAAAAGTAACTAAAAGGAAATATAACACAAAATAGGAAAAAGTGTGGTACAAGCAAATCAAATCAAATCAAAAGAAATAAAGGAAAACTAACAATTTTAATAACTAAAAGAGTAATAAAAATCATGTAAAAATTACACTTATCACTCGTTATGAGGTTCACAGCATATAATTAATCAATCAAATAATTTTTACTATACAATACTTTCATTTTTCTTTCTCATCATATTTGTTTATCTGTGAGACTCATTTATCTATCAATAATTTCATAATCAAGACTGATACTTTAGTATCTCAATCAATATTTAAAACAAATGAAATGCATGAATTTAAATTTTCTTTCTTTCTTTCTTTCTCATCAGTTCATTTCATATAATTATTTGGGAACATCTTCCCATATGTCAACATGTTTCTACTAAACTAGCTACCTTCTTGTCTTTTCAGCTAAACTGGCTACCTTCCTAGTCTTTTCAGCTAGACTAGTTGCCTTCTTGGTCTTTTCATCTAGACCAGCTACCTTTCTGGTCTTTTCAGTTAGACCAGCTGCCTTACTGGGTTTTTTTTGTCAGACTAGCTGCCTTTCTGATCTTCTTTTTTATGCATATGAGCAATAATATTCTTTTCAGTCAAACTAGCTACCTTCCTAGTCTTCCCTTTTATGCAAATGAGCAATAATATTATTTTCAGTCAGACCAGCTGCCTTCCTTGTCTTCCCATTTATGCATATAAGCAATAATATGCAAGCAAGCATATATTAAATCAATTAATTCAATTATCTAGCTCTTTCTTGAAATTATTATTTTTATCATATTTATTAAATTGTCTCCTCATATATCATATCAACTTTTCAATCATATTTTCTTTAGAAATTTCATAAAACTTCTCAACATATTTTTCATTCATCCATCATTTTTAAAATATAAGTTCTAATATAATTAACATTCAACATACTTTCTAATTCCTAATCAATAAACCAATCAATTTTCATATATAACAGAAAATAATCATTAAATCATTATAATTCACCCATTTATTCAAATATCATAAATTCATATTTTTATTGGTTTTGATTACTAAAAATAAATCTAACTCACCACGTAGCACTTAAAGCTACTCGTAGATCACCTCCTTACCTTTCCTGCTCCTTTCAGCAATTTCTGGAGATTGCTGATCACCAACACCTAATCATAACTTTCATAAATCTTACTATTTCATAACTTAATTCAAACAAAATAATTATTTAATTTTGAATCTTATTGAAAATTTACCTCAAATGTGATGAAGTCTTGCTATTGAAATTGGTTGATTGTACTATCTCTAATATTAGAGAAATTTTCTTTATAAATTTTTGCTAAGAAATTTGAATTGAAGAAAGAAAGAAACCAAACAGGATTTGGTAAGAAATACAAAACAAAACAAAAAATTTATATTTTTATATCATCCCGCCCCCACGGTTCTGTTTGCTTTTTCCTCTCAAGTGTCTTGCATGAAAGACACTTGAGATTTACATCTCACGCCTCAAAGTGTTTGTTTGTTTTTTTTTTTGAAAATTTTAAAAGCTAGACACTAGGACGTCCAAGTGTCCTTTTTTTTCAAAAGAATTATTTCATTAAATAGTAAATCTTTCATGTATACATATTATTTAAATTTCATGTAATATCTATCAAATTACTTCTTTACCCTTATTTTAAGAACATGGGTATTACAAGAATGCTCCCAAGTTATGAATCCAAGGTCTTCCTAACAAAAGATTAAAAGAGGTTGCTATGTCAATCACATGAAAGTTGATTAACTGCTTACTCAAATCTAAAGAGCGCTCTATCACTACCCCTCTAGCCACAAACCTCTTGGAGTTGTCATATGCTCGTATAGTCTATCCATTTGGGGCAAAATCATCTTGCTCGAGTCCCAAAATCTTTGCAGTTCTTAAGGGACACACTTTTATGGTGGACCCATTTTCCACCAACACCATAGGTATCTTCTTGTCATAGCTCTTTGTTGTCAAGTAGAACGCACTACTGTGGTTTCTTCCAATGGGAGGTAAGTCCTTGTCACTAAAAGTGTGCTTTAGATCTATCTTTCTTAACACATCAATCAAGGCTACTAACTCATCTGGTGAAACACTTGTTGGAACCTACACCTAACCTAAACGGTCTAATACTACTTGTCAGTGGTTCTTTGATGACATAGTAAACCCCAAATTGAAACACTTACTTGCATCTTCTTCAATTAGATAACAATGGATGTTCTTTCTCTTTATTCTCCTTTGCATTGTCTATTATTATCGTCTCCCCACTTTCACCTTCCTTATTTGATTTGCTTAACTAGAGACAAAATGGTTTAAAATGGCGATCACTTGGAGTCAAATGACTCATTTCTCATTTATCTTCACTATTTCTGCAATCCAAAAAAGAAATTCTATTTCACCACAAGTTTCTTTATCTTTTCCACTGCTTTTCCCTTGTCTATTTTTGCTATTGTCTTATTTGCTACCGTCTTGTTAACCATTACCTTGTTAATTGTTGCCATGGCCACTACCACATTACCCACTGCCTTGTTTGTAATTACTCTTACGTCATCATTGTCACTGTCATTCTAGATTCCATTGATAGAAATGTCCTTGCATGGATTCTTGCATTGGAGATTCTTGAGGAATTCAATGGTGAATATGGGGTCTAATTGGGTATGTGAGTGGGAAATTTGTGTTTGGTGAGGTGTTTGGTGATTGGGGTGATGTTTGTGGAATCTTCAATCATATTTAGGAGGTTTTATGGGGGTACATTATTGAAGTTTGGCACGAAATTTTGGGATATTTCATGTTTCTCTAAGTCATCATTTATAAAGTCTTAGATTTCATTCCTCAACCTTTGGCACACATCTGTGTCATGCCCTACGTGTTGATGGAAAAAACAAAATTTAGAGAGGTCTCAATGTACTAGAACCGGGTTAGGCAAAGGTCTTGGTTGTAAAGGGTGGAGTTTATCCTTCTTCATCAGCTTTCTAAGGGCTTAAGACTAGCTCTTTCCCAAGGGGGTGAAGTCACTAGGACCTTAACAATTCTTCCCTATTTGGTTGTTATTGTTGTGGTAGTTGGTGTTGGAATTTTTTTGGTTAATGTAATTGGTGTGGTTGTTGTGTTGGGATCTTGGGGGAATGCCTATACATTGGTTTGGACATTGTTAATTTGAGCATAGCTTACCTCACCTGACTTAGTGCCACTGCTGTTCGCACCATTTTTCTTCGGGAACTTGCCATTAGTCTTCTCAAGCTTACCCTAAAAATGGCATCTTATATATAGGTGCCTGAGTCTATTAACTGCTAAAAGTTTGTAATGGGAAATGAGTTTCTTCTTGGGATACACTAACTGCAGATGCCTCATAACTATCCTCATTTGGTCTTTCTCCCCAGATGTTGAGGCGATCTTCACTGCCTTGCTCTGTCAATGAGAGATAAACTCAAAAAATATCTCGTTGGGCTTTTCTTTGGTCATTTCAAGGTCTTAGATTATGATGTTCAATCGGGTATTTTAAGTATATTGGATCCCAAATGCTTATGCTGTGTCTTCCCATGGTGCAACGCCAATAAAGGATACCGTGGGGTACTGATTGGCCTACATGCATCTGATACATAATTCAAATAGAAACTTCGATGAGTGTATTCGAATATGTAGCTCGAGGTTTCAACCCAAGAGGGGGGTGAATTGGGTTTTTAAAAACTTTTGCGGAATTTATACAAGTTTATAAAAACTAATAAGCAACAAATAATTAATACAAGTAAAAAGCTGTAAATAAAGAGTTTAAGGAAAGAGGATGCAAACACAGTTATAGTGGTTCGGCAATATCGGATTCGTTCCGACCCTACGTCCACTCTCTTCAAGGAACTCCTTGAAGTAATCCACTAAGAAAACTTAGTCGCACAACTTAGCCGGGTGTTTCACAAACCGTACACAAGCAATTTACAGGAATTGCTTAAACCGAAAAATCCCCTTCCTTTCGGAAGTTTCCCCTTCCTCTCGGAAGTAATCCCTTTACAAAGATGGTGTAAAGTAAAAGGTAGAGAGACAACAAATGAAAGCTTATTACAACAGAAATGTCTCTCTTTCAAAGTAAAGCTTGAAGAAATGGCTCAATAAGATTATTTCAAAGCTTTTTGTGTTTCAAGAGTATAAAAACTTGATTATATGAGATCAACTCTTTTTGAATATATGCTTCTTGTTTTTCAATACTTTGCTGAATGGGTTTATATAGCAATCAATTAATATGGCCGTTTTGGACTTTAATTTGAAAAAGATTTACTTTAAAACGTTCAGATTTGGAGTCCAACGGTCATATTTTTGAACTACCAGTCGACTGGGTCGAGATACCAGTCGACTGGGTTCACTTGAAAAATATATGTTTTCAGACCTTCTGGGTATCCAGTCGACTGGTATATATCATCCAGTCGACTGGGTTGATTCATCCAGTCGACTGGGAAATTACTGGTCAAAGTACCAGTCGACTGGGTTAATTCATCCAGTCGACTGGGTACCTTCTGACCCATATACCAGTCGACTGGTATATGTACCCAGTCGACTGGGTTGTCTTCCAACCCAGTTTTTCTTCTGTTTTTCATTAAAAACATTTAAAAATAATGGTTTTAGAAAAACCTTTTGTGTTTGAGCCATTGAACAAGCTAATACAATGTATGAGTGAGACTTACATTGGTTCTAGACCTTAAGACCTATACTAGATCTTCAGTCTTCACTTGATACTTGATTTGGTTCGAGTTTTTGCACTTTGTTCCTTGGTTGAATGTGTTTGATCCTTAATACAACTTAGTTTAAACATGTTAGTTAAATAACAGTTGTGTTTTGCCATCATTAAAATACGGGCGAGGGTCAACAGAATATAAGTATGAATTTAATGATATATATTTAAGTAAACATACATCTTCATGTTAGCATGAGAAATATGATGATATATTAAACCTAAACTATATGGCTTGTGGATCTATATGTCATGGTAAGATTAAATGATATACGAATTTAGTTATTCTTTTAGTGGATAGATTTAAGGTGGTTAATACATCATGAATGAAAGCGACCATTTTTATTTTAACAAAATAGTAAAAAAAAAAAATACTACTAACCTTTAGGAGTGATTTTATATAACCACACGCTGATTTGTGCCTTCAAAGATCTGTTACTTCTTTTATATGCATGAAATTGAGAACCTTGACTTGTGTTCAGAAGTAAAAACCAATTACAAATTAAATGAAGACTTTGGCTAGTGAATCAATGTATGGTGAGGCATTTTGAGTAAACTCAACCTATTAAAAGATTTTAACCCCCTCCCCCCGCTAAAAAAAAATAAAAAAAAAAAAAGAAAACAAAGTACCTAAAGGAAAATTTGTTGAGCAAAATTTCATAATTTCAACAATATTGCAAGAGATGTTTGTTGGTATTTGTAGGTGCCGAGAAGGTATGTTGGTGCTTAAAATTGATGGTGGATGGGGGTATTTATAGGTAAAAATGTATCTAAGGTAAATCGAGATGAATGGTGAGATCGAAAATTATCAAAATTGACGATGGTAAGAAGATTTACAAAATCAATATATTCTCAGTATATTCTTAGAATGAAATCAAAACAAAATCATAATCCTAATCGACAGTAGAGATGTTTCGTGATATTTTTGAAGGGATAGATTTGGTTAAGGAGAAGATTTGCAAGTTAAAGAATTAGATTAAGAAGATTTGCATAATCAGGAAGATCAGAAAATAAAAAAGATTTATGAAATCAGGAAGATTTACTTGGTAAAGAATGAGATCCGAAAGATTTTGTGCAATAGTTGGAAGCCGATCGGTTGTTCAATAGAGCTGATTGGTTTGTTGATTGAAGCAATTAGTCCAGCGCCTGGGCCGATTGGTCAAGTGGGTTTGGATTCGGGTTTTTGGGTTAACACACAGATTTTTGGCTTTGGCGTCAGTTTTTTGGGCCTTTTAGCTTAGGATTTGGTTTGTAATTGGTTTCTTTTCAAAATTGAAGCCTTGGTTCTAGTTTCTCCAAATTCAAACATTTTAAGATTGAATTCTCATAATTAGTCTAAACACTTGGCCCATTCTAAGATTTAGAACAAAATCGGGTGTCTAAAGAAAGATATAGACGAAGCTAATGTTATTTTGGGAATAAAAATTATTAGAAATAGAAAAGAGATATGTTTATCCTAATCATATTGTGTTGAGAAAATTTCGAAAAAAAATATTGAACTTGTTAATTTTAAACCCGTATCTATTTCTTATGACTCCAACATATATTTGGTTAAAAATAAAGGAGACTTTGATAGGTCTCTAGAGCATTCATTAGAATAGGCACATGGCCTGAATAAATCGTCATCTTGCAAAAGAACAGTTATAGACTAGAGAATGTTATATAGGTAACAAGGTTGGCCGTTTCACACCAATGGGATTAGATTCAATGGTTGTGAGTCAACCATTCTTGTGAAACCGATCTTGTTTATCCTAGATTTGGTTCAAACCTTCGAGTAACAAATTGATGCATGGCTATCTCGTGTTCCTACTCCTTTATAAATTTAATTTAAATCATATGGAAGATTGTTAGTGTTGATTTAAACTAAATTAAAATAAATAAATTAATTTAATTAATTTCTACATGTCTTAAGGTGGCATGTTTATGAGCCACATGCCAATAAAATACTAACCTTGTGATACATGGCATACACTTATCAATTGAGGAACAAATTTGTGACACACGGATGCCACATGTCAAAGATGAGAAGGACAAGTGGAAGACACTTGTTAAAAGATTGAATTTATCATTGACATGTATCAAATGGATTAGTATGGGGATGACGCATGTCATGTAGTGCCAGGATTCTATGACACATATCAACAAGTTCGGTTAATTTTCTAACACGCCACATACACGTGTCAAAAGGTGGCATGTCATTTGACATAATTCTCACACTTAACATGCCATGTGTCACAGCTTGGTTAGATCTCCTTTCCTATAAATAGGGATACTACCACCCATTTCCTACACACTTAACTAACTAATACCAATCTATTCAGTCTTCATTTTGTCTTTGAAAAAAATTATACTCTCTTTTTTTTAAGTAAAAAACTCCACTCTGTAAGGAATGGTCAAAAGAGTTGTTTGAACCCATTCTACGTACTTGTGAGTGCACGCTTATATGAAGGACCTATTGTGTGCATCTTGGAGGGTTGCACGCTAGAGAATTGTAGGTACTGCACTTTTTCATCATATCCAATAGCTTTGAGCTTAATACCCAAGGTTATTCCCTTCAAGGAAGGATGAATAAATGAGGCTGCGGATCTAAGTGGGTTAGCATATGAAAAATATTAGTGCCTGCTTGGTGTAATACAACCATTTATGACTAGTAAGGAGGCCCCTGGGATAGGTGAATTTTTAAGTGTTAAACTACCAATTGTTTCACTGTTATATGGCTTTAGATCTTACCTAGCCCTCGTCTTTTAGAGAGGATGCTTAATAATTAACATAAATTATCTTTGCTACACTCTAAACATTCAGGCATACTCATTATAGTTTATATCAATCAATGGTGCAAACAACAGTAATGTCAACCAATAATAAATATCAATCATGTATAGAGATAATGCAAAAACATCATTGGAAAGCCACAAAAATCATATATTTCATTTAATAACAAAAGAAAACACGTTAATGAAGAGAAGAATAAATATTAAAAATGCAAGAAAAATTGAAGAATGTGAAACTAAAGACTGGGATCAAGTCAGCCGACCAGGGCCAGACAAGACTCACTTAGCCTAAGTGAGGAGCTGACCAGTTCTACTAGTGCTGGTTAGGTTACTTTCAAGTTTCAACAAAACCTTAATTTTGATTAAATCAAAATATGATTTTAACTATGAATAATTCTTCGGAATCTAATCTAAATGAAATGTTGATATGCAAACAATGCTAAAATTTTATTTCTAAGTGACATGATAATTTAATTAATTTCTTAGATACAAGAACCCTAATCTACTTGATGTACAAAAATCTAATGCAACCTAGAATATGTTTCTACATGGCATGTATAACTAAATCAAATCATAGAGGTTTAAAATAAATAATCCTCATGCTTCTAATGAAAATGGAATAGTAACCTTTCTTGATGATACAATCTCTTCACGTTTAGTGCGAATGAACTAATTACTGAATTAATTCAAGTGAATGAATTCCATGTATGTTTGTGGATTGCCCTTAGATCTTTGATTGTGTGCATTAACGGATGAGTGAATAGGAGAAATTTTAGTTAAGAACTAAAATTTGGTTTGTGGAAATTTGGGGTTTATGTATACGAATGGTTTTTGGAGTGGCTAGGGCTTATGGAAAAGTTGGAAATTTAGGGTTTAGAGAAAGGAAATATGGGCAGGATTTCTTTTAGAGAAATTATGTAGAGAGTTTTAGAATTTTTGTAGTGTTTCTCAAATTGGATTGTCTTTTGTGTTTGTAGAGGGGCTTTACATAGGAAAACTGGGGGCTAAGTTAGACGGCTAGGATGCATTAAATTTAATCTAATAGTGGTCAAGATTTCTTTCAAAGACGGAAAAACTAGGGTTTCACGTCACTTTTTAGGGTTTTTAGCCAAAAAAATAGGATTCCAAAAGGTAACAACGCCTAGGTGTGAAATTATGTTCTGGTCCTTTATTTTTCTTCAGTTTGCCCGTTTCGTTTTATTTTGATCCGGATTGATTTGGTTCAAGTTTCTTTGATCAATTATCATCCAAAATTTTAATTTTTCCCACATATTCGTCCATCTTGAGTTTCTCGAGACTAATTTTTCTCATTGGGGTCAACACATAATTCATGTTAATATTTCGAATGAAATTGGGTGTCTACAAGAACCCAATTGCACCGAGTTATGACTTCGAGGGCATGAATCAACTTTTAAAGACAATGTTATACACGCCGCAATAGAAAAACGACTCTTCATTGCAAATCTTGTCTTTTGTTTGTTATTCAATTGTCTTATTTAAAATAATAATTTTTTGTAATATTAAGAACTAAAGCATCATATACCTATAATTTTCTAACATTTGAAACTTGGAGAAATGTCTAAAATATAGAGGAGATTTTGTCGAAACTTTTGAAAAATTAGAATAAATCTTAAAATTGAAAAAAGTAGTGTTATTAACTTCGCCATATAAAGTCCATGTGTATTCATTTATAAAGACAGAAGGAAGCTTATCAAAGAACCTGAAATTATTAAGAGAATTAAGAATTTTCTTGCTAAATGTAACTTTACAATTCACCTCACTGGTGATTTAGTGTGTTAAAGAGGTTGGAGACTATGGCATTTGTATTCATACTCAATCGGTTAACCCAAACTCGATTTTTCTTGTTTCATTCTATTTTGTTCTTTTTCAATTCTATTGTTTATTTCTCTACTGCACTAACCCATTTTCTCTGCTTTCTCAGTTAAACCTACTGTTTTAATTAATCTTTCTATTAATCTTTAAGTTTCAATTTATTTTTCATGCGCAATTATGGAAATGTTTGGCATTGACTTTAATCCCTTCTTAAATAAAGTTTTTCTTAAGAAAAAATTGCTTTAAGATGGTATTAAATACAATCCTAAATATCCTCTATCTCTCTTAGTTGAAAGCAATTATTTTAAAACCCATTTGTTCTTCAGAGGACACCATTGTCCAACTTTGGCTTTAGGTCAGTAATCTCTCATGCATACATGGTTTTCTTTTCATTGTGATGTTTTAAAGTAACTATTGCTTTCTAATTTATATAATTGAACTATTAACACATGTGTTGAATGTTAGAGTGTAGCATAAAATAATCTTGTTTAATTAATAAATATTTTCTCAAGAACACGAGAGCTAGATTTCGAACCTGAGTGAAAAGGAAAACTTTCATTCTTTTTCCTCTTGTACCCCAATCTCTTACCCTGAATCTCTCATTCAGAAAAATGATAAGGAATTTTTGCCCCTTTAAGGCAAATTGTCAGCTCTAATTTACCCCCCGTCCTTACTTTGTGCTTGAATGATATGTCCCTTAGAAAAGGTCCCTTGGTAAGGCTTAACACCATAAACAGTGAACATTTCTAGTTTATCATTCTTAGACCAAGTAGGTTCTAAACCTTCCATATGTTAACCCACTTCGATTCACACCCTTGCTTATTCATCATTCCTCGAAGGGAATGATTTTGGGTATTAATCTTAAGTTGTGGTACGACGAAAAAGTTTGGCAGCTACAACTTGCCCAGTGAGGAGTGTGGTGTATGTTTGACCTTTAATTTCATCTTTTATTATCACTAAGCTCTATTTTTATATTTAAAAGAGAAATTGTTTTCTCATGTTTAGTGAATGGTTTCATGGTTTATGAGATGTTTCTTAACTTGTGAGATGTTGTTCACCTCAAAGTATGGTTGACAAATTAATTGTTGTCTTAGTAAAGTAAATATTCTACTATAGTATGTATATTTGTATATATCCCAACCCCTGCTTTTTATGTGATCGTATAATGCATGTAGATGATCTATAGACGTGGATTCACTACAAGAAATTGGACTTTCAACGACGGGTTATCACTGAGGGATACGTGTCCCTCGGTGATTAAGGAAATGAGTATCACCGACGAAATATTCCTTCAATGATACGATTTTTTCATTGTTGTTATTTTTTTAAAAAAAATATTTGAGAGTTATATAATAATTTTATAAAAAAATATTATCATCGACGAAATCTCACCCACGATGATAATAATTTATTCAAAATCAATTTCTAAATTGATTTTGTAATTATTTTTTTTAAAAAAAATACTTATCACTGAATGAAATAATTTGAAAAATGAAGCAATTATCATCGAAGGAATTACTTCCCTCAGTGATAAGTGTTATTCGCGGGTTAAGGGTTTTAGTATCACCAAAGTGATAGGAATTAAATCCCTAACACGCGAACCTGTTCCCATATTTCTTGTTTCTCCTTTTTGCAGTAGTTAGCGTCGCACCTTTTCTGCATCACTCCCTTTCTTTCATCTCTCTCATAGCTCATCTCTGGTGAAATCCTCCAATTTTGACCAAAACGATCATTGCAAGCACTCCCCAACGAAGATTCTCGCGAGTTGCTAGCTCCTTTCCACTATCTCCACCGCGCACATCCATTGACTTCGACGACCACCGTGCAACGTCGTCGTAACCCACTATGTGCATCCTTTATCCACATCTTTTCCTCAGTCATCGCAAGTTCCCTCATTGCATCGTGCACCACTTGTAGTGACCTTGCCTCAACCGTTTTTAACCCCCAAACAATTGTTGCTTTATCATCGAACCATCGCATGCACCACAACCACACCCCCACTGCAATAACACCATCATCTCGACGAACTAGTCGTCTTGTCACCTTTTCCACCATGTGAACCACTCTACACAGCCAGCAATACCGTCGCACCACCATCATCGGAGCTGCAGTTTGTGTTTGTTGAAAACATGAGACAACCTCAATCAAGCCTCGCAACCCACAACAGCTTTAAAAATCTTAGGTAAAATCTAAATCCATTTCACTTTTTGTGATATGTTTATGCTTTAAATGATTGATTGATTCAAGAGAATAATCGAATGAGGGTTTGATTGGAAGAAATTTGAATAGATGGGTTTTGGATTGGATGTCTTGTGGGCTTTTTTTCTCTGCTTTTCTCTTTGGAAAAACAAAAGGTAGGTTCTTTGCTTGCTACTCCAGTTTGATAGGTGATATGAGTCTTATAGTTTTTAGGGTTAAATATTGTCATTTACATGAATTAATAGGTTTTTAATATTTTTCAATTTGAAAAAGTTTTGATCGTAATTGTTAAGTAAAGTGCAACCTAAGAGGGGGTGAATTGGGTTTAAAACTTTTTTCACAAAACAAATAAAGTCACACAAATATAAAATCAACCAAGAACAATAAATATTGAAATGCTAGAAATTAAAAGAGTAATGAAGAAGAAAGTGCAAACTCGGTTTATAGTAGTTCGACAATATCATAATCTCTCCCGATCCTACGTCCACTCTCTTCAAGAATCTACCTTGAAGGTTTCCACCATATCAAATAACCAACTTTCAAGGTGTTTTTCAAACCTTTACAAGAATTTTATCTTACTAGAAATCTCTCACAAGTGTTTAACACCTAAACACTCAACAAGAGTTTAACACCAAAAACCTCAAGTAAGAGTTACACCAACTCTTTTACACTTGGAGAAGGAATGAATTGAATTAGAACAAAAGAAAGTGTACAATAAATACTTACAACTCAAAAATTTCTCTCTCTAAAGCTTAAAGCTCAACAATAGCTCAATTTGAAAAAATTGAATGCTTGATTCTTGCAATAAATATGTTCTAAGGTGTTCAGGGTAGTTGTTGAAGCTTATAATGGATGGGTATTTATAGCAAAAGCTCCAAATAGCTATTTCAAACAAAAAAATGACCGTTTGAAGCATTAAATGCAACTAATTCACATAATATTTTAGGTAAAATAGCTGTTACTAGGCTAGTGTAGTCGATTACATCAAGTTTTTAGAGGATTTTTCATCCTCTTGTAGTCGACTACAACAAGCTGTAGTTGACTACAACCCCTTTAGTTAACTACATATTTTTAAAACAACTTAGTTTTTGCTTGAAATTCTTTTATCAAAACATTTTTACCATAAAAACCTTTGAGCCATAATTGATCTAGGGTCATAAAGAGGGATTAACAACAAGTTTAACCTATACTAGACTAGTAATCTCTTACTTTGCTTCTAGGTCTTCAGAATTACTTCAAAGTTCCATTGACCGCTCATTGCTTCTTACGTGCATGCTTTTATCCTTAAAATCGAAATAAGACTAGACAAAGAGAATTAGTACAATAATATGTTTTGTCATTATAAAACTAATATGGGTTTAACAATCTTCCCATTTTTTATGATGACAAAATAATTTTGAAAATTAACTTAAAAGAAATCGAAGTGTTGAAGTGTTGAAATTTTGCAGGCATAATCGAATTTGTAGATAGAGAAAGGGGTGTTTTTAGATTTAGAGAGAGAAAGTCCAAGAAAACTTCCAAAAAGTGATAGATCGGACTTGAAACCACTAAAAGACTTGTAGAAAGGTGCTGAGTGAGAAAGTTTATGCAATCTTTGAGAAAAGATGGAAGATTTGAAGTTATTTTAGAGCAAGGACACGAAGATAGAGAAAACTCACGTTTGAGAGAGAGAGCATCAAATCTTCACAAATTTGAGTTTTGATCTTTAAAAACACCAAAAATAAGAAGTTTATGTGATGAGTTTTGAGGATTAAGAGCTAATTTGGTGAAATCATTGTAGAAATCGAAGAATTTTTAGAGAGAAAGGAGAGGATGTGTGTTAAGGTTTTGAGAGAGAGAGAAAGTACAAAAAAAGTGAGCTGAAAGTGTGATTTTCGGGCAAGGTTTTTTTAAAAAGGACCTTGTAGTCGACTTTGGAAGCATGTAGTGTTATTTCGAAAAGTGAAAATTTTTTAAAGCTGTAGTCAACTATGGGACTCTGTAGTCGACTATAGGACTCTATAGTCAATTACAGGAACTTACTGGTCCAATATTTTTGTAAGCATTTTAAGTTGTAGTTGACTATACCTTGTTGTTGTTGACTACAACTGTTCTGTCCCAATTTTAACTGACCGAAAATGTTAAAATCATTTTGAAGTCCAAATCTTTTAGAAAGTGAAATAAAATTTGAGAAATTGGAAAAAGATTTGCTAAAGACTTTTAATATATCCATAAAGGAGTGATTAATTTTAGTTCAACAAAATTAAATATTTTCCTTCATTGGATTTTATGCAAAGAATGAATGCACATGAAATCAAAGTTATACACAATTTCTCATTCTTAGATCAATTCTAATCATGTAAACCCTATCCTCATTCAAGGGTTTTGTGAATATACCAGCTAATTGTTTTTCTGTACTAAAAAATTCACGTTTAATATCACCTTTTTTAGTGTGATCTCTTATAAAATGATATTTGATTTCAATGTGTTTTGTCATTGAATGCTGAATTGGATTCCTAGTTAGATTGATGGCACTAGTATTATCACATAAAATAAGAACATTTTAAAAACATATTTCAAAAGTCTTATAGTTTTTATTTTTTTTATAAAACTTGTGGACAACAACTACCGGCGGCTATGTATTCTGCTTCGGTTGTTGATTGTGCAACTGAATTTTGTTTCTTTGAAAACCAAGAGGTTAACATACAATCGAGAAATTGAAATGTTCCACTAGTACTATTTTTATCTAACTTACAACCAGCAAAGTCAGCATCCAAGTACCCAATTAAATCAAAAGATGATTCTTTAGAATACCATAATCCTAAATTTTGAGTTCTTAAAAAATATCTTAAGATTCTTTTAACAGCCATAAGTGGGATTCCTTAGGATTAGACTGAAATCTAGCACACATGCAAACACTAAACATAATATCGGGTCTACTTGCTGTTAAATAAAGTAAATCCCCTATCATGCTTCTATATTTCTTTATATAAACACTTTTACCTCCTTCATTGTAGTCAAGCTTTGTTGAAGTTCTCATGGAAGTCCCAATTGAATTTGCATTCTCCATTCCAAACCTCTTTACTAAGTTATTTTTATACTTGGATGGTTGATGAAGATTTATTCTTTTGATTGTTTGATTTAAATACCAAGGAAGTAATTGAGTTCCCCCATATGCTCATCTCAAATTCACCTTGCATGCACTTAAAAAAATCTTGACACATAGATTCATTAGTATCACCAAATATAATATCATTAACAATTAATTGTACCATGAGAATGTCATGATCATGATTTAAAAATATAAAAAAAAAAAAAGAATAGTGTTAATTTTTCCTTTTGTAAAACCATTACCAAGTAAAAAATTGCTTAACCTTTCATACCATGCTCTAAGAGCTTGCTTCAACCCATAGAGGGCTTTAGAAATCTTATAGACATGGTTTGGAAAATCAATATTTTCGAAACCAATAAGTTGTTCAACATAAACATCTTCTTCTATAAAACTATTTAAAAAAAAAACTTTTAACATCTATTTGAAATAATTTTAATTTCTTAAAACATGCAAATGCAAGCAACATGTGAATAGTATAGTCTAGCTACGAATGCAAAAGTTTCATCAAAATCAATTCATTCTTCTTGATTATATCCTTTTGTTACAAGCCTAACCTTGTTTCTAGTTACTACACCATTTTCATCTATTTTATTCCTATAAACCCATTTAGTTCCAATTACCGAATGATATTTAGGCTTAGGAACTAAGGTCTAAACTTTATTTCTTTCAAATTGATTTAATTCTTCTTGCATAGTCATTATCTAATTTTTATCATGTTCGGCTTCATCAAAGGTTTTAGGTTCAATTTGAGACAAGAAAGCTACATAAGTATATACATTTCTAGTAAAAGAATGAGTTCTTATCCCTTGTGATAGATCACCAATCACTTGATCGATTCGATGATAGTTCATATACCTCAAATCTTTAAGAAGACCATCTCCTTGTTGACTTGTTGAAGATTGATCAAGCCTAGATACATCTTCTGCTTAAGTTATTTGAAGTTGATTCTCCTTAGGGTCAATAATGGGAGTGGTGGTATCCACTTTTGGCATGAAACCTATATCATCATCAAAGGAAACTCTTCTACTACAAAGAGGATTAATTTCATCAAATACGATATGAATGAATTTTCTAACCACTAGAGTTCTTTTGTTAAAGACTCTATAAGCTTTGCTAAAGGTTGAATAACCCAAGAAAATCCCTTCATTGGTCTTAGAATCAAAATTACCTAATTTAACATTATTATTATTCAACATGAAACACTTGCAACCAAAAGCATGAAAGTAAGAAATATTTGGTTTTATACCCTTCCATAGTTCATATGGAGTTTTCTTGAGTATAAACCTAATTAAAACTCTATTTAATACATTGTGACTTCCGCCCAAAAATATTTTGGCAAACTATTTTCACAAAGGAGAGTTCTACCAATTTTTTCTATAACTCTATTTTCCCCTTCAACAACACCATTTTGTTGAAGGGTTCTAGGGAGCTGAAAAATTGTGATCAGTGCCATGATTATCACAATATTTTGAAAAGTTTTGGTTTTCAAATTCTTTTCAATGATCACTTCTTATGCTAGAAATAATATTTTTTTTTCGTTTTGAATCTTTTTTACAAAAGTTTACAAAATCTTTAAAGGCTTCATCCTTTATAAGCTATAAAGATAACAAAAATGTATCTATAATAGTCATCGATAATAATGAGAGAATATTTATGACCACCTAGACTAATAGTGCTTATTGGACTAAACAAATCCATGTGCAAAAGCTCTAAAAGTCTAGAAGTTGAAACCATATTTTTGGATTTAAAGGAGATTCTAGTTTATTTTACCATTTGACAAGCATCACAAACTTTGCTTTTTTCAATTTGATTTTAAGAAGACCGACAACTAAATCCTTTTTAAAAAGAATTTTGATTAAATCGATGTTCACATGACCAATCCTTGTATGCCATAACCATGAGTTTTCATAAAAGACTAAAAAATATTTTTCATTTTCCGAAGGCAAAGATTTGAGATCAACTATATAGTCATTTTCATGTCTTTGGCCAACAAATTTGATCGTGTTACTCTTGATGTCTATTATAAGACAATGAGAGGATTCAAATATTACTCTATTACCTTTATCACACATTTGACTAATACTAAATAAATTATATTTAAGATCTTGCATAAGTAAAACATGATCAATGGTTGAAGAATATTTACCAACTTTTCCATGTTCAATAATCTTCATCTTGCAGTTATCTCCAATGGTGACATGTCCGCTATCATTTGGAGTCAATTCCACAAAGATGCTTTCATCACCAGTCATATGTCTTAAGCAACCACTATGAAGGTACTGATGATCATGTTCTATCTTTGTATGGAGACATATCTATATCACACAAGGATATACAATGGAACTTTTAGGTACCTAAAATTTCTTGGGTACTTTCGGGTTAGTCCTTGAAAATACAGATCCTTTATGAACCCATACTTTATTAATTCTATAATGTGCTCTATAATCATAATGAAGTGGATGATGCATGATCCTAGAATGATACTCATAGTAATTTCTATGATGTCTAGAATATGCAAATCTATCATTCCTTGGATGTGAATATCTTCCATTCCTAGAGTACATTTTTCTAGCATTATAAGAGTTATGTTAATACATGTAGTTTCTAGGATATGAATGATAGTTACTTCTAGGATATTCATTCCGAGCATATAAATTTCTTGAATGAGCATAGTTGTACTTCTAGAATAAGCATACATATGAGCATATGAATTTTTACCATAGGAATTGACATTTGAATTCTTAGGCTTCTTAGCATTTTTCAAATGAACATTATGATCATTACTAGGTACCTTAGAAGTAGAGGGATTATTACACTTGTTGCTTTCACAAAAATAGTTTCATTTGATTTTTGCTTACCTAATGGAGAATATAACTCAAACTAAATTTTTTTTCCACTCAATCTTTGGCAAGTTAACACTTCATCTAGCTTTTCTTTTCAACTTACAAGTCTAGATATAGTGTTGCTCAACTCATTCACTTTCTTTTTCAAAACAACATTTTTATTTACCAAAGACTCTTGTGATGAGTTGCTAAGCTCTAAAGAAAGTTTTTCCTTTTGCTCTTTTAAAACTTTCATTTCTTTAGAGAGACATGAAACTTCCTTATTGAGAGTGACATTTTTAGCATCAAATTTTCTTAATTCTTCGTGCAATTCATTTATAGATTATATCAATTCTTCATTCCCATTTTTATTGTCAACATCATTACTAGGAATGTAATGACCTATCCCCGGGTAGGCTCTACCCGAAATGGCATTGTCACCTTTCAGCTTCAAGTTCTAACCCAAATGCTATGCATACATCTGTGTATACAATACAGTTCACAATTTATTATAATCAAACAAATAATTTCATGTGCAGTCATAATCATTCAATACAATAATACAATAGTTTTTGAAACCTTACAGTTTTACAAAAAAAGATACAATTTTGTTTTCTACATGTACATAACAACATTTTAAAAAGAATTGGACTCGATACAAATCTAAAGATTCTGCTTCCAAACCACACGCATAAACTTTGACTAATAGCTCTCAACTAGAGCTTTACTCTCAATCTTGGTTGCCACATGGGGAAAAATAAACATAAAAAGTGGGGGGGGGGGGAGGGGGTGAGTTTCAAAAAGCTCAGTGAGTAGCAAATTACTCAAAGTAGTCGATCTTTAGTTGTTATTTATGAATTTATATTATACATTAACTTAAATGGTATAATACTTTAAGACTCTATGTCATTTCCATTTCTTTTCGAAAATAAAACTTCATATTTTCTTATTTTCAACTCGAGGGAAGTACTTATCATAACACGACACTTCACATCATTGTAGATCACTATATATTTTTTATTTACAAACACATTCACACAATCATTCACAACTCACTATTATCCATTCCACATCATAAACAATCAACCATACAAATATAACTTCATCTAGTTACACAAATCAACATCATATGCCCTTTTCATTGGTCAATCGCATCATGTGCACCTCATTGGGCCAATCACATAATCATTATCAAATTTCAACAATCAAAATCATATGAAATACAATGCAATGCATGGTCACATCTTATTTTTTTTCATTTCATTACCCCTCACTGGGCAAATCATATCACATGGTCCCTCACTAGGCTAATCATATCATAATGGGGATGTCTCCCCACATACTGGTACGTTTTTCATCATAGATCCTTGAATCCCCTTCGTTTATTCCCAAGCGGGGTCCTACCATATCAACATTATCCTCGAATCCCCTTCGGCCATTCCTACGTGGGTTCCTACCATATCAACATTATCCTCGAATCCCTTTCGCCCATTCCCATGTTGCACATTCCTAGACGGGGTCTTACCATTCCACATTTATCCTCAATACCCTGCACCCATTCCCAATCGGGTCCTATAAGACACATGTATATTCAATCATTCACATGACCATGATGAAAGCAAAATTTTACAAATCAAATTCATAATAATCTCAAATAATATGTTCTCATCACACAAAAAGACAATCATTTTTATACAATAACCAAATACAATTATCACGCATAGATTCACAATACACATTTCACATTCACAAACACTCACCATATTTCAATCACAATCTCTTAAAATAATAACATTGCATAATACGATAAAAAGAGTCATTTACTTAAATGAATATTACTTCATATACATACACATAATTATGTAATACATTCAATATACAATTATACTTATTTTCTCGTCATTTCCATTATAATTTGTTAAATTTTTAGGTTCTTAGTTTCATCTTACTTAATAAAACTAAGGCGGACTCACATCGATTTCCATGTTGAAGCGTCAAATCTAAGATTGACTTCATCTTCCTCCAAATATTAAATCAGTAATTCCATCATATCCAAATCTCTACAAAATATAATGATGGTTGAAATAACCCAAATTTAAATTCGAGAAATACAAATAAATTCATTAAAATTTAAAGATAGAATGGACTACACTTCCCTTACACTTTCATTGTATAAATTTGAAATGATGGGAAAGGAATGTTATCTTATTTGTAAAATTTGTAAGATTGCATCTCAATTCAGGTACTCAGTACTAAAAGGTAATGGAGTTGTTCTTAGTAGGACCCATTTGGGATGGGTCGTTACATGGAGAAAAATTGCTTACCTTATTTTCATTATCAATTGCCAAGAAGCAAAGATTGACAATCTCTTGATAGTCAATCTCTTCATCTGAAATATTCTCATCGTGATCACTCCAAGTAGTTGCTACCATTGCTTTCTTTTTAGAGTACTTTTATGGTTTCTTTGTTGTAGGATAATCTGCCTTGATATGCCCAAGTTTCTTATAACCAAAGCACACAATAAGATATTTCTTGGTTGAACTATCCCTTGTGTTTGACTTCTTGCTCTTTCTCAAGAATTTTTTTAAATCTTTTGGTGATGAGGGTCATTTCTTCATATTCCTCACAACTCTCATTCTCAACTTCTTCCACTTGCTTGCTTGTGGTAGCATTGAGAACAATGACCTTTTTTATTCTTTGACTCTTCATCAACAATCTTTTCCATTACATTTATCTCATAAGTCAATAGAAAGTCAAAAAATGTGTCGATGTCAAGTTTGTCAAGGTTTTTGGCTTCCTCAATGACCATCATCTTTGATTGCCAAGCCAGTGGTAAAGCTTTAAGAATCTTCCTTACCAAATCAACATTTTTATAATTCCTACCAAGAAGCTTTAAAAAATTAATAATGTTAGTGAATCGAGAGTACATTTCATAAATAGTTTCGGTAGAGGACATTTTAAAAGCTTCATATTCGGATACTAATATGTAAATTTTAGATTTTTTTACCTGATTAGTACCCTCATAAGTAATTTGAAGTCTATCTCAAATTTCTATTGCGGAAGTACAAACAAAAATTTTATTATACTCATTTATATCTAAAGCACAATAAAGCGTACTTGTAGCTGTATTATTCAATGACATTATTCTACAATCATCATCATCAAATTCTTTTTTAGTCTTAAAAACTAGAATTTCTTCGCAATTTTTAACCTTTTTCATCGGAATTCTAGGTCCTTCTTCAACTATCCTCCATAAGTTATATTCTTGACCTTTTACAAAGATTTTCATTATATTCTTCTAATAATTACAGTTAGTTCCATTAAACAAAGGGAGCCTAGTATAAAGATGACCTTCATTGTACATACTAAATACCATAGGATCTATTCAAGGATTTTAAGCTTATTAATTAGAACTAAGCTCTTATACCAATTGTTAACCAAATTGCAACTCAAGAGGAGGTGAATTAGGTTTAAAAACTTTTTCCACAAAAAAAATAAGTTCACACAAAAATGAAATCAAGCAAGAACAATAAATATTGAATTGCTAGAAATTAAAAAAGCAATGGAGAAGAAAGTGCAAACTCGGTTTACAGTGGTTCAGTAATATTGAAATCTCTCCCGATCCTACGTCCACTATCTTCAAGGATCCTCCTTAAAAGTTTACACTATATCAAACAAGCAACTTTCAAGGTGTAGCCCATACCTTTACAAGAATTTTTCTATTACTAGAAATCTCTCACAAATGTTTAACAGATAAACACTCAACAAGAGTTTAACACCTAAACCCTCAACCAAGAGTTACACTAACTCTTTTACATTTGGAAAAGGAATGAATTGAATTAGAACAAGAGATTGTGTATAATAAATGCTTACAACTCAGAAATTTCTCTCTCTAAACCTTAAACCTCAACAACGACTCAATTTGAAAAAATTTAATGTTTGATTCTTGTAATAAATATGTTATAGGATGTTCAAGATAGTTTTTGAATCTTATAATGGTTGGGTATTTATAGCAAAAGCTCCAAATAACATAAGATTTTTGGTAAAATAGTCATTACTGGGCTAGTGTAGTCGACTACAACAAGATGTAGTCGACTACAACTTTTTCGAAATGAAGAACTAGAGAAAATGGGATCTTGTAGTCGACTGCAGCAAGTTGTAGTCGACTACAACAAGTTTCTAGAGGAATTTTCATCCTCTTGTAGTTGTTGTATTTAACTATGTCTTTTAAAAACAACTTAGTTTTTGCTTGAAATTCTTTTATCAAAACATTTTTACCATAAAAACCTTTGAGCCATAATTGATCTAGGAGCATAAAGAGAGATTAATAATGAATTTAACCTATACTAGACTAGTAATCTCTTACTCTCTAAGTCGCATAATTTTTGTCCCGTTTACTATTTATCCAATTAAATTAATAATTTTTTTCTTATACATAAATAGAGTTTAAAAGTTTCTAAAAAATAAGTTTTCTTATTTTTAAAATAATATATATATATATATATACATATAATAATTAAAATCAAAATTAAGTAAAAAAAGTGATAAGTTACTAAAATTATGGGACATAGGGAGTACTTTGCTTCTCAGTCTTCAGAATAACTTCAAAGTTCCATTGACCGCACATTGTTTCTTACGTGTATGTCTTTATCCTTAAAATCGAAATATGACTAGACAAAGAGAATTAACACAATAATATGTTTTATCATTATCAAAATTAATATGGAGTCAACAGTAATTATTACTTAGAGGTCTCTTTATGATAATTTTGGTGTTTTAGGTTTGAAGCTAGGTAGTTTTGGAGGAAATTTCGAAGTGGGTTTGGTTAAATGCAGATGGGTTTATCATTTTGATGGGTAATTTTGGGGTTTTAAATTCTTGATGTTGGGTTTTTGAGCTTAAATCATACCAAAGTTTTATTGTTTATTAGTTTACATTTTTTTTCTAGGTGAATTTTGATTGCTATACATTATATTTTGTTGATATCAATTATTTTCTTTGTTTTCACCAGAAGTTAGTCCTGTGATGGCAACTTTCAATTATGTAACTGTTTGAAATGCAAATACTTGAATTTTTATGCTTGAGAATTAGTTTTTTTTTTTTTTGTCTTTTTCTCCATGCTTTTTGGTAACTAGAATTGGTTTCATTATCTGTTAGCTGAATTGTTGTGAAATGTGTTACTATAATATTTTACATTAAGTTCTGATTTCATGTTCCTTATTGTTGTAAGCTGCAAGATCTACCTCACCACTAAAGTCATCTCATGCAATTCATTAGCTCACAGTTTATCGAGAAGATCGATTTAATTTCATGTTGGGATCATTGGTTCAATGTAAGATTATGGTCGTTTAATGTTTATGTTGAGATAATGGAACTAATTCTATATCATTTTGGTTGTTATTCTTGGATGAATCTGGATAATCTAGAGTTGAATTTTGTATTGAATAATTCATTAATTATTATTATTTTATTTAAAACCATGATAAGTTATGTAAAACATAATGATGTGAAGGCTACTGATGGTGTGTAGGCAGTTTGTATCTCTCTTTAATTATTTTTTTTTAGGTATTGAAACTTCTAACAAAAAGCATGTAGGTGGTTGATATGGTGTTCAATAAAAACCTCTTTCGTAAATTTTACCTTATGAATAAGAGTGGTTCTTGTTAGTCACTAGAGGCAAGTCTAAAAGAATGTAATTTAAGGTGGTAATAAAAAAAATGGTATCATATAGTCACATATTGAGCCACGTTGAGAGAGAGGATTTTGTGAGTGTGGGTTGCTTCATTTATGGTGTCATTCTTTACCCAAGAGTTTTGTAAGAGCATTTTAAAATTTATTATTTCCTCATCACCCACCCTCTTCTTTATTGCCTTCATTTGCCACTATTTTGAGGCCAATCCCCTCGTACACCATGCATATATAGATCTACAATTTTTCTCATCTATTTTTCTCTCGCATTTCTTTACATTGTGTAGGGAAGTGAGAAGCTCCTTCAGCAAGTTTCAAATGATTCACAAACTCAAAACTTAGTAATGTAAATGTGAAAGGGAGTGAAACTGAGCATGGAATCTGCAATCCTCAAACTTCCACATGGGTAAGTTCACTTATGCTAGTATGATTTTAATTGGTATGTGATATTATTCCTATTCAAGCACTCTGCAGAAGGGCTGTTTTTCATTTACAAGAGTCCATCAATAAATTTGAGTATCTTGTGTATTTTGAGAGTATATCCACTAGAATTTTATTACATATTGGGTCTTTTGAATATCTCGAGTTGTTTTAGCAAGAAGCTCATGCTTGACTAGTTTGAGTTCAAGTTTGTCGCATCTCCACAATTTGAAAAGGGCCATTTTCTTTCCTAAAATCTTCTGCCTATGTTGGTTTCCACAAGACTTGTTGGAATTGTATGTGGTATTGAAGTTATAGATTACTTAAAATGTTTCTCAATACTTAAAATTCATGCTAAGAAATTGTCTTTGAAAACTTGTGATATATATCTTTTGGTGCCAATAATTCTTATTCTCCTTACAATAACCATTATTCCCCTTGTGTGAGAGTCTAGCAACACTATTTGATATGACATGGTTTACAGATGGACTATTTGAAAAAAAAAGCGTATATTGGCTTCAAACAGTTTATATTTATTATTTATAAATTATTCTTGTATATGTATCAATATATCATCGTTCTTGCATTTCCGTTGGAAAACCACATTTCTTAGCAAGAACCTACTAAGCGGCACATAAATGTTTGAAGGATTTAGCGAGCCATAGGCTTGGTTCCGTGCAGTGTTAAAGGCTTGTGTTGAGTCCGTGTTAGTTTATAGAATGAAAGAACAATGAGATTTCTTAGAACAATGAGAGAAAATGGACGAAGATATACTGGAACTCAAACTTTGAATTCAATTCTCATAATGCATCAAGCTTATATTATATATAAAACTGAAAAGTAAAGCTGAAAAAAAAGTAAACAAAAATAAATAACACATGGTACAGCTAACATGGGGTAGTAATGACAGAGAACATGGGGTAGTAACACAGCAAACATGGAGTAGTGGTACAGCTAACATGGAGTAGTGATCCTGATGCAAATAACCAACACTCCTCCTTGCATTAGGAGCTGCAAACTCCAAGTCTCTGCCTAAGAAGCTCAAATTTGTTTGCTGGTAGAGGTTTTGTGAAAATATCTACAAGCTGATCTTCAGATCTGCAATAAACCAAGCTCACATCTCCTTCTTTCTGCACTTCTCTTAGAAAGAATAGCTTAATCTTAAAATGTTTAGTTTTTCCATGAAAAACCAGATTATGAGATATTGCAATTGCAGCCTGATTGTCCACAAATACTTCTGTATCATTCAGTTGCTTCAAATGTAAATCACATAACAGCTTCCTCAGCCACAATACTTGATTCACTACTGCTGTAGCAGCAACAAATTCAACCTCTGCAGTAGACTGTGCTACACATTTTTGTTTCTTGGAACACCAAGAGAACACACTTGATCCTAGACTAAAGTAGTAACCAGATGTACTTTTTATGTCATCCACGGATCCACCCAAATCATTGTAAGAAAATCCCATCAACTTGAAGTTTTGACACTTCTTGAATTTTACACCAAAGTTAACAGTCCCTTTCATGTACCTAATGACTCTTTTTGCTGCTTTAAGATGCATTTCACTAGCACAATGCATAAAACGAGAGAGAATGCTTATAGCAAAAAGGATGTCTGGCCTGGTTACAGTTAGGTACATTAGACATCCAACCAAGCTTCTGAAATAGCCTTCTTCGACTTTGTCTGTGCCATCTTCCTTACTAAGCTTTCCTTCTGACTTATTGGTGTAGCCATTTCTTTGCATTCCTCTATATGAAACTTTTTAAGTATTTCCTTAGCATACTTTCTTTGACAAACAAAAACTTTATCTTGACTCTACTTGATCTCTATTTCGAGAAAGTAAGTCATCAATCCAAGATCAGTCATCTCAAATACTTTCATCATTTCCAACTTAAATTCATCAATTAAAGCTGCATTATTTCCAATCACCAAAAGATCATCTACATAGAGAGAAATAATAAGAATATCAACCTCACAGTGCTTGACATAAAGAGTGTACTTAGATAGGCTTTTTTTGAAGCCTAAACTTAGCAGATGATCATCAATTCTGCTGTACCAAGCTCTTGGAGCTTGCTTCAATCCATAGAGAGCCTTCTTGAGGAGATAAACTTTGTCTTCTTCTCTTTTCTTCACAAAACCTTTTGATTGCACAACATAAATTTCTTCTTACAAGAAACCATTTAGAAATGCTGATTTAACATCCAACTGGTACAATTTCCAGCCCTTTTGTGCTGCAATAGTAAGTAGCAGCCTGATGGTGTCAAGTCTAGCTACTGGTGCAAATGTGTTTGAATAGTCTACACCAAAAATTTGAGCATATCCTTTAACAACCAGCCTCGCTTTGTATTTGTTAATGGAACCATCAGCATTGAGCTTGGTTCTGAACACCCATTTGACCCCAATGATTTTCTGTCTTGAGGTCTATCAATAAGCTGCCATGTCTTATTTTTCTTGATCATGTACAGCTCCTCCTTCATTGTAGCAGTCCAATTCTGATCATTTTTAGCTTCATCATAACTTGCAGGCTCACAAACTGCAATGTTGCATCTCTGATAAATATCAGCGAGCAATCTGGTGCATCTAACTGGAATGTCATCCATTATCTTACTCTGCCAATTGTCATTTCTCTGCTCCTCGGCATTTCTGACAGGAATGTTTAGCTTAAGTTGATTTGAGTCCTTTGAAGTCTCCTAATTCCATTCTTCATTTTCTACAAAGTGCATATCCCTGCTTATGATAATATTCGCCATTTGTGGCTGAAAGACTTTGTAAGCCTTGGATATTGTGTTATAGCCTACGAAAATGCCTTGTACTGTCTTCTTGTCTAGTTTATCACGCTTAACCTGAGGAACATAGGTGAAGCACAAACAACCAAACACTTTAAGGAAGTTTAGAGATGGTTTATATCCATACCAAGCTTCAAATGGTGTCTACTCCTTCAACGCTTTTGTGGGCAGCCTGTTTTGGAGAAAAACGTCAGTGTTTGCTGCCTCTGTCCAGAATTTCTTTGGCAAATTCTTCTCATGTAACATACATCTTGTCATTTCCAGGATATATCGATTTCTCCTCTCACTGACTCCATTTTGTTGTGGAGTGTAGGGAGCCGTTAGTTGATGTTCAATGCTCGCATCCTCACAAAATTGATTGAACACTGCAGATGTGTACTCCTTGCCATTGTCTTATCTCAATTGCTGAATTTTGCAATCACTCTCATTTTCAATTCTAGCTTTAAATTTCCATAATATTCTAGCAACTTCTGATTTGTATTAAAAAAAGAAAATCCAACACATTCTTGTTAGATCATCAATAAAGGCAATATAATAAAGGCTACCATTGAGAGATGGTGTCCTTTATGGTCCTGTTAGATCAGTGTAGATCAATTGTAGCTTTCGTGTTGCTCTCCAAGGTGTTTTTGGAAATGGTTTTCTGTGTTGCTTTCCATATTAACATGTTTTGCAGTGAGGAAGATGATCTTCTAAAACAGGTAAATCCATTACTAATTGCTTTGTTTGAAGCAGTAGTAGTCCTTGATGATGATAATGACCGAGCTTCTTGTGCCATATCTCCGTGACACTTTCCTTGGTAGGGAAGGCAGCTTGCTCCTCCTCAAGTGGGTTTAAGTGTGAAGCTATTTCCTCTCATCTTGACGTTGAACATCTCTTGACCAGATACATCTTTTATCAGGCAGTATTTGTCTTCAAAATGTGCTTTGAAGACTTTTTCTATCAACTGACCAACACTTAACAGATTTGGTCAATTTCTGGAGCATAGAGAACATCAGAGAAAAGTTTTGTACCTGAACAACTTGCAATTGCAATAGTGCCTTTTCCCTTGACTGCTATATGCTGTCCATTGCCAATTCTGACTTTTGAAGTCTCAGTGCTTCTTAATTCCTTTAACAGCTCCTTGTCGTGTGTCATATGGTTAGTGCAACCACTATCAATTAACCAGCTCTCACTTGAATCATTGCCTGAGAAGCAAGTAGCAACAAAGAGCTGATCCTCCTCCTCTTGGTCAGCAACTTGAGCATCTACTTCTTGCTACTAATTTTTACTTTTGCAAATCACAGCTTCATGACCAAGTTGGTTACACCTGCTGCATTTTGCATCAAGTCTCCTCCAGCATTTGAAAGGAGGATGACCCTTTCTGCCACAGTGTTGGCATGGAGAATGATTTCCCTTCGTACCTCTGGTCTTATTCTTGCTGTTGTTTGCTGTAGCATCGCCACTTGCAGCAAAAATCTTCTTGTTCTTCTTCCTTATTTTCTAGCCTTCTTAATGGTTGATTGGCAGTGCTCCTTCAAAGACTCCTTCTTGCCTCATGACCCTTCTTTGCTCTTGTGCTTGTAAAGCATTTACGAGCTCTGCCAAGGTAATCTTGGACAGATCCTTGGTGTTCTCCAAGGTTGTAATAGTTGCCTCAAATTTTTCAGGCACTATTACTAGGATTTTTTCAACAATCCTCGAGTCGGGTAGATCAGAACCAAGCAGTCTTACCTTATTGGCAATGCTTAGAAGTTTGTCAGAATACTCTTTAATGGTTTCTGATTCCTTTATTTTCTGCAGTTCAAAATCTCTGATCAAATTCAACACTTGCATCCCTCTGATCCTTTCATTTCCTTCATACTCTTTTTTGAGATAATCCCATATTGCTTATGCTGATTTGAGTGACATGACTCGGGTGAAGATAGTCGATGAGACGCCAGTAAACAAACATGCCTTTGCTTTTGACTTCCTTGTTTTTCTATCCTTTTGATTCTTGATCTGGGCCATTGTGGGGTTGTTTGGTAGAGGAAGAACTTCATAATCCTCTTCTACAGCTTCCCAAAGATCCATTGCATCTAGATAGGTTTCCATTCTCACAGCTCAAATCTGATAGTTGTCTCCATCAAAAACTGGTGGAGCCATTGTTGAAAAACTAGATTCTTCTTCCATTAGAACACTCAAATAAACTCACAGATCTCTCAAGAAGATAGTTCTGATACCAATTGTTAGTTTATAGAATGAAAGAACAATGAGATCTCTTAGAACAATAAGAGAAAATGGAGGAGGATATACTGGAACTCAAACTTTGAATTCAATTCTCATAATGCATCAAGCTTACATTATATATAAAACTGAAAAGTAAGGTTGCAGAAAAAGTAAACAAAAACAAATAACACATGGTACAGCTAACATGGGGCAGTAATGACAGACAACATGGGGTAGTAACACAGCAAACATGGAGTAGTGGTACAGTAAACATGGAGTAGTGGTACAGCTAACATGGAGTAGTGATCCTGATGCAAATAACCAACAGTCCGTTACGCCATCGGGTTTGGCTCCATAACTCACAACATTGTATGTTATTGGGTTTGTGTTGAGGTAAAGAACAGGAGGACAAATACAAAAAGAAGAGCATCACTCTTTGAGTTTGCCATCTTCATTTTTTTTCAGGGTTGCTAGTTAAAAATATTGATGAGAGAGAGAGACGAAGGTAGTGGGGGTGATGGGAGTTGGAACGGCTTTGAGAGGTATTTATAGGATTGGATTGAAAGTTAGGATTAGATTGCACAAGGCAAAAGCAAAGCTGAAGCCCAACTTTGCTGGGTTTTCGCCTATAATAAATCTGGTTGTTTCTTTTACCAAAATGGCCTTGCTTGGATTAGTGGCATTTATGTCATCAACTTTGCTGTAATATTGTTCAGTTACGTATCATGCATCATCATACGTTGCAAATGAAATGTACCGTACATCTTAAGAAAGATCATGTAATATCAATTCAGCCCCTAACATCTCGCTTCTTTGCCAACTCGCTACCAAAAACACCTCTTTTTCTCTCTCTCTTCAACTTACCTCTATTTTTAAACAACACTACACAAAAACCTTACTATTTCTATGGAAACTAAATTAAACTTCTTTTTTTTATCGTTTTTAGCAGCTATTCTCGTGACTTCCGTGTCTGTTCTGTCAAAAAGAAAGGATAATAACTACGGTTATAATTAGCCTCCTTACATTTTTAGCTTCCGCGTCTTATTCCTTCAATTTCCAATTATTTCATCTTCTCCAACGACGAATTCATTTCGTTTTCAGTTAATTAACTAAGAATGTCTCATTCAATTCTAAATTGTGTAAAGGTCAACGTATAGTCGTAGAAAGTTAGAGGAACCAAGGGAGATGTAGGTGCTGATTAGGATCAGATCAGAGTCGTGCGATTGGTTGATGAGCGATGATGAGTGGTAATCGGAACGAACGGTCCGATGGTAGGGTCTATCAGGTGGAAGATTTGCGAGAACCCATCATATTGTCGCATGGAAGCAGATTGGATCTGGTAAGCAACTTCTTAGGGATCGATGGCATTTATCACAGGAAGTTCAGTCGTCAAGCCGTCCTCGATGGTATCAGAGGGCGCTTCTCCAAAGGCTTCATTATCCATCCTGATAATAGGTTTGTTAACACTTTAATTCCCTTAATTTTCAGTTTTTTTCCTCTCTCTCTCCAAATTTACTGGGATTTTGAATTTTTCTTTTGAAAAAAAAATGGACAGTTTTTGAGTTTAAGGTGAGAATGCCGTCATTCCCGCCATTTCTATACACGTGGGGTTTTTACTGGAAGTTACTAGGTTAATCTTTAATATTAAAGTAAAATTTTGACTTTTGAAAGTGCTGGGTGATCAACGGTCGAAAGTTGTCCAGTTGGGTCACTAGCTATTTGCCCATGCAGTTGGATTTGGGTCCTACCTTTTACACACCGAGACAGCTGGGGAGGACTGGTGACCTTATATTTGCGTTTGATGCAAGTGTTTTTGTTTCGCTGTGATTAGTATTAATATTATATTAGGATGACAACAATTACCGATTTGTCGTCATCTCATCAGTCATCATCTTTTTCGTTAAATTGCTATTGTTCTTCATTTTTCTTCTCTTCTCAAATCTTGTTAAGCAGAAAAATTTACACACACAAATAAGAAACAATTTGGGACTGATATTTTACTTTCAAATTATTCACTTAACTTTTAGACTTGAACAGGAACTAATAATTTTGCGATGAAACTTGATTAGTAATTACCGATTTTGCTTTTAAAAATTATTATAACAAGTAAAAAAATTATTTTAATTAGTGAAAGATGATTTTTAATTGGTTCATGGTGATTTTACTTTCAAAGATTACTATAACAATTCGAATAAAAATACTATAACGGGTGAGAGAGGATTTTTAATTGGTTATAACTTTCTTGAAGCAAACAAAACTCTCTCATATTTGCTAATTTCTTCTTGTTTACTTTTTCAAAGCTACTACAAGGAGGTCTGTTTGCCCCGTGCATGTGCTGATCATATGCTCATGCTGATAAGTGATAACTACTTAGATGTCACAAATGGAAATAATAAATGAGGGGAAAATAATGTAGCAGGCTTAACTTTCAAAGAAGAAATGTAGCAGGCTTATGTTTGCATACATGTGACCATGTGGGATAATAAGAAGCTACGAGCTTATGGTAAGACAAATGATGTTTCTTCGTTGAATTACTTTTTTATTTTTTAAAATGCTTCATTGTATTACTTAAAAAGGAAAAAGTAATAAGATAAATCAAATGGAAAATGATTAAATTACTGAGTAATCGTCTAGCTGGTTCCTAGATTCTGAGGCAATTAAATACTAGTTATCTTTTTATGCTAAACTTGTAAATATTGTTGGCTGCCTTAATATATTTTTCCTGAAATATTTGTTTTTGTTCATTAAAACTTGTCAAATATACTTTAGAAATACTTAATTTTTTGTGCTTAAAAAATCATTAATTTTAATAAGGTATCAAATCTTTAAGTCTAAGTTTGAGCAATGAGGAAGTCTACTTTCATTTAATTCTTTACTTTTTAACATTTAAATATTTTTATATTTAGATTTTATTGAATTTTTTTATATAATTAATAGCTCAATTATTTGTTAATTTAGAACAAGGGAAATCACCGGACTAATTAAATGCAGGTGGTATCGGGCATGGAAAATGTTCATACTGGCGTGGGCACTCTACTCATCCTTCTTCACTCCCATGGAATTTGGGTTCTTCAAAGGATTGCCAGAAAACCTTTTTATGGACATTGCAGGACAGAGAGTTTTCTTCCTAGGCATTGTTTTCAACTTCTTCCTTGCCTACAGAGACAGCCAAACCTACCGAATGATCTAAATGTAATAAATTCAAACATTAGTTATGGCAATTAAGTAGAGGTAGATGTAATAAATTCAAGCATTAATTGTGGCAATTAAGTGGAGGCAATTATGCTCCACTAAGAATTAATTGTGGCCAAATTAATTCAATTATTCTTAATGCATTTCTCCTATAAATAGGATAACCATAGAGCATATTTAAGTTAGAGTGTTAGAGAGAAAATACAAGGTATATGCTTAAGGTATGTTGGTTCATATTCTCAATGGTTGTATGGAGAGTATAAGGTATATGTAACCAACCTATATATGGTCCATGTTTAACCCTTTGGCCATCCATTGATTGTGGTAACAAGCGTATGGAATACGGACGGACGTTCTTGATGGAAGAACATGTATAAATACAGGTTTGGTCCCTAGACTCGGTACTACTCATTTTTTTTTCATACACCATCAAATTGAAGAGAGTTCTGAAAGTCTAGAAGAACCAATATCGAGAGAATAATGGATTGTGTAAGTGAAAAGCTTCAATGGCCGGAGGTATGTTTACGGTCTTTATAATTTCGCATTTAATCTATATGCTATTTAAGTTGTTTAGCATGTTAAGATAATATTTAAGTTCTAACATTTGGTATCAGAGCATTGTTTGCCTCTACCTTGAAGTATTAAGCAATCTGTAATACTTTCGATTTATACCCGAAAAATAATTTGATTTCAAAGTTTGTTTTCTGAGTATTTTTTTTATGGAAAATAATGTTAGAAATCATTAAGAAATTTGATTTCTAGTATTTCTTAGTTTTAAAAATCTTGCCTTGGTATCCTAGAAGCCAAGATTTAGTTGGGTTTTGAAAACTGGTCAAAAACGACCCGACTGAAGGTTGAAGACAATTGGTTTAGGAAAATATCTTGCAATTTCCAAATTCGGTAATTTTCCAGAAATACTATGTATATTTAGAAGTTCAATATTTTTTCCCTAATTTTATGGATTTTCACTATGTTGCATATGATTTGTAATTATTTGCAACAATAAAGTTTATGAACCCTTATAAGTATTTATTTTATTTATGTGCTTAAAATTATATGTTATGTATGTATAACTTTTTTTTTTAGTTATGCATGCAATTTAAGTTTAAATAGTTTTAGTGCATAAATAATTTAATGATTGGACATATATTTTTAATTTTTGTGATTATTTTGCTCAAATTAAGATTATGCATATATACTATTTATTTTGGTTCTATATACGCAATTTGATTAAATACTCATATTTTGCATGATTTTTGTTTTTTAATTCATGATTTTAGAATGAGTTTATTTTATGCAATGAATTAAATTAAGTGCATAATATTATGTTTAATTATGCAATTTATGTTTTATTTATGAGAATTTTATTTACATATGATAACATATTTTAAAGTTTAGATATTGTTAGATTATGTAAACTTAGGTTATTCTCATAAAACTTAATTTGTGCATAATACATTAAGGTTCATAATATATTAGTATGAACAATTAAGTTAAAAATTATGAATAATTCATAAATAATTGGTAGTTGGCATAAGACAGCATGATCTGGGACAATACTCTGTCTAAGGATTCTGGTTTTTAATGAGGCTTTGTCCCGACCAATTATCCTGGGAGCACTCTTAGTGATTGCCTATTATGTTACTGTGTAATTACTTTTAGGCATTAAGTAGGGCCTAAAATATAGTAAATATAAATGTCTAGTGAATCATATAATTTTAAATATTTGAAGAGTAGTCACAGCATCTTTAATTATAGAAAATTATATATTAAGTGTATTAGGATCACATAATGGACATTAATTGTAATTAATTATATAAATATAATGATTTTACCCCATAGAGATTTTATTATGTTAATATAATTAATTAGGATAATATATTAAAATTAATTTTTTCTTAATTTACCCACAAGAATTAAGAAGAATTAATTTAATAGTTTTATCATAAAGTTTAAAGATAGAAAAATATCAAACTGTAATCATAATATACATTATGAATTTAGTAAAAATAGTTTGATAAAATCTATCATAAAGTATAAAGAAATCATTCATACTAATATATGTTATCCAGACATGGACGCACATGGTCAGAAATATTTCGTCACTTTTATCGATGATTACTCACGATATATATATGTATATATATATATATATATATATATATATATATATATGCTACATAAGAAAAATGAAGCATTGGATGCCTTCAAAGTCTTTAAGGCTGAAGTTGAGAACCAATGCGGAAAGCAAATACAAATTGTGAGATCCGATAGAGGTGAAGAATATTATGGTAGATACACAGAAAGTGGACAAGCACTTGGTCTTTTTGCCAAGTTTCTTCAAAAATATGGGATTGTTGCCCAATACACCATACCTGGTTCCCCGGACTAGAATGGTGTTGCAGAAAGAAGAAACCAAACATTGATGGACATGGTGCGGAGTATGCTTAGCAACTCTAATCTTCCTACATCCTTGTGGACTGAAGCACTAAAGACGGCTGCGTATATATTAAACCGAGTTCCAACCAAGACTGTTCCCAAAACACCATTTGAATTATGGAAAGGTTGGAAACCGAGTTTACGACATATGCGCGTTTGGGGATGTCCATCTGAGGTGAGGATTTATAACCCACAAGAGAAAAAACTGGATCCGAGGACCATTAGTGGGTATTTCGTTGGATATGCCAAAAGTCCAAGGGTTATAGGTTTTATTGTCCAATTCATACTACTAGGATTGTGGAATCAAGAAACGCTAAGTTTCTAGAGAATGACTTAATCAGTGGGAGGGATCGGTTCAAGAACTTAGTTCCTGTACATGATCATACAGAACCTGCACATGATCATACAGAATCTCAACCTTCATCAAATGATAGATTGGTTATAGTTCATAGCACGCCTCAAGTACAAGCTCGTGTTAACCAATCGATCATTGAGGTTCCACAAGCTGTTGACAACATTCTAATATATCAAGAAGTTCAGGAAATACCACAAGCTCCTGAACAACTAGTTGAACCACAAGCTCCCATGGGAGACATTGGTACAACATTAAGAAAAATCTACTAGAAACAGGAGATCAGCAATTCCTAGTGATTACATTGTGTATCTACAAGAATTTGACTATAATTTTGGAGCCGGAAATGATCCTGAAACTTTTTCATAGGTCATGAGTTGCAAAGGGTCAACCTTGTGGCACGATGCTATGAAGGAATAGATGAATTCCATGAAAAGCAACGGAGTCTAGGAACTTGTAGAGTTGTCTAATGGGGCGAAAGTCATTGGTTGCAAATGAGTCTTTAAGACCAAGAAAGATACATTAGGCAACATTGAGAGATACAAAGCGAAACTCGTTGTTAAGGGATTTACTCAAAAAGAAGGATTACACAGAGACCTTCTCTCCTGTATCTAAGAAAGATTCTCTTCATATTATTTTAGCATTAGTTGTTCATTTTGATCTTGAGCTGCAACAAATGGATGTGAAAACCGTATTTCTTAATGGAGATTTGGAGGATGAGGTTTATATGAAACAACCTGAAGGTTTCTCCTCTAATGATGGTGAGCATTTGGTTTTGATTACGCTCAAAACATAACGCGGTAGTTGTAGTACAGTTTTGGGGTGTCGATTCCACAGAGAAACAAGTTAATTACAAAAGAAGGTATGAATTTCAACACAAACGATAAAAGTTAAAGTACAAAATCTGATTTGTTGATTGTATGGAAATTGTGTAAATAATTGATGGATAGTATAATAAAGAAACAATAAGGTTCCGGAAATCCTCCCTAGGTTCGTTGCCCTAATCCTAACTTGATTCAATTGTTTTTATCTCGATTGTAAGTTTCACATCCCAAACAGGCAATCGACAAATATTCAATTAAAGCGCATGTATAAACCTTAATGTAATTTATATAAATTATTCTTTACTTTCAAGCACACATGGCCTAACTTATAAATTATCAGAAGATGACGATATATCTGAATGAAAATACCGCAGCAATGGACAAATCTATAAAAGAGATCTACCGGATTCAATCACACCCAAACAAATACACATAAGAAGAGCATGACTAGACTTATATGGAAAAGAAGCATGCAATCACCGGACTAATAAAAATATACTAATTAAATTAAAGAATAAAACATAACAATATTTAATGAAAATAATACCAAACTACAACTGAATCAAATAAAGGAAAATAAGAACAACTACACTTAGGGATTCATCCCTTCGCCTTACTTAAAGACTAGCCGGTCATGGAGCTCATGCTTCCTTGAGTTGCCTCCGGCCTCTCAACGATCATCTCCTATTTGGTAGCGAAAGCTTCGGTGATTTCTCAGCTTTCCTTCCAAAATTATACTTCGGATTCGTTCTAAAGGCCCTCTGGATTGCTCCTAAAGGCCATCTGGATTCACTCTCTGATGATTTCAGATGAGCTCCAATTGATTGTCTCAAAGCTGAAGTGGAGTAGGCCTTTTATAGGGAAATACCACGAGTTCAATGTGTTTCCAATCCGATGTGGGATATAGAAATGTGTTTTCCAACCGATGTGGGATGTGGGATTTAAGCCTAAAAACTTCTGCTCACGCTGAAATCCCGCACAGCCCGCACAACCTGATATTTGTCTACTAAAATTGCCATAACTTTCTCTAGAAAAACCATTTTTATAAGCAATAAAATTCTACAGAAAATAGACTTTCGGATCTTTCTAAGCATATATGGCTCATCTTTTGGTTCGTCTTTCATCAATACAGTTTAATTTTTAAAGATGATTGATCTGTACGGGCAATTATGGCAATTTAGTGAAACTCCTTTCTTGGTTTCTCTTCATCTTGGCTCTTCCGCGACCATTATCTCACTCGAGTATTCATTGAAGCTTCGTGTTTAAAATGATGATAGCTTTTCTATCTCTTTTTTAAGGTCAAAGTACCTGAAAATACACTGAAATAAGTAAACGATTCAAGAATAACACTTTAGAGTTATTAAGGTATAAAAGAGTAATTTCAACCTCGATCAACCCTAAAATGATAACAATTAAGTACTGTTTAGATGCATTTTATGACTCTCATCAGGTTTGCAAGCTTAAGAAATCCATATACGGTTTAAAACAAGCCTCCCGTCAATGGTATTTTAAATTCTATGAAGTAATTTCTTCATTTGGTTTTGTTGAAAACCCCATGGATCAATGTATATACCAGAAGGTCAATGGGAGTAAAATTTGTTTTCTTGTTTTATATGTGAATGATATTTTACTTGCAACCAATGATAAGGGCTTGCTGCATGAGGTGAAACAATTTCTCTCTAAAAATTTTGATATGAAAGATGTGGATGAGGCATCTTATGTCATTGGCATTGAGATCCATAGAGATAGACCTCAAGGTGTTTTAGGTCTGTCACAAGAAAAATATATCAACAAAGTTTTAGAGAGATTTCGGATGATAGATTGTTCACCAAGTGTAGCTCTCATTGTGAAGGGTGATAGGTTCAATTTGAACCAATGCCCGAAGAACGATTTTGAGAGGGAATCCATGTAAAACATTCCATATGCTTCTGCAGTCGGAAACCTTATATATGCTCAAGTCTACACTAGACCTGACATTGCATTTGTTGTAGGGATGCTAAGGCGCTATCAGAGTAACCCGAGTATGGACCACTGGAGAGCTGCAAAGAAAGTAATGAGGTATCTTCAAGGAACTAAAGACTACAAGCTTATATATAGGCAGACGGACAATCTGGATATGATTGGCTACTCTGATTCAGACTTTGCTGACTGTGTTGATTCACGTAAATCAACATCAGGGTATATTTTTCTGATGGCCGACGGAGCTATTTCTTGAAAAAATGTCAAGCAGACATTGACTGCTACTTCTACTATGGAAGCCAAGTTCGTCTCCTGCTTTGAGGCCACTTCATATGGTATATGGCTGAGTTTCATTTCTGGGCTTAGAGTCATGGATTCTATATCTAAGCCATTGAGAATTTTCTGTGACAATTCAGCTGCTGTCTTTATGGCTAAGAACAACAAAAGTGGAAGTCGAAGTAAACACATCGACATTAAGTATTTAGCCATAAGAGAACGTGTAAAAGAAAAGAAAGTGGTCATTGAACACATAAGCACTGAATTGAAGATCGCTGATCCTTTGACTAAGGGCATGCCACTTCTGAAATTCAAGGATCATGTAGAGAAAATGAGACTTGGTTCCACTTTGTAAGTGTACACATACAGTTTATTAATGAAACTGTTACATATTCTGATGTTTTCTCATATTCATGTGCACCTTAATTTCTTTGAGAAAATTCATCTGTATAGGACCAGGAATAAATATAGGGTTTATTCATTAAGAAATGTTACCACATGAAGAATAATACTTGAGGAACTAAATGCATCGTAATACATGGAAGGTAATACTCACTCTTAGAGAACTTATAGCCATGATTCATGTATTTACTTCTTAAAATACATCAATGGGATTAAGTTAGGTTAAACATATGGACCAAGTGGGAGAATGTAATAAATTCAAGCATTAATTGCGGCAATTAAATGGAGGTAGATGTAATAAATTCAAGCATTAATTATGGCAATTAAGTGGAGATAGATGTAATAAATTCAAGCATTAATTGTGGCAATTAAGTGGAGGCAATTATGCTTCACTAAGAATTAATTGTGGCCAAATTAATTCAATTATTCTTAGTGCATTTCTCCTATAAATAAGATAACCATAGAGCATATTTAAGTTAGAGTGTTAGAGAGAAAACACAAGGTGTATGCTTAGTTCTAACACTATAAGCACACCCCCATTGCTCTTCGGTTAGTTTTGCATTTCCTTTCCTTATTTTCCTTATAAAATAGCACTATATAGCCAGACTTTTGTTAAGTTGATGATAAACAACTAAGACTCCTAGGATTTATAGTGTTCACACAAAACCAATTAGATAAGATGAGCTTCAAATTCAACTTTTGTACTGTGATTCAAAGATATTAGAAGATTGATAAACATAATTAAAGTAATTAGCAAAGAAATAGAACATTAAATTAAGGTGAACTATGGTACAATTAGTTTTGCATTATGGCTATATTTGTGCTAATGGGTCCCAATCTTTGTCTTCTGGTTGGCATGTCACCAAATTAGTGAATTTGAGCAACGTGTGATGGTGGAGTACATATAAGTTTAGTACTCGATGCACATTTTGCTTTAGTTAGAGATATAGCATATAATTTTTTCTTTTGTATTGCTCTTGTTAGCGTCTGATCCCTCCATCCTCATCTCTTATTACAGGTATTTGAAATCAAGTTTTATCATTGAAATGCTTGGTTGCATGCCTTGGGATATTATATACAAGGTATTTCTATAATTTCCCCTCTTTTCTTCATGTCTATATCCGATAAGAGTAGTTCCCCAAATATCTTTGATAGAGTTCTAATTTATTTATGTGATCTATTTTTTTTTCCAGTATTTTTATCCATATTATAATTTATTTATTTACGGAGTATTTTTAAATTATTGTTTTGATTCCTGCAACAAACAACTTTCTGTATTCAAATCTGTGTTCCAGATTTTTTTGTTTTCCCTCAAAATCATTTGTGCCTGGGAGCATCTGCTTTGATGCATGTGCAACTAAAATAATTCTTGATTGCCTTTCCCCTTATAATAAATCGCTTATTAATTAAATGGTTTGTATGACTAAGTTACCATTGTGAATTACTGCCTTTCATCTTCATAGTGTCTCAAAGGACTAATATGGAAAACATTAGTAAGAATGGCGCTCTATGATGATTATGGGTGGCAATAATTAAAACCTGGAGTTGTAAGCTTATAGTTCTATCTCTTTATATGTTACCATATTGAGAATTTTCTTTCAAACAGGTTTGTGGGAGGAAAGAAGAAGTGAGGTATCTCTTATGGATTAGGATATATCGGGTGCGCAAAGTCATTGAGTTTTTTCAGAAGATTGAGAAGGATATAAGAATCAACTACATGTTTACCAGGATTGTAAAACTTATTTTTGTTGAATTTTATTGCACACATACAGCAGCCTGCATCGTTTACTTCTTGGCTATCACTCTGCCTGCTGAGGAAGAAGCTAACACATGGATTGGAAGTTTAAAGATGGGTGAAAATAGTTATTCACATTTCAGAGACATTGGCATGTGGGACCGGTGCACAACATCGTTGTACTTTGCCCTTGTCACCATGACCACTGTTGGTACGTTACCTTTCTAACTTAATACAGCAGAAAACGTTATGGCTGAGATTTTATTTTCTTTAGTTGTCTGATGTTGTGAAGAATTTAACTCTAGAAGAACTATAAAATGGAAACAGTATCCTGAGATTGCATGTGTCATAAATCAGTGGGGGTATATCACTGTATGGAAAAAAGTAACCAAATTATTAAATGGAACAACTTCAGTTGAACTGAGATAAAATTATTGGCCTATATTGGCCATGTTTGGAGCCATACTTAAGCCAACTTAAAAGCAAGTTGGCTTAAATATGGTTCCAAACTTGACCATTTAAGTTGTAGATTTAACCATATACTAAACATTTTTAGGGAATATTTTTTTGTAATTGATTCAAAATTTTAAACTATAAGTGATATCATGTTATGTTTTTCCATATAAATGAAATAATTTGGAAAAATATGGCATTTTGAGTTTAAAATAGTGATAAGCATATGGATAAAGATGCTTCCATAATTATTACTCTGGAAATCTTATTTCTGAAACTGAAATTTGAATTTTTCTAATGTGAATATAATAGAAGTTTATATAAAACATAAAACTTTTGAAATATCATTTCTGGATTGAAGATAGTGGATGGTGCAGATTTACTAAATATCTATCATTTCTTTGCTAGATGCCTTATTCAGAACATGATTGGAAGCTCTAATGACATATAATAGTTGAAAAGGTATACTCTATATTAATTATTCATTATGTCTGTCGAAAGTGAATGCCAATAATTGTCTTTGCATTTTGTTCATGTTATTAGAAATGGCCGGTAGATTTTCATTTTATTGGATTGCATTATAAAGTTTTGGATTATTTGAAATTGTTAAAATAAAAGAGAGATTGAAGAAGAAATTCTTGTATTATTGATGTATTGTGAAAGACGAATACAAGCTTACATGTAGAGGCTAAGAATATAAAACCTAATAGAAATAGGAAATCTAAAGTTATAATAAATTAGGAAACTAATACATATGAAACTAGAAAACTAATATTGCAATAGGAATAGGAAATATCATATATGTTAACAGCCCCCCTCAAACTCAAGGTGGTAAAGTGGATGCAACTTGAGCTTGCAAACCGAACCAAAGAAACACGGAGAAAAACAAACTTTGCAGGTTGATACCAAGTTTTGATGAAAAACTCTGTAGAAGTAACTCTCCCTCACATGCAAGCTCACCTCCTTGCATGTACCATGGCTAGAAATAAGAAAAGAACCCCCAACATGGGTCAAAAGTGTACGAGCCCCTCTCTAACACCCTTATATAAGATTGGGTGAGGATTACCGATGGATACGAAAATAAGGGCATTACTTGAATTCAAGACGAAACTTGAAGGTTGACATGGTGAAACACGAGGCTGACAGGTGGGACATTAACGTGACAGAACACGTCGTGCTGTGCTGGCAGTTGACTGGAAGAGATATGGAGCTAGGTTGAATCAAAGCAAAAAACAGGTTAAGAGTGTTGTCTCGGCTTGAAATTTTGATGGCTTCCTCGATTGCCTATGAACAGATCCCTTTTGGAGTTGTCTTTGGGTGGTAGATATATCAGTGAAGAAAACACGTTGAAAAACTAAAATAAAAGAGAAAAAAATAATAATTAATGACCGGGCGAGCGACATTAGGCCGCTAGCTAAAATTGCGAAAGCTCAAAAGATGACTCTCAAAACAATATTTGATACCATGTTAAAATAAAAGATAAATTGAAGAAGAAACTCTTATATTATTGATGTATTGTGAAAGACGAATACAAGCCTATATATAGAGGCTAAGAATATAAAACCTAATGGAAATAGGAAATCTAAAGTTATAATAAATCAGGAAACTAAACTAATTAGGAAACTAATACATATGAAACTAGGAAACTAATATTGCAATAAGAATAGGAAATATCATATACATTAACAGCAATTTTTGGAAATTGCCAAAGATGGTAATGCTAGTAATGACTCAGTGCTCCTGGTGCTAGGAACGGACTGGTGGTTGAGAACTTGTGAGTTTGTGGTGCTGAAATGCACCCTTCCTTTGGGAAGTTTACATAAGCTTTAGTAGTTATGCCTTAATCATAAACACTGAGGTATGGAGTATATTGTTAGTAAAGATCTCAAAATTTTTGTATTTCATCCAAGATAAGGCCATTATGAAGCACATATACTATCCTGCCTTCTCTGTTAGTGGTGGACTGGTGGTAGCTTTGTTAGGGTGTGCAAATCAATTTTATGATGGATTGGTTTATGCAGTGTAGATGTCAGTAATACTTGCCTAAGATGGTAATGGAGTTATAGCTTAATCAGCACTTATGTAAGGTGACTGTGACAGCTTGTTGAGGAGGGTGTAATGGTGGCTAGTAATCATGAGTGATAAATGTGTACTGTTGTTGACAGTTGTAGTGGTCATTGTTTGTTGAGGTGGCTGTGATTGGGCCTTGCAGGGTGATGCATCATCCTTGCTGATGGTCAAGCTGACTGGTTGCTGCAAGTCCTCTTTTAAAAAGATTACAGGCATCATATTTAGTTATTTGAAAAATATGATATGAGATAACGGTTTTATTGTTATGTTTTTGTTAAATCACAGTTACAATTTAAGGTTTCGTGAAATCTTTTGCTATGGATGAGTAAGATAGTAATAGTGTGAAATGTAGAGGAGTTGAACTAATATATGTTGTTAGTCTCTACTTTCTATTATTGATCTCAGCTTATGAGCAATTAGCTAGGAAGTGTGGTGATCTTGTATACTTCAATGTTCGACTGACAGGGAGATTTTGATCTTTAATTAACTTCAAAACCAACTAGATTTTACGAGTTCCCAGCAAGGTGGTCATGATTATATAAGTTTTCTGCAAAATATTTCAGATTTTATAGCAAGCTACTAGTTGGAATACTAATTCAAAACATTTGAAATAAGATAAGACTGCTTGTACTGTTGTACTTAATTGCATAAACTTCGATCAGGAATAATATTTTATAGTCTGTGCAACTGATTGAATATTCTCTTAAGAGCTTTGGTTCAAGCTTCTCACCGATATTTCAAACATCTACATGAATGTAGATGTTTATGTTCATTGTAACAAGCAGAAGTGAGAAATGAGGTGACGCTAGGCCTCTGATCTGTTGAGGTGTGGAAAAGAATAAATTGTCTGTCATGAATCAATTTGGCTGGAATGGTTGGGTGGGGTAATCAGGAAAGTTATGGTGATACGGCAACATATTTAAGAGAAAAAAACTTCTGTGCTTGACCGGACTGAAAACGGAGAGGAAGGTAAACAGGTTTTAGCAAGAGTACAAGACGTATTTTTAAGGCTATTTCTATAAGTTTGGGACCAAATATTTGGATGAATTGTATGATGGGAATTGTATGATGGAAAATGACTAGAATTTTTCCAAACATTCAGGACTCAGACAACACGTGTACTATATTGAAGATGATACGAAACTATTTTATATGTTAAATTCAATTTAGATTGCTAAAGTGGTGATGTATTTTCCCTTAAGCTACTAGCAGGATTCTTTGGTTCATATAACTTTAAAATAACTCGTTTTATTTGGGTGACTTTCTTATCCAGAAGATATTGTTAAGTTATCTAATTGATTCATGATTTACATTTTCTTTTAAATTTATGTGCTTATGAAAATTCATTTCTCTTTTTGCAACAGGCTATGGAGATATACATGCAGTCAATCTGAGGGAAATGATATTCGTAATGATTTTTGTCTCCTTTGACATGGTTCTCAGTGCTTATTTGATCGGTAACATGACAGCATTAATTGTAAAAGGATCGAAGACAGTAAAGTTTAGGGATAAAATAGCAGATCTTATTAAGTACATGAACAGAAACAGACTTGGGAGGGATATTCGTAATCAGATCAAAGGCCATGTGCGCTTACAGTATGAGAGTAGCTACACTGATTCTGCTGTTCTTAAGTATATCCCCATCTCCATTCGTGTTAAGGTAAAGGGAAAGAAGGGGCTTTAGTGAAGCCTATCTTTCGTAAGTTCAACTACTGTAACCTTCATAAGTAGGTTCTTTTTCTTTTTTCTTTCTTTTCTAGGTTCAATCTAAAGCAAGAAAGTGAATCCAATACCCTCAATGACCCAAATTAGCTCAGGCAGCTTTCTGTCAAGGAGGGGTAAAAAGTTTCCTTCAATGAGTAGTAAAATATTTTACCCCCTTAACCCAAAAGTTTCTATAACCATATTTTCTTCCCTTCTGGCACACTTGAACTCCATTTATTTTTAATAAATAGGACCTCATGCAGGAAGGGACCATATCTAAAAAGGCAAGAACTTTTTTCTCCCTCAGCTAATATTTGGACAAACGAAAGCCTAAGCGTAAGAAATTTAGATACCCACATAATCTCTGCAAGTGCAATATGCAAATTGGCCGGGATTCCTGAGAGAGCTGTCAACAAAATTTAATTTGAATATTACCCTCAGGGTGGGGCATTGTAGTCTAAGATGATAAAAGGAAGGTGTGGCTCAAAGTAATTAATAACCTGTGTTGGGGAGAAATACATGCTGAGAATCCACCAAAAGTGGCATCAGAGCTTATGATTCAATTTAGCAAGTCTAGACACATTTATGATGCGACTCCTATGTGTAATGCTCCAACAATCCTATAGTCCATGTCTGGTCACTCTGATGCCTTTGCTGCTTCCCCATAGTTGAGTAAGGGCTCTTATGATAGAGGGATGTGAGTGTTGGGCTCTTGGATTTCGTGACACTTGAATGAATTACGTTAGAGGCTTCTGCTCAGGGGGAGTTATAGTTGTAAAGACTCACATGTGATGGGAAGGTTGTTGAGTGGGTGGATTTGTGAGGTATCCCACATCAAGAAGAAATTGTGCATATACGTGACTTTTAAATATGAGCTGGGTCCATGATCTGATTGCTTAAGCTTTTGTATTCAAGTAGTGTTCTAGACTAGATATTGAACTCTTATTTGGTAGACTCCCAACCCTTTCTCCCCTATATTAGATCTTTATAGTTAACAAAACCAAATTTTGGCCATTGTTTCATTATCAATCCACACAATCTGATGTTCATTATGGAGGGAATCTCAAATGTTCGTACCCAATTGAATTCTTCTTTGATAAAAAAACATTTTTCAGAAACACTAGACTAGGTTCATTGGCATTCTGATTGGTCTAATTACATTTTGTTTGCATTTTTAGGGAAAGGATATATAAGCTTTACCATTTAGATTTAAAGTTCATTCTCAAAAGTTTAGATCGTTCTTAAATATATTATTACAGTCATAAAATAATTTCCATACTTCCCTTTATATTTATTAAAAATATTATTGATTTGCAGAATGTATCCATGGTTGTTGGCTGTCGTATATTAAAGAGTTACTTGTTCAACAATCGGACTTTATCATAATGAGTTGATTCTTCTTTCTGCAGATTGCCCAAACTTTATACATGCCATACATTGAAAAGGTTCCTCTTTTTAAGGGATGCTCTTCAGAATTTATCAATCAGATTGTAAGTCACTTTTCCCCCTTGCATAATAGATAACAATTAGCTTAAGCGGAAAGTAAATCTCCTACTTGAACCCCAAAAGAAAGTAAATCTCCTACAATCTGATTTTCTGGCTTGAAAAGTTCATTTTATTCATGGATTAACGCATCAAAAGATTCAAAACATTGTTGTTTGCACTTCTTTCTGAAACCAACTTTGTCTGATGGAGATGGACAAGGGAGTTGGATTTGACATGCCTCAACATGCTAAAAGGGAAACAGACATTGTCAAAGAGTGATTTTTGTATATTCATTCCATAGAATAGATTACAAGATATATAGATACAAGGAGGTATTTTAGGAAGCTATTCTTTGACTGTATAATATCTACGGCTAAAATCATGGCTGACCCTTGAATAAAGGGATTTCTACAGCTAAGGTTTCTATAACTTGCTATTCTACTGACTCACGCCAACACTCCCCATCAAGTTGGTGCGTAGATATCTCTAATGCCCAACTTGTCGAGTTAGTCATAAAAGTTTTTACTGGAAACTACCTTTGTAAGTATGTCCGCCAACTGGTCTTCCGACTTAACAAATGGAAACTGAATGATATTTTCCTCCAGGTTCTGTTTGATGAAATGTCGATCCACCTCCACATGCTTGGTGCGATCGTGTTGGACTGGGTTATGGGATATGTCAATGGTAGCCTTGTTATCACAAAACAGATTCATTGAAGAGCCAGGAGCAAAACTAACCTCTGTTAGCAATCTTCTAAGCTAGAGGAGCTCACAGAGTCCTTTAGCATACCTCGGAACTCAGCTTCAGCACTGGACAAAGCCACTACCTTCTGCTTCTTGCTCCTCCATGTAACCAAGTTGCCTCCCACGAATATGAAGTAGAGCGAAGTAGATTTTTTATCCAAGATATTCCCTGCCCAATCCGCATCTGCGTACCCTTCAATATTCAGATGGTCATTCTTGGAGAACATTAGCCCTTTTCTTGGTGATGACTTTAGATAGCGGAGGATTCAAATTACTGCACCCATATGGTCTTCACTAGGACAATGCATAAATTGGCTTACTACACTTATGGCGTAAGCAATATCTGGGCGAGTATGGGATTGGTAGATGAGCTTACCCACTAGCCTTTGGTACCTTCCTTTATCGGCTGGCACCTGGTCTAAATATTCCCCAAGCCTATGATTCTGGGAAATCGGAGTATCCACAGGTTTGCACTCTAGTAGTCCCACTTCTGACAGTAAATCTAGTACATATTTCGGTTGGGAGAGAAATATGCATTTTTTTGACCTTGCCACCTCTATTCCCAGAAAATACTTAAGCCCTCCCAGGTTCTTCATTTCAAATTCAGTAGACAATTGCCCTTGTAGCCTAGAGATCTCCTCTGAATCATCCCCCGTAATTATCATGTCATCTATGTAGACTATTAGGGTTGTCACCTTGCCTTGTCGGTGTTTCAAGAAGAAAGTATGTTCAGAATTGCTTTGGCGATAACCATATTTTCTCATAGCCGAACTAAATCAGCCAAACCATGCCCGGGGTGATTGTTTCAACCCATACAATGCCCGATCCAATTTACAAATAGTATTGGTCTCAGAAGATCTTGTATACCCTGGCAGAATGTCCATGAATACTTCCTCGTCAAGATTGCCGTGAAGAAAGGCGTTCTTCACGTCAAGCTGGTGTAGTGGCCAGTCAAAATTTGCTGTAAGAGACAATAAAACTCTAACAGTATTCAGTTTGGCTACTGGTGAGAAAATTTCCAATTAATCTACGCCATACGTCTGAGTAAAACCCCTCGCCACGAGTCTCGCCTTGTATCGATCGATGGATCCATCAGCCTTATATTTTATAGAGAACACCCATTTGCATCCCACTATCTTCTTTCCTTCTGATAGTGAAACCAACTTCCAGGTGTTATTTTCCTGTAAAGCCTCCAGTTCTTCTTGTATCGCTTGTGCCCACTTTGGATTGGATAAGGCCTCTTCAACACTATTGGGAATATGGCAGGAGGATAATGTTTGGGTAAAAGTCTTAAGAGGCTCGAATAGACTTTGAGGGGACACGTAATTTGCGATTGGATACTTGGACCTTCTTTCTTCCTCATTTGGAGAGTATCTATTCGGTGGTTTCCCACGGTTGTGTCTGAAAGGCAAGACATAACCAGTAGAAGAATCTAGGACATTAGTATGTAAAGGTGTAGTGTGAGTACTTACCTCAGGAATATTCTTAACAGGAGAGTCTTTGGGTACTTAAGAGTGAGGTGATTCTGAATTTTTCAGGTTCTCTATTTTTGGGTTCTTCATTTTCAGCTGTTGTGAGTTTTAAATTACTCGCAAGCGCACGAGTCGTTTGCAATATAGTGTTGTGCAAGTGCGAGGTCGAATCCACAGGGAATTGCATTGTGAAAATATAATTTTATCTAAACTAACCTTATCTTAACTTAGTTCCGAATTTTGAAATATAAACTTAAACTAAATTGGTTTAAAGAAAATGATAAAAAGACTAAGGTTTTTGAATCCACCCCGCCGAAGTTAAGCATATATCTCAATGTTCTAACAATAGCCTATCAAAACATTCTATGAATCCAACTTAAGACTAAAAACAACGAATATCCCGATTAAACCAAAAGCATCCAATGTATCCGCTTTTAACAAATCACAAAGGAAATCCAATTTAATCGAAAACAATTTGATGTATCCATCAAATGAAGCACAAGGAATATCCAACAGAACAACTTAAACACAATCAATCATAAGATTCTACTCAAATAATTGACAGAACATTTATACTAAAACATCATAAACATAACTGAAACTAATATGCCTGTTGATGCCGTTTACTGTTTGGTGCTGACGTGGCTTGTTAACGGGTGCTGGCTGGGATCTGCGTGCTGACATGGCTCGGGTGAGGACTCGGCCCGGGAGATGACTCGGCCTGGGTCCTGCACAAGTGACAAGTACAAACTGAAGGCCCTCGGAAGGAGGGGAGGGGGAGACCTCCGAAGGCGTTCCGACGCTTAAGTTAGCAAATATTCAGGGGAGGAGTCGCGGGTTCGAGAAAGGAACCGATGACTCTTTAGGAAATCAAGTGAAGTGTGTATGTGTCAACCTTAATCTGAATCATGTCTGTTGTGCCCATACCTTGGCCTATTTATAGTCGTCTGCCGGTGGAGAGGGTATGATTGCAAGCCCAGGAGAGAGGGTGCCGTAGGGCGGCAGTAAAGCGGCTGGCGGCCATAGGGCAGCTTGCGGCTATAGGGTGGTTGCAGGGCTTAGGGGTTGTGGAGTGGCTAGCTCCCGTAGGGTGGCTGGTAGGGGAGATCTTGGTGTGGGCCTGCTGGATCATTCCTCGCGGGTGTGGAGATTTTTGCTGGGCCGAAGAACATACTGATTGCCTTTTCCTGGCCGGAGAAGTTCATTGGGCCAGCTGGGCTGGATTACCCTTTCGGGGCCCGAACCTATTTGGGCCGTAGGTTTTAGCCGGGTCTGGAGCTCATTAGGGCCAGGACAAGCCTGCTAGGCTCGGTGTCTATTTGGGCCAGTGCTTTTAGGCCGTATCACAGGCCCCCCCACTTCCTAGAGTTCATTTATGTGCTTCAGGAAGTATTTCTTGGGCCGGGCTGCTCATGGATGTTGAGTGAGCTTGTCTGTGGATCGTCGTTTTATGGGAGGCGAAAAGTTTCAGGAGAGGACGAAGAGCCTTCTCTGGATCGCAAGGTCAATCGGTGGTTTAAGTGGTGTTCCTTAGGAATCGGATCGTCATTCTCAGAAGGTAGGAAGCCGCCTGGAGAAGCGGAGAGTCTTCTCGAAAATTGTGGGGTTGTTTCTTTTTCCGTTTCTGGCATTTATGGCTTCGCTAAGCGTGTTTCCTCACCTTATAAATAGGGTCCTTTGGCACTTTTTTGTTTTAAGCAGAAACAAGTGTGGTTTCTGAAATGATGAGAGAAAAGCACTTTCTGAGGATAGCCATCACGGCACTTTTGCCTTGAAATTGAGGTTCGGGTTTCTTCTTGACTCTGAGTGGAGACACGAGCTTCTTCTAGACTCCGAGTGGAGTGGAGAGAGGATAGTGCCGTGTCTCTGGATGGTGGATGGTGAGGGCCCCTCATGCCCTAGCTTGCTAGGAACGGAAGAAGAAGAGGGGCGTGGCTGCATACTCCTAGGAAGTTGAGAGTAAGGCTGCAGCTTCTCTTCCGGCGGTTCTTCTGGTGGCAGCAAGATAAGGGGAATTGCTGTCACCCTTTTCTTGCAAGCTGGCGAGGGTTTTCCTGAACCTGGGGCTGATCATAGTCCGCGCTTTCAGTCTCGGGTTCGGCCCAAGAAGTTTTAGGATTCGTGTCGGGAGCTCTTCAGTCTGAAGTGGGTGAAGAAGTTCGTGACCGGCACTGCCTGAAACATTTTGGTTTCCATTATCTTCTTTGTACTTCGAGGCCGTTAAGGTCCTCTTTTATTTGTACTTCGAGGTTGTTAGCTGTAAATGGTTGTAATCCATCAATAAATTACCCCTTTTTAATATTCATGTTTTCGTATGAACTTTCTTTCTCTTGATACTTGTTCGAATTTGATAGCAAACTTAACGGACCGAAAAAGGGGGGGTCCAAAGCCCCCCATACTTGGAGATTCGACCGAGTGTTGATGTGGCTCGAATTTCCTGGAGAATTTTGCCGAGCGTGAGCAGAACAGCTCATACACTCTGACTTATTTGGAGATTCGACCGAGCGTTGACTTGGCTCGGATTTCCTGGAGAAATTTACCGAGCGTGAGCAGAGCAGCTCATATGCTCGGACTTATTTGGAGATTCGACCGAGCGTTGACGGGGCTTGGATTTCCTGGAGAAATTTGCCGAGCGTGAGCAGAGCAGCTCATACGCTCGGACTTATTTGGAGACTCAACCGAGCGTTGACGTGGCTCGGATTTCCTGAAGAAATTTTTCGATCGTGAGCAGAGCAGCTCATACGCTCGGATTTCTTTGGAGATTCGACCGAGCGTTGGCGTGGCTCGGATTTCCTGGAGAAATTTGCCGAGCGTGAGCAGAGCAGCTCATACGCTCGGACTTGTTTGGAGATTCGATTGAGCGTTGACGTGGCTCGGATTTCCTGGAGAATTTTGCCGAGCGTGAGCCTAGCAGCTCATATGCTCGGACTTATTTGGAGATTCAACCGAGCGTTGACGTGGCTCGGATTTCCTGGAGAAATTTGTCGAGCGTGAGAAGAGCAGCTCATACCCTCGGACTTATTTGGAGATTCGACCGAGCGTTCACGTGGCTCGGATTTCCTGGAGAAATTTGCCGAGTGTGGGCAGAACAGCTCATACGCTCGGACTTATTTGGAGATTCGACCGAGCGTTGACATGGCTCGGATTTCCTGGAGAAATTTGCCGAGCGTGAGCAGAGCAGCTCATACCCTCGGACTTATTTGGAGATTCGACCGAGCGTTCACGTGGCTCGGATTTCTTGGAGAAATTTGCCGAGCGTGAGCAGAGCAGCTCGTACGCTCGGACTTATTAGGAGATTCGACCGAGCGTTGACGTGGCTCAGATTTCCTGGAGAAATTTACCGAGCGTGAGCAGAGCAACTCATACGCTCGGACTTATTTGGAGATTCGACCGAGCGTTGACGTGGCTCGGATTTCCTGGAGAAATTGACCGAGCGTGAGCAGAGCAGCTCATACGCTCAGACTTATTTGGAGATTCGACCGAGCGTTGACGGGGCTCGGATTTCCTGGAGAAATTCGCTGAGCGTGAACAGAGCAGCTCTTCTGCGCGCAAGGGCTTTTTCGCTCATTTTAGGTCTGCCAGATGGTCGTGACTTCCATCTACGCGCGTGGGCTTTTTAGCCCATTTTGAGTCCATTAGGTAGTTGCGATAAATGACGACGCTTGACAAGAAATGGCGGCGTGTCAGTTTTAATAGAGGTCGCACTCTAGCGACAGCTGGCACCTAGGTTACTGGAAACGGCGCCTGGGGAACCTGAAATGGCCCCTAGGAAACAGCAAATGACGTGTCCGCTCGCCTGACGCGTTGATTTGACATCCTTTGTTTCTGCTGCCATAACCCCTATAGAAGGGGGTACCCCCTTCCTTCAGTTTTCACTTTGCATTCTTGAGAGATTTTGAGGGTTTTGGTTCATCTAGTGAGTCTGAGAGTGCTAGGCGTTGCTTAGGGGTTTTTCACAAAAGCTTTCCTTCATTCCTCAGTGAGTAATGTCTGTTAGTAGTGAGTCTAGCAGAGCTCTGTCCAGGGAGCTGGGGGAAGCAATGGGTGTTTCTTCTAGCAAAGGGGTTGCTTCTCGTGAAGTGGCTTCTGGGGGTGGAGGCTGGGCCCTAGTCCCGTACGCGATAGAAAGAGGAGAGGGGCAAGGGTCCGAATCATCAGGGGGAGATGAGGACCAGACGCTTACATCTATCAGGGACGAGGCTCGGGACACAGAGAGAGAGGAATGGGTGTTCGAAGCGAACACCGTTCCTAGCACTGTGGCGGGATCCAACCTTTTAAGAATGAGGGTTAAATATAGGATCCCTATAGATTTTAATATGAGGGCCCCCAAGAGTGGAGAGAGGGCTTGCGATGTCCTGTCCAGCCGGCAACCGTATGAGTTGTGCCTCTACGAACATCAGCTCAAGGCAGGGCTCAGGCTTCCTCTCCACCCGTTCCTTTGCTCAATACTTAGATACTTTGGTATTGCGTTAAGCCAGCTGGTGCCCAATTCGGTTCGGCTGATTCTGGCATTCATTGCTGTGTGCCAGGAGGTAGAGGGTGATGAACATTAACGTGTTCAAAGCCCATTTTCAGCTAGCCCAGTTAGGCCACTCGGGCTGGGTCATCGTTAGTTCGAGGCGGGAGAAGAGAGTTCTAAAGGAGAAGCCTTCCTCAATCAAGGGATGGAAGGGGGGCTTCTTCTTTGTCCAATCTGCCGAAAGTTTTGACGTACCTCTCACTTGGGGCCTGGAGCGTGTTGGCAAATGCAAAAGGCCACACCTCTCCCCGCGTGAGGAGGAAACACTGAGGGCAATGCTGGCCACGCCCTTGGAGATCGATGTTCTTGGAGACAATGAGGAACTCCACAGGCGCGGCTTGTGTCTTCCTCGCCTTCCATCGCGCCTCTTCCATGGTAGTCGCTGGCTCGTCGACTTATAGGAATTTTTATTTACTTTTTCTCAAGTTTTTAATGCTTTTTCTTTTTGTGCAGACATGGAGATGGCGGCGATGGCCAAGGAGCTGGCCCGTGAGAAGAAGAGAGTAGCCGAAGCTAGCAGTTCTGGGCAAAAGAAGAGAGCCAAGGTTCCGATCGTGGCTGCGATTTCGGTGGATAGCCCTCCCAGGCCTTCGGTGGCCCCTTCTCCTTCAGTGGCTCCCTTGTCTCGGGAAGGATCTGAGATGGCCCCTCTTTTCACCCGCCGGTGGGCTTTGAGGCTGGATGACTCGGTGTTTTCCAGCACCAAGGTCGCTCGAGAGCACTTGGTGTTAGGGATCCCTCCCCGTGATAAGGCGGAGATTTTGTCGAAGCCTTTTGAGTTGCTCTGCTCAGCGGCGGAGGTTGCTTCTTCTCAGGCCGGGGTTCTTCATGGGATGCTTTCCCGGCGTGCCCTGGAGATGGCGGACAGCTTGTCCAAGACCGAGCTTAAGCTGAAGGAGTCTGAGGAAAAGCTGAAGGAGTCTGAGGATATTGCCCATGACCTGACCATTTCCCTCGAGACATCGGAGAGGGAGAGGGCAGAGGCAATTTTTGACAGGGACCATCATCGTCGAACAGCAAAGGTCCTGAGAGAGGAGCTAGAGGAAGTTCGGCGTCGCTCCGCGGAGGAGGTTTCTTTGAGGAAGGAAGGGGCAGTTCAGTACCTCGAAGGTTTCGATGAAGCTAAGAGGAGGGTTATGCTCTTTTTCCCGGGGTTGGATTTCTCAGGCCTTGATCTGGCGGCCGACTCCGAAGGCTCTAGTGCGTATTCTTCAGGAGGAGGAGAGGGTACAGCTATTCAGGCTGGGGGTCCAGAGGGCCCAGGTGAAGCCCTACCTGCCCTAAGTGGTGATGTGGGGGAGGTGCGAGCTGGAGGGGAGAGCGAGGTTCAGTCCTTGGGTGACTGTGAGGCTTTCGAGGCCTCGATTGTTCCAAAATAGTCTTTTGTATCCAAGGCCGATAGTGCCTTCCTTTTGTACACCTCGTTTCCTATGAATGAAGTAAAGAAGTTTCGGAATTTCAAATTCTTTATTGATTTTCGTGCTTTTACATTTTATTGGTAAAATCTACGGAGGTTCTCCGCGTTCCAGGTGCAGGGAACGGGCTTTCCATCCATGTCTTCAAGCTCATAGGTGCCTATCCTGCAGATTCTTCGAACCTTGTAAGGACCTTCCCAATTCGAGACCAACTTTCCCGTGTGTCGGGGGCGTGAGACTTCACTCTTCCGGAGGACGAGGTCATTAAGTTTGAAGTCTTTGGGCCGTATCCGAGAGTTATAGTACCGAGCGGCCCTTTGCTGGTAGTTTGCGAGGCGAATTTGAGCTTTATCCCTGGCTTCTTCAACTAGATCCAAGTTCATCTTTAACCCTTCTTCGTTGCTGCTTGGCTCAAAGCACTGTACTCGGAGTGATGGGACCCCGATTTCGAGAGGAATGACGGCTTCTGACCCATATGCCATGAAGAAGGGGGTTTCGCCTGTTGGCGTCTGGGCCGTTGTTCGATAGGCCCAAAGGATGTGGTGGAGCTGTTCTACCCATCGATTATCTGCCTCGTTGAGTTTTCTTCTGATTCCCTGGAGGAGCGTCCTGTTGGTTACTTCAGCCTGGCTATTGGCTTGCGGGTACCCCACAGAGGAGAACCGATGGTCGATGTGGAGGTCGTCTCAAAATGTTTTGAATCGGGAGCTGTCGAACTGCTTTCTATTGTCGGTGATCAGCACGCAAGGGATCCCGAAGCGGCACACTATCGACTTCCAGACGAAGTTCTTGGTTTGGTGATCCGTGATGCTTGCTAATGGCTCAGCTTCGACCCATTTGGTGAAGTAGTTAATAGCCACGATAAGGTGCTTCTTCTGCCCAACGGCCGTTGGGAATGGGCCCAGGAGATCCATCCCCCACATGGCCAAGGGGAGGGGACTAGTGATGGAGACGAGGGGGTTAGCAGGTCGGTGCGATGTCGGAAACCACCGTTGACAATTTTCACATTTCTTGACCAAACTTGCCGCGTCATCCTTTACCGTGGGCCAATAGTACCCCTGACGGAGGATTTTGAAGGCTAAGGCCCGAGCTCCCAGGTGGTTTTCGCATATCCCTTCGTGGACCTCCCGGAGAGCATAGTCGGTTTCTCTGGGTCCGAGGCATCGTAGATACGGTGTAGTTAGACCCCTTTTGTATAATTGCCCTTCCATAAGGGTGTAACGCGAGGCACGGGAGATCACCTTCCTGGCTTGGTCCTTGGGTTCCGGCACAGTGCCGTCTTTTAGATACTTGAGGATCGGATCCATCCACGAGGGTCCCTCTTCTACTGGTAGGACCGGGGCTTTATCTATACTTGGGGCAGGGAGAGTTTCCTGATAGACAGCTCGACTAGGCACCAGTTGTTGGGAGGAGGCCAAATTAGCAAGGGCATCTGCCTTAGAATTTTCGGCTCGGGGAATCTGAGTTATTCGAAATGTTTTGAACATGGTAACCGACTCCTTCACTTTTCGGAGATATTGGGAGAGCTTCTCGCCCCTGGCCTCAAATTCTCCCTGCACCTGGCTTACCACTAACTGAAAGTCGCTGAATACCTCCAGTGCTTCTACTGCCAGTGCCTTGGCTAACCTCAGTCCGGCCAGAAGGGCTTCATATTCTGCTTCGTTATTGGAGGCCTTGAATCCGAACCTCAACTCATATTCAATGGCAAAGCCCTCAGGGCTGCAGAGGACGAGTCCTGCCCCGTTCCCCTGTGAATTCGAGGATCCATCCACATGGAGACTCCATCCCAGAGGGGGACCGTTATTTAGATGTGCTTCGGGTTCGTCCGAAATTATGGGCAAAGTCGTTTCCACGATGAAGTTGGCCACGGCCTGGGCCTTGATAGATTGCCTGGGTCGGTAGCGGATATCAAACTCCCCTAGCTCGACTGCCCATTTTACCATTCTTCCTGAAGCACTCGGATTGTAAAAGACTTGCCTCAAGGGTTGGTCCGTCAAAAGGATGATAGTGTGCTCTTGAAAGTAAGGCCGGAGCTTTCGGGTGGCTATTACCAGAGCGTAGGCCATTTTTTCAATAGGAGGGTACCTCGTCTCGGTCTTATGGAGAATTCGGCTGACGTAGTAGATGCGCTTTTGGATACCCACTTCTTCTCGTACCAGGACAGAGGCCACAGTGCTTGGTCCGACGGATAGGTAAAGGAAGAGCTCTTCGTTCGGGAGTGGCTTGGTCAGAAGGGGTGGTGAACTTAGGTACTTCTTTAAGTCTTCAAATGCCTCTTGGCAGCTCTCGGACCAGGCGAAGTTCTTTGCCTTTTTGATAGCCTGAAAGAAAGGGAGGCACTTTTCTGCCGATTTAGACATGAAATGGCTCAGGGTTGCGATTCGTCCAGTGAGTCGCTGGACTTCTTTCACTGACTTGGGGGGGCCATGTTGAGGATAGCTTCTATCTTCTCTGTGTTGACCTCTATCCCCCTCTGAGTGACCATGAATCCCAAGAACTTGCCTCCGGTTACCCCAAAAGCACACTTGGACGGATTCAACCTCATATTATGCTTGCGCAGGACTCCGAAGGCCTCCTCCAGATCGGAATGATGGTTTCGTGCCTCGGGGCTTTTGACTAGCATGTCGTCCACATAGACTTCTATATTCCTCCCGATCTGTCTTTTGAATATTTTGTTCACCAACCTCTGGTAGGTTGCCCCAGCATTCTTCAGCCCAAAAGGCATTACCTTGTAGCAGTACAACCCTCACTCGGTGACGAAGGCGCTCTTTTTTTTATCAGACTTATGCATGAAGATCTGATTGTAACCAGAGTAGGCGTCCATGAAAGAGAGGAGTTCATGCCCTAAGGTGGCATCCACCATTTGATCGATCCAGGGGAGAGGGAAGCTGTCCTTAGGGCAAGCTTTGTTTAAGTTGGTGAAATCAATGCAGATGTGCCACTTTCCGCTGGCTTTCTTGACCATTACCACATTAGATACCCACTCGGGGTACCTTGCTTCTTTAATAAAACCGGCTTCCAGCAGCTTGTCCACCTCGGTGTTGATGGCCACCTGACGCTCTGGGGAAAAGGACCTCTTCTTCTGAATAACTGGCTTGTATTCGAGGTCTACGTTCAGGTGGTGCTCAATGGTTTCAGGGTTGACCCCTGGCATGTCTGATGCTGACCAGGCGAACAGATCTTGGTTCCTTCGGAAGAAGCGAAGGAGTTCTTCTCTGGTCTCCTTTGAGAAGTTTGCTCCTACTTGTATGGTCCGGGTGGGGTCTTCTCCTAGGAGCACAGTGGTTAGTTCCTTGGCGGGTCGGCCTCTGGGTGCCTTCATTTCGTCCCGCAGATCCTCAACTTCAAGTGGTAGAGCCTCGGTCTTTTTCCCCTCCCTGATAGCGCTTAGGTAAGAGGACTAGGAGACTCTCTGATCCCCCTTTATCACCCCTACACCTTTGCTAGTGGGGAACTTGACCTTCAGGTGATAGGTTGAGACGACGGCTTTTAGCTTGTTGAGGGTGGGCCGTCCAATTATCATGTTGTAGGAGGAGGGTTGTTTTACCACAAGGAACATGGCCCGTACAGTAGCCGTTCTCGGTACTGTCTCGGCTGTTACCGGGAGGACTATGCTTCCTTCTGAGAATACTGGGGATCCCTCGAAGCCGTAGAGAGGGGCAGGGGCAGGCTCTAGACGTCCCTCCTTCAGTTCCATGTGCTGGTAGGTATCATGAAACAGTATGTCAGCGGAGCTCCCATTATCGATCAGGACCCGCCGTATCTCGCAGTTGGCCACTAGGAGTGCGACTACTACAGCGTCATCATGTGGAGTCTGCACGTCCTCCGGGTCATCTTCCGTGAAGGAGATCACCGGCTCCGTTTTCCTTTTCTTATGGGGGCCGCTGACTGAGGCCACGGCCCTGGCATACACTTTATCGCTCTGCCCCGAATTTCCTCCTGCAGCTGGCCCTCCGTAAATCGTTTTGATGATTCGGGTGGTCGCGGGCACTTCTGGCTTCTTCTGGTGGGGCCTCTCTTGCTCTACCCTGGCGTTTCTTCGAGGATTCGGCCTCTCTTGCCAGGGCTGATAAGGGCGTCTGTCATCTCTCCTTGGTGACACGGGGGTTTCACGCCTTCGAGGCCCAGTGAACTCCTTCAGGTGCCCTCGGTTGATGAGTTTCTCAATCTGTTCCTTCAGGTCATGGCACTCCTCTGTATCGTGGCCACGGCTTTGGTGGAACCGGCACCACTTCTTGGGGTCTCCTCCAAGGGGCTTCTTGGGTGGCCATTGTAGGATAGACTTGTCTTGAAGCTGCATGAGGACGTCAGTCCTAGTAGTGTTGAGGGGAGTGAAGTTGTCGACCCGAGGGTGGGGCCTATACCTATCCTCTTGGTCAGGGGGAAGGTGCGGCACATGATCTGGTCTGAGTGCCGGTGCAGTATCATCGTAGTTTTATAATGCTGGAGGTGGTCCATCGGATCCGTGGTTCCGTCATACATTCTGACCTGGGGCATCCTGAAGTTTGGCGGGAGAGGGGTTTCTAGGACGCCTTCCGTGAAGGGGGGTCCTGGATGCAGAGTTCGTCCATAATACTGAGATTCTTGTATCTTAGAGCCGAGTCTATTCTTTCCTGCATTTTCTCAAATCGTCTGTCGAGGTTGGGGTTGCCCTTTGAAGTGGAACTTTCTTTTGACTGGCTATGGCGCGGAAAGGGCTCAGCGTGGGGCTGGTTATGTGTCGGGTCATTCCTGCCTGATGACTTGGCCTCTCCCAGAGCTTGGTGGGGAGGATATGAAGGCTGTCGGCCCCCTTCCCGGACTTGAGCCGCCAGATTGACTATCATTCTGGACAGTTCTAGGAACTGAGCTTGGGTCGCCGGGGCTTGGAGGTGAGCAGGGGCTCCCTCATCGTCTGTGGAGTCGGTTTCAACAAGGTGGGGACACTGTTCCCTAGCGGGGGTGGCATGTTCTGGGATTGTTGGGAATCCGGATCTGGATCGGTGACCGTGAACTTCGCCTTGGATAGGGGCCGAGCACGCAGCCGGGGCTTACTTGTTGGCTCTCCTAGCACCGTTCCTTGGTGGCATCGTGACATATGAGTTCTTTCACTTCTTCGCTTCTATTGTAGCGAGAGATTGTGGTTTCCCACAGACGGTGCCAATCTGTTGATGTCGTTTACTGTTTGGTGCTGACGTGGCTTGTGAGCGGGTGCTGGCTGGGATCTGCGTGCTGACGTGGCTCGGGTGAGGACTCGGCTCGGGTGAGGACTCGGCCCGGGAGACGACTCGGCTTGGGTCCTGCATAAGTGACAAGTACAAACTGAAGGCCCTCGGAAGGAGGGGAGGAGGAGACCTCCGAAGGCGCTCCGATGCTTAAGTTAGCAAATATTCAGGGGAGGAGTCGCGGGTTCAAGAGAGGAACTGGGGACTCTTTAGGAAATCAAGTGGAGTGTGTGTGTGTCAACTTTAATCTGAATCATGTCTGTTGTGCCCATACCTTGGCCTATTTATAGTCGTCTGCCGGTGGAGAGGGTATGATTGCAAGCCCAGGAGAGGGGGCGCCGTAGGGCGGCTGGCGGCCATAGGGTGGCTGGTGGCCATAGGGCAGCTTGCGGCTATAGGGTGGTTGCAGGGCTTAGGGGTTGTGGAGTGGCTAGCCCCCGTAGGGTGGCTGGTAGGGGAGATCTTGGTGTGGGCCTGCTGGATCATTCCTCGCGGGTGTGGGGATTTTTGCTGGGCCGAAGAACATACTGATTGCCTTTTCTGGGCCGGAGAAGTTCGTTAGGCCAGCTGGGCTGGATTACCCTTCCGGGGCCCGAACCTATTTGGGTCGTAGGTTTTAGCCGGGTCTGGAGCTCATTAGGGCCAGGACAAGCCTGCTGGGCTCGGTGTCTATTTGGGCCAGTGTTTTTAGGCGTATCAATGCCAAACAACGACGAGGCTTCATCTTCAACCTTAGTTAAAAATTCTAGCCACTCATAGTTATGAAACTACAGTTCATAATAAAAGTGCTAAACATTTAAACTAAACAAAACAAAATGAAAAGAAATATTTACTATACAAGAGAGAAATTCCACTTGCTGTTGGGCGGCGCTTCCCCTCATGGTAGCAAAGCCTTCAGGGTCCACCAGAATGCTAGCAGACGTCCACCGGATTACACCAAATGGCTCAGGAATTGCACGCCAAATGATGAAGTCAGATGGTGTTTATATAGGGAGAGTCTCGAAGCACTATAGGTTTCAGATTCGATGTGGGATACTGCCCCGAGTGCGCTCGATCGCAGATTGTTGAAATCGATCGCATGTGCGCTCGATCGCATGTCTTGTGCGCATGATCGCAGGTGCACTGCACTGCAAGGATTTCGATGTGGAATGTTGACCATGTGCTCGTTCATAGGCAGGTGCGCTCGATCAGATGACTCGTGCGCTCGATCCCACTAGACATCCTCAACTTTTGCTCTTGAAGCTTGATCTCCCGAAATGCTTCATTTTCTCTACAAACCTATAAAAATACACAAAATACAGAAAATACATAAAATAAAGGGAAATAATAAAAACTAAGAGCTTAACACATATAATTTAAGGGCTTAAATATGCAATATTTAAGACTCATCAAATACTCCCAAACTTATATTTTGCTAGTCCCTTCGCAAAACAAAATAAAAAAAAAACTAAATGAAAAACAAAGAATCATAAAGATAAGTTCAATACTCATGGTATCCAAAAATTTAAGGAGCACTCAAAATCATGAAATTCGTTCATGAGCAAGCTTAAAAAATCTAACCCATTTTCACAATGAATAAGAATTTAAAACCTAATTACTTACAAGAGACGTGCTAAGACATCACAAGCTTGAATCAATGTAAAGTGAGTTAGCATATACTGATGAGGTTTCTAAATAAGTTCAATGTACAATGTTTCCACGTCTCAAGATTCACAGAATTTCTCATCAGAATAAACAACGATGGTATTGTTTTATTTATTTATTTATTTTCATATAAGGTTCTGCTATATTTAATTCCCTTAAGCTTTTTAATTGATCTATGTAACGAGTGTTGAGTCAATGGCTCCTAAACCAGATGGTTTTAGGGCATTAGGTGTAAAGACACCCTTAAGGACTTACTAACTCGAGTCAAGAAGGCTACGAAACTAAACTGTCCTTAATGCTACCAAGCAAAATTTTCACCTTTTGACGTGAACACTCACTGCTTACTGAGGCAAGAGGTCCAGTTACTCAGCGGAAAATTTCACAATGATCATTATGAATAAAGTTCCCACCTTTTGACGTGAACACTCACTGCTTACTGAGGTAAGAGGTCCAGTTACTCAATGGAAAGTTCATTGATGATGATCATTTTTTTCATATATATATATATATATTTATATATGCCCAAGTGTTTATCTAACAAGTCATCCTGTTTCAGTTAAGATAAGAAACATACACATTAACATCACATGTCATACCTCACACAAATATGTGCTAATGTGCACGTGTTAGATTGGCTCAAACATGTGAATTCTCAACTGCTTAAAGTAAGTAACTAAAGTTTAAACTCTATCATCAGATCATGTGTTCAAAGTTTTAAACTCACCAATGAAAGTACATCACAATTTTTTTCAGATCAACAAAATTTTCAGACGAACATGAACATGCATTTATCTTCACGAAGAAAAAACAACAATAAATTAGGACAAAGTGTGTGTAACGTGTCTCCTATACCCCCAAACTTAAATGACACATTGACCCCAATGTGTGAATAATATGTAAAGAGCTGACCTGGGATATGGAGAACTATCTGGACTAGTATGGCTCGTAGCATACCCCCAAACTTGAACTGAAGTACGCGTTGTCCCTGAAAAATAAATACTGGAAAACAAAAAGACTGGAAACAAACATTAATCATAAATATATAAAATAATAAAATAAAATAATAAACAAACAAAAATGATAAGCTGTGGGGTGCCTCCCATAAGCGCTAAGTTTAAAGTCTTCAGCCAGACTCTTCTTAGTAGATGACCCTCAATCAGAGTAAATAGGATCCGTCAGCAATATCGTCTCGATGTCCGGACTCCTCAACTCCAAGAATGGTTTTAGCCTCTGTCCATTTACCTTGAAAGTGCTACCATTATTTGGATCCTCAATCTCGATGGCCCCATGAGGAAAAACTGACCGAATAATAAAAGGGCCGGTCCATCGAGAATTGAGCTTGCCTGGGAAAAGATGCAGGCGTGAGTTATAAAGAAGAACTTTTTGACCCGACTCAAAAGCTCGTCTCAAAATGTTTTGGTCATGAGTCTTCTTCATTTGTGTTTTGTATGACCGTGCACACTCATATGCATCATTTCGCAGATCCTCTAATTCATTGAGTTGGAGCTTCCTTTAGGAGCCAGCCTTCAAAAGATTAAAATTCAGCTGTTTGATAGCCCAATAGGCTCTATGCTCTAATTCGACTGGAAGGTGACAGGCTTTTCCGTACACAATACGATATGGAGACATGCCAATTGGCGTCTTGAATGCTGTTTGATATGCCCACAGTGCATCAGTCAATCGCAGAGATCAGTCCTTTCTATTAGGGTTCACAGTTTTTTCCAAAATGTGCTTAATCTCGCGATTGAAAATTTTCACTTGTCCACTCGTCTGTGGGTGATACGGGGTGACAACTTTGTGTGTGATGAAATACTTCTTTATCAACTGCTCAAAAATTCTGTTGCAAAAGTGCTTACCTCCATCACTTATAATTGCTCGAGGCGTACCAAAATGAGCAAAGATATTGTTCTTAAAAAACTGGACCATCACTCTATGGTTATTGGTCTTGCATGCAAGAGCTTCCACCCATTTGGACAGATAGTCCACAGCAACTAGAATGTACAGATAGCCAAAGGAGTTTGGGAAAGGTCCCATAAAATCAATGCCCCACACGTCAAAAATCTCAACAATCAGAATGGGGTTGAGGGGCATCATATTCCTCCTAGAAATACTCCCTAGCTTTTGGCAACGCTCACAAGATACACAGTAAGTGTGAGAGTCTCTGAACAGGGTAGGCCAATAGAATCCGTACTGCAAAATCTTCGCAGCGGTCTTTTTAGCACTGAAATGGCCTCCATAAGCATGATCATGACAAAAGGTGATGACATTAGATTGGTCATGCTTAGGAATACACCTTCTGATGATCTGATCGGGACAATACTTGAACAAGTATGGATCATCCCAGAAAAAATGTTTTACCATGGCCAAAACTTTGATTTATCTTGCGGCCCCCAATGCAAAGGCATGTGTCCGGTGACAAGATAGTTCACTATATCAACAAACCATGGCGCGGGACTGTGAGCAATGTGCATCAATTGCTCATCAGGAAAGGTCTCAGAAATGGGAGTGGCGGCCTCAGTGAAATCCACAATCAATCTAGACAAATGATCTGCCACCACATTTTCTGAACCTTTCTTATCCCGAATCTTGATGTCAAACTCTTGAAGTAGCAAGATCCATCGGATAAGACGAGATTTAACATCTTTTTTAGAGAAAAGATACTTCAAGGCTGCATGATCCGAGTAGATAATGACATTAGACCCTAACAAGTAGGATCTAAACTTGTCTAATGCAAAAACAACTGCTAACAACTCCTTCTCAGTGGTAGAGTAATTAAGTTGTGCGTCGTTTAGAGTTCGACTTGTATAATAGATAACATGGGGAAGTTTATCAACACGCTGCCCCAAAACAGCTCCAACAGCATAGTCTGATGCATCACACATAATCTCAAAAGGCAAACCCCAGTTGGGTGGCTGAATAATGGGTGTGGACGTCAGAATTTTCTTCAGATCCCCAAATGTTTTCTTACAGTCCTCATAAAATATAAATTGGACATCCTTCAACAATAACTTGCACAAGGGCTTTGCTGAAATTCTGGATAAATCGCCTGTAGAAACCTGCATGGCCCAGAAAAGAACAAACCTCCTTCACCGTACATTGGGGTGGAAGGTTGGAAATCAAGTCCACCTTTGCTTTGTCGACCTCAATCCCTCGATGTTATATGACATGCCCCAGTACAATTCCTTGCTTGACCATAAAATGGCATTTCTCCCAATTAAGCACCAGGTTCTTCTCCTTGCACCGCACTAAAACCAAGGTGAGACGGTGCAGGCACTCCTCAAATGATGAACCGAAGACAGAGAAGTCATCCATGAAAATTTCTAAGATCCGCTCTACCATGTCAGAGAATATGCTGACCATGCAACGCTGAAAAGTAGCGGGTGCATTGCATAACCCAAAGGGCATGCGACGGTAGGCGAATGTCCCAAAAGAACATGTAAACGTCGTCTTCTCCTGATCTTCGGGGTCCACGGGGACCTGGTTATATCCAGAATAACCATCCAAAAAGCAATAATACTCGTGCCCAGCCAAACACTCCACCATTTGATCAATAAATGGAAGTGGAAAGTGATCTTTTCTTGTGGCAACGTTCAGCTTACGGTAGTCTATACACACTCTCCACCCTGACTGAATACGAGTTAGCACCAACTCGTCGTCCTTATTCTTTACTACCGTCAATCCCGTTCGCTTGGGCACAACATGAATCGGGCTCACTCACTTGCTATCAGAGATGGGATAAATGATCCCTGCATCTAACAGCTTAATTATTTCTGCCCTGACAACCTCTTGCATAGCTGGGTTGAGCCTTCTTTGTGGCTCCCTCGATGGCTTGGCATTCTCCTCCAAATGTATCTTGTGCATTATCACCGAGGGGCTGATCCCCTTAATATCCTCAATGGTCCAGCTGATAGCTTCTTTGTGCTCTCTTAAAACATCTAATAATTTCTCCTCTTGAGCCTCACCATCTGAAGCTATAATCACAGGCAAACAATCTGCTGGACCTAGGAACTTATACTTAAGATTATCCGGTAAAGGCTTAAGTTCCTTCTTGTGGGGTTCAGGTGCTACCGTCTCTTCCTTCTCATTGCTTTCTCGAGGATCAGACTCCAAAATGGCATTCACTTGCTCGAGTAACTTATCTAAGCCCAAGTCCTCTCCAAAGTGAGCAACGCATGCCTCCAAGGGATCCTCAATGCTTGATTCGTTCACAGTCTCCTCAAGAATCTCCTCTATCAAGCATACATTTCTCACTTCATCATACTCCAGTGGTTGCCTAGTGATATGAAAGATGTTTAACTCCACTGTCATATTTCCGAAGGAAATCTTCATCACCCCTATCCTACAATTGATCAGGGTGTTAGCCGTGGCTAAGAATGGTCGCCCTAGAATAACCGGTATCTGAATCCCTACATTCTGAACCGACTCTGTGTCAAGCACAATAAAATCCACTGGGAAATAGAATTTATCCACTTTTATCAAGATGTCCTCAACTATTCCCTGTGGTATTTTCACTGACCTGTCAGCCAATTGAAGCGTTGTGTTTGTGGGCTTCAATTCTCTTAACCCTAACTGCAGATAGACTGAGTAAGGCAGAAGATTCACACTTGCTCCTAGATCCAATAGAGCCCTCTCGATCTAGCTGACTCCTATCGTGCAAGAGATGGTAAGACTCCCTGGGTCCTTATACTTGATGGGTAGGCACTGAAGGATTGAGCTAACCTCCTCGGTCAAAAATGCCTTCTTCGGGACATTCGTCCTCCTCTTGATAGTGACCAAGTCCTTTAAAAACTTGGCATATGACGGCACTTAATGGATGGTATCAAAAAATGGGATATTGATTTGGACTTGCTTGAATACCTCCAAAATTTCCTCATACTTCCCTCATTTCTTGGGCGCTTGTAATCTCTCGGGGTAGGGCACTTTAGGTATAAATGACCTAGGAGGGTCCTTCACAGTAGGTGTGGCTGTAGATGGCTCAGCATCTCTCTTCTCCTTATTGCCACCTTCTTCCCCTCTTTGCACAGCAGGGGTCTCTTCTACTCGATTGTCCACTTGTCTCCCAGACCTTAGTGTAACAGTCGATTGCACTTGTTCCTCCCCGTGCATAAGATGTGAAGAATTTTCAACCATAAATTGTCCCTTCAGGTTGGGCAAGGGTTGACTAGGGAACTTTCCTTTCTCTCTCTCACCCAAGTGACTTGCAATTTGCCCTATTTGACTCTCCAGCTTGGCAATTGCTTGGGTGTTTACCACTGTTGCACTCTTCACATTACTCATATTTTGGCTAGTCGTCTTCATGAACTCCTTAAGGGTGTCCTCTAATGACTGTGAAACTTGCGCTGGTGTTTGAGTGGGTGCTTGATAAGCAGGTGATGGTGCTGGATGGGCAGAACGACCATGACTAGGAATTTGTGGGAAAAATCCGGGAGGATACTGATTGTGAGCATTATGAGGGGCTTCTCCCTGATTCATTGGTTGGTTATGCTTCTATGAAAAATTCGGGTGGTTCCGCCACCCTTGATTGTACGTCTCAGAGTACGATCCATTCGACTGCCTCCGATAGTCATTGAAAGCATTTACTTGTTCCATAGGATACTCGGCAAAAGCCGGCATTGATGGAAAATTCTGTGCTAGATGCATGGGACTAGCACAGATGGAATAGCTATCAACATTGAATGTGTTGGCAGCATTGATGGACTGGCCCACAGTGAGAGCGTCAATCCTCTTAGTGAGAGCATCTAACTTCATCCTCAGGTTAGTGTCCTCCTTTACCTTATAGATGCTTCCACTCTTGGGAGCATGAGTGGATTTATCTCGACAGCTTGAAAAATCCCACTGTTGCGAGTTATCGGACAACTTGTCCAACGCCTTGTATGCTTCCTCCCCCGTCAGACTCAAGAATACCCCCCATTCATAGACTCGATCATGATACGGTTGGGTCAAGTCAACCCTTGGTAAAAGAACTGAACGAGTCTCCACTTTTCATATCTATGTGGAGGGCATCTGATCAGTAACTCTTTGAAATGCTCCCAGCTCTCAGAGAACTTCTCATCCTCGTCCCTAGTGAAAGAACTAATCTCTTTTCGGCACTCATTCACTCTAGACATTGGGAAAAACTTATGATAAAATTTACTAAACAGGTTTTCCCAAGATGTGATAGACCTGGGCGTGTTGGAATCCAACCACGCCCTAGCTCTATCGTGAAGAGAAAAAGGGAAGAGTCGAAGATGGACAGACTCCTCAGAGAAGTTCTGGAATTTGAATGTAGCACAAATATCTTTGAACTTCTTCACATGACTATAAGGGTTCTCAAGATCTAAGCCATGAAATGAGGGTAGGAGTTGGATGACATGTGGCTTTAAATCAAAATGGGTGGCATTGGTAGGTGGCAACACTATGCAAGAGGATGAATTAGTCGCAACGGATGCGAACAAATCCTTAAGGGATGTAGTGGAGTCCACGTTCCAAGCTCTAGGTTGCTCTACATGTTTCGGATGATTTGCATTCCTAAAATTTTCTCCCATTTCAACTATCTCTCTTTCAACTAGTGCTCTTTTCTGTCTCTTAAGAGTTCTTTCTAAGTCGGGATCTAAATGTATCAAATCTAAATTCAGGGATCTCCGACCAAGCATACACCGCACAAAAAGCACTAAAATAACCTAACCAGTAGAAATTTGCAAAAAAAAAAAAATGTTTTTTTTTTATTATTTTATTATTTAACAATGCAAATAGAAACAAATAAAATTGCAAACAGAAAAATCAAACAACAATATTGCTAACTAACTAGCAGAAAAACAAAATTAATTCAGACAAAAATTTCACCAACCAAACAATTCCTCGGCAACGGCGCCAAAAACTTGTTGTGAGTTTTAAATTACTCGCAAGCGCACGAGTCGTTTGCAATATAGTGTTGTACAAGTGCGAGGTCGAATCCACAGGGAATTGCGTTGTGAAAATATAATTTTATCTAAACTAACATTATCTTAACCTAGTTCCGAATTTTGAAATATAAACTTAAATTAAATTGGTTTAAAGCAAATGATAAAAAGACTAAGGTTTCTGAATCCACCCCGCCGAAGTTAAGCATATATCTCAATGTTCTAACAATAGCCTATCAAAACATTCTATGAAACCAACTTAAGACAAAAAACAACGAATATCCCGATTAAACCAAAAACATCCAATGTATCCGCTTTTAACAAATCATATAGGAAATCCAATTTAATCGAAAACAATTCGATGTATCCATCAAATGAAGCACAAGGAATATCCAACAGAACAATTTAAACACAATCAATCATAAGATTCTACTCAAATAATTGACAGAACATTTATACTAAAACATCAGAAACAAAACTGAAACTAATATGCCAAACAACGGCGAGGCTTCATCTTCAACCTTAGTTAAAGATTCTAGCCACTCATAGTTATGAAACTACAGTTCATAATAAAAGTGCTAAATATTTAAACTAAACAAAACAAAATGAAATGAAATATTTACTATACAAGAGAGAAATTCCACTTGCTGTTGGGCGGCGCTTCCCCTCGTGGTAGCAAATCCTTCAGGGTTCACCAGAATGCTAGCAGACATCCACCAGATTACACCAAATGGCTCAGGAATTGCACATCGAATGATGAAGTCAGATGGTGTTTATATAGGGAGAGTCTCGAAGCACTATAGGTTTCAGATTCGATGTGGGATACTGCCTTGAGTGCGCTCGATCGCAGATTGTTGCGATCAATCGCATGTGCGCTTGATCGCATGTCTTGTGCGCATGATCGCAGGTGCCCTGCACTGCAAGGATTTTGATGTGAGATGTTGACCATGCGCTCGTTCGTAGGCAGGTGTGCTCGATCGCATGACTCGTGCGCTCGATCGCATTAGGCATCCTCAGCTGTTGCTCTTGAAGCTTGATCTCCCGAAATGCTTCATTTTCTCCACAAACTTATAAAAATACACAAAATACAGAAAAGACATAAAATAAATTTAAATAATACAAACTAAGAGCTTAACACATATAATTTAAAGGCTTAAATATGCAATATTTAAGACTCATCATGAGCCTCTCTGTTTTTAAGTTCTCCATTTTCAGGTTCTTCATTTTCAGCCTCTCTGTTTTCTGGTTCTTCATTTTCGGGTATTGCATTTGCCAATTTTGCATGTTCATTTTCCGGTACTGCATCTTGCAGTTCAATTTCTATATTTAAAGTTCCATTCTCACCTCCGGGAGCCATCATCCAATTTGGCTATTCAACCTGAGTCTCCCCCTGAAGGGAAGAATTGGGTACCAGTGATGGATAAAAGGTCTCGTAGTCAAGAAATGTAACATCCATGGTGATATAGATATGGTTGGCAGTGGGATCGTAGCACTGATAGCCTTTTTTATGTAACCCATATCCTAAAAACAAGCACCGAATTGCACATGGATCCAGCTTGGTACGTTGATTCATGTGGAGATGGACAAAGGCAACACACCCGAAAATTCTAGGAGGGAGCATCAATACGGCAGGTAAGGGAATATGAGTAGAGAGGATTTGTAGGGGAGTCTTAAAGTGTAAAACTTTCGAAGGCATACGGTTTATTAAATGCACTGCAGTAGCTACAGCATCCCCCTATTGGCGACTCGGCACCTGTGCTCCAAGGAGTAAAGCACGAGCCGTTTCTAAAATGTGTCTATTTTTCCT